>CM039676.1:171714840-172923173 GCA_022496015.1 Hordeum marinum
GGCAGCTCCTGGGGCAAGGACCCCTGGCAAGGTCGCTCCGCCAGGAGGGGGAGAGGCGTGAGCTGACGGTGATGGTGCGGCCGGCGACTAGTCAGAGCTCAGGTCGTCGTATTCCGACTTGACGGCCCAGAGCTCGGACCCATCATCGTCATCTTCACCGACACTATCCTCCTCGTCACTGTTGCTCGAGGAGGAGCTTTCGACACAGCTTGAGCTTTCCTCGCAGCAGCTGAGCGGGTGCCTGAGCGCTCGTAAATCTTGACAGAGAGCATGTCGGCCTCTGTTATCTTGAAGCGGGGGACATGCCCATCCTGGAGGTTGTGGGCACGGGCGAAGGTTTTCCAACCGCTCCTAAAGAGCATGACGTGGCTCTCCGGGTATTTGACGTCCACCCATGCAGCGCTATTACAGCAACCATGAGCCCGTAGCCACAAGGCGGGCAGCTTATCAACCTCCATCTCGTTGGTGAAAGGGTGAGGGAGGTATAGATGGCTCCGGAGGGGACCGCGTAGCTTGATAACAAACTCTAGCGCCGTCCCCTTGGCATGGGTCTCTTTGAGGAGGGGGTCCGACGTCGGAGGGAGGGGTAGAGCGGAGCTCTACCTCCCTCGGCTAGGGCCTCCACGATGGCTCCAACCCCTCATACCTCTTCCACCACGCGCGCTCGGGCCACCCTCCACCTCCGTGGCTGAAGTGGTGGCATGATCTCAATGGGAACTCCTCGCCGGTATGGCGGAGGATGGTGGACGCCCTTGCCCCCCTAGCCATGCCTAAGGGCAAGGACAACTCAAGATCGGGAAGGTATAGAAGGGCATGCTTTGGAGATTTGCACTCAAGGAGGAAGAAGGGATGGATGAGCATCGCTCCTCGCTACCCTCCCCAAATTTATAGGGGGAGGAACGGGGGCTGGCTCTCCTCTGCCCCAAGAGTCGCCGCCCATCTCCACCAGTCCTGTCGCCCACGATCATGGGGCGAATAGGTAACAGCCCCATTGCTACAATCCATGGCGTTGTAGTTTCTGCCATGATCAAGACTTTAAGTCAGGGACGCACGTTGCCAGCTCCCCGCTATGCATGCGGCACGCGTGGCGAAAACGGCTGCTCCGCGCACGTCTTCCATGGTGCGCACTTAACACACATCGTGGGGAGGCGCAATAAGCGGAATGATTACAACCGTAGGCTCCTGCCACGCATGCTCGTGCACTATTTGGGCCTAGCCCAACAACGCCTTGCACCCGTGTGTGGCCCAGGCCCGGGGGCTCCTGTCGGTGTACTAAAGTTTGGGTTTTTAGTACCCCATACTTGTGCACGGATAGTTGTAGCCACACCTGCGGCAAGGCCCGCCTAAGGAGTGCTAGAAGCTAATATAAAGATGTCAAGAAACATTCAAGTCAACAAGCACAAGAACGAAGGCCAAAGGCTGGAACCCCAGCAAGATCTTTCAGTGGGTGGCCTGCGGAGCCCCGACAAGGAGTGCACCCGGCAAGGCCTCGCCATCCTGCCAGCATAGAGGCCAGGTGTCAACCCACCAGAGTACGTGTCCATGCATTGGCGATGGGGAGGCTAAGCGGTGCCGATGGGATGGGCTCCTGTCCCGTCCCGTAGAAGGTGAGGTACACCTGACAGAGCATTAAATGCATTTGTCCTACACCGTCAGTGTTAGGTATGATAACATTGTATCACTATACACCTCGTGCATGCATTGTACGCCACTATTGGGATCCCCTTAGTCGTATAAAAGGAGGCCCAAGGCGTTAAGAGAGAGCACTATTTGTCCCACCTTCTTGCTCACGCGCGTAGCAGCTGTTCATAGCGCTCCTGAAGACGTAGTTCCTCTCTCATCATAATTACAATTAGGATAAGCAAGCATATGCATATTGTATCCATCAAAATCATCATGTGTAGTAGTAAAATGCAACGCATCAATATAATCCTGAAGAAGCACAAACTTTTCCGATATAGTGTAGTTGGGAGAATTAAAAAATATAATAGGACCACCATGAGTGGGTGCAATAGCAAAAATTTCATGTTTAACATAAGGAACTATAGAAAGTTCATCTTCATAAGCATAATTCATATTGGCATCATGCCCACAAGCATAGCAAGCATCAACTTCATCAAATAGGGATATTTCAAACAAATGCAAGGTATCATAACAATTATCATATCATTCATCCTTTGATATGTGCAATGGTAAATTAAACTATTTATGAGTTAAAGAGTTACTCTCATTAATAGGTGGGCACGGGTAGCTAATCCTCTCTTCCTCCTTTTGTTCTTCGCTCTCCTACTCATCCTTTTCAACTAATGAGCTCACAGTTTCAACAACTTCTTATTCCACATATTGTTACAAAATATTAGTCTCTTCTTGGGAAGTGAAGACTTTCTCAATAAATTTATCAATATTGGCATTGTATTGATAATTCTCATAGCAATACTTAAGTATAGGAAAATTTTCAGGTATGTAAGCAACATCGTCTAAGTTATCGCACTTCCAAACAAAGATTCAATTTAATAAGCACCCTTCAAAGCAATAATTCTTCTGTTAGTTCCACATCATAGTAATAATACATACCATTATCATAAGAAGCCAAGGTTTTATTATCATTAAATTCACATTGAATGTGAAGGTGTGGTGCCTTTATCTTAGAGCAACAAGTATAAGCACATCTCAAGCATACCAATGACATTTTAATTTGATCCCATAAGTATTTCCCTTTTTCAGCCAAGCAATAATCCATAAAGTACCTTGATCCAACGTATCTCCAACTATAAGGATTTATTAGGATTCTCAAAGTAGTAATTAATGTTTTTCACATAACCAACATCGAGGGTTTTAGGGGGTTCCCCATTGAGTAGCAAGTAAAATTATTTCTTTTTGCTATTTAGTGTCCCATTTCCATAACTAAAGATATAAAACAACTTAGAATAGGAAATAAAGTTTCTTAGACATAAATCAAACAAGCACGCACAAGAATATCAGGCCCATGGTATTGCTTCCTGGCAACAACACTAGAAAAAGGTCTTGATAACCCACAAGTGTAGGGGATCGTTGTAGCCTTTTCTAGCAAGTAAGAGTGTCAAATCCAACGAGGAGCTACATGATGAATTATTATTCTATCAATTTATATAGAACACCGATACAACTCTACGCACTACAATGTTCACTATAGCTAGGACAAGAAATAAACTAATTTGCAGGAATAAAACTAGAAGTACTTTACAAAGGGTAAATAGATAGTTTTGCAAGATAATAAATAATGTGGAAATAAAATTTAGGTGTTTTTTTAATAAAATAACAATAAATTAAATATAGCATGTGTGGAAAGGTGGTGGTAGGATTTGTGAGATTGTCCTAGGCAATTGATAACAAGCTTGGTAATCATTATTGTCGTTTTTATATGAGGGAGAGGCATGATCTAACATACTTCCCGTACTTGGATCATATGAAATTATGATTGGAACTCTAGAAAGCATCCACAACTACTAAAGATCATTAAGCTAAAACACAACCATAGCAATAATTAACAAGCCCCCTTTACTCCCATACGCAACAACCCACTTACTAGGGTATAAGTTGCAGTCACCCTCGCTGCCACTATAAGCGAATCATGAACGTATTGCAACCCCCTACAATGGGGATCCCACTTGCTTGCATGACATGGAGGGTACCATAGTAAACATAAAAAAACCATGCAACTCAAACAAATCAAGATCATCAATCAACCCATAGGACAAAAAAAGATCTACTACAACATCATAGGATAGGAACAAATCACTGGATAAAAATATGAAGCATAAATCACCATGTTCAAGTAGGGGGTACAACGGTATGCAGGAGAGTGGGTCGTTGTAAGTAGATAGGGGAAGCTGATGGTGGTGGTGAGGAAGATGGTGGAGTTGTTGATGTAGATCGCTGCCACACTAGTTCCCTCGATGGCACTCCGGTGCCACCGGGAGAGAGGGGAGAGTACCCCATCCTTCTTATGCTTCCTTGTACTCCCACCTAGATGGGAGGAGAGTTTCCCCTCTACTCCATGGCTTCCATGGATCCTAGAGGGGAGGAACCCCTCTGATATTGGATCTCTCTCTCTGTTCTCTTTTGTTTCGCACTCCTGTTTTCTAGCGTTTCACCATTTTTTATATTCCCGTAGATCAGTAACTCCGATTGGGCTAAAATGTTTCGAGAATTTTTATCCGGAAATTTTCTTCCATGACGTGAAAGAAGGGCCCCAACCGACTTATGAGGGACTCACAAGAAAACAAGGTGCACCAATACCCCCTAGGCGTGCCCTGTTACCTTGTTGCCACGTCAGGCACCGTCTTGCTTTGATTTCACTTCCCAAAAATCACATATATTCCAAAAAAAATCTCTGTAGATTTTTATCAAGTTTGGACTTTGTTTCATAGGGATTTTCTACGAAACAAAAAATATGCAAAAAATTGGAACTGGCACTGGCATTAGATCAACATGTTAGTCCCAAAATGAAATTAAATGTTGCCAAAATTATATGAAAGTTGTAGAATATCGGCAACAATAAAAAATTATAGATATGACGGAGACGTATTGGCGTGTCACACCATTAAGCCTGTTTTTTTGATGTTTCATGTTTGTTGCCATAAGATAGGTGCTAGAGAAGGTAAATCCTGTCGGATTTCTGTCGGGACCCCGATGCTAAGTCATATGAATCCACGCTGTAACATATCACATCACTTTGTGGCCTCACGCACGGTAAGCTCCACGGCTGCAGCCTTACCTTGGCCGGGACCGTTTGCGTCTTTTGGCTCGCGTATGTGAACATGTCGCTGGCAATCACACAACAAAGAACCCGGGCCAACATGACTAGTCATAGAACCCAAGTGGCACATCCGTACGGAAACAGGCATACGTAACCCAACAATGTAGGTGTCGGTCTCAAGCGTGTGTAGACGAGTCATAACAAGCTACAAGGACTCCATTACGTCGTGAGACACGAATGCCATCACTGCACGTAGACGAGTCGTAGCAGGCTACAGGGACTCCATTACACTGCAAGACATTTCCCTGAAGGGACAGACACAGTAGCAAAGAAGGATACATGCCGGTCAATCAATGTGTCCGGAGCAGTAGCAAGCTACCATGGCTCGGTGGAAGCACAAAGAGGCAGTTTCCCGTAAAGAGTACTACTAAAGTCACATGACTAGGTGTCGGATCCCATACATACCGTTGCATGTCACACGTACACACGACATGCCTGATATGCATAGATACAACCATGGCATCACAACATAACCATACAACAACATGACTTTTATTTAAGAGGCTCAGACGAGCCTTGCATAATATGTTCTTACAGATAGGGGTCACATGACTCGACACTCAAGTCATACACACATGTTCATAAAAACCAAGCGGAAGCTTAAAGCTGTCTGGGTACAGACAGACGAAAGGGGTAAAAAGGCACATAGCCTTACTATCTACAGCCCGCCACAGGGCAAGGTCGTAACTGGGACACCAGCTATTCGGCGTCGTCAACATCTAGAAAGAACCCACCTGATGGGTCCTGGGTCTCATCTGCAACATTTATTAAGCAAACGTGAGCAAAATTGTACTCAGCAAGTCTTTAAAATAGACCTAGTCTATTCATGCTCATGTATCATCAAGGGGGTGCTGGAGTTTATGCAGCAATGCCAACTTTGACTCATGGCTAACCTACACTACTCAATTTTAACTCTTTGTTACAATTTTAGATATCGCACACAAGTCCACTACCTCCATCACAATACATCACCATGGATTCACTTTCCCCTTCCGGGAGAGTGCCATCCACAGTACTCACACTTGTCTTGATATTTTTATGAGTATCCATTTGATTATCTATGAACAACATAAGTTTTCCAAGTAGTCCATATCCGAGGACGCGGCTATTCGAATAGTTTCATACCCTGCAGGGGTGTACTTCTTCACACACGCTCTCGGCACTTATCGCTATGTGCTCATAAAACCATGCACCTCGGCAACCTTCAAGCGGATGCCCAGCGAGGGAGTCGGCCATGATCGTCAATCACATAAGGCCTCTAGTCCAGGCTATCGTCTATTTGAGACTGAACCCGCACGGAAGTCCGGCCGAAGTTTCCGCTACGGCCTCAAACGATGTGTGCAGGGTTCCCAAGCCCACCATTTGGGTGACCCTTGGTACACTGTGCCACTGCCTACCGCGTCGTAACCCACCCCGAGGGTCAGTGCTACGCACGGCCTCCAGCATGCTATAAACACCAGAAACTATTTGCAACTCCTGGACTAAGGACTAAGCGACTGATAAGTCGAGAGGGTCAATTAAGTATCCCAACGTGTGGTAGTATCTAGTCTTGGATCACAAACATGGAACTCAGTTCCTAAGAACGCTCCCAATGAGACAACCCGCCATGTACTCGTACATAGCCTCTCATCGCTACCTTTACCAAATGGTATTCATCATATGATCATCACATTGGAAAACATTGTTTCACTCAGTTCATCACCCAGATGAATCAGACCTGACACAATTCTAAGCATAGCAAGCATGGCAGGCAAAGTAAGCTAAGCACATCATGGCACAAGCATCTACCAGGTATGCTAGGTTGCAAGGTTTAACTATTTACTATGACAATGACAGGTCATGCAGCAGAATAGGATCACCTACCGTGTATGACTGACATGTGATCGTTTTTCGTAATGCAATAAAAAAGAGCAGGAGCGAGAGAGTGGGACATTATCAGAATGATCAAACGGGTTGCTTGCCTTGCGGGGTAGCGGGAAGGTTCTCTCCTTCGACGGAATACTCACGGGTATCCTCGGAAGGAGGGCCTACCGCGACGTAGATAAGAAGCAATCAATACATGCAAGTGCAACAATATGATGCATCATCATGGCATGATAGCATGTATGGATGAGCTAATGCAACTAGTGATCATGTTGATTTGAAATGGGTTTGAATATAGGTTCAAAGTTGTTCTTCATTTCAAATTCCATATATTAACCTATTAGTAAACGTCCATGTTCACCTATTTATATTGCTCTAACATTCATGATAATAGCACCATTGGATTCATTGGATTTTTCTGATAAATTTTCATATATAAATTATTTTCATCTGATTTACAGATTAATTTATATGAATTTTTGAAGTTTTAACTATTTTTTGGAATTATTTTTCAACTGAAAATGGATTAATGGCGTCAGCCTGACGTCATCATGGCGTCAGCTGGTCGGCTGACCAGCCCCAGGTCAAACCTGACGTGCGGGGCCCGCACGTGAGTGACAGGGGCTTAACCTCCGCGCTGACCAGGGGTTTGACCCACTCTGGGGCCCACTGGTCAGTGTTAGGGGATAAATTAATTAGGGAGATTAGCCCCCTAATGACGGCCACGTCGACGCCCACCGGAGCGAGGCCGGCGGCTACCATCCGACGTGGCGGAGACTCGTCGAAATGCACCTCCGGTGACCAAACGGACGGCGGAGGGCACCAGTCGAACCCACGCTCACGCATGCGTCCATTCCGGCACCTCCCATGGTCGGAGTTGGTCAGAATCGACGCCAGTGATGAGCTTGGCGGCGACCGGAGCTCGGGCGAGCACGGAACGTCGAACATGGGCGCGACACAACTTCTACTTGGCACCTACGGCATCTACGCAACCTCACGAGCACGATGGTGGCCTCTGGTGGACCAGCTGGTCACCGGAGCATGGCTGGCGTCGAGCTCGAGCGGCAGAGCGCTTCGGACCTCAATGGAATCCGGCGCTGGAGCATGCAATCGAAGGGGGAAAGAGGGGGAAAAGGAGCAGGAGCTCACGACAGTTGCAGGGGCATCGAGAGCGAGCTCGGGGGAGGTCTGGAGTGGCGGCGGCCTTCACTTCCCTTCCAGCGACCCGAGGTTGAAGACAACGGTGATGGCAGCGATGGGGAGCTCACGGCGGTGCGTGGCTCGGCTAGAAGGATGAGGGGGACTACGCAGAGCTTTTGGCTGCCTCAGAAAAGCACGGGGGCGGCTAGAACGGCGGTGCTATGGTGGCGAGCAGCTTGGCCATGGCGAGCAGAGGGAGGAGAGAGCGAGCGGCGGCGAGAGAGAGGGAGAAGGAGCGATAGGGACGGCTCTTCGAGCCTATCCTCGTTGCGCTGCCAAGTGGGAGGCAGGCAGGCAGGGAGCTGCGTGGTAGCTCCGGAGAGCGCGCGCGGCTAGCACACGCCTGTCCCCCTGGCCGCCAGGAGGACGACGACGTCCTGGGCCAGGTGGGCCAGCCTGGCCTGGGCCTCTTCCCACTTCTTCTTTCTTTCTTTTTTAATTTTCTTTCTGTTTTCTATTTCTAACATTTGTTTTAATTCTTTTTCAGGTACAAATCTTTTTATAAAATATCCCAAATATTTTATATACTAAAGTTTGAATATTTCAAACTTGTCTGAAAAGTTTCAGAATATTTGGAGAACTAAAATAATGATAATGATTTATTTAGTTTTTTCAAAGGCTTTATCCCATTTTTTTTTAAATGTTTTGGGTGTTCAAATAAATGAAATGGTCCCTGATATATTCATGTCCTTAATTATCAGACATAGGGAACATTTTTAAAGGGCATTTTGGATTTATTTAAATTTTCACCACATTTGAATTGTTCTGGAGTCAAAGTGAGCTTGGGGTTTCTTTTGGTCCCCATTTCTTGTTGATGAAAAATGAAACATGATTCAATACACATGCTTACCTATGACATCTAACTAGGGTTGTGACCACTCACCCCCTCTCAAAAGAATCTCGTCCCGAGATTTTGAAGTCGTCGAGAAGAGCGCGGGGTACTCTAGTCGAAGACGATCTTCTCTTTCCAGGTGGCCTCCTTTTCAGAATGGTGTGACCACTGAACCTTAAGAAACTTGATGTTCCGACGTCGAGTGGTACGCTCAGCTTGATCAGGAATACGAAAAGGGTAATGTTGATATGTAAGGTTATCTTGGAGATCAAGCGCTTTGTGGTCTACTTCGCGGACAGGGTCCAAAAAGCAACGCCTGAGTTGCGAGATGTGGAAGACATCATGAACCTTGGAAAGATGCGGCGGAAGTTCCAATTGGTAGGCAACCTCTCCTCTTTTAGCAAGAATGCGAAAGGGTCCAATGTAACGAGGAGCCAACTTGCCTTTGATACCGAATCGATGGGTACCCTTTAGAGGTGTAACCCGAAGGTAAGCCTTCTTGTCAACTTCATAGGTGACAGACTTATGATGGTGGTCATATTGACTCTGTTGACGGGATTGGGCTGTTTTCAAATTTTCACGAATAAAGCGAACTTGCGCCTCTGCATCCTAGATCATATCCGGACCAAAGAGTTGCCTCTCTCCGGTTTCTGACCAGTTAAGAGGTGTTCGACATCTTCGTCCATAGAGAACTTCAAAAGGGGCTTTTCCCAAGCTTGATTGATAACTATTGTTATATGCAAATTTAGCAAATGGAAGGCATTTCTCCCAATTCATACCGAAGGATATAACACAAGCTTGGAGCATGTCTTCGAGAATTTGATTGACTTGCTCAACTTGACCACTTGATTGTGGGTGGAAGGCAGTGCTAAAGGATAGATGAGTCCCCATAGCGGTTTGAAAACTTTCCCAGAATCGAGAGTTAAAGATACTTCCACGGTTTGAGTTAATCTCCAAAGGTAGACCATGAACAGAGACTATTCGAGAAACATACAACTCCGCTAGCTGGCTAGCAGTAATGCTCTCCCGAACGGGAAGAAAATGAGCCACTTCGGAAAGGCGGTCGATGACCACAAATATAGCATTGTTCCCTCTCTTGGTCTTGGGAAATCTGGTGATGAAATCCATACCGACTTTATCCCATTTCCATTCAGGAATAGCTAAAGGTTGAAGGGTGCCAGCATGCCTTTGATGTTCTGCTTTCACGCGACGACAAACATCGCAGTTACCAACAAACTGAGCAATTTCTCTCTTCATCCTAGTCCACCAAAACCTCTAGCATAGGTCCTGATACATCTTGGTACTACCTGGATGAACTGTGAGAGGAGAATCATGAGCCTCCTTAAGAATCAGCTGCCTCAAGTGTGTGGTCTTGGGAACCAACAACCGGTTCTGAAAGAACACAACATCTTCATCATCCTTGGAGAAATGTTTAGCGTTTCCGCTAACGATATTCTCCTTAATCCGAGATATACCTTTGTCATATCTCTGGACAGCTACTATTTGATCCTTAAGAGTAGGTTTCGCCACCAGGTTGGATAGGAATCCTTGAGGAACAATGTGAAGGTTTAACTTCTGGAATTCCTCGTAGAGAAGTGGTTGACCTTGTTGTAACATCAGATTGTTACAATAAGACTTATGACTTAGTGCACCAGCCATGACATTGGCTTCCCCGGGGTGTAAGTTATCCCTAAGTCGTAATCTATAATCAACTCTACCCATCGTCTTTGCCTGAGATTCAAATCCGGCTGGGTGAAGATATATTTCAGACTTTGGTGATCAGTGTATATCTCGCAACGATTACCTAAAAGGTAATGTCGCCATGTTTTCAGTGCATGGACTACAGCTGCAAGCTCAAGATCATGTGTTGGATAATTAACCTCATATGGACGCAACTATCGAGATGCGTATGCAATCACATGACGATCTTGCATGAGAATGCAACCTAATCCTTGTCGCGAGGCATTGCAGTAGATAACAAAGTCCTTAGAAAAATCTGGTGGCACCAGAACGGGAGCAGATGTCAGTCATCTTTTCAACTCCTGAAAACTGTGCTCGCATTGTGGGGTCCACTCGAACTTTTTATCTTTCTTGAGGAGTTCAGTCAGAGGTTTCGCAACCTTGGAGAAGTTCTCAACAAAGCGGCGACAATAGCTCGCTAAGCCAAGGAAACTCCGAAGTTGCTTAACCGATTCAGGTTGAGTCCAATCAAGGATGGCCTGAACTCTCTTGAGATTGACAGCAATACCTTTTCCAGAGATCACCTGGCCCAGATAGGTCAGTCTGGCAACCAGAATTCACACTTGGAGAATTTGGCATATAGGGGGTGCTCTTGAAGTTTCATCAATACCAGCCTTAGATGCTCGACATGTTCTTGTTCGTTCTTCAAGTAGATGAGTATGTCCTCCAGGTAAACCACGACAAATTTATCCTAATACTCCATGAAGATCGAATTCATCAGGCGAGAGAAGGTGGCTGGGGCATTGGTTAAACCGAAGGACATGACGGTGTACTCGTATTGGCCATAATGAGTAACAAAAGCCGTTTTTGGAATGTCCCCGTTTCTAATTCTTATTTGATGGTATCCCAACCTCAAATCCATTTTGGAAAAGACAGAGGATCCAGCGAGTTGATCATACAAATTGTTGATCCTGGGAGCGGATACTTGTTCTTGATGGTGACTAGATTCACTGGTCAATAATCCACAACCATCCGATCTGATCCATCCTTCTTCTTGACAAAGAGGATGGGACAAGCCCAAGGAGAAGAGCAAGGACGGATGAAACCTTTATTCAAAGCCTCATCGAGTTGAATTTTTAGCTCAGCTAGTTCTAAGGGTGCCATCTTATAGGGTCTTCTGGCTATTGGGACTGTCCCTGGAATGAGCTCTATCACAAACTCAACATCTCTGACAGGTGGAATACCTGGCAGTTCTTCTGGAAAGACATCCGGAAAGTCACGGACTACCAGAACATCTTCTAACTCTAGAAGAGGGCTAGCATTGAGGGAATAGAGTTGGTGCTTGGTTGCTCGAGTGGAGACATTAACTATCTCACCCGATGGATGTGTAAGTTGAACATTCCTAGAATGTGTATCAATCTTGGCATAGTGGGCTTTCATCCAATCCATACCGAGAATGATATTCATGTTCGAAGACTTAAGAGCTATCAAGGATGCTAGGAAGACTAGTCTATCCACCAGAATTTCATTTTCATGGCTCAGTCTAGAAGTTTGCCATTTTGAACCAGGAGTCTGAGTACGCATGTCACAGAAAGACATGTTATGCAACTATGCATAACTTTCTGAGATGAAAGAATGAGATGCCCCAGTATCAAATAGAACAGAAGTTGGATGGCTATTGACAAGAAGCGTACCTAGGATAACATCAGGATCCTCAAGGGCTTCCTCAGCAGAGACATAGTTCACTCGTCCATGAGCAGGAGATGGCTTCACATAGAAGGCTTTTCCTGGTTTCCCACGTCTAGCATGCTTGATATTGTTCTGGGGACAATCATGAGAGTAATGTCCTGGTTCTCCACACTTGTAGCACACCACGGTGGCACGGGGGGCAACATTTGCAGGCAGTCCTCCAAATGGTCTGATTGGAGGATTGGGCTGAACTGGGCGAGGCGCCTGGAAGGATGGCCTTTCGGTGTATCTTGGCGGTAAAGCTGCATGGGGCACCCACACTCGGCGCTTGTTGGAGCCTGAGCCAGATGTAGGGTTGGAGTCACGGTTATGCTTCCTTGTGGCCTCATAGTCAGTCTGTCCGGACTCTACATTGATGGCCTTGTTGACGAGAGCCTGGAAGGTGGTGCACTCATGCAGGCATAGATCTCGGCGAAGCTCAGGATTAAGTCCCTTGCGGAACCTAGCCTTCTTCTTGGCATCAGTTGAAACTTCTTCTGGATGATAGCGAGCAAGATTGCCGAACTCGCGACTATAAGCATCCACTGACAATCTACCCTGGGTGAAGGCACAGAATTCCTCTCTCTTGCGATCCATCAGCCCTTTCGGGATGTGATGGGTACGGAATGCTGCACTGAATTCTGCCCAAGTTGGTGCGGGTCCTTGGGGATGCATAGCTTCATAACTCTCCCACCACAGGTTGGCGGGTCCCTCCAGAAAGTAAGTGGCAAAGGACACCTTGTTGGCCTCGGACACATTAGCAGCCCGAATCTTGTGAAACATACTAGTCAGCCAGTCATTCGCATCGAGGGGGTTGATCGAATGATGATACTTGCTCGAATGATGATACTTGGATAGGCACAGCTTGACGAAGTCACCATGTGACACTCCATCGTTGTGATCATTGTGGGGAGCACGAGCTGTGTTCTGCTCAATTCTTTCCAGCAGCCTGTTGGTCTCCCTCTTGTTTTGTTCGGCTTCTAGCATCACCTCTGCCAAAGATGGCGCATGAGGCAGATTCTCTTGCCTTGGTTGGCTTCCCTCGCCCTGCTCAGGAGCAGGCACGGGGTTGTTCCTAGTTGCCACCATCCTGGGAAAACAAACCCATAGCTTAGACATAGAGGACATCAGCTCTAAGACATGAGATAAGGAAATGTACTGGAGAACATGGCATGCAGGGTAAACACCAATCAACATGGTAAAGCAACTACCATATGAACATTAGGTTTCATACACACCATGACATAGTTCAGTACAAGCCCAAGCTGAAAACAACTACGGAGAGATGACACAACTCATCGGAGGCATTACAAGCTTCCTACACATTATCATCTACACCTCCGGAACTCAACTCTCAACCTTGGTCATATCCCACAAGACACGCAGGACTGTGGCGATACGACTACTACCAAACTAGAACTAACATCCACGCACTCAGGCATCACCGTAGAATGCCTCATACAGGTTACCCTCGTGACCCGGGAGCTGAACCTGAGGATCTGGAAACACTCTAGCCTAGGATCCCTGGAAACCATAAGGACACGGATGTGGCCTTGGTCCCCTTGTCGGCGGCAACAACGGTCCTCGAAGAGGGGTGGTGCCTCCAACATCAGGCCAGTCTACGTGTGCTGGCAAATGAGGCCGTGATGGGGTCAGCATCTCCAAATCTCCATAGCCTGTTTGCACGACAGGTGCCAACTGCGTCAGGGATGTCCAAAGACGTGCACGGGTAGCATAAAGCTCCATGCGAAGGGCACGTGCATCACGATCCCTGTTCTCCAACATCTGAGCGGTCACCTGCAGCCTAGGATCCTCATGAGAATGATCATAGTAGGATGTGCTCAGATAGCCATCCTCTCCTCCCATGGATGCAGGAACATAACAGAACTCTGTGTTCTGTAGTAGACCATGGTGAAACCTCATGATAGTCAGCATAGTGTAGGCGGCCTCCTGAACTGCCATATCTATGGTAACACCTAATCCATAAGTCCAGTGAAGTGGCTCTGCAGCTCCGGGATATGAAGGATATATCCTGACAGTACACAGATACTGACTCTGGTTGAAATCTCGATACTGCTCCTCCACTGTGTACTCTGGGTACCAATGGTAGCCAGCCTCCATAATAACTCTAACCAACATGGCCTTGTGACCCGGTACATCGATGCACCTGGTCAGACGGACCACCTGACGGGAAGGACGAGGGGGCATCTAAAACAGAGAATGATGCAAAGATATTAGAGATTCTAGTAGAAATTGGACAGCATAACGGCTGTAATTGCTCAAAAAGGATTTTGAGACAATTGCAAAAGATTGGAAAGGCATAACCACTCGACTATCTAGACTCAATTCTCTTCTCCATCTGTTTGTCACACCAACAACACTCAAATACCACATACACTTGCAAACAGGCTAGCTAGTGGTCATTGGTTAGTAACTCGTCATCCTAAGCATTAGATGAGAATCCTAGTTCTTATCCCCGTAGAAAAGATGAGAATGACTCAGAATAGAGTAACTTGGGAAGAGGAGTAAAAAGAGCCTTACGTTCCCTTCCACAATCAATTCCCCTACTTATCTATAGTGTTTCTAGACTCAACTTCGACCGGTTTGGCTTGGTAGTCCTACAATCAGTCAGGCTCTGATACCAACGCTATTGGGACCCCGATCCTAAGTCATATGAATCCAGGCTGTAACATATCACATAACTTTGCGGCCTCACGCACGGTAAGCTCCACGGCTATAGCCTTACCTTGGTCGGGACCGTTTGCGTCTTTTGGCTCACGTATGTGAACATGTTACTGGCAGTCACACAACAAAGAACCCGGGCTGACATGACTAGTCATAGAACCCAAGTGGCACATCTGTATGGAAACAGACATACGTAACCCAACAATGCAGGTGTCGGTCTCAAGCGTGTGTAGACGAGTCATAGCAAGCTAGAAGGACTCCATTACGTCGTGAGACACGAATGCCATCACTACACGTAGACGAGTCATAGCAGGCTACAGGGACTCCATTACACTGCGAGACATTTCCCTGAAGGGATAGACACAGCAGCAAAGAAGGATACATGCCGGTCAATCAATGTGTCCGGAGCAGTAGCAAGCTACCATGGCTTGGTGGAAGCACAAAGAGGCAGTTTCCCGTAAAGAGTACTACTAAAGGCACACGACTAGGTGTCGGATCCCATACATACCATTGCACGTCACACGTACGCACGACATGCCTGATATGCATAGATACAATCATGGCATCACAACATAACCATACAACAACATGAATTTTATTTAAGAGGCTCAGACGAGCCTTGCATAATATGTTCTTACAGATAGGGGTCACATGACCCGACACTCAAGTCATACACACATGTTCATACAAACCAAGCGGAAGCTTAAAGCTGTCTGGGTACAGACAGACGAAAGGGGTAAAAAGGCACATAGCCTGACTATCTACAGCCCGCCACAGGGCAAGGTCGTAGCTGGGACACCAGCTATTCAGCGTCGTCATTATCTAGAAAGAACCCACCTGATGGGTCCTGGGTCTCATCTGCAACATTTATTGAGCAAACGTGAGTAAAATCGTACTCAGCAAGTCTTTAAAATAGACCTAGTCTATTCATGCTCATGTATCATCAAGGGGGTGCTGGAGTTTATGCAGCAATGCCAACTTTGACTCATGGCTAACCTACACTACTCAATTTTAACTCTTTGTTACAATTTTAGATATCGCACACAAGTCCACTACCTCCATCACAATACATCACCATGGATTCACTTTCCCCTTCCGGGAGAGTGCCATCCACAGTACTCACACTTGTCTTGATATTTTTATGAGTATCCATTTGATTATCTATGAACAGCATAAGTTTTCCAAGTAGTCCATATCCGAGGACGCGGCTATTCGAATAGTTTCATACCCTGCAGGGGTGTACTTCTTCACACACGCTCTCGGCACTTATCGCTATGTGCTCATAAAACCATGCACCTCGGCAACCTTCAAGCGGATGCCCAGCGAGGGAGTCGGCCACGACCGTTAATCACATAAGACCTCTAGTCCAGGCTATCGTCTATTTGAGACTGAACCCGCACGGAAGTTCGGCCGAAGTTTCCGCTACGGCCTCAAACGATGTGTGTAGGGTTCCCAAGCCCACCATTTCGGTGACCCTTGGTACACCGTGCCACTGCCTACCGCGTCGTAACCCACCCCGAGGGTCAGCGCTACGCACGGCCTCCAGCATGCTATAAACACCAGAAACTACTTGCAACTCCTAGACTAAGGACTAAGCGACTGATAAGACGAGAGGGTCAATTAAGTATTACAACGTGTGCTAGTATCTAGTCTTGGATCACAAACACGGAACTTAGTTCCTAAGAACGGTCCCAATGAGACAACCCTCCATGTACTCCTACATAGCCTGTCATCGCTACCTTTACCAAATCATATTCATCATATGATAATCACATTGGACAACATTGTTTCACTCAGTTCATCACACAGATGAATCAGACCTGACACAACTCTAAGCATAGCAAGCATGGCAGGCAAATTAAGCTAAGCACATCATGGCACAAGCATCTACTAGGTATGCTAGGTTGCAAGGTTTAACTATTTACTTTGACAATGATAGGTCAGGCAGCAGAATAGGATGACCTACTGTGTATGAATGACATGTGATCGTTTGTCCTAATGCAATAAACAAGAGCAGGAGCAAGAGAGTGGGACATTATCGGAATGATCAAAGGGGTTGCTTGCCTTGCTGGGTAGCGGGAAGGTTCTCTCCTTCGACAGAATACTCAAGGGTATCCTCAGAAGCAGGGCCTACCGCGATGCAGATAAGAAGCAATCAATACACGCAAGAGCAACAATATGATGCATGATCATGGCATGATAGCATGTGGATGAGCTAATGCAACTAGTGATCATGTTGATTTGAAATGGATTTGAATATAGGTTCAAAGTTGTTCCTCATTTCAAATTCCATATATTAACCTATTAGTAAATATCCATGTTCACCTATTTATATGTCTCTATCATGCATGATAATAGCACCATTGGATTCATTGGATTTTTCTGATAAACTTTCATATATAAATTATCTTCATATGATTTACAGATTAATTTATATGAATTTTTGAAGTTTTAACTATTTTCTGGAATTATTTTGAAACTGAAAATAGATTAATGGTGTCAGCCTGACGTCATCATGGCGTCAGCTGGTCGGCTGACCAGCCCCTGGTCAAACCAGACGTGCGGACCCACATGTCAATGACAGGGGCTTAACCTCCGCGCTGACCAGGGGTTTGACCCACTCTAGGGCCCATTGGTCAGTATCAGGGGCTAAATTAATTAGGGGGGTTAGCCCCCTAATGACAGCCACGTCGACGCCCACCGGAGCGGGACCGGCGGCGACCATCCGACGCAGCGGAGACTCGCCGGAACGCGCCTTCGGCGACCAAACGGACGGCGGAGGGCACCAGTCGAACCCACGCTCACGCGCGCGTCCATTCCGGCACCTCCCATGGTCGGAGATGGTCGGAATCGACGCCGGCGATGAGCTTGGCAGCGACCGGAGCTCGGGCGATCACGGGCCCATCGAACCAGGGCACGACACAACTTCTACTTGGCACCTATGGCATCTACGCAACCTCACGAGCACGATAGTGGCCTCTGGTGGACCAGCTAGTCACCGGAGCATGGCCGGCGTCGAGCTCAAGCGGCGGAGCGCTTCGGACCTCAATGGAATCCTGCATTGGAGCGTGCAATCGAAGGGGGAAAGAGGGGGAAATGGAGCAGAAGCTCACAGTGGTTGCAGGGGCGTCGAGAGCGGGCTCGGGGGAGGTCTGGAGTGGCGGCGGTCTTCACTTCCCTTCCGGCGACCCGAGGTTGAAGACGATGGCGATTGCAGCGAAGGGGACCTCCCGACGGTGTGTGGCTCGGCTAGAAGGACGAGGGGGACTAGGCGGAGCTTTTGGCTGGCTTGGAAAAGCGCGGGGGCGGCTAGAACGGCGGTGCTACGGCGGCGAGCAGCTCGGCCATGGTGAGCAGAGGGAAGAGAGAGCGAGCGGCGGCGAGAGAGAGGGAGAAGGAGCGATGGGGATAGCTCTTCGAGCCTATCCTCGTCGTGCTGGCGAGTGGGAGGCAGGCAGGCAGGGAGCTGCGTGGCAGCTCCGGCGAGCGTGCGCGGCGAGCATACGCCCGTCCCCCTGGCCGCCAGGAGGACGACGACCTCCTGGGCCAGGTGGGCCGTCCTGGCCTAGGCCTCTTCCCACTTCTTCTTTCTTTCTTTTTGAATTTTGTTTCTATTTTCTATTTCTGACATTTGTTTTAATTCTTTTTCAGGTACAAATCTTTTTATAAAATATGCAAAATATTTATATACTAAAGTTTGAATATTTCAAACTTATCTGAAAAGTTTCAGAATATTTGGAGAACTAAAATAATGATAATGATTTATTTAGTATTTTCACAGGCTTTATCCTTTGTTTTTAAAATGTTTTGGGTGTTCAAATAATTGAAATGGTCCCTGATATATTCATGCCCTTAATTATCAGACATAGGGAACATTTTTAAAGGGCATTTTGGATTTGTTGAAATTTTCACCAAATTGAATTGTTTTGGAGTCAAAGTGAGCTTGGGGTTTCTTTTGGTCCCCATTTCTTGTTGATGAAAAATTAAACATGATGCAATACACATGCTTACCCTATGACACCTAACTAGGGTTGTGACAATTTTGGGCTCCGCAAAACCCCTAAGATTCGAACACAGGGGCGTGTGCGAAGTTCCCTGCAGCCTCGTCACCCTAGCTCGCTACTTGATGTACGCAACGACGAACTCGCACGAAGATGAGGGAGAAGATGAACACGGCAGTTTACCCAGGTTTAGGCCGCTGTGAAGCGTAATACCCTACTCCTGCTTTGGTGGATTGCCTCTCGAGGAGGTGATGTGGGTGAAATAGTATAGTGTTCTTGGGCCTCATGAGGGCTCTCCTGAGGTGTTCGAGGCCCTCTGTGGCTTCGTGGTGGATGAGTGGTGGAATCGATTCTCGGTGGATCAGGGATCTCCCTCTATGGTGCAACCTATCCTCTATATATAGCGGCGGCCCGTGTCCTCTTCCCTCATCACAATGGCGGGAAGGGATCCCACAATGGCCAATTTTGAAGGGGGCAGCAGTACGTGCTCGCCCTGCCCAAAGGTGGTCTTCGCCTGCAAAGTAGTTGTCGACGGCGCAGGTATGGGCTCAGCGATGACACCTGCCCTGCGGGGCGAGTGGGTTTTGGTCATCTTGCACTGGAATAGAAAACTTTGGGGTGCTTTGGGAACTCGTGTATGTCCTTGCTCCCTTTACACCAAAGAGGAAACTGGGCCGCCTAGCTCACTGACGCCCGCCTGTCCTTCCTTGCATCACCCTTGACTCCCAAGGCCAGGTCTTGTATAGAGATCTCTGCCGCTCTAGAGGGGTCGTGAGGAGGCCCATACTTCACGGGTCTTGTCGTTGTTCCTCCTCGTGAGGCTAGGGCCCTTGCGAGAGCCTTGTCTTGAGTGGGGCCACGCCTGGTCCCATTTGGTTGATGAAGTGGGCCATGCCCTGGGCTGCAGGCAGGCAAGTCTGGGTAGCCCTGTTCCCAGAACGCCGACAGTGGCCCCCGGTCCCAAGGCATGCTCGAGCTGGCTTACGGGCGAAGCTTGGAGGTCGGCCCAAAGTGTCGCAGGCCCAAACGCCTGCGGGCCAGGCTTGGCTCGTGCCAAATGCCTCAGTGGCGGCGCCTCCGCTCCCCGAGGGCATATGGAACCGCAACGAGTCGAATTGATGTGGTGCCTGGGCATAGATCATGCCAACATTGCTTTCTATCGAGTGCTGGTGCTGCTTTGGGCCATGCGGATGCGGCTCTTTAGAGGGCAAGAGAGCCGACGTGGATGGAATCGCATTGATCGAACCGCCTCGCAACGCCCGAGGGGCGCGTGATGCCTGCTATGCCATGACACCTCGTGGCCACGGTAATGCCTATAAATCTGCCCCGTCCCTGGCCAGGGAAGGGTATTGTAGTCTTAAGTCTCCCCCTTGTTTCCTTTGCTCCGCCAGCAAAATCCCTCTTTCCTTCTCATCCCTTGTCCTTCATGGCGTCTAGAGGTAGCGGTGCGGGCGCAGGGAAGCGACCAGCTCCTCCAGCTCCCTCGCCCTCCTCTGGAGGCGGCGGTGGGAGGCCCTCGGGGTCGGTGCGAGTTCGCCAACGATGGGCCCTGGCCGATGAGTAAGTATGTTGTCGCCTCTCTCTTCTCTCGTCCATCTGTCCATCATCTAGAGTTTGATATCCTGCCCCTCCTTCCAGGGTTCCTGTGGCCAAGAAACGAGAACATGGCGAGCTTCAGGAGGAGGTAGAGACGCTACAGCCCCGACTGACCATTGCCAAGGCCGCCTTCGATGCCACCCTCTAGGGCGAGGCTGAGGGCCAGTGGAGCTTGCGTCCCTCCAGGCCCAGGTCTAGGAGGCGACCGACGCCATGCATGCCGCCAAGGACGAGGCAGCGCATGCCAGGCTACTGGAGTTCCAGCGTGCCAAATAGTTTCGGGGCATCGCCGGCCACGCGGCTGACGCGGTGAGCCGATTCGTTGGGGACGCCCCCACGCTGTCGAACGTTCGCGGCGATGGGGGCTATCTGGAGTTCTTCTAGAGGGTGGTGGAAGTGCTGGAGACCGGCGTTTCCCGCATGGACGTAGACAAGGCATCCGATGCGCCTGACCTCATGTACTTTGCCTTGATGCTCGTCTTCTCCAACCTCAGTCGCCTCGCCCCGAAGCTCGACCTTGGGCACGTCGGGGAACCGATGCCCGCCAGGCTCCAGCGCCCCCTCAGGGACGAGGTGTGCCCACACGTGGAGGCCATGGTGGAGCGGTCGTCCAGGTGCCCGCCGCCAGCGAGGGGGACGATTCCGGTGTGAGGCCGGCCCGGCCGGTGGCGTGGGTGGCGACGATGACTCCTCCTCCTAAGCATCCCCTATTTCCCCTTACCGGTACCTGTAACGCTTGAACAAGAACCCTGCCCTGTGGAGCGTTAATCTTTTGCATGTTACCTTTGCCGTCTTGCTTTTCTTCCTCGATCTGTTGGTTGTGGTGTTGGTTGGTGCCGCCATGGTCATGACCCTACGTGAGCCCCCGACATGGCCCTCGCAAGGCTTTTCCCCTCCAAGGAAGACTCACATCCGTTGCTCCTGTTAGGCCCTGGGCCTTGCGGCACATTGGGATCGAGCCCCTCCTCACGTGTCGCCTCCTTTGTCGCTTCGTCCCTCAAGGGCCTCGGCAGCCACGCGTAGTACACGCAGTCCTTGGATTCTTAGGTTAGCATGCACAGTCCTTATTTCATCCTCGTGGTCATTATTAGGCCATGGGGCTCCTGATGGGTTTGATAGTGTACCTAGCTTTGTATGACGTTGGCGATCCTGCGTGTCGCGAGGTGAGACGGGTTGTTCCATCAAGCCGTGACTCCGTTCAGGATATTTCCTTCTTGCCTGTTGAATGGTCCGGGGGCCCTTTCGGCACTCTACGTCTGTAGGTCCTAGTCCCACACATTTTCCCACCACCGTTAGGTACGACCGGAGAGGACGTACTTCACGAGGCGAGGCCTAGGTACTCCTGATGCCGACCGGAAACCATGGATGGCACCAGGAAGTCGAGTGGCATTATGACTGGTAAGGCTCCCGAGGCACGTTGCCCAGGAGCCCCCTTTTTTGACGCTCAAACTTCTCTACGTCGTCAGGTCCTAGTACCGCACATTTCCCCACCACCGTTAGGTATGACCGGAAACCAAGGACACACTTCACGGGGTGAGGCCTCGACACTCCTGATGCCGACCAGAAACAAAGGATGACATCAGGGGGACGAGTGGCCTTATGACCGATAAGGCTCCTGAGGCGTGCTTTTCAGGAGCCCCCTTTGACGCTCGAGCGATCCCCCATTCCATTCCTCCATGTGCCGCCTCAGCAAGCCCTGGGGCTTCCCGAGACCCCATGCTGTGATGTCATGCTGCGATTGGAGCCCCCGAGCGGGGCCGACAGCTAAAACTTGAGTGCCCCTGAGGCGGCAGGTCCTCGCCATCTAGCTCTGTGGCGCCTCGGGGCGGTGCAGAGCATTCGGCTCCTTGCGAAACACCATTTAGAAAGAGAGACTTCAAACAAGGAAACGCAGAGATAAAAATCCCCCCCTTTTTAAAATATAAAGTTTCGAAATTCTCAGGCTTCATTCCAAAAAATGGCAACTTGAACATCAAAAAAGAAGAAAGCGAATGTCGCGTACGACTCTTAGGTTGTCCTCTGTCTTCCCCTAGCGGTGAGCGTAGGGCATCCACATTGCATGGTCATAGCCATTGATGGGCAGTGTTGTCTTGTCCGCCAGCTCTGGGCTGTGGTTGCCATATTCCGTTGGAGGAACCCCTCCGCGTCCTTGGGGGGCTCCGGGCATATACAACCCACTCATTGTTACGTGAGAGTGTCACGGCCCAGGGCAAGCCCCCAGGTGCATGGCTTTCTAGCTCGTAGCCCCGTCGAACACCATCGCGTGCATTTCTGCCCGGTTGCGCACCCTCATGACCCTAACCCGAATGCATCGTTCCCCGTGCGACCTCAGGATTGCACTCCCGAGGCCCAAACATGAGCGTGATGCATCAGTGTAGCCATAAGGGTGTTTTCTTGGTGAAGTAAGCCTCATGAGGCACCCGAGCGTCGTCCGGACGAGGTCCTAAAGGCCTCGGGAGGCCCATCCTCCTGAGGCCGTGTAGGCATCGTAGTTGCCGCGGGAGGCCCGCATTGCATTTGTCTTTCCACTCCCCCAGGCCATTACTCCTGAGGCCTGGGGTTTCGGCCCAGTGTCACTTGCCCGCAGGGGCGTCGGCTCACGCTGCACCCCACGGGCCTAGGGGCGCTCTCCAGCTCCCTCCACCAAGGCCCAATGCCTCGCTCATCGGAGCTCCCAGGTGCGGTTTGGGGAGGACACCCAGGGTGCCCCTTACTCTTGAGAAGTGCTCGCGCCCGCAGTGGGAGCCTGATCCACATCGGTCGTTTGTTCCATGGTGGGCGCCTGATCCACCCCTCCGCTTGGCAGAAGGACGTACGAGGGTACGTAGGGTTCCATGTAGGTGCTTAGTCTTCCTCCTGAACTTCTCATAGGTACACCAGGGGCGCTCCTTCCTGGTGGTGGTGGGAATCCATCCCGCGCACGTTGCTCGCAAACCCTCCTCCTGCGTTGGGCCTCAGAACGGAGTTGCTTACCTCTGCCTCCGCCGCCTGGTGGGCCGCACGCCTCTTGGTGTGGATTGTTCTCGTGGAAACCCGATGTGCCTCCACCGCCGTTGCTTGTTTGTCCGAACGCCTGCACCGTCCACTGACTGCATCGGATGGCACTCTCCCGCCTGGCTAACCCTGTCTTCTTAGGGCCAGCCAGGTTGGTGCAATGCGCGTTGCCGCGTGTGCGTGGCGCCTAGTCGTTCCCTTCATGTGCCTGGTGGGCAAGGCTGGGCTGCACCACGAATCTGATCACCAGGATTTGTAGGAGGAGCAACACAACATGCCGTGCTCCCCGCTCAGATCCATCCGGCGCTGGGGGTTCCTCCGTCGGCAGTCTGGGGAGCGGGCATGATGTGCGAGCCTCCAACGCCCGGCGCCTGTGGCCTTGGAGTGGATTGAGGGGAGATGGCCCTCCACACGACGGTGACCAATTCCATGATGTGGTTGATCCACGCGTCAAAGCCCCTCGCTTGCCAGCAGTAACATGTCGTGGGCATTGAGGTCTCCCACATAGGTGCGGCGCGCAGCCGGGGCCGAGGGCGCTGGCCACCCGCCGTGCCCCTGAGCAGTGCCAGAGGTGGTGATGGTGGAGGCGAAGCTGGCAACCTGGTACTGACTGCTCGATCGGCCTTCAACTGCGACGGCGGGGTTTAGGATGACTGACCCGCCACGGCCCGGAGAAGCTTGTTGAGCGTTAGCCATCAGAGCACCGAAGCTTGGGAGGGATGAAGCTTGGGGAAGCCTTCGACATGCCCCCTACCTGGCACGGCAAAAGTTGGATTTCGGGCTCCGCAAAACCCCTAAGATTCAAACACAGGGGCGTGTGCGAAGTTCCCTGCAGCCTCGTCAACCTAGCTCCCTACTCGATGTACGCAACGACGAACTCACACGAAGATGAGGGAGAAGATGAACACGACTGTTTACCTAGGTTCGGGCCGCTGCGAAGCATAATACCCTACTCCTTCTTTGGTGGATTGCCTCTCAAGGAGGTGATGTGGGTGAAATAGTACAGTGTTCTTGGGCCTCCTGAGGGCTCTCTTGAGGTGTTTGACGCCCTCCGTGGCTTGGTGGTGGAATCAATTCTCGATGGATCGGGGGATATCCCTCTATGGTGCAACCTATCCTCTATATATAGCAGCGGCTCGGGTCCTCTTCCCTTATCATAATGGAGGGAAGGGATCCCACAACGGCCAATTTTGAAGGAGGACAGTAGTACGTGCTCGCCCTGCCAAAAGGCAGTCTTCGCCTGCAAAGTAGTTGTCGACGGTGTAGTGATGGGCTCAGCAATGACACCTGCCCTGTGGGGCGAGTGGTTGTGGTCTTCTTGCACTGGAATGGAAACCTTTGGGGGTGCTTTGGGAACCCGCGTATGTCCTTGCTCCCTTTACACCAAAGAGGAAATTGGGTCGCCTTGCTCACTGACGCCCACTTGTCCTTCCTTGCATCACCCTTGACTCCCGAGGCCAGGCATTGCATAGAGATCTCCGTCGCTCCGGAGGGGTCCTGAGGAGGCCCATCCTTCACGGGTCTTGTTGTTGTTCCTCCTCACGAGGCTAGGGCCCTCGCGAGGTCCTTGTCTTGAGTGGGGCCGCGCCTGGTCCCATTTGGTTGATGAAGTGGGCCATGCCCTAGGCCGCAAGCAGGCAAGTTTGGGTACCCCCATTCCCAGAACACCAACAAATCCTTTATTCTGACTCCATTTTGTTCCTCGCATACCTATCAAGCTCTCTGGTATTCGTGCTTCTCCATTGCCACCTACATAATGTTTGCACCACTTGATACTTATCGCGAGTTGGAGAATATGACGAAGCAAAATCCAGCACCACGGGGTCATAGGAGAAGCGCTGTGCAGGAAACTTAGGATGCCTAGCGGAAAAAGAAGATGGAAGTTGATGCCGAAGATACAAAGAAGAAATCTAGCATGGCCACTAATAAGGGGTTCCCCTCCACGACCTTCGAGGCAGATTTCGCAACGGTGAATGCAGAGGGTTTCTAAGAGATGCCACTAGGGAAAACTATGCCCCCCAGGTCTATCCACTTATATATTTACAAAAGCTTTCATCACCTTGCTAGAATTATTTTTATTTTATTTATTTTGCAATTTACATTTATCAACTATCATCTACATACTTCATTTGTTTGAAAATAGCGAGTCCAAGGGGATTGATAACCCTCTTGCCCATGTTGGGTGCAAGTGTTTTCTTCTTTGTGTGCAGGCGCTGTAGATGGGGATTGTGTGCTACTCCTATTCGTTCGATAACCTTGGTTCTAACTAAGGGAAATACTTATCTATACTGCGTTGCATCACCCGCTCCTCTTTGTGGAAAACCCAATGGAGATCACAAGTATCAGGAAGGATTTGTAGCGCCATTACCAGGGAGTATCACCAACCTACTATCAAGTAACTTCACACAAATTATCATTCCCTTGTTTTGCTTTTTATATTCTGTTATATTTTGCTTGCTTCATAAAAATCAAAAATATAAAAATATCTATATTTGCTAGTTTGCTTGTTACTACGGCTAGTTTTACTTATGTTCCATTTCCTCCCGACAGTGAGGTGCTTAATTTTAAACAAAGGGGATGAGAAAGTTTGCGAGATGCTTGGCATAGGATTTGCAATGCTCAAAATAAATCAATTCATAAGCAATACCCCAATATCTTGCTTCTAACTTTTATTTGGGTATTGCTACTTGGTATAGGTTCATACTTTATACTATTACCAGTGGTAATTTCTTAATGAGTCACAGTTCAGATGCATTCAAATCCATGAAAAATTTAGTTGGGCACCACCCCTTGTTATTAACAAAACATCTTTGACCTTGAAACATGTTATGCAAAGGCTTGAAATTATTGAAAATAAGATTGCCACTAAAGAATAAATAGAGGAGTTGGATAAAAATATTCATAATCATATTACTCAATTTGGGTCAAAGATAGGAATCACTTTGAAAATACTAAAGGGGAAATGTACAACTATTAACGAGCGGGTAGAGCAAGGTTTTGGTAGAATTGATAAAACAAAGGAAGTCTTTGATAAAATGGGTTCCTCTTTTACCCCATCCAAGAGTAATGCTAGTACCTTTCAAGTAAAGCATTCTAAGATTATGCATGTCCCCAAGAATACAGTATCACACCTATTAAAAGAAATGAGGATCTTAAGATGATTAGTATGCATCCTAGTTTTATAAATTTGATAAAGGATCCTATATTCAAGCTATTTACTTTTAGGAAACATGTTTGTGTTATTGAGGAGCTTGAGACCAAAGATGACAACACTTGAAACTATGCAATATGCCTAGCTAGGGGCGTAAAACAATAGCGCTAGTTGGGAGGCAATCTAATAGTTATCTTTAAACTTTTACTTTTTAATTTTCCGTTTGTTTTTTAGAACATGATTATTTCTTGTGTAATTATTGATTCTTTATGTTTAAATTAGTATTTGTGCCAAGTAAACCTTTGGTATGACTTACATGATGAGTAGAATTGATACGATGCAAAAACAGAAACTTTAGCGGTCAGTACCGAATTTATTTGATTTTACTGAAACGTCCTTTTGATCTAAAATTCTTAAACAATATTTCTATACAAATTCCTCAGGTTTTCCTAATTCTTCAAAAAAAATGGACTTACATAGGTATAGGTTCTCTATATATCATTCTAGATTGTTCTGTTTTAGACAGATTCTGTTTTTGCCTGCATAGTTTGCTTGTTTTGATGATGTCGTCGATTGTATCAGGGGATACAAGCCATGCGAAGTTAGAATACAGTACCTTATACAACAATAAAATACGAAATAATTTATTATAGTACCTAAAGTATTTGATATGTTTTCTATACTAACAGATCTCACAAAGGTTTTTGTTGAGTTTTCTGTGTTGAAGTTTTCAAGTTTTGGGTGCTATCATGATGGTCGAAGGAATAAGTAGCTACAAGATCCTAAGCATGGGGATGCCCAATTCACCCCAAGGTAATATTCCAGGAAGACTCAAGCGTTTAAGATGTTGTCTTAGTCCATCGGTATGTCAGGAGCTATGTTTTTATTCATCACGTGATAGGAGTTTTGCCTCGAGCACATTTGTTTCAGTTTGGGCTTTAGTTTTCGACAATCATTGCTTGATGGACACACGCACTTGAGAGAGACAGAAGATCACCATGATTTATTAGGATACACTTTGGGCTTCACTTATATCTTTTAGAGCACGGTGGCGTATAAATTTTGAAGAAATAATTGCACTCTCTTTCTTCACTTATCTTTGTTTGGGATTTAATAAATAGTGATGGTAATTTGCATGGGTTATAAGACTAGTCCAAAAATAATAGGTATTCAATGAGTGCATAAGCAAAACCTTCATGTAGAACATAAAAGAGAAATTGTGGGTTAATGATATTGATGTGGTAATGTGAAAGGTAGGAGTGCATGATCATTGGTTAGTAAGAATATCGTAAATTAGAGGGTGTTAACTTCCTGTTCATCTAAATATATTTTTATGGCATGGTGATGATGTGTGAGCATTCTTATTCCTCGTTGAAATCCTAGAGATGTTTAAGTCGGAGGCGCACGATGGTTAACTCCTCCCAACCTCCTCCCTAGGTGCATGCAAGTAGTACTTTGCTTCGTGAGAGCTAATAAAACCTTGGAATAAGTATGCGAGTTCTCTATGACTAATGTGAATCCATGGATGTACGTACTCTCACCACCTCATATTTGCTGGCCTCTTAGGTACCGTGCATTACCCATTATCACCTCGACAATCATTGCAACCTTCGCTGATGCATCCAAACCCCGTGACATGATACGCTCTGTTGCACATAAGCCTCATTATATCTTCCTCAAAACAGCCACCATACCTACCCATCATGGCATTTTCATAGCTATTTCGAGACATATTTCCATGCAACTTCCACAATTACATCATATGCTAGTACTTCCATTGTCATATTGCTTTGCATGATCATATAAGCTGACATAGTATTTTTGGAAAAGCAATTGTTCATCATTTTTTATACATGTTATGCTTGATCATTGCACATCCTGGGCCACTGGCAGAGTCATTCATAGTGTCATACTATCGTTTTTCATGTTGAGTTGTAAGTAATAAAAGTGTGATGATCATCATTATTAGGGCACTGTGTTAATGAGGAAAGGATGATGGAGATAATGACCCCCTCCCACCCCCACAAGTCGGGATGAGACTTCGAACAAAAAATGAAACGAAAAAAAAGAAAAAAGGCAAAAGAAAAAAACGAAAAAAGGAAGAAGAATAAAAATAAAAAATATAATAAATGAGAGAAAAGAGAGAAAAGAGAGTCTCTTGTTTTGTCACTTTCATAAGCTAGCGAGAATTTTTCATTATATAACTTGGCTTGTATATTCCGATGACGGGCTTCCTCAAATGCCCGAGGTCTTCATGAGAATGCAAGTTAGATGCACACCCACTTAGCTTCAGTTGGGCTATCATACACTTATAGCTCTAGTGCATCCATTGCATGGCATCCATCTCCTTGCATTAATATCGATTGATGGGCATCTCCATAGCCCGTTGATCCGCCTAGTTGATGAGAGACTGTCTTCTCCAATTTTAACCCTTTGAATCCTGCCAACATATTCTATTCCACCTTAATGCTATATCCATGGTTCACGCTCATATATTGCGTGATTAATAAAAAGCTGAAACACGTTAGAAAGTACTATCCAATTGCCAGACTTGACACCGTGGTGGTTGACATTTGTATTTATGTGGTGAAGATGGAGCCATGTCATTCTAATATGATAAAATGAATAGGGGGTGAACATTATTTAAGGATCGTATATTTTGAAACTTGATGATTATGTTACTTATGTTTATGAACATTACTATGTTGATGTTTATTAACTCATCATTTCTCAATGATCATAACTACAATAGATTACATTTTGGGTAGCATGTCATATCAAAAATTCCATTTTTATCATTTACCTACTTGAGAATGAGCACGAATTAAGCTTGGGGATGCTGATATGTCTCCAACGTATATATAATTTTTGATTGTTCCATGCTATAATATTACCATTCTATGATGCTTTTGGGGTATTTATTTACCAATTCATATTATTTTTTAGCACTAACCTATTAAGCCAGTGCCTAGTGCTAGTTGTTGTTTTCTGATTTATAGTACCAAATAAGTCCAATTGCCACGAAACTTTTTTCTGGACCAAAAGAAGACCTGGAAGCTTCGGGAGGAGACCGGAGGCTGCAGGAGGGAGGCAGCACACATCAGGCCCTGTTGTGTGTTAGCTCCCCTGGCCTCTCTCGACCCCCCTCTCTAGCCTATAAATCCTAATATTTCCTAAAAACCCTAGAGAGACTGCTGAAACACTTTTTTCACTGCCGCAAGTCTTTGTTCTATCGTGTGCCCATCTAGAGCCATGTTTCAGTGCCCTGCCGGAGGGGGGATAGATCAGGGAGGGCCTCTACATCAACCTTGTTGTTCCCAGGGTGATCTGTGAGTAGTTCCCTACAAATCTATGGGGCTGTAGTTAGTACCTAGATGGCTATCTCTCTCTCTCTCTCTTGATCTTCAATACAAAGTTAACCGCATCTTGGCGGTGATCTATTCGATGTTATCACTTTGTGCGGTGCGTTTGTTGGGATCCGATGAATTGTGTGTTTATGTTCAGATTATTCATTAAAATTATTTGCGTGTTCTCTAAATTCTATTATGATTCTTATTTGTGTGATTCTTATAGCTTCTTAAATCCCTCTGATCTATTGAAATAGTTTGGCCAACTAGATAGATAAGTGAAAGGGGTGCATTGTAGTGGGTTCAATCAAGCGGTGCTCTATATCCCAGTGATAGAAAGGTACAATACACATCTTTGTATTGTTTCCACTAAGGATAAAACGATGCGGTTAATTCATATTGATTGAGTTTACTTTGTCTACAGCATGTCATCGTTCTCCAAGCAGTACTATGTTTGTCTATTACATGAGAGATGCCACTAGGGAAAACTATGCACCCAGGGTCTATCCACTTATATATTTACAAAAGGTTTCATTATATTGATCCCATTATTTTTCTTTTTTTGCAATTTCCATTTATCAGCTATCATCTAAACGCTTCATTTGCTTGCAAACAACAAGTCCAAGGGGATTGTCAACCCTCTTGCCCGCATTGGGTGCAAGTGTTTGATTCTTTGTGTGCAGTCGCTGAAGGCAGGGGTTGCGTGCTACTCCTACTAGTTTGATAACCTTGCTTATCACTAAGGGAAAATACTTATCTATATTGTGTCGCGTCGCCTGCTCCTCTTCGTAGAAAACAACGTAGATCACAAGTATCAGTTTCTTTCCAGCAAACTTTGCGCTCCAGATCCCGCCAGAGGGGGAAGTTTCTCCGATGTCGGCCACTAGTGAGCATGTTCTCCACCAGAGCTTCTTCATCCGAGGGCTTGTTTTCCCCCTACACCCTTTTGTGTAAGGGTTCCTATTTTTCTTTGGTTGCCAACTTCACCACCTGAACCCCACCGGGGTCCTCCACATCGCCAACTTTCGTCACTTTTTGCAAGTGTCATTTGGGGACGGTCCTCATTTCAATTGTCCTGCCACATTTTTCTGCATCAGGGCTCCAGGGAACGGCAAGGCCATCCGCGACCTTTGTGGTGTGAGCCTTCTGCTGTGACCTTCCTCCAAGTTTTTCTAGTGCCCTTCCCTCTGTCGACGTGGGCTTGGCACAAGGAATGGTTGTATGTCTACGGCCTCAACAACAACCTGCCAACTTTTGCCAGTGGAGCCCTGATGAAGCTTCGTTCTTGGAAGCCTCTTGATGTCCTTTCCGAGGATGCCAAATAGCTCATTGAGGCAGCAACCCTTATGAATAACGAAGGCCCCTCCATCTTCAAGCATGAAGATGCCAATGTGTGCCTATAGGGAACATGAGGATCCCTCACGGGTCTCCCATGAGGATCCCTCACGGGTCTCCCATGATGATCTCGTAGTACTGTCTGCATCACCATGCCGAAGTGGTCGTCCCGCGGCGCTACTCTAGTCGTTTGACCGTGCAATACCTATCTCGACGCCAGTGGTGGCTGTGGGATCGAGAAGGGACGTCTAGAGGGGGGGTGAAGAAACTACTTGACAAATTAGAAACCTAACCTTTTCCCAATTTTAATCATTGGTAGATTTTAGAAATTCTAACAAGTCTAGTGCACCCTACACATGCTAGGCAACAAGTATGGCAGCGGAAAGTAAATACAAGCATATGTAAGAAAGGGTAGAGGTAGGAAGATCAAACACAATTGAGGACGCGAAGATTTTTCTGGTGTTTCCGATAGGTGGTTCAATCGTATGTACACGCGGATGGAGACTTGAACCCACGGAGGGTAGCGGTCGCGAGAGTCCATGAAGGTCTCCACCCGTAAGGGTCCACAAAGTAGCAACCTTATCCATTCCATCATGGATTCCATCCATGAAGGATTAGCCTCACTATGGGTAGGTGTTCACGAAGTAGGTGATCTCCTTGCCCATACAAACTTATTGGCTCAACTGCACAACAAGAAGAAGCAGGCTCCCAAGCGACACCTAAACAATCTAGGAGACACCACTCTCCAAAAGGTAATAGATGTGGTAACAATGATGAACTCCTTGCTCTTGTGCTTCAAAAGACAGTCTCCTCAACACACAATCACTTTCTCATAGATTTGGCTTGGTAGAAGAGGTTGATTGGGTGGAAATAATTGGGGATCCTAGAAATCAAGATTCATATGGTTGGAGTGGAATATCTTGATCTCAACACATCAGTAGGTGGCTATCCCCAAGAAAAATGGATGGGGCAAGTGTAGGTATGTTTTGAGTGCTTCCTCTGCGAGTGAGAGGGGGTGGAGGGGTATATATAGGCATCTCCAAAAATCAAACCGTTACAACATTATTGCCCAAATTGATGAAACCGATCCAAAAACTCGGTTGCACCGACTAGTGCAAAATGTGGCAACTTTCAGCTTTTTGGTGAGACCGATATATAAATCTTGGTGGTACCGATATGGGTGACCAAGACAGTTTCAAAATTTCGGCGAGACCGATTCTCAAGACTCAAAAATTCCAATTCTTGAAATTGGCTAACCAGAAAGTTGGTCACTAGTTTTGGTTGCACCGAATGGAATGTTGGTGGCACCAAGACCTTGGGGTTTTGGCATGGGATCTGTCTAGGGTAAATCTCGGTAGGGTCGATTTTAAAAACTTGGTGGCACCGATTTTAGTGGTAGGGTTTAGACAGAGAATTTGTGGGAGAATTTGATGTGTATTTTTTGTGGCTAATTTCTAAGCAGTTGAGCAACCAGATCATAAAAGAAACCTCATCCCCTTTTAATAGTATTAGCTTTCCTATGGACTCAAAAGTGATTTCTCACAAAATGTAAAATGCAGAGTCTTCAAGATTGACCAGTTTGACAGTCCTATTCCTTTTATTCTTCTTATTTCCTTGGGGATTCTCCACACATTCCATGGACAATCTTCTCTGATGACTTCATCTGAAATAAACTAGGTAAAACTATTAGTCCAAGAGACAATGTATGTTGTCATGAATGATAAAAACCTCAAAGGGAGCAAATGTGCTTTCAATCTCCCCCTTTTGATAATTGATGACAACATACAATCAAAGATTCAAATTTAGATATGTAAGGATATATGAAGGCATTGAGAAACACATGAATCGGAAATGCTCCCCCTAAATGTGTGCAAATTTTTTTAGAGGATAGTTGCTTTGGAATGCATGAGTACACACATAGTAGAAGGGATATGATGAGTCATGTGAACCTTGGCTATAAGCATAAAACATATATGAATGAGATGTATCCATGTTCAAGACTTCACTCTTGCAAACAATATGTGCAAGAAGCAAGAGAACATCTTGACCAAGAATATGATGCATATACTTACATTCAAGTTCTTGAGCATTCTAATAGTAGAAACACCCCTTAGGAAACAATGTTAGGAAACACAAGAGTATTCTACAAATCCAAATGCAATAGAATTCAACGGTACCAAGATGTGGAAGACATATAGAAGATAATGTTTTTAGAACTTGATATGTCTTCAAGAGCATTTTAGAACTTTTCTCCGCTAAATATGGATTTGTAAGTGTTCCTCTCCCCCTGAACCTTAGCATGTAGATAATGGGAGTAGGTAGGGTGAGACAAGTCTAACACAATATCATATGCACTCTCTCCTTAAAACGATAGTATGAATGTGGTCTTCTCTCTCTCCCTTAATGAATGTTCCTCCTCCTATGTCCCCCCCTTCATATTATTCCCCCTTTGATATTCTCCCCATTTATCAAGCATAAGCTTTGATATTCTCCCGCTTTGGCATTAATTTCCAAAAAGGGTCAGAGGGTCACTGAGGGTAAGGGATCCTAGAGAATAAGGGTCATTCACAAGGATGTCAAGAAAATTGCAATAAACACAAGTGATGGCAATAGTTGGTGACTCTGAGGCAAAATTAATCGGTGGAACCAATAAGAAGAAATAGGGCAATGGGTAAAATTGATACATCCGAAGAGATTCATATCGTTGATACCGAAGAAGCTCTTTGCAATATATACGAATTATCGATGGAACCGATTTTCCCATCTCGGACAGACCGAAGTTGCAAACGGAAACTTGGCAAAGTTATTCTTGACAATTTTGTGATAAAAGAGATTTTCAGTAAGCTTAAATATATTCGAAGAGATTTGCAATAAAAAATTAGAAGATTTGCAATGAATTTTGAAAAAGATTTGCAAGGAAATTTAAGAAGGATTTGTAAGGAATTTTCAACTATATGAAGATTGAGTGGTTCCAAGAAAGCATGCAACTATAAGATGAAGCAAAGAAGATGCTTCATCTAGATGATGGTTGGTGACTGGGTCACCTATATTAGAGTATATTGACTTATGAGCCAAGTAAGAATGCTTGATCATAGCTCATACTCATCGTTAATTTCAAAATGGGGTTACTATTTTTCATTTAAGAATTTTAATGTTTTCATATCACTTGAAATTCTTTAGCTCATTACTTGGAGTAAAGCTTCTTCAAGGATATGATCACATACCTTGGCATGATGTAGATGACATGGCGTGTGGGGGGACTTGTTGTGGATGCTCGTAGTTGATGGGAGAAATCATACTTTTCTTTGAAGCTAGGTCCTCCTACAAGGTTTAGTCATGCAAGGAAGAACATAATATATCCAAATGACAAGAGTGAGATTTTCATCATATGTAAGTCAAGGATATGTTTCGTGTTGTCTTCTTCCTCCATCACAACATAGGGTTGTTGATACTTGGTCAAGACAAGATTGCTATTGATGTGAGTTGTTTGCATTATTGTGGAATGAAATTCATCCAAGTACCTATAAAAGGTTAGATGCAATACAAGGGAGCATAAATTTCTGAGATATAAGATAGTATGTTAAAGGTATCAAGGAATAGTCATGTAAGTGTTGGCGAACGTTGCATGGGAAAACAAAAGGTTTCCTACGCACACGCAAGATCTATCCATGGTCATGAGCATCTATGAGAGTGAGAGTGGATCTACATACCCTTGTGTGGGGACCCGAACTCATAAGTCGAGATCACCAAATGCACGTGTACAGTGATCCCAGAGATCAATGCTCACTGAACACACAGAAGCTGAATAACAAGAGTCTTACATCCACACTTAACGTCTTACACAAATGGTGACCACAAGGGTCTTAGTCTTACATATATAGGGAAACACGGGCCAAACACTTAAACTAGAACAAGCAGCGGAAATCTTGATCGAAAGCGTGAACCCATGCCATCTGCCTTAACCTACAGGCATTATGATTGGGAAGCATCCAAGTTTGCATGTTCGTCTCCAATGAACTCGTCGACTAACTCATGTTCTTCCATGCCTGGCCAATTAAATAATCAATGGCAAGCCAATGAGTACTTTGAATGTACTCGCAAGCAACCCAAGTGTGGAACGAGGTAATAATGATGCATGATATAGCACTAAGTAGGTAAATTTTTGCGGAAAGCTAATTTTGAATGCAATTGTCATGATCAAGTAATTAGTAAGCATGCATCAACAATTAGCAGGTATTCATGTGAACATATTGCAGATACCATCATGAGTATCAGTTGAACACCTCGCGTTCATGCTAAGTCATCGGACTTAGTTTATTCCTCATGCCAAGTCATCGGACTTAGCTCATGTGACCTCTTGTCACCACCACACCCATACCCACACCATTGTTTCACGAAAACATCCGGACGTAGTCTAAGAAGGACCTCCAACTGTCCATGACCACGGACGCGGCTATTCGAATAGTTTTACACACTACAGAGGTTGCACACTTTACCCACAAGACTCGGGGAACTCCCGTGTCATCCACGACTCATGGTGTATAACATACCCAAGGTAAGCACCCGAACAATGCCTTTCCCCCGGCGATACTAAACAAAGAGTCCACTCGATTGGTATCCAGCCCTCATGATGTACATCACACGAGCCTTTCTCTAATCATACCATCCATGAGGGGACCAACGGTGTGCCCGGTGCTTGTGAAGACAGCGCATGATCGTACATACCGGTGCGAACCCGTATCGAGAGTGACCATGCCACTCCTACCACTAGTAATGCGGGATCCTTGCCAGTACCCACCAAGGTAATCAACAAAGCACCATCCCATAAGGGGTATCGTGGTTGTGCATGTAATGTTGGGACGGTCAGCAGACCTTAGAACTCTCCATTTTTGAAAACACATACTCATCTTGTTCTGGCACACCACTGCTTTCTCAAGTGGTCACCCATTTCATCATCATATCCCTCGGGCATTAGTGGCACCCGACGGGGTTTTCGAAAGAGTATTTGAAAACACATCCTTCTCGTTATCACCATGCATAAGTCCCATCCCACTTTGTGTAGCATCTACTAGCAACCTAACTACTCCCACCCGCACAACCCTCATAAGGTGGTAGGGTCATGCTTGATGCAAGTGTCAAGGGAAAAGTACCAGGGGCATCCCACCGAAGGGGAACACCACATCACATGATCAAATATGACGAAAGTAAAGTGCTATATGACATGCAATGAAAAATTGTTTCATGACATGGTCAAAGGGTTGCTTGCCTGGCTCAACAAAATCTCCGAGGTCTTCGAAGTCTTCGGGTCCAACTTCTTCGTCAACAGCGCAATCTACCGTCGCAAAATAAACGATAATAATAAGCACCACCATAAAAACAGAGCACAAAAGCCACTACAAAAATGTTACAATATTCTGAAAAATCCTAACCACCATCCTAAAAATACTCTCCTATGTTTTTGGGATAAAAACTTAGTTTAAAAACTATTTATAGCAGAGGCTAAAAATGCTTAAAAGGGTTTTAAATAAAACCAGTACAAAAAAGTTTTTCAATAAATACCACATATGGCACTATTAAATACTACACATTATTGTAGTAATTTAGGTGGAACAATATTTGAAATAGGAATTTATTTGAGTGCTGTGGAATTTTTGGAAGGTTTCAGAAAAAGGAAAAAGAGAAAGGGGACTGTGCACGGCGGACCAGATCCACCCACCCGAGCCGGCCCAGGGAGGGAACCGGCCCAGGGCGAGGCGCACGTAGCCGACGGGTTGAACCCGACAGGCGGGCCCTACCTGTCGGTGGCACAGGGGGGCAAGGGAGTATGATAGGCGTGGCCCGCCTATCATCTCCTTCCTCATGACCAGGGTTTTGGGGAGCTTACCGGAGGCGCTGCGGGCCGCGGCGGCCGAAATGGGGGGCACTAGCGACCTCCAGGGGACGTTGCATGCCGGAGGGGGGCCATGGAGACGCCGGGAAGGGAGAGGGGCGCCGGCGAGGAGGGGACCCGACGACGGCAGAGAGGGTTTTGGTCGGGAGGAGGCTCCCGACCACGGGGAGGAGCTCTTTGCCTACGGGGAGGACGCAGAGAGAAGGGAGAAGCGAGGAGAGAGGGGAAGGGGCTCTAGGAGAGCCCTTATATAGGTGGGCGCCAGCTCACCATGGACGCGATGCGCCAGTGAGCACGGGGCCGCTGCAAAAGGCCACGGGAAAGGGAGAGATCGTGTCCAGGGGCTTTGTGGGTGAGGTCTAGGCCTGGGGGAAGAGAGTAGAGAGGCGGGGGCGAGCACGCATGTGAGCCCTCCGGTTGGCCGAGCTATGCGGGGCCAGGCACGCGTGCGGAGGTCGCCGGAGAGATAAAGGGAAGGGGGCCGACCAAGCGGCATACTGCGGACGCCGAGGCCGACCAGGGGGACAAAGTGGCGCGGCTCGAGGCTGTCAGAGGTGCTCGTTGGGCAGCGGCTACAGTGCGGGTGCGCACTGTAGCGCGCTCCAGAGCGCGAGCCTTGCATGCCAAGGCATGTCCTTGGCCTCTTCTGCGTGTCCACGCATGCCCAGAGGATTCTAGGGGTAAAATACAAGGCCTAGGGCCTTAGGAGAGCATCTGGGGTGCCTTAGGGTAAAAGAAAATAGGGAGGAGGGGGAGAAATGGAGCTGATCAGAGGGGGAATTGGGGTTTTTATCCCATCTACCAGTGGATGGGTGGCCTAAATTTTTTACTGAGGGTGGAAGGTGACTATAAGAGACTCTGGTAAAAATTTGGAGGCAAGGGTAAAAGTTTACAAGGTGGAAAAGCCAGTTTTACAAATCAACCAGAAGGTGTTTGATGCTTCTTAGGGCAAGAAAATGGGCTTAGATTGCCATGATATTTGATAGGGTCAAGAGGTGATGGAAAACAAGCATGATCACCAAGTTTGAGCTTAAGAGGAGAAAGTTCACAATGGGACTTAGGGAAAACCTAGAAATTGGCAGAATCTGATTTCTATAGATCCAAAGATGTTAGGCTTTAACCCTTGATGCACCACTTAGTGTATTGTCACTATTTGGTCATTAGAGCATGCCCACAAAGTTTGAGGCAGTGGGGAGACACTTCACAATGTAAAGTTGCTCAAATTTGATTCTAGACAGAAATGGTTTTGGGTTGGTTTGATGAAGCTAACCAACTTGGATTTATATGAAACTTTGCAAGATCATCACCCATGATAGTGTTGACTTTCTAGAATTTTCCTGGAATTTATTGAGAATATTTCTTATAGAAACATCCCGAAAGTTTAATCTGAAAAGAAAGGGTTTTGAGGGGTTTTGCTCATGATATGATCAAGCCCTTGTGTTGAAACTCATATATATGCAAAATATATGTCCACTAAGTTTCTCCAAATTTCCTCAAATATTTTTAAAGCATTGAAATAATTTTTCCTTAGGAAAAGCCATTTCTGGCCTTAAGAAAAAGCCTTTAAATAAAATATTAAAATAATATTTAAAAATAATTCTGGGTGGTTTTGAGAAGTCATATGTATAGTAGATCTCAAATAAAGCATTTGGAAAGAAAGGATCCACCCAAATTGAGGACTTGTAGTACAAACCTCAATTCAGGAGTTTTAGTAAACTGAAATTGAATAAATCCTTTTTGGTGAAAATAAATTTTGATAAAAATAGTTTTGAGTGCTATTCACATGGCATGATCATTGGGCAAGAAGTTTGGGTCAAGGAAGATAAAGGTGGAGAGGAGTAGAACCTAAGAGTGCCAAACACAACATCCAAGCAATCAAACAAGCATGCACTCAAAAAGGTTTTAACTGGTTCCAAATTTTAATAAACCAAATCATGAAAATGTGCTACAAACACAGGGTGTGATAGACCTTCCCCCTTACAAGAATCTCGTCCCCGAGATTTCTAGGCTATGCGCTAAAAAGATACTGAAACTCCGATCTGAGATAATCTTCATGCTCCCAGGTTGCTTCTGCTTCAGTGTGGTTGCTCCACTAGACTTTGAAGTACTTGCTGGTGCACCTTCGGGTGCAGCGCTCGGCTTCATCCAAGATGCTAACTGGCCTCTCGCGATAAGTGAGATCTGTTTGAAGCTCGATAGCTTGATGGTCGATGTCCTTGTAGAGGTCGGGGCAGTTGGGAACTTGCAGACACTTCCGATGCTGTGACACATGAAAGACGTTGTGCACATCCGATAGCTCGGGAGGTAGTTCCAATTGGTAAGCAACTTCTCCACATGTGGTGGTGATCTTGAAGGGGCCGATGTATCTTGGCGCGAGCTTTCCTTTGACATGAAAACGCTTGGTTCCCTTAAGAGGCCTGACCCGGAGGTAGACGTGGTCTCCGACACAGAAGTTCACTTCTCGGCGATGGGACTCGGCGTGGCTCTTCTGTCTTGACTTAGCGGACTTGAGACACTCGCGGACGAGTTGAACTTGCTCTTTGGCTTCGCGGAGGATATCTGGTCCAAAAATTAATCCTTCTCCGGTCTCTGACCAGTTGAGGGGAGTACGGCACTTGCGTCCATACAACACCTCAAATGGTGTCATCTGAAGGCTCGACTAATAGCTGTTGTTGTAGGAGAACTCGGCAAAGGGTAAGCAATCTTCCCACTTGGCTTCATATGCCAAAACACAAGCTCGAAGCATGTCTTCGAGTATCTGGTTTACTCGTTTTGTTTGCCCACCGGTCTGGAGGTGAAAAGCAGTGCTGAAGGAGAGCTTGGTTCCCATAGCTTCTTGAAACATATTCCAGAATCTTGAGGTGAACTGGGTGCCTTGATCTGACACAATCTCCTTTGGAACTCCGTGAAGGCTCACGATCCGCTCTATGTAGAGGTTGGCTAACTTGTTACCGTCGTAGGTGGTCTTGACAGGAATGAAATGGGCTACCTTGGTCAGGTGGTCGACAATGACCCAAATGGAGTCATGTCCCTTGCTTGACCTTGGTAAACCCATGATGAAATCCAGCCCGACTTTGTCCCACTTCCATTCAGGCAGTTTGAGGGGCTGTAGTAGCCCAGCGGGTTGTTGATTCTCATCCTTGACCCTCTGGCATATGTCGCACTTAGCCACGAACGTGCATATCTCCCACTTCATGCCATGCCACCAGAACCTTGTCTTGAGGTCTTGATACACCTTGGTTCCTCCAGGCTGGATGGAGTAGGGAGTGTCATGAGCTTCTTGCAAGATCAGGTTCTTGAGCTCTTCTTTGTTGGGTACGCAAATGCGATTCCCGAACCATACAACTCCTTGTTCATCCTCTGAGAATCCTGGGGCCTTGCCTGCCTTGATCTTCCTCTTGATGCCTTCAATGCTCTCGTGCCCCTTCTGGGCTTCTTTGATATCATCCATGAAGGTAGGCTTTGCTTTGAGGTTGGCGAGGAATCCTGGTGCGACCAGTTCCAAGTCGAAGCTCTCAAGCTCTTCATACAGGGCGGGTAGCCTTTCCTTAATCATAGCATTCAAAGAGCAAGCCTTTTTGCTTAAGGCGTCAGCTACCACATTGGATTTTCCAGGGTGGTATTGAACACTGAGGTCGTAATCCTTGATCAACTCCAACCATCTTCGCTGCCTCATGTTCAACTCCCTTTGAGTGAAGATGTACTTCAAACTCTTATGGTCTATGAATATCTCACATCGCTTCCCCAGAATGTAATGTCGCCATGTCTTCAAGGCATGAACCACGGCTGCCAACTCGAGATCATGAGTTGCGTAGTTCTCTTCATGAGGACGTAGCTGTCTAGATAGATATGCTACGACTCTGCCTTCTTGCATCAGAACACCTCCAAGTCCGGTTCTAGATGCGTCACAATAAATCACAAACTCCTTGTGAATATCAGTGGTGGCCAAAACAGGGCTGTGGTCAATCTCTTCTTGAGCTCCTGGAAGCTTTCCTCGCACTTAGCGGTCCATTCGAACTCCTTGTCCTGCTTCAAAAGCCGGGTCAAAGGCCGGGCAATGCTCAAGAATCCTTCCACGAACTTGCGGTAATATCCCACGAGTCCGACGAAGCTCCTGACTTCCTTCATGGTGGTTGGGGTCTACCACTCAGTCACGGCTTCAATCTTGGCAAGGTCCACTGATAATCCTTCCGTAGTCAACACATGACCCAAGAATCCAACTTCATGCAGCCAGAATTCACACTTGCTGAACTTGGCATAAAGCTGGTCCTCTCGAAGCTTTTCTAGGACCAATCTCAAGTGCTCTTTATGTTCCTCTTCAGACTTGGAAAAGACAAGGATGTCATCGATGAGCACAACAACGAACTTGTCCAAGAATTCCATGAAGACTTTATTCATGAGGTACAGGAAGTAGGCAGGGGCATTAGTTAACCCGAACGACATGACCGTGTATTCATATAGGCCATACCGGGTTACAAATGTTTTCTTCGGGATATCTTGGAGTCTGATCTTTAGTTGATAGTACCCAGACCTGAGGTCGATCTTGGAGAACACCTTGGCTCCGTTAAACTGATCAAACAGGCCTTTGATCTTGGGGAGTGGGTACTTGTTCTTTATCGTGACCTCATTGAGAGAACGGTAATCGACGCAAAGTCTGATAGTCCCGTCCCTCTTTGACACAAATAGAACAAGCGATCCCCAAGGAGAGGCACTAGGGCGAATAAATCCTTTTCTGAGCTCCTCTGCCAGTTGCTTCTTCAACTCCGCCAACTCTTTGGATCCCATCCGGTAGGCCTTCTTATAGATGGGCCTTGATCCGGGCATAAGCTTGATACATCTCCAACATATCTATAATTTTTGATTGTTCCACGCTATTATATTATCAACTTTGGATGTTTTATATGCATGAATATGCTATTTTATATTATTTTTGGGACTAACTTATTAATTCAGTGCCTAGTGCCAGTTCTTGTTTTTTCCGTGTTTTTAACCTTTTTCGGATAGGAATATCAAACGGAGTCCAAACGGAATAAAACTTTTGCCGTGATTTTTTAAGGAAAATATCAAAGATATCGGAGAGGCGGCCCGAGGGAGTCACGAGCCTGGGAGGCGCCCCCCAGGCCGTGGCTAGGGGGCTCGTGACCTCCTCGTGGCCCCTCTTGACTTGTTCCCGATGTCATACGGTCTAATAAATATAGAAACCTCCAGAACTAAACCTAGATCGCAAGTTCCGCTGCCGCAAGCCTCCGTAGCCACCAAAAACCAATCGGGAGACCGTTCCGGCATCCTGCCGAAGGGGAATTCATATACGGTGGCCATCTTCATCAACACTATTGCCTCTCCGATGATGCGTGAGTGGTTCACCATAGACCTTTGGGTCCATAGCTAGTAGCTAGATGCCTTCTTCTCTCTCTTTGATCTTCAATACAAAGTTCTCCATGATCTTCATGGTGATCTATCCGATGTAATTCTCTTTCGCGGTGTGTTTGTTGAGATCCATGAATTGTGGATTTATGATCAGATTATCTATGAATATTATTTGAGTCTCCTCTGATTTCTTATATGCATGATTTCATATCCTTGTAATTCTCTTCGAGTTATGGGTTTCTTTTGGAGAACTTGATCTATAGTTCTTGCAATGGGAGAAGTGCTTGGTTTTGGATTCATACCGTGCGGTGTCCTCACCTAGTGACAGAAGGGGTAGCGCGGCACGCATCATGTTGTTACCATCAAGGGTAAAAAGATGGGGTTTATATCATATTGCATGAACCTATCCCTCTACATCATGTCATCTTGCTTAAAGCGTTACTTCATTTGTTATGAACTTAATACCCTAGATGCATGCTGGATAGCGGTCGATGCGTGGAGTAATAGTAGTAGATGCAGAAAGTATCGGTCTACTTGTCTCGGACGTGATGCCTATATGTATCATCATTGCCTTAGATATCATCATGACTTTGCGCGATTCTATCAATTTCTTAACAGTAATTTGTTCACCCACCGTAATACTTGCTATCATCAGAGAAGCCTCTAGTGAACACTATGGCCCTCGGGTCTATTTTACATATTATATATTCAGATCTAAATACAAAAACACCAAAAATACCTTGCTGCAATTTTATTTACTTATTTATATTTATCTACTATCACTATCGGATCTCACCTTGCAAGTAATCGTAAAGGGATTGACAACCTCTTTATCGCGTTGGGTGCAAGTTTATTTGTGTTTGTGCAGGCTCCTTGGTGCCTCATCTTGATACTCCTACTGGATTGATACCTTGGTTCTCAAACCGAGGGAAATACTTATCTCTACTTTGCTGCATCACCCTTTCCTCTTCAAGGGAAAAACCAACGCAAGCTAGAGAAGTAAAAAAATAAAAAATAGGCCAAAGAGCCTAACCAAAAAAATGAGAGAAAAAGAGAGAAGGGACAATGCTACTATATTTTTCCACACTTGTGCTTCAAAATAGCACCATGTTCGTCATGATAGAGAGTCTCTTGTTTTGTCACCTTAATATGCTAGTGGAAATTCATTATGCAACTTGGCTTGTATATTACAATGATGGGCTTCCTAAAATTTCCCTAGGTCTTCGTGAGGAAGCAAGTTGGGTGCACACCCACTAGTTTCTATTTTTGAGCTTTCATACACTTATAGCTCTAGTGCATCCTTTCCATGGCAATCCCTACTCATTCACATTGATATCTATTCATCGGCATCTCCATAGCCTATTGATACGCCGAGTCGATATGACCATCTCCTCCTTTTTTGGCTCACAACCTCCACCACACTCTATTCCACCTATAGTGCTATATCCATGTTTCATGCTCATGTATTGCGTGAGAGTTGAAAAAGTTTGAAAAAATAAGAGTGCAAAAACAATTACTTGATCAATACCGGGGTTGTGCATGATTTAAATTCATTGTGTGGGGATGATGGAGCATAGCCAGACTATATGATTTTGTAGGGATAACTTTCTTTGGCCTTGTTCTTTCGAAACTTCATGATTACTTTGCTATTATACTTGAAGTATTATTGTTTTCATGTCAATATTAGACTATTGTTTTGAATCTTATGGATCTAAACGTTCATGCCACAATAAAGAAGTTACATAGAACAAATATGTTAGGTAGCATTCCACAACAAAAATTCGTTCTTTATCACTTCCCTACTCGAGGACAAGCAGGAGTTAAGCTTGGGGATGCTTGATACGTCTTCAACATATCTATAATTTTTGATTGTTCCATGCTATTATATTATAAACTTTGGATGTTTTATATGCATGAATATGTTATTTTATATTATTTTTGGGACTAACTTATTAATTCAGTGCCTAGTGCCAGTTCCTGTTTTTCCGTGTTTTTGACCTTTTTTAGATAGCAATATCAAACGGAGTCCAAACGGAATAAAACTTTCGTCGTGATTTTTTATGGAAAATATCAAAGATACCGGAGAGGCAGCCCGAGGGAGTCACGAGCCTAGGAGGCGCGGCCCCCCTGTCCGCGGCTAGGGAGCTCGTGACCTCCTCGTGACCCCTCTTGACTTGTTCCCGATGCCATACGGTCTTATAAATAGAGAAAACTAGATCGCAAGTTTCGCCGCCGCAAGCCTCCATAGCCGCCAAAAACGAATCGGGAGACCGTTCCGGCATCCTGCCGGAGGGGAATTCATCTACGGTGGCCATCTTCATCAACACCATTGCCTCTCCGATGATGCGTGAGTAATTCACCATAGACCTTTGGGTCCATAGCTAGTAGCTAGATGCCTTCTTCTCTCTCTTTGATCTTCAATACAAAGTTCTCCATGATCTTCATGGTGATCTATCCGATGTAATTCTCTTTTGCGGTGTGTTTATTGAGATCCGATGAATTGTGGATTTATGATCAGATTATGTATGAACATTATCTGAGTCTCCTCTGATTTCTTATATGCATGATTTCGTATCCTTGTAATTCTCTTCGAGTTATGGGTTTCGTTTGGCCAACTTGATCTATAGTTCTTGCAATGGGAGAAGTGCTTGGTTTTGGGTTCATACCGTCCTGTGTCCTCACCTAGTGACAGAAGGGGTAGCGAGGCATGCATCATGTTGTTGCCATCAAGGGTAAAAAGATGGGGTTTATATCATATTACATGAATCTATCCCTCTACATCATGTCATCTTGATTAAAGCGTTACTCCGTTTGTTATGAACTTAATACAATAGATGCATGCTGGATAGCGGTCGATGTGTGGAGTAATTGTAGTAGATGCAGAAAGTATCGATCTACTTGTCTCGGACGTGATGCCTATATGTATCATCATTGCCTTAGATATCGTCATGACTTTGTGCGATTCTATCAATTGCTTAACAGTAATTTGTTCACCCACTGTAATACTTGCTATCTTGAGAGAAGCCTCTAGTGAACACTGTGGACCCCGGGTCTATTTTACATCATATATTCAGATCTAAATACAAAAACACCAAAAATACCTTGCTGCAATTTTATTTACTTATTTATATTTATCTACTATCACTATCAGATCTCACCTTGCAAGTAATCGTAAAGGGATTGACAACCTCTTTATCGCGTTGGGTGCAAGTTTGTTTGTGTATGTGCAGGCTCCTTGGTGCCTCATCTTGATACTCCTACTGGATTGATACCTTGGTTCTCAAACTGAGGGAAATACTTATCTCTACTTTGCTGCATCACCCTTTCCTCTTCAAGGGAAAAACCAACACAAGCTCAAGAATTAGCAAAGCTCAATGATGAACTCGATGTCGCGGTTAGGAGGCGTTCCGGGCAGCACATTAGGAAACACATCCGGGTATTCACATACCACTAGCACTTGACCGAACTCAACTCCTGACAGGTAGTTAGCCTAAGGGGATCGAGTGGAGGCAGGGTTGGGGACATACTTGACTTCCACTCCTTGGCTATTGTTCATGGTGACAATCCTCTTGGCACAGTCTAACAAGCCTTGGTGCTTGCTTAACCAATCCATGCTTAGGATCACATCCAAGCCTTCTGGCTTCAAGATGATAAGGTCGGCTAGGAAGTCTACCCTGTTGATGTCAATCTTCACTCCCTGACACCCTATCCCAGACTTCATAACTGAACCAGGGGTTTGTATCAGCATACGACTACCCAGGGGTGTAGGCTTCATGCCACTCTCTAGTGCAAACTTTTGGGTGACAAAAGAATGCGAAGCTCCACAATCAAACAATACTGTTGCTGGGGTTGAGTTGATGAGGAACGTACCCAGTAGGACGTCCGGGTCTTCCTAGGCTTCCACTGCGGTGACGTGATTCACATGCCCCTTGCCATTGCTGGTCTTGTTGCGGGGAGTTGGGTTCCTTGGCGGTGCTCCATGGGCTTGACCTTGAGCTGGCGCATTGGGGCGCGGTGCATCTGGCTTCTTGTTGGGACACAACCTAGAGATGTGCCATGGCTGTCCACATCCAAGACAAGCGACCTACCCAGGGTTATTGTTGAAAGCTGGCCTGGGATTGGCATATTGCTGAGGCTGGTAGCTCGGACGAGGCGCAGGAGGTCTGGCCTGCTGTGGCTGATAGGTTGGCTTGGCTGGGGCTGGATGCCATGGGCGAGGCTTCTGGTTGCTTGAACTTCCTTTGCTGATCATCTTGCGCTTGCGAGTGTCGTCGATGGCATGACACTTGTCTTCCAGCATGAGGGCCTTGTTCACCAGGTCAAAGAAGGTGCGGCAGTTGCAGATGATGAGCTGATACTGCAGGACTTGCTGAAGTCCTTCCATGAAGCGTTCCTTCTAGGCAGCATCCGTGCTGACATCTTCAGGTGCATACCTTGACAACAGGTTGAACCTTGGCAGGTACTCCTTGACAGATCCACTTCCTTGCTTCGGCACTCGGAATTCCCTCTTCTTGATAGCCATGATTCTAGAGGGAATATGGGGAGTGCGGAATCCTTCCTTGAAGTCATTCCAAGTGATCACACGTTTTCCTTGCATGACCTTGAATCCATCCCACCAAGCTCCGGCGGTACCTCCGAGGCCGTGAGAGGAATAAAGCACCTTCTCATGTTCCTCATTGCAGTTGACCAAGGCAAGGAGGTCCTCGATGGTGCGGATCCAGTCATCAGCATCCAACGGTTTAGCAGTCCCGGTGAAGGTCGAGGGCAAGTTCCTCATGAACTCAGACAGCATGGAGTGACCATTGTCGTTCCTACCTTGCTGCTGGTGTTTCACAAGAGCCTGTGCCATCTGCTGGATAGCAGCATTGTTGGCCTAGCGTTCCTCCTGAAGAACTTGGAGAAACTGAGCTATGGTCATGTTCTCCGGCAAAGGTGGTGGCGGGGGAACGTCGCCTTGAGGCTGCTCCTGGTGTCCTCCAACGTGAGCAGCCCCACTATCTCCCTGTTGTTGGCTCGAGATTCCAGCTTTGGGGTTGGTGAAGGAGCTGTTGCGGGTAGCGTTCACCATCCTGTTTGCAGCAGCCAAGTCAAACAACTGGGGTCGACAAGAGGATAAGCAATAACGGGAAAGCACGCCTAAGGGGGCAGTCAAGTGCAAGTGTGTTGAAACAAGGGTCAAAAGACCACAACATATATTAAGATAATCGATGCAGTCGCTTACATGTTGCTTATGGCAAAAGCGCGACCTCATCGGAACACAAACAACAAAACAAACAACAAGCACACATGGTTTCATATGAACCATTACACGAACTCGACTTCACATGAGGGATAAATGACTGATACTACCATAGGGGTTCTCGGACTCAGGTGGTGGAGTGCTCGGTCTTGTAGTCACGCTCCTCTGGGTCTCCTACCGGTTCATCATCTGAACGAGCGTCATTCCCGGCCAAAGGGATCAGGGAACGAGGAGGCTGATCCCGACGACGCTTTGCAGGCGGGTCGGTGAAGAGCTCACGGTACTCCTTCGCACTCATGCGACGACTACATGTAGGTGCATCACTAGCTGGGGGTACTCCTCCTCGGTAAGCGGCGGCTGGTCGTCCCTCAGGGGCTCCATCCTTCTTGATCTTGTCTGGCTTTGTCTTGGCTTGCCAAAGTAGCTCGCGAGTGTGGTGAAGTTCCTCGCGGAGCTTCACGGACTCCTTCATCAAGTTGTGTACTAGACTATTGGCGGAGAGGCTGAAGTAGGTCTAGAACCTGAGCGGTGCGCCATCTTCCTTGGTCGGAATCAGCGTCCAACTCTCGCCAAGGTCATCCTTTCTGAAGGGAAGGTAGCGAGTGGCTGGCTCGTCAGCCATCTCTGGAATGATGTCTCGAAGGTGTAGGAGTGCCTTGCATGCAGCTGTCTCGACGGCAAACATCATGGTCTCCATCTATGGTCCTTCAAAGAACCAACTAGTCGGGGAGTCGTTTTCCTTCACGACCACGTCCACGTGGTACTCCTTCGTGATGGCATCGACCTAGTGCTCGTGGTAGAGGGAGATGGGTGGTTGGCGAAACTGGCACTTCTCCAGCCTATCCCCAAGGAGTAAGGGAAAGTCGGATGTCAGGGAGGCTTTGGGTACGACGGCCATCTACAAGGTTTTGAAAGGAGGAGAGTCAGCAAAGTGTTGTGTGAAGCATAGGAGAGGGAAACAGTGTAGATTTTCCTAGCTTCAAGACTAAGTGTAGTTTTGAAAACGGCTTGTCCTAACTAACGTGCATGCTAACTAAGGGCTTCCTACAGTCAGGATGGCTCTGATACCAGCTCTATGGGGACCCCGACTCATAAGTCGATATCACCGAATGCACGTGTACAGTGATCCCAGAGATCAATGCTCACTGAACACACAGAAGCTGAATAACAAGAGTCTTACATCCACACTTAAAGTCTTACACAAATGGTGACCACAAGGGTCTTAGTCTTACATAGATAGGGAACACGGGCCAAACACTTAAACTAGAACAAGCAGCAGAAATCTTGATCGAAAGCGTGAACCCATGCCATCTGCCGTAACCTACAGGCATTCTGACTGGGAAGCGTCCTAGTTCGCATGTTCGTCTCCAACGAACTCTTCGACAAACTCCTGTTCTTCCATGCCTGGCCAATTAAATAACCAGTGGCAAGCCAATGGGTACTTTGAATGTACTCGCAAGCAACCCAAGTGTGGAACGAGGTAATAATGATGCATGATATAGTACTAAGTAGGTAAAATATTTGCGGAAAGCTAATTTTGAATGCAATTGTCATGATCAAGTAATTAGTAAGCATGCATCAACAATAAGCAGGTATTCATGTGAACATATTGCAGATACCATCATGAGTATCAGTTGAACACCTCGCATTCATGCTAAGTCATCGGACTTAGTTTATTCCTCATGCCAAGTCATCGGACTTAGCTCATGTGACCTCTTGTCACCACCACACCCATACTCACGCCATTGTTTCACGAAAACATCCGGACGTAGTCTAAGAAGGACCTCCAAATGTCCATGACCGCGGACGCGGCTATTCGAATAGTTTTACACTCTACAGAGGTTGCACACTTTACCCACAAGACTCGGGGAACTCCCGTGTCATCCACGACTCGCGGTATATAACATACCCGAGGTAAGCACCCGAACAATGCCTTTCCCCCAGCGATACTAAACAAAGAGTCCACTCGATTGGTACCCAGCCCTCATGATGTACATCACACGAGCCTTGCTCTAATCGTACCATCCATGAGGGGACCAACGGTGTGCCCGTGCCTGTGAAGACAGCGCATGATCGTACATACCGGTATGACCCCGTATCGAGAGTGACCACACCACTCCCGCCACTAGTAATGCGGGCTCCTTGCTACTACCCACGAAGGTAATCAACAAAGCCCCGTCCCATAAGGGGTATCGTGGTTGTGCATGTAATGTTGGGACAGTCAGCAAACCTTAGAACTCTCCGTTCTCGAAAACACATACTCATCTTGTTCCGGCACACCACTTCTTTCTCAAGTGGTCACCCATTTCATCATCATCTCCCTCGGGCATTAGTGGCACCCGATGGGGTTTTCGAAAGAGTGTTTGAAAACACATCCTTCTCGTTATCACCATGCATAAGTCCCATCCCACTTTGCATAGCATCTACTGCAACCTAACTACTCCCACCCACACAACCCTCATAAGGTGGTAGGGTCATGCTTAATGCAAGTGTCAATGGAAAAGTACCGGGGGCATCCCACCGAAGGGGAACACCACATCACATGATCAAATATGACGAAAGTAAAGTGCTATATGACATGCAATGAAAAATGGTTTGATGACATGGTCAAAGGGTGCTTGCCTGGCTCAACAAAGTCTCTGGGGTCTTCGAAGTCTCCGGGTCCAACTTCTGCGTCAACAGCGCGATCTACCATCGCGAAATAAACGATAATAATAAGCACCACAATAAAAACAGAGCACAAAAGCCACTACAAAAATGTTATCCTATTCTGAAAAGTCCTAACAACCATCCTAAAAATACTCTCGTAAGTTTTTGGGATAAAAACTTATTTTAAAAACTATTTATAACAAAGGCTAAAAATGCCTAAAAAGGGTTTTAAATAAAACCAGTACAGAAAAGTTTTTCAATAAATACCACGTATAGCACTGTTAAATACTACACATTATTGTAGGAATTTAGGTGGAACAATATTTGAAATAGGAATTTATTTGAGTGCTGTGGAAGTTTTGAAAGGTTTCAGAAAAAGGAAAAAGAGAAAGGGGACTGTGCACCACGGGCCAGATCCACCCACCCGAGCCGGCCCAGGGAGGGAACCGGCCCAGGGCAAGGCGCGCGCAGCCAACGGGTTGAACCCGACAAGCGGGCCCTACCTGTCGGTGGCGCAGGGGGCTGGGGAGTATGATGGGCGGGGCCTGCCTATCATCTCCTTCCTCACGACCAGGGTGCAAGGGAGCTCACCGGAGGCGCTACGGGCCGCGGAGGCCGGAATGGGGGGCACTGGCGGCCTCCAGGGGACATCGCACGCCGGAGGGGGTGGGGCGGAGACGCCGGGAAGGGCGAGGGGCACCGGCGAGGAGGGGACCCGACGGCGGTGGAGAGGGTTTGGGTCGGGAGGAGGCTCCCGACCATGGGGAGGAGCTCTCTAGAGACGGGGAGGACACGGAGGGAAGGGAGAAGCAAGGAGAGATGGGAAGGGGCTCGGGAAGATCCCTTATATAGGTGGGCGCCGGCTCACCGTGTACGCGATGCGCCGGTGAGCACGGGGCCATTGCCACAGGCCATGGAAAAGGGAGAGATTGTGTCTAGGGGCTTGTTGGGCGAGGTCTAGGCATGGGGGAAGAGAGGAGAGAGGCGGGGGCGAGCGCGCATGTGAGCCCTCCGGTTGGCCGAGCTGTGCGGCGCCGGGCACGCGTGCGGAGGTCGCCGGAGAGAGAAAGGGAAGGGGGCCGACCAAGCGGCATACTACGGACGCCAAGGCCGACCAGGGGACAAAGTGGCACGGCTCTAGGCTGTCAGAGGTGCTCGTTGGGCAACGGCTACAGTGCAGGTGCGCACTATAGCGCACTCCAGAGCGCGAGCCTTGAATGCCAAGGCATGTCCTTGGCCTCTTCTGTGCGTCCACCCATGCCCAGAGTATTCCAAGGGTAGAATACAAGGCCTAGGGACTTAGGAAAGCATCTAGGGTGCCTTAGGGTAAAAGAAAATAGGGAGGAGGGGGAGAAATGGAGCTGACCAGAGGGGTAATTGGGGGTTTTACCCCATCTACCAGTGGCTGGGTGGCCTAAGATTTTTACTGAGGGTGGAAGGTGACTATAAGAGACTCTGGTAAAAATTTGGAGTCAAGGGTAAAAGTTTACAAGGTGGAAAAGCCAGTTTTACAAATCAACCAGAAGGTGTTTGATGTTGCTTAGGGCAAGCAAATGGGCTTAGATTGCCATGAGATTTGATAGGGTCAAGAGGTGATGGAAAACAAGCATGATCACCAAGTTTGAGCTTAAGTGGAGAAAGTTCACAATGGGACCTAGGGAAAACCTAGAAATTGGTAGAATCTGATTTCTATAGATCCAAAGATGTTAGGCTTTAACCCTTGATGCACCACTTAGTGTATCATCCCTATTTGGTCATTAGAGCATGCCCACAAAGTTTGAGGCAGTGGGGAGACACTTCGCAATGTAAAGTTGCTCAAATTTGATTCTGGACAGAAATGGTTTTGGGTTGGTTTGATGAAGCTAACCAACTTGGATTGAGATGAAACTTTGTAAGATCATCACCCATTATGGTGTTGACTTGCTATAATTTTCCTGGAATTTATTGAGAATATTTCTTATAGAAGCATCCCAAAAGTTTGATCTGAACAGAAAGGGTTTTGAGGGGTTTTGCCCATGATATGATCAAGCCCTTGTGTTGCAACTCATATATATGGAAAATATATGTCCAGTGAGTTTCTCTAAATTTTCTCAAATATTTTTAGAGCATTTAAATAATTTTTCCTTAGGAAAAGCCATTTCTGGCCTTAAGAAAAAGCCTTTAAATAAAATATTAAAATAATCTTTAAAAATAATTTTGGGTGGTTTTGAGAAGTCATATGTATAGTAGATCTCAAATAAAGCATTTGGAAAGAAAGTATCCACCCAAATTGAGGACTTTTAGTACAAACCTCAATTCAAGGGTTTTAGTAAACTGAAATTGAATAAATTCTTTTTGGTGAAAATAAATTTTGATAAAAATAGTTTTGAGTGCTATTCACATGGTATGATCATTGGGCAAGAAGTTTGGGTCAAGGAAGATGAAGGTGGAGAGGAGTATAACCTAAGAGTGCCAAACACAACATCCAAGCAATCAAACAAGCATTCATTCAAACAAGCATGCACTCAAAAAGGTTTTAACTGGTTCCAATTTTTTATAAACCAAATCATGACAATGTGCTACAAACATAGGGTGTGACACCTTGTAGATCACTAAGTAGAAGCGTTAAGAAATGCGGTTGATGTAGTCAAATGTCTTCGCGATCCAATCACGATCCGTCCCGCGAACTCCGATCTAGTGCCGAACGAACCACACCTCTGTGTTCAAAACACGTGTGGCTTGATGACGCCTTCACCTCCTCGACCCAGCGAGTGATGGTGAAGTAGTAGCTCGAGTCGTCCGGCGGCATGATGGCGTGGTGGCGGCGGTGGTGGAGGAATTTCAGCAGAGCTTCGCTAAGCGCTACGCGGAGAAGAAGAAGAATAAGGGAGAGGGAGGGAAGCACCAAGGCGTAGATAGGTGCGGCTTCCCTATCTCTACCTCTCTATATATAGGGGGAAGGGAGAAGGGGTGGCGCCCCTATATCCAATCTAGGGGGCTAGCGGCCAAGGCAGATGGGGGCGCTCCTACGGAAACCCTAGGGTGGCTTGTCCCCCCAAGTTACCTAGTGGCAGCCCCTTAGGTGGGCTCCCTATAAGTGCATCTAGTGCCCTTAGTGATTTTGGTGTTTTGAAGACTTCTAGGTTAAGAGACCGATGTGTTTATAAGTGTACACATGCTCTATACGTCAATGAGGAGTTTGATATATTCGGAGATTATCGACCCCTAACAATGAATGTCTTCAGCTGAAGACTTTGCTGAAGACTTCGGTATTCCATCAAGACTTTGAAAATGAAGAAGTTGGTGTGACCTTGAAGATATGAATGAGGACTATGAAGCATGAGGACTTTTGTTTTCGTAGTTTCATTTCCTTTCTTTGAGTCATAGGAAACACCGTACTATTAAAGGGGGCCAAGGTAATACTAAGGAAAATTTCCAACTGATACTCAACTCAATAGCCTCAACCTATCCAACCCTTCGAGTGAAACCTTTTGGAAAGCTCTTGCAGTTCAGTCCAATTCTTCAATGATAGATATGAAGTTCTTTTGGTCTCTGAGGAAATTGGTGTGGCTGAGGAGTTAGGGTTTTGCCAGTGCGAATTGCCTACAAGTGAGGAATATGATAAGCCTGAGGACATTCATAGTTCGAAATTCCGATCATTGCTGTACTTTGCACCAGCTGTCCCCAATCATCCTATCCACATAACAGTCATATCATTGGGGGGCATTTATGTCTTATCATGTCAGGTTTCACCCTGGCTATAAATAGCCACCCCCACAACCACTAGTTGGTTGGCTACTCCAAGAGAGAACTGTCACTTCTCATTTGAGAGCAACCCATCCTACGAGGACACTGAGAGAAAATCATCAGTGAGGAAAAACCCAAATCCAAACCACCAAACCCAAAGTGATTGAGCATCACTGAAGAGATTGTTCCTGTGTGAAACCGATGCTTGTTACCTTTGAAGAATGTGCATCTTCCAGACGGTTAGGCGTCATGGTCTAGTGCATCCTGCATTCAATTGGGGATTACGGAGTGACCTTGGTCAAGAGCATCCAGCAATCAATTGTGGATCATCAGGTGATCAATTTGTGAGGGTTTTGGAAGTCTACCCTGAAGACTTACCACGAGTGTTGGGCGAGGTCTGTGTGACCTTAGCTCAAGGAGAATACGGTAAGAACTGTGTGTCCTCTGGTTTAAATAGCAGACTGCTCCGAACCAGACGTATGACGGTCACAACAGTTGGAACTGGGTCATCAAACCATTGTCTTCATCGAGCTACCTAGTTCTATTTCCTCAACCCTTACATTTCCACATATACTTGTGGATGAAATAGATCATAACTGTTTGAAGAATTTCTGAATGTCCTCACCTCAAATTCTTCAAGTTACCTTGTTCCTCACCTGCTTATCCTATATCACGCTACTTGTAATCTGCACATGCTTTATTTCATCATGATGACTATGCTACTGCTATGTTTCTCATGCACTTGAGTACTTATTCCGCTTCTAGTTATTCATCACATTTCGAATTCCTCAAGTTGAAATTCCTCGATGATGAATTTGTAAAAATTGCCTATTCACCCCCCCTCTATTCGATATAATGCACTTTCAATTGGTATCAGATCAAGGTACTCCCTTGTTCTGTGTGATTTTGGTTTATCCGCCTAGAGTTCTAGTTATTTCAACGACAGGTATGATCAAGGTTTCCGTAGGTTGTCCTACCTTTGATGGGCCGGACTATCCCTACTCGAAGAACAATATGTGGATGCATCTTGAGGCAGTTGACAATGATCTCTGGTACATTGTGGAAAATGGTGTTCCCTCTGTTTCTCCCATGGCCAGCGATGCTGATGTGAAGAGATTCAAGCAATTTGATTCACAAGCAAAGAATATCATCTGTGGCCATCTGAGCAAAGGTCAGTATGGAAGAGTGTGTGCTTTGGAGTCTGCTAAGCTTATCTGGGATAGGTTGTCCAAATTTAACGAAGGTGTTTCCACTCAATGTGACTCCCGTGTTGATGTTCTTCTCAATCTCTTCAACCGCTTCAAAAGACTCGACAATGAAAATGTTTAGCAAACTTTTGATCGTCTCACTGATATATCCAACTAGCTTCAAGCACTGGGTGCCACTGACATCATCGACCACGAGGTGGTGAAGAAATTGCTGAGATCTCTTGATTCCTCATTCGATACACTGGCTTTGATGATTCAAGAGCGTCGAGAGTACAAGTCACTTGATCATGCTGTTATACTTGAGAGACTCAATACTCACGAATTCCAACAAGCTGACAAGTGAGACCTCTATGGGCCAAGCTATGGAAGATCTTGTGCTTTGAAGACAAAAGCAATTTCCTCATCTGAATGCAAAGATTCCGATAGTAGCCTTGGTGATCCTGAAGAACTAATTCAGGATCTGGCAATGCTCGTGAGGAAATTCTTGAAGTTCTCAAGTAGAGGCCGATTTGGAAAGTCATCAAAAAGTGGCTTCAGGAAATCAGATTCCTCAAGCGAAAACAAGAAGAGAACTTGTCACAAATGCAAGAAATCTTGTCACTTTATCTCTGACCGTCCTCTCTGGAAAAAAGAATCGAAGAAGAAGAAGTATAAGGACAACAGTTCTGATGACTCGAAGAAAAAAAAAGAAATCTTCAAAGTCCTCATCTTCAAAGTCCTCAACGCACAAGAAGAATGGTTCCAGGAAGGCTCGGTCTTTCATTGGCAAGGAAATGGATTTTGAAGAAGAATATGAAGAATATGAAGAAGAGGAAGAATGTGAGGTGGAATCAGAATCCGGTGTTGCTAGCCTTGCTCTCGCTACTGCTTTCGTTAGCAAGTCCATCTTCAACGATGAAGAAAATGACTACTCCAACGACTCTGGCATTAGCAATGATGATTATGATCCCACCTATTGCTCCATGACTAAAGGTTCCAAGGTACACAAGCATCACTCCTCATCTGAATCAAGTGATGGTGAATCTGATGAATATGTGAAACCTAGCTATTCCAAATTTGCTAATATTGCTAGTAAACAACAAAGTGCACTTGAAAAGCTTCAGAATCTGTTAGACAAAAGTGATGATATGTTGAATGAGGAAGTGGATCGAACTCAAACTCTGATTGATGATCTCAAAAGTCTTCAGTTAAAGTATGATAACCTTCAGAGTCATCATAATGCTCTCTTAGTCGATCATGAGAATCTTTCTTATGAATTTCTTCAAAGAAAGCAAGATATTGAGAAACTAAGAGTGTCTCATGAGGATCTCCAAAGGGAAAACGATTCCTTACTTGCTCAACAAATCAGTACCGCTCAGGAAGAATTTATTCCGCTTTGTTTGAAATGCATCGAATGTGAAACTGCTAATTCTTAACCTAAATGTTTAAATGCTTATATTGCTGCAAATTCTTTAATTATCCCCATGCTCACAAATTCCTTATCTGAGGATACCAAAAGTATCACTGACAAAAATGCAGGGTTGAAGGAATTGTATGTGACATGCATGTACAAAAGTCTCAAAGGGCATCAAACCCTTTGCGATGTGCTCAAAAAGCAGATCCTGAACAGGAACCCTAGGAAAGAGGAAAGGTGAAGTATTTGCCAGATTTGTTGGAACTGACGGCAGGAACGGTTCACCTATGAGGAAAATCTGGGTTCCCAAGAGCTGCTTGGGAAATCTTCAAGTGAATGCCGTCACGACACCACCCATGAAGAAAAGGAACCCTAGATCAAATTCCTCATATGGACCAAATTCCTCAAATGGTCAAAGTATCATTCTCGTGCTAATGCATCTATTTTGCAGGGAAAATTTAAGAGTTCTGAATATGTGCATTATTCTTCAAATCATTATGTTCATAATTCCTCGAAGAATTTCTTTGCTTATTCATATGAGTACTCTAACCTTCGTCCTGTGAAACGAAGTGCACTAGCTTCAATGCCTCCTTTCTCATATGGAGCTCGCAGAGTGATGAACTCTTTGCCACCCCTCCAAATATGGGTGGTGAAGAAATTGAACTAATTTCTTATGCTGGGTCAGGTCTCCAGATGAACTTGAACGTCTGATGAATTTGCTAGAGACCTGAGGAAATGCTTGAAGGGACGCAAGCTAATCAGGTAGAAATGAATTCCTCATTTGTCATGTCCTCACATTGCTTTACTTACTATGTTGTGTGATGAAATTCTCTCTGATGAAATTGTTGTCATATTCTTCACTCTGAAGCATATGAGTTCATAAGTAGTACTAATTCATCTGCACGATGAAGCTCCAAAAGCAACTGAGTGGGTCCTCGGTAGTGGATGCACAACCACATGACTGGTGACAAGAACCTACTCATGAATATACCACTTGCCCCATCTCATCGGAAGCAAATCACCTATGCTAACAAAGAAAAAATCAAGGTATTGGGTCTAGGTAAGGTTGCAATCTCAAAGGACCTACACATGGATAAGGTGATGCTCGTCGAATCCCTCGGGTTCAAACGCATGTCTATCTTAATGCTTTGTGATCTTGATATGGTTGTCATCTTAGGAACATATCGTTGTGTTGTCATCATGGAAGCTGAAAATTCCAAAGTCTTCAAAGGCTTTAGGAGAGGAGACTTGTATATTGTTCATTTCTCTATAGGTCCTCAGCCTACCATGTGCCTACTTGCAAAGTCCTCAGAAGGTTGGTTGTGTCATCGACGACTTGGACAGGCTGGTATGAGGAACTCGCACTCGCTCGTGAAGAAAAAGCACGTCATTGGCATTGAAGTTGTCAAATTCCTCACGCACCACCTCTGTGGAGCTTGTGAGTCTCGGAAGATGACCAGATCCAAGCATCCCTCGAACACAATCATGACCACTACATGACCTTTTCAATTGCTTCACATGGACCTCTTTGGCCCCACTAATTATTCCTCACTAACAAATTCTTCAAGTTTGTATGGCTTTGTCATTGTTGATGATTATTCCAGTTACACTTGGGTGCATATTATTGTGTACAAAAATGAAGTGCAGGATGTCTTCAAACGATTTGCTTCAAGGGCCACAACAAACTTCGGCGTCAAGATCAAGCATATCAGGAGTGATAATGGGACTGAGTTCAAGAACACCAATCTTGATGAATATCTTGATGGACTTGGTATTACTCATGAGTTATCTACCCCATATACTCCTCAGCAAAACAACGTCGTGGAGCGCAAGAACATGACTCTTGTTGAGATGGCTTGCACCATGCTTGATGAATACAAGACTCCTCGTCGCTTCTGGACTGAGGCAATTCATACAGCTTGCCACATCATCAACGGGGTATATCTTCATAAATTCTTCAAGAAGACTTCATATGAGCTCATGACTGGCAAGAAACCCAATGTAAGTTATCTCAAAGTCTTCGATGGAAAATGCTGGATTAGAGATCCTCACTACAGTTCTAAATTTACACCAAAAGCACATGAAGGTTTCATGCTTGGTTACGGGAAGGACTCACACACCTGCAGAGTCTTCAACACCTACCACCAAAAGGTTGTTGCAATTGTAGATGTGTGGTTCCATGAAACTAACGGCTCACAAAGAGAGCACATGCCTCCTGTGCTAGATGAAAAGCCTCCCGAGGAATCCATTAAGTTGTAGGCCACTGAAGATGTCATACCCACTGAAGAACCTGAACCTACTGAGGAAGTCATCCAACCAATGAAGACATTCATGCTGATACACCTGAAGAAAATGGTGCTGAAGAAAATCCTCAGCCACGTCAACCTGCTCATCCAAGAGTTGCAAACGAAGTGCAGATTGACAAAATCATCGATGACATCAATGCATCAGGTCCTCTCACTCGCTTAAGAGCTTCACATTTGACTAACTTTTTTGGGCACTTTGATTTTGATTCAAGCTATGCAAGAGGAATTACATCAATTCAAGCTGAACAACATGCAGGAACTTGTCAAGCGGCCAGATCCTCACAAGCACAACATCATAGGTACCAAGTGGATCTACCGCAACAAGCAAGATGAAAATGGCTTTGTGGTAAGGAATAAGGCTCGTCTTGTGGCTCAAGGCTATACACAGGTTGAAGGAATTGACTTGGATGAAACTTTTGCACCTATTGCTAGACTTGAAGCTATTCGCATATTGCTTGCTTATGCTAACCATCATGATATCATCTTATATCAAATGGATGTGAAAAGTGCATTCCTCAATGGTAAGCTTGAGGAAGAAGTGTATGTTGCTCAACCCCCAGGTTTTGAAGACCCTAAGGATCCTAACAAAGTCTTCAGACTCAACAAGGCCCTCTATGGTCTTACGCAGACCCTCGGGCATGGTACGAGACTCTGCAGGAATTCCTCATGAAGAAAGGCTTCAAACCCGGTTCACTCGACCCAATTCTTTGCACTAAAACCTATTACAATGAATTATTCTGTGCCAAATATACATAGACGATATTATCTTTGGCTGTACTGACAAACGTTACAGTAATGAATTTGCCTATATGATGAGTGAAGAATATTAAATGTCTATGATGGGAGAGTTGAAATTCTTCTTAGGTCTTCAAATTTGTCAGCAAGACAATGGCATCTTCATCTCTCAAGAGAAATACCTCAAGGATGTTCTAAGAAAATTCAACATGCAAGACTGCAAAGGCGTCAAAACTCCAATGCCTTCAAAAGGCCACCTCTGCACTGACGAAAATGGTAAAGATTTTGATCAGAAGGTATATCGCTCCATGATTGGCTCTTTACTATATCTATGCGCATCTAGGCCAGATATTATGCTAAGTGTTTGCATGTGTGCCCGATTCCAAGCAACACCGAAGGAATCACACCATAAGGCTATGAAACATATTCTTCAATACTTAGCTCACACACCAACGCTTGCATTATGGTATCCCAAGGGCTCAAATATTCACCTTGTCAGATACTCGGATGCTGACTACACTGGAGATCATGTGGATCGCAAGTCAACCTCAGGCACATGTCATTTCCTCAGACCATCCTTAGTCTGTTGGTCCTCAAAGAAGCAGAACTGTGTGTCACTATCTACTCCTGAAGCTGAGTACATTGCTGCTGGTCCATGTTGCGCTTAGTTGTTGTGCATGAAGCAAGCCCTCAAGGACTATGGCATCAAGGTGAAGAATGTGTCTATCTACTATGACAACGAGAGCGCTATCAAGATTGCTTATAACCCAGTTCAGCACTCCAAGACCAAGCACATCCAGATTCCTCATCATTTTCTTCAAGATCATGTACTCAAGGGCGACATCTCCATCTACCACATCCCCATTGAAGAACAACTAGCTGATATCATCACTAAGCCCTTGGATGAAAGGAGATCTTGCAAGTTGCGGTGTGAGATAAATATCTTAGAATCTTCGAATGTTCTTTCAATAGACACACATCCTAACACTTATGCAAAATTAATGACTTAGATGTGCAACACATGAAGTAACATTTTTCTTCAATCAATGAAGAATAACCCTCTAAGTGTGAAGAAATTAATGAAGAATTTGATTCTGAGAACCCTATGACAATTGTACGCGGTGTCTAAAATCATCGTTCTTATAGGGTGGGTCACACCACCAACCATAGTCGAAATTCTTCAAAGTTGAGTTTTTTCGTCATTTTGCAAATTCTTCAAATTTTCAAATTCCTCAAGTTTGTAAATTCCTCAATTTTTTCAAATTCTTCAAACTATGAAACTGATGTTCTTCATTGACTATATATATATATATATTTGAGTTTTCATATCCTCAACAGCATTCACTTATTGCTAATTCTTCAATTCAATTTTCATTTAAGTGAATGTGATTGGACCCGTTCCCCCTCTATGCTAAACTCAACCCAATCTATTCACAAATTCCTCATATGCGTTATACTTTGAAACTCATTCAAAGTCTTCACTGTGTCCTTGAAAGCTGAAGAATTTGCAAACGGAAACTTTAAAATTTTCACTATCAAATTTTTTGGCGCTTCCCGCTCAAAGCGTTCCGATTCCCATGACTGGAGAACCCATGATCCCCTACTATCTCAACTACATAGTACGTGGGTGACACATGTCGCATGGAGAGCAAGGGCCAGGGGCAATCTGGTCCAAAATCTTTGGACTAGTCAGTTTTCACCTCCGCTATAAATACCCCTTCCCTTTCACTATGCTTGAGTTACTCCCCACTTACCTCTCTCTCTCCCGAGCGCAGATCTAGCGCTGCCGCTAAAATCATCGCTGCCGAAGAGGAAGAGCTTCACTTCATCGACCTTGTCGTCGCCGTACCCGCATCGACCACGGAAATATTCACCTTGTCGCCGCTGTAGATGTCTCCCTCTGCTAAGCTAGGGCGTGGGAGATCTAAACTGACGAACTTCTTCAACACTTCCTCGCGCAGTTCGTCGTGTTCTTCATAAGGGTAATTAAAATTAATTTTACTAACCTATTTTGATCTTCATGTTTTGCACAAAATCCTCAAAGGTGTTTATTCTTCAAGAATCATCCTCTTAAGCACCTCACATATTTCATTCCCTTGATGTTTTTCCCTAAGTTATGGATTTCTTCAAGATTCCTTAATTGTGTGGATCCACAAATCTGCAAAACTCTGGAACCTAAGTCAAGAACACTTAGTAAATTCCTCACGACACCTATGGTCAAAATCCTCAATTTGATATATTTTGAAAAATTTCTGAGAATGCATATGACCTCTTCAAATTCCTGGATATTCACAGGTACAAAATGTCTGCTGATGAATCACTAGATTCTCATCAACTTGACTCATTTCTAGCGTTCCTTGAAGATAATTTGCACACTTCCTCGGAATCTTCAAAAATTCAGAATCCGCAGCCGAAGAAAATGGTTGATGGGAAAAAGCCACAGAAAGGTGGAAAGAAACTTGAAGTGCAAACTGCATTTGAGATACCTGATGAATTGTATGAGGTATATTGCACACCTGATGAAGAAACTCATGGCAAGGAAACCAAAAAGTAGCGAAAGATTCGCATACAGAGAATTGAGAGGAGAAGTGCATGAGAGTGGAAAACATATAGATGTGTCACTTTGAAATACATGAAGAAATTCGTTGTTAAACACCCTTGCAATAGGCCACCGTTGGCTCCAAACCAACCTGCGGATCCCACCAGTCTCAAAACGAGTAAAGACTTTCCTCAAAAATGGGAAAGACAACAAGCCAAGCTGGCAAAGAAGGCAAAAGAGGATGTGAGGAAATTCAATGAAGACTCTGCTACTGCTACCTCTGTCGGAGCCTCTGCTAGTGCTCCGAAGAAATCTACTGTGAAGAAATCTGCGGTGAAGCCAAAGTCCTCAACTTCCAAGTCCTCACAGCAGAATCCTCAAGCAAGTTCCTCAAAGGCTACTACAATGCCTTCAATGGCTGCACAATCCTCAGCCATAGCCACAAAGTCCTCAACTCTAGTGCATCTTGCAACTTGTCAGAGGACAACAGGATTTGCTATTGCTTTAGGGGCTTCAACAAGTTCATTAGCCAAGCTCATTCTTTAACAAGCCCAACTCTGTTGAAGATAAAGAAAACTGCTGGACGAGGTCAGAGACCAAGTCCTCACAACAGCCAAGCTATTGTGAATGTACCCTCAGGATTTGAGGATGATGAAGTAGATGATGAAGAACTAGAAGAAATCATCAGGAACAGTCAGCAAAGAGTTGCAATTGCTAAGGGAGGTTCTACTCCTCTCATGGTGGATCCAAAGTTGATCCTCAAGTTCATCAACATATGGCATGAGGATCCCAGCACTCCACTTTCCTCACTGAACTTGCCTTCTCGTGTGGACCATGTCCTCAGTCACTTCATAGTTGAGGACAAATGGAAGAGAGATCAAGCTCGGAGAGCCCAAAGAAGCAGGGCCAGAAAAGAAAAATTTCTGAAGAACAATGTGATGAATTTGACACCCAACCAACTCATCACAGTTTAGTCTGAGATTCGCTGCATCACTGAAGAACGAGATAGATATGATGCTGAATGGAAGGGAACCAAGGTGAGATTTGTCAGGGCAGCACAAGCTGCAGTCAAGGACCACAACACAAGGGTTGCAGCTCAATCACAACCACAAATTCCTCAGGCCGAATCCTCTGCTCAGCCTGCTGAAAAAACTACTCACGCAGCTGAAGAAATCCAGGCTACTAAAGAACCTGTCAGGGAAACCTCCACTGTTGCTCCTGAAGAAATTGCCAGGTGAGGGAGTCCTGGATTAGGCGGTCCTCGGATAGCCGACCTATTGTTATGGGCCGGACTATGAGGGCTATTTACCAAACACCAAAGGATTTGAAGGCTCAGTCTCTAGGATGGAAGCTTTGGGAAGCACGGCTTGTGCTCCACGTCTGATGTATTAGTTAGGCATGTTTATCTCTTCGGCATGTAACTGACCATGTGTAAAGCCTAGGCATCCTCGGCATCTATATAAGCCAGAGGGTTTTAGGGCATAGGGATAGAACAACTCATCTAGGGTTAGCTATACGATCTCAAGGTAGATCAATTCTGTAACCCCTTACACCATCAATACAATCAAGCAGGATGTAGGGTATTAACTCCATAGGAGGGCCCGAACCTGGGTAAACTCCTGTCCCCTTTGTCTCTTGTTTCCGTCGATCCTAGTCTCACAGTTCGGGACCCCCTACCCGAGATCCGCCGATTTTGACACCAATACCAGGCCAGCTGAAGCTTATGTTATGCCTGATGAAATTGAGACCACTAGGACGACTGCATCAGTCATGCCTGAAGAAACTGCTTCTCCTTCACCCTCTGCTGAAACTACAAAATCTTCAAGGGTGAAGAATATCAACCTTCCTTCTGCATCAGAAGTGAAGAAGACAAAGGCTACAGAGAAGAAGGCTGCACAGAAGAGAAAAGCATCAACTTCAGATTCCTCAGCAGTGAAGAAGTTGAAGACTCTGTCCAGTTCTTCAACTAATCCAATTGATGCAAATCCTATCACCTACGTGCTAGCCTATGAGTTAGTACCATTTGGTGTTGACTATGTCATCCCAAATGATGAACAAGAAGAAAAGGATCATTCTGCTCCTTCCTCATAGTAGATTGATGAAGAAATTGAAGTGGAAGCAAATGCTTCAACCCCCCTGGTATCATCGCCCCAGCCTCAGTTGACTGCTGAAGATGCCGGTGATGAAGAAATTGAAGAGGACGTGGACATTGGAAACACAACTCCGCTTATCAGTGATGAATATTGGGAAGCTGGACACCCAAATTATCCAATGGCCACTCGCCTCACCCAATTTCCTCAATCTCCAGCCCAGACAGAAGAAATTCATACTGGATCTGATGACTTGATTGCACCTATCACTTCAATCCCTCGGGATATTCCAACTGCATCAGCTGAAGAAATTGCTGTTCCTACTGCAACTGAGGAAACTGTTGTTCAAATTCCTCAGTCTGAAGAAGTTCCTCCCATGCCAAAAGAAATTGTGGGCCGCTTCAAGCCAAATCTTCAGATGAAGCCAAAAATGTCATTCAAAGGCTCAAAGCGCCCCAAATTCATCAAGACGAATTTCATTAATGAGTACATATTCTTCACAGGGCCAAATCCTTATGATTCAGCAAGGGTCGGTTGCCAAGATTCTGGACACCCACACAGATGAATTAATATGCATTAGTGTTGCTTGACAAAGAGAAAGTCTTCGAGCATCAGCAAATTCCTCATGAGGGTATGGAAACTATCCCATGCTTCACACCTATGCTCGCGGTTCTTCATGATGCTAGAATTCTTCCATTCTGCGTGGACATATGTGATTGGAATGAAGAGCTAACTCTTCAATTCTATGCCACCTTGCACATCACAGGTGATGCTTCTGATGTCAATTCTTGGGTTCTGGACTGGATGACTGGATCCACTCACTACACTACTCTAGCCTCTGAATTGCTTCGAGCAGTCCCAATACCAATTACCTCAGGAGTTGCAAGTGTTGGGGAACGTTGCAAGGGAAACAAAAAATTTCCTACGCACACGTAGATCTATCCATGATGATGAGCATCTACGAGAGGGAGAGTGGATCTACGTACCCTTGTAGATCGCTAAGCGGGAAGCATTAAGAAACGAGGTTGGTGTAGTCAACCGTCTTCGCGATCCAAATCGCCGAGCGTCTCGTGATCCAATCACGAACAGTCCTCACGATCCGTCCCGATCAAGCACCGAACGGACGGCACCTCCGCGTTCAGCACACGTACAGCTTGATGACGATCTCCGCCTTCTTGATCTAGCAAGAGCGAGCGGAGAGGAAGAAGAGTTCTCCGGCAACGTGATGGGGCTCCGGCGATGGTGGTGGAGCTATTTCGGCAGGGCTTCGCCTAAGCACTGCAGAAATCCAATCTAGAGGAGAAACTATGCACTAGAGGAACGGGTTGCACGTGGCTGAAAATCTAGTGCAAAAACCCTAAAACCACCAGTATCTATAGGATGAAGAGAGGAGGAGGCTTGTCCCAAGGGCCAAGCCTCCAAGGAGGAGGCCGAACCAGGTGGTGGAGGTGGACTCCACCTCCAATCCTAGTAGGACTAGGATTCACCCTATTTTTGCCTTTTTCCACTTTTTCTCTTTGGGCTTTTTCCCTAACCGCATGGGCCTTGTGTGGGACTTCCACCAGCCCACTAATGGCTAGTAAACACTCTAAAACAGCCCATGGAGCCTGTTGGGTCGAAATACCCCTCCCGATGGTCTCCCGGTACACTACCGGCACTCCCGGTACACTACCGATGAGCCCAAAACTTTTTCGGCTACCAAAACAGGACTTCCTATATATGAATCTTTACCTCCGGACCATTCCAGAGCTCCTCGTGACGTCCGGGATCTCATCCGACACTCCGAACAACCTTCGGTCACCACCATACATAACTCTATACTACTGAAACGTCACCAAACCTTAAGTGTGCAGACCATGCGGGTTCGAGAACTATGTAGACATGACCGAGACACCTCTACGGTCAATAACTAATAGCGGGACCTGGATGCTCATATTTGTTCCTACATATTCTACGAAGATCTTTATCGGTCGAACCTCTATGTCAAGGATTTAGTTAATCCCGTATGATGTTCCCTTTGTTTTTCGGTATGTTACTTGCCCGAGAATCGATCGTCGGTATCTCCATACCTAGTTCAACCTCGTTACCGGCAAGTATCTTTGCTCGTTCCGTAATACAAGATCCCGTGACTAACACTTAGACACATTGCTTGCAAGGCTTATTGTGATGTTGTATTACCGAGTGGGCCCTGAGATACCTCTTTGTCACACGGAGTAATAAATCCCAGTCTTGATCCATGCCAACTCAATAGACACCCTCGGAGATACCTGTAGAGCACCTTTAAAGTCACCCAGTTATGTTGTGACGTTTGATTACACACATGGCACTCCTCTGATGTCTGTGATTTGCATGATCTCATGGTCATAGGAACATATACTTGACATGCAAAAAACAGTAGCAATAAACTGACACGATCATATGCTACGTTTGTAGTTTGGGTCTTATCCATCACATCATTCTCCTAATGATGTTATCCCGTTATCAAATGACATCACATGTCAATGGCTAGGAAACCTTGACCATCTTTGATCAACGAGCTAGTTCACTAGAGGCATACTAGGGACAGAGTGTTGTCTATTTACGCACACATGTAATGTGTTTCCAATCAATACAATTATAGCATGGATAATAAACGATTATCATGAACAAGGAAATATAATAATAAACACTTTATTTATTACCTCTAGGGCATATTTCCAACAGTCTCCCACTTGCACTAGAGTCAATAATCTAGTTCACATCACTATGTGATTTACATTGTAATGAATCGAACACCCATGCAGTTCTGGTGTTGATCGTGTTTAGCCCTTGGAAGAGGTTTAGTCAATGGGTCTGTAACATTTAGATCTGTGTGCACGTTGCAAATATTTATGTCCTTCTCCTTGATGTAATCGCGGATGGATTTGAAGCGTCGCTTGATGTGTCTGGTCCTCTTGTGAAACCTTGGTTCCTTGGCCAGAGCAATGGCACCAGTGTTGTCACAGAACAGGTTCATTGGATTCAGTGCATTGGGCACTACTCCAAGATCTGTCATTAACTGCTTCATCCAGACACCTTCCTTCGCCGCCTCCGAGGCTGCGATGTACTCCGCTTCGCACGTAGAATTGGCTACCATGCTTTGCTTGGAACTGCACCAGCTTACCGCTCCCCCGTTGAGAATAAATACGTATCCGGTTTGCGACTTTGAGTCATCCGGATCAGTGTCAAAGCTTGCATCGACGTAACCCTTTATGAAGAGCTCTTCATCACCTCCATAAACGAGAAACATTTCCTTAGTCCTTTGCAGGTACTTTAGGATATTCTTGACCGCTGCCCAGTGCCCCATTCTAGGATCACTTTGAAACCTTCCGGCCATACTTATGGCAAGGCTGACATCAGGTCTTGTGCACAACATTGCATACATGATAGAGACTATGGCTCAAGCATAGGGGATGACACTCATCTTTTCTCTATCTTCTGTAGTCACTGGGCATTGAGTCTTACTCAACTTCACACCTTGTAACACAGGCAAGAACCCCTTCTTGGACTGATCCATTTTGAACTTCTTCAAAACTTTATCAAGGTATGTGCTCTGTGAAAGTGCTATTAAGCGTCTCGATCTATCTCTATAGATCTTAATGCCTAATATGAAAGCAGCTTCTCCTAGGTCCTTCATTGAAAAACTCTTGTTCAAATATTCCTTCACGCCTCCAGCATTTCTATATTGTTTCCAATCAGCAATATGTCATCCACATATAATATTAGAAATGCTATAGAGCTCACACTCACTTTGTTGTAAATACAAGCTTCTCCATAAACTTGTATAAACTCAAACGCTTTGATCACCTCATCAAAATGCTTATTCCAACTCCGAGATGCTTGCACCAGTCCATAAATGGATTGCTGGAGTTTGCAAACTTTGTCAGCATTCTCTGGATCGACAAAACCTTCTGGTTGCATCATATACAACTCTTCCTCAAGGAAACCATTGAGGAACGCTGTTTTGACATCCATCTGCCAAATTTCATAGTCGAAATAAGAAGCTACTGCCAACATGATTCTGACCGACTTAAGCATCGCTACGGGTGAGAATGTCTCATCGTAGTGAACTCCTTGAACTTGTGAAAAACCCTTTGCCACAAGTCGAGCTTTATAGACGGTGACATTACCGTCTGCGTCTGTCTTCTTCTTAAAGATCCATTTGTTCTGAATGGCCTTTCGCCCTTCAGGTAATACTTCCAAAGTCCACACTTTGTTTTCATACATGGATCCCATCTCGGATTTCATGGCCTCTAACCATTTCTTGGAATCCGGGCCCATCACCGCTCCTCCATAGCTCGTAGGTTCATTGTTATCCAACAACATGACCTCCAAGACAGGGTTGCCGTACCACTCAGGAGCAGTACGCGCCCTTGTCGACCTATGAGGTTTAATAGTGGCTTGATCTGAAGCTTCATGATCATCATAATTAACTTCCTCTTCTATCGTCGTAGGTTCCACAAAAATATCTTTCTGCACTGCGCTACTTTTTGGTTGAAGTAAAGGTTCAATAACCTCATCAAGCTCTATTTTCCTCCCACTCAATTCTTTCGAGAGAAACTCTTTCTCAAGAAATGTTCCGTTTTTAGCTACAAACACTTTGCCTTCGGATCTGAGATAGAAGGTATACCCGACTGTCTCTTTCGGGTATCCTATGAAGACGCATTTCTTCGCTTTGGGTTCCAGCTTTTCAGGCTGAAGCTTTTTGACATAAGCACCACATCCCCAAACTTTAAGAAACGACAACTTTGGCCTCTTAACAAACCATAGTTCATATGGTGTCGTCTCAACGGATTTTGATGGTGCGCCATTTAAAGTGAATGCAGTTGTCTCTAATGCATAACCCCAAAATGATAGTGGCAAATCAGCAAGAGACATCATAGAACGCACCATATCTAATAAGGTTTGATTACGACGTTCGGACACACCATTACGCTGTGGTGTTCCGCGCGGTGTCAACTGTGAAACAATTCCACATTGTCTTAAGTGACTGCCAAACTAATAACTCAGATATTCACCTCCTCGATCAGATCGCTGGACTTTAATCTTCTTGTTACAATGATTCTCAACTTCACTCTGAAATTGCTTGAACTTTTCAAATGTTTCAGACTTGTGTTTCATTAAGTAAATATACCCATATCTACTTAAGTCATCAGTGAAGGAGAAAAAATAACGATATCCACCACGCGCTGTAACATTCATTGGACCGCACACATCAGTATGTATGATTTCCAATAAGTAACTTGCCCGTTCCATTGTTCCAGAGAACAGCGTTTTAGTCATCTTGCCCATGAGGCACCATTTGCATGTGTCAAGTGATTGAAAATCAAGTGACTCCAAAAGTCCATCAGCATGGAGCTTCCTCATACTTTTTACACCAATATGACCTAAACGGCAGTGCCACAGGAAAGTGGTACTATCATTATCAACTCTACATCTTTTGACATCAATGTTATGAACATGTGTATCAAGATTCAATATGAATAAACCCCTCACACTGGGTGCATGACTATAAAAGATATTACACATATAAATAGAACAACCTTTATTCTCTGATTTAAATGAGTGACCGTCTCACAGTAAACAAGATCCAGATATAATGTTCATGCTTAACGTAGGAACTAAATAACAATTATTCAAGTTCATCACTAATCCTGATGGTAATCAAAGAGAGAGCGTGCCGACGGCGATCACATCAACCTTGGAACCATTTCCCACGCGCATCGTCACTTCGTCCTTTGCTAGCCTTCGTTTATTCTGTAGTTCCTGCTTTGAGTTGCAAATGTGAGAAACCGAACCAGTATCAAATACCCAAGCACTACTACGACAGCTAGTAAGGTACACATCAATAACATGTATATCATATATACCTTGTTTGTCGTTGGCCGCCTTCTTGTGAGCCAGGTACTTGGGGCAGTTCCGCTTCCAGTGACCAGTTCCCTTGAAATGAAAGCACTCAGTTTCTGGCTTAGGTCCATGCTTAGGCTTCTTTACAGGAGTAGCAACTGCTTTGCCATCCTTCTTGGTTTTACCCTTCTTGCCTTTGCTCTTTCCATTTTTCTTGAAACTAGTGGTTTTATTGACCATCAACACTTGATGTTCTTTCTAGATTTCAGACTCAGCGACTTTCAGCATCGCAAATAGCTCGGCGATTGACTTGTTCATCCCGTGCATGTTATAGTTCATCACAAAGCTCTTGTAACTAGGTGGCAGTGATTGAAGAACTCTGTCAGTGATTGCCTCTGGCGGAAGGGTAATTCCCAATTCTGCTAGGCGATTTGAATACCCAGACATTCTGAGTATATGCTCACTGATAGACCCGTTCTCCTCCATCTTGCAAGCATAGAACTTATCGGAGGTTACATACCTCTCGATCCGGGCATTCTTCTGAAAGATAAACTTCAACTCTTGGAACATCTCATAAGCTCCATGACGTTCAAAACGTCTTTGAAGTCCCGGTTCTAAGCCATACAATATTGCACACTGAACTATTGAGTAATCTCCGGTACGTGCCTCCCAAGCATTCTTAACGTCTTCAGAAGTCATGTCTTCTGGTTGGTCACCAAACGGTGCATCAAGGACATATGATTTCTGGGAAGCCGTGAGGATAATCCTCAGATTACGGGCCCAGTCAACAAAGTTACTTCCATCATCTTTCAACTTAGCTTTCTCTAGGAACACATTAAAATTTAGGGGTGCTACTATGCGAGCCTTTGATCTACAACATAAATATGCAAAGGTTACTTAGACTATTGTTCAAGATAATGAGTTTAGTTAATCAAATTACTAATACTCCCACTCAAATTGACAACCCTCAGCTCATCTGAGTGTCACATGATCCAAATTCACCAACTCAAGTCTGATCATCACGTGAGTTGAGGTGGCTTCAATGGTGAACATCATCATGTTGATCATATCTACTATATGACTCATGTTCGACATTTTGGTCTCTTGTGTTCCGAGGCCATGTGTGTACATGCTAGGCTCGTCAAGTTTAACCCGAGTGTTCTGCATGTGCAACACTAGCTTGCACCCATTGTATATGAACGTAGAGTCTATCACACCCGATCATCACATGGTGTCTCGACACGACAAACTTTCGCAATGGTGCACACTTGGGGAGAACACAATTTATCTTGAAATTTAAGTGAGGGATCACCTTATAATGTTACCATCGTCCTAAGCAAAACAAGGTGCATAAAAGGATTAACATCACATGCAAATCATAAGTGACATGATATGGCCATGAACTTGTGCTTTTGATCTCCATCTAGAAAGCACCGACATGATCTCCATCGTCACCAGCACGACACCATGATCTTCATCATCTTGATCTCCATCAACGTGTCGCCATCGGGGTTGTCGCGCCCAACATGCTTCTACTACTATTGCTACCGTAGCGATAAAGTAAAACATTACATAGCGCTTAATGATTGACACGCAGGTCATACAATAATTAAAGACAACCCTATGGCTCCTGCCGGTTGCCATACTCATCGACATGCAAGTCGTCATAATCTATACATCACATGATCATCTCATACATCACATATATCAAATCATCTAATTGGCCATATCACATCACAACATACCCTGCAAAAACAAGTTAGACGTCTTCTAATTGTTGTTGCATGTTTTACGTGGCTGCTATGGGTATTTAGCAAGAACAATTCTCATCTACGCAAAAACTAAAATGGTGATACACTAGTTGCTTTTCAACCTTCTCAAGGACCGCCTTTGTCGAATCCAATCCAACTAAAGTGAGAGAAACTGACACCCGCAAGCCATCTATGCAACAAGTTGTGGTCGAGGGAACCAGACTCTCGTAAGCGTACGAGTAATGTTGGTCCGGGCCGCTTCATCTCACAATACCGCTGAACCAAAACATGACCAAGGGAGGAAGCAATCCAAGAATCAATGCCCACAAACTCTTTGTGTGCTACTCGAGATCTCATCTACACATAGACCTAGCTCATGATGCCACTGTTTTTTTGACCGACTACTGTAGGGGAGAACACACCTCAGCCTTTTCTTTTATTGCAGATAATAGATTACAAGCAAGTAGCTAATCTATAAAGTTACAGAGTTAGTGCAATACAACTAAACTAACCTCAAGGAGGTAAACAGGAAACCCACTTGAGGAGGTCATCCCTATAGCTAGCCTTAATTCTATGAGCTAATAGGGATATATCGTTAACAAAAGCTGCCTTCCATCTCCTGAAGGTGGGTCGTTCATTCCTGAAAACCCTTGCATTTCTGATGATCCAGATGTTCCAGCATGCAGTGAATACAACTTCTTCGCAGAAAATGTCACTGTTGGGGAACGTTGCATGGGAAACAAAAAAAATCCTACGCACACGCAGATCTATCCATGGTGATGAGCATCTATGAGAGGGAGAGTGGATCTATGTACCATTGTAGATCACTAAGCGGTAAGCATTAAGAAACTCGGTTGGTGTAGTCAAACGTCTTCGCGATCCAAATCACCGAGCGTCCCGCGATGCAATCACGAACCGTCCTTACGATCCGTCCCGATCAAGCACCGAACAGATGGCACCTCCGCGTTCAGCACATGTACAGCTTGATGACGATCTCCGCCTTCTTGATCCAGCAAGAGGGAGCAGAAATGAAGAAGAGTTCTTCGGCAGCATGACGATGCTCCGACGATGGTGGTGGAGCTATTCCGGCAGGGCTTCACCTAAGCACTGCAGAAATCCGATCTAGAGGAGAAACTATGCACCGGAGGAACGGGTTGCACATGGCTGAAAATCTAGTGCAAAAACCCTAAAACCACCAGTATATATAGGAGTAAGAGACGAGGAGGCTTGGCCCAAGGGCCAAGCCTCCAAGGAGTCGGCCGAACCAGGTGGTGGTGGTGGACTCCACCTCCAATCCTAGTAGGACTAGGATTCACCCTATTTTTGCCTTTTTCCACTTTTTCTCTTTGGGATTTTTTTTCCTAACCGCATGGGCCTTGTGTGGGACTTCCACCAGCCCACTAAGGGAGGGTAAACACTCTCCCACAGCCCATGGATCCTCTTGGGTCGAAATACCCCTCCCGATGGTCTCCCGGTACACTACCGATGAGCCCGAAACTTTTCCGGCGACCAAAACAGGACTTCCTATATGTAAATCTTTTCCTTCAGACCATTCCGGAGCTCCTCGTGACGTCTGGGATCTCATCCGAGACTCCGAACAACCTTCGGTCACCACCATACATAACTCTATACTACCGAAACGTCACCAAACCTTAAGTGTGCAGACCCTACAGGTTCGAGAACTATGTAGACATGACCGAGACACCTCTACGGTCAATAACCAATGGCGGGACCTGGATGCCTATATTGGTTCCTACATATTCTATGAAGATCTTTATCGGTCGAACCTCTATGTCAAGGATTCAGTTAATCCCGTATGATGTTCCCTTTGTTCTTCGGTATGTTACTTGCTCGAGATTCGATCGTCGGTATCTTCATACCTAGTTCAATCTCGTTACCGGCAAGTCTCTTTACTCGTTTCGTAATACAAGATCCCGTGAATAACACTTAGACACATTGCTTGGAAGGCTTATTGTGATGTTGTATTACTGAGTGGGCCCTGAGATACCTCTCCGTCACACGGAGTAACAAATCCCAGTCTTGGTCCATGCCAACTCAATAGACACCCTCGGAGATACCTGTAGAGCACCTTTATAGTCACCCAGTTACGTTGCGAAGTTTGATACACACAAGGAACTCCTCCGATGTCCATGAGTTGCATGATCTCATGGTCATAGGAACATATACTTGACATGCAAAAAACAGTAGCAATAAACTGACACGATATATGCTACATTTGTAGTTTGGGTCTTGTCCATCACATCATTCTCCTAATGATGTGATCCCGTTATCAAATGACATCACATGTCAATGGCTAGGAAACCTTGACCATCTTTGATCAACGAGCTAGTTCACTAGAGGCATACTAGGGACAGAGTGTTGTCTATTTACCCACACATGTAATGTGTTTCCAATCAATACAATTATAGCATGGATAATAAACGATTATCATGAACAAGGAAATATAATAAGAAACACTTTATTTATTCCTTCTAGGGCATATTTCCAAGAGAGAGAACTGACACTTGTCATTTGAGAGCAACCCCTGCATTTATGTCTTATCATGTCAGGTTGCACCCTGGCTATAAATAGCCACCCCCGCAACCACCAGTTGGTTGGCTGCTCCGAGAGAGAACTGAAACTTGTCATTTGAGAGCAACCCATCCTCCGAGGACATTGAGAGAAAATCATCAGTGAGGAAAAACCCAAATCCAAACCACCAAACCCAAAGTGGTTGAGCATCACTAAAGAGATTGTTCCTGTGTGGAACCGACGCTTGTTGCCTTTGAAGACTGTGCATCTTCCCGACGGTTAGGCGTCATGGTCTAGTGCATCCTGCAGTCAATTGGGGATCACGGAGTGACCTTGGTCTAGAGCGTCCAATAGTCAATTGTGGATTGCCGGGTGACCAGTGTGTGAGGGTTTTGGAAGTCTACCCTGAAGACTTACCACGAGTGTTGGGCGAGGTCTGTGTGACCTTAGCTCAAGGAGAATACGGTAAGGACCGTGTGTCATGGGATAGTGTGTCCTCTGGTTTAAATACAATGCCGCTCCAAACCAGACGTACGACTATCACAGCATATGGAACTGGGTCATCAAACCAATGTCTTCATCAAGCTACCTGGTTCTATTCCCCCAATCCTTACATTTCCTCATATACTTGTTGATGAAATTGATCATAACTGTTTGAAGAATTTGACTGAAGACTTTCTCAATTTCCTCACCTCAAATTCTTCAAGTTACCTTGTTCATCACCTACTTATCATGTATCACGCTACTTGTAATATGTGCATGCTTTATTTCGTCATGACGACTATGCTACTCTATGTTTCTCATGCACTTGAGTACTTATTCCGCTGCTAGTTATTCATCACATTTCAAATTCCTCAAGTTGAAATTCCTCAGTCATGAATTTGTAAAAATCGCCTATTCACACCCCCCTCTAGTCAATATAACACACTTTCACTCCCCACCCTTGGCAAAAGTGGGATAAGGTTTGGGTGGTGCCCAGCCCCCTTGTGGGCTGGTGTACCCCTCCCCTTGGCCCATGAGGCCACCAACACTTGCCGGGACCCCCCGAAACACTTTTGGTACCCCCGGAACGCTTCCGGACTTTGATTCCCTTTGTCTTATATATCAATCTTCACCTCGAGACCATTCTGGAGTTCCTCTTCATGTCCAGGATCTCATCTGGGACTGCAAACAACCTTTGGTCACCAACACATATAACTCAATACTACTGAAACGTCACCGAACCTTAAGTGTGCAAAACTTGCGGGTTCGAGAACTATGTAGACATGACCGAGACACCTCCACGGTCAATAACCAATAGCGGGACCTGGATGCCCATATTCGCTACTTCATATTCTACGAAGATCATTATCGGTTGAACCTCTATGTCAAGGATTCAGATAATCTTGTATGATGTTCCCTTTGTTCTTCGGTATGTTACTTGCCCGAGATTCGATCATCGGTATCTGTATACCTAGTTCAATCTCGTTACCGGCAAGTATCTTTACTCATTCTGTAATACAAAATCTCGTGGCTAACTCTTTAGTCACATTTCTTGCAAGGCTTATAGTGATGTTGTATTATCGAGTGGGCCCCAAGATTCCTCTCCGTCACACGAAGTAACAAATCCTAGTCTTGATCCATGCCAACCAAACAGACACCCTCGGAGATACCTGTAGAGCACCTTTATAGTCACCCAGTTACGTTGCGATGTTTGATACACACAAGGTACTCCTCCGGTGTCAGTGAGTTGCATGATCTCATGCTCATAGGAACAAATACTTGACATGTAGAAAACTATAGCAATAAACTGATACGATCATATGCTATGTTTATAGCTTGGGTCTTGTCCATCACATCATTCTCCTAATGATGTGATCCCTTTATCAAAGGACATGTCATGTCCATGGCCAGGAAACCTTGACCATCTTTCATTAACGAGCTAGTCTATTAGAGGCATACTAGGGACATGGTGTTGTCTATGTATCCACACATGTATCTGAGTTTCCGATCAATATAATTCTAGCATGGATAATAAACGATTATCATGAACAAGGAAATACGATAATAACTAACTTATTATTGCCTCTAGGGCATATTTCCAACAGTATCCCACTTGCACTAGAGTCAATAATATTGCTCACATCGCTATGTGATTTGTTATGAAATTCACACCCAATGAGTTATGGGGTTCGATCATGTTTTGCATGTGAAAGAGGTTTTAGTCAACGGGTCCGCGACATTCAGATCCATGTGTACTTTGTAAATCTCTATGTCATACTATAGACACTGCTACCAAACTCCACTTGGAGCTATTCCAAATGGCTACTCCACTATACGTATCCGGATTGCTACCAAGAGTCATCCGGATTGGTGTTAAAGACCGCATCAACGTAACCCTTTACAATGAACTCTTTATCACCTCCATAATCGAGAAATATTTTCTTAGTCCTCTAGTTATTAAGGATAAATTTGACCGCTGTCCAGTGATCCACTCCTGGACCACTCTTATACCCCTTGACAGACTCATGGCAAGGCACACACACGTGCGATACATAGCATGTCATACTATACAGAGCCTGCGGACAAGGCATAGGATACGACCTTCGTCCTTTCTCTTTCTTCTGCTGTGGTCGAACTTTGAGTCTCACTCAACTCAAGACCTTACAAATCAGGCAAGAACTCTTTCTTTGACTGGTCCATTTTGAACTCTTTCAAAATCTTGTCAATGTATGTAATCATTGAAAGTTTTATTAGACATCTTGATCTATCTCTATAGATTTCAATGCCCAAAAATTAAGTAGCTTTATCCAGGTCTTCCTTTGAAAAGAACCTTTCAAACAACCCTTTATGCTTTCCAAAAAGTCTACATCATTTCCGATCATCAATATGTCAACCACATATACTTATCAGAAATTCTATAGTGCCCCTACTCACTTTCTTGTAAATACAAGTTTCTCATAAACTTTGTATAAACCCAAAAACTTTGCACCTCATCAAAGCGTATATTCCAACTCCAAGATGCTTGATCCAACCCAAAGAAGGATTGCTGGAGCTTCCACACCTTTTAGCTTCCTTAGGAGTGACAAAACTTTCCGGTTGTATCACACACAACCTTTCCACATGGACACCGTTAAGGAAACTATGTTTTGACATCCATCTGCCAAATTTCATAACCGAAAAATGCAGCAACTGCTAACATAATTTTAACACACTTTTAGCATCGCTACGAGTGAGAAAGTCTCATCGCAATAAACTCCTTGAACTTGGCGGGAACTTCTTTGTGACAAGTCGAGTTTTATAAATGGTAACATTCACCATCAGCATCCGTCTTCATCTTAAAGGTCCATTTGTACTCAACGACCTGCCGTCCTTTCTCGGATTTCATGGCCTCTAACCATTTGTTGGAATACGGGCCCATCATCGCTTCTTCATAGTTTGTAGGTTCATCGTTGTCCAACAACATGACCTCCAAGACAGGGTTTCCGTACAACTCAGGAGCAGTACGCGTCCTTGTCGACCTACGAGGTTCTATAGTGCTACCTCTTGAGCTTGCGTTGGTTTTCCCTTGAAGAGGAAAGGGTGATGTAGCGAAGTAGATAAGTATTTCCCTCGGTTGTTGGGAACCAAGGTATCAATCTAGTACGAGGAACAACCAAGTCACCAATTGTTGAACCTACACAAACAATCAAACTCTTGCACCCAACGCTATAAAGGGGTTGTCAATCCCTTCACGATTATTTTCAAGGATTATATCTGAAAGAGATAGATGTAAACGAGAGAGGAAAGTAAAATATAAATAAATTGCAGCAAGGTATAGATATGAAAGTATATGATGGAAAATAGACCCGGGGGCCATAGGTTTCACTAGAGGCTTCTCTTTCGAAGTCAAATATCATGGTGGGTAAACAAATTACTGTCAAGCAATTGCTAGAAAGGCGAATAATCATGTAGTTATCCAAGGCAATGATCATGCATATAGGCCTCACATCCGTGACAAATAGACCGAAACGATTCTGCATCTACTACTATTACTCCACACATCGACCGACTCCTGCCTACATCTAGAGTATTAAGTTCATGAAGAATAGAGTAATGCATTAAGAAAGATGAAATGATGTAGAGGGATAAACTCAAGAAATATGATGAAAACCCCATCTAGTTACCCTTTTTGGCAATAATACAATACGTGCCTCGCTACTCCTACTATGTCAGTGGGTGAGGACACCGCAAGATTTAGACCAAAACCAAGCACTTCTCCCATTGCAACAATTACCAATCTAGTTGGCCAAACCAAACCAATAACTCGAAGAGACTTGCAAGGATATGAAATCATGCAAATGAGAATTCAGAGGTGATTCAAATAAGACTCATGGATAATCTAAACATAAACTCACAATTCATCGGATTTTGACAAACACACCACGAAAGAGGATTACATCGGATAGATCTCCATGAAGATCATGAAGAACATGGTATTGAAGATCAAAGAGAGAGAGAAGAAGCCATCTAGCTACTAGCTATGGACCCATAGGTCTATGGTGGACTACTCACACATCATCGGAGGGGCAATGGAGTTCATGTAGATGCCCTCCGTGATCCAAAGCCCGTCCGGCAGATTACCGAAAAAGGCTCCAAGATTGAATCTCTTGGGAACGGTGGCTTCTGGTGGCAGAAAAGTATTTGCGTGTCTCTCTTTGATGTTGGGGGAATATTTGGGTATTTATAGGCCAAAGAATAGGGTTAGGAGACCTGCCAAGAAGCGACAAGCTTGCTAGGCGCGGCTAGGGGGCGCGCCTAGCAGGCTTGTGGCGCCCTGGCACCTCCCCTGACGTGCACTCCAAGCTTGATCGACTTGTTTCCTTCCAGAAAAATTCCTTTCGAAGGTTTTATTCCATTTGGACTCCACTTAATATCCCATATCTGCAGAACTCAAAACCAAGGAAAAAACAGAAATTGACACTTGGCTCTAGATTAATAGGTTAGTCCAAAAAATAATATGAAATAGCATATTAATGCATATAAAACATCCAAAACAGATAATGTAATAGCATGCCATCATCTTATAGATACGCTGGAGATGTATCAGCATCCCCAAGCTTAATTCCTGCTCGTCCTCGAGTACATGAATGACAAAAACAGAATTTTTGATGTGGAGTGCTACCTAACATATTTATCCATGTAATATTCTTTACTGTGGCATGAATATTCAGATCCGTAAGACTCAAAACAAAAGCTCAATATTCATATATAAACAATAACATTTCAAGCATACTCGCAAAGCAATTGTATCTCTTCAAAATATAATGGCAAAAGAAAGTTATCCCTACAATATCATATGGTCTGGCTATGCTCCATCTTTCCCCCACAAAATATTTATATCATGCACAACCACGATGAAAAGTCAAGCAATTGTTTTCACACCTTTATTTTCTCAAACTTTGTCAACTCTCATGCAATACATGAGTGCGAGCCATGGATATAACACTATAGGTGGAATAGAATATGGTGGAGGTTGTAAAGGAAAGGGAGAACATAGTCTCACATCAACTAGGCGTATCAACGGGCTATGGAGATGCCCATCAATAGATATCAATCTGAGTGAGTAGGGATTGCCATGCAAAGGATGCACTAGAGCTATAAGTGTATGAAAGCTCAAAAGGAAACTAAGTGGACGTGCATCATGAAGAAAATTCCACTAGCTATATGAAAGTGACAAAATAGGAGACTCTCTATCATGAAGATCATGGTGCTAATTTGAAGCACAAGTGTGGAAAAAGGTAGTAGCAATGTCCCTTCTCTCTTTTCTCTCATTTTTTGTGTGTGGGCATCTAAGGCCACTTTTATTCATTTTTTTGGGCTTCGCTGGCCTCTTTTATTATTTTTATAAAGTACAGAATCTCATCCCCACTTGTGAGGGAATCATAGCTTCCATCATCCTTTCCTCACATGGGACATTCTCTATTAATGATGATCATCACACTTTTATGTACTTACAACTCAAAAGAAAATTAAAACTCTATAACTATGACAAAATATGACTCTATACGCAATATGGAAGTGATGATGCATGTAATAAAAGGAAACGGTGGAAGTTGCATGGAAATATATCTTGTAATGGCTATGGAAATGCCATAATACGTAGGTATGGCGTCTGTTTTGAGGAAAGATATATGGTGGCTGTTTTGAGGAAGGTATATGGTGGCTTTTTTGAGGTAAGTATATGGTATACCGGCGAAAGTTGTGCGGTAATTGAGAGGCTAGCAAAAGTGGAAGGGTGAGAGTGTGTATAATCCATGGACTCAACATTAATCATAAAGAACTCACATACTTATTGCAAAAGTCTATTAGTCATCGAAGCAAAGAATTAAATGCATGCTCCTAGGGGGTAGGTTGGTAGGAGTTAACCATCGCGTGCCCCTGACCCTCACACAAAGGTCGACAATCTATAAACAAGTCATGCTCTGACTTCCTTACATAACGGTTCACCATACGTGCATGCTACGAGAACCACAAACATTTACACAAGTATTTTTACCAAATCATAATTTACTTCCTAACATGTCTCTTAACATTACCATCTTTATATCTCAAAACTTTATGCAAGGAATCAAACTTCTCATAAATATTCAATGCACTTAATATGGAAGTTTTTATTATATCCCTTTTGGATGCCTATCATATTAGGAATAAATTCATAATCTAGACCAATTACCATGCTGTTTTAGAGACTCTCAAAATAATATAAGTGAGGTATGAGAGTTCAAGTATTTCTATAAAACGCAAACACCATCGTGCTCTAAAAGATATAAGTGAAGCACATAGAGCAAAATTGCCCAACTCAAAAGATATAAGTGAAGCACATAGAGTATTCTAATAAATTCACGATTCAGTGTGTCTCTCTCAAAATACATGTGCAGAAAGGATGATTGTGTCAACCTAACAAGCAAAGACTCATACCATACAAGACGCTCCAAGCAAAACACATATCATGTGGTGAATAAAAATATAGCCTCAAGTAAATTTACCGATGGATTAAAGACGAAAGAGGGGATGCCTTCCGGGGCATCCCCAAGCTTAGTCTATTTGGCATCCTTGAATATGTCTTGGGGTGCCTTGGGCATCCCCAATATTAGGCTCTTGCCACTCCTTATTCCATAGTCCATAAAAACTTTACCCAAAACATAAAAACTTCACAACACAAAACTTAACAGAAAACTGGTGAGATCCGTTAGTATAAGAAAATAAATAACCACTTTAGGTACTGTTGTGAAATCATTCTTTATTTATATTGGTTTTATACCTACTGTAATATAACTTCTCCATGGCTCATACCACATGATACAACCCATAGATTCGTCAAAATAGGCAAACAACTCAAAGAAAACAGAATCTGTCAAAAACAGAACGGTCTATAGCCATCTGAAAACTTCGTATACTTGTGTAACTCAAAAAATTATGAAAAGTTATGAACACCTGGGAAATTTATATATAAATCTTTTGTAAAACATTTCAGATCAATTCGACGCTCTGATAAAATTAGAAAATTCCTGGACTGATCGCAAAAGTTTCTATTTTTCAGCAAGATCAAATCAATAACTACCATAGATCACCCCAAAGGTTTTACTTGTCTCAAACACTAATGGAAACACCAAAACACAATTACTACAGACGTAATAATGTGGGAAAGACTCAAAAACAGAAGCAAAAACAGAACACAAAAATAAAATTGGGTTGCTTCCCGACAAGCGCTATTGTTTAACGCCCTTAGCTAGGCAGAACACGATAGATCTAGGTATTGTCATCCTTGGTATGCAATCCATAAGTAGCTCTCATGATAGATTCATAAGGTAATTTTATTTTATTTCTAGGAAAGTGTTCCATACCCTTCCTTAATGGGAATTGTAATCTAATATTATCTTCCTCCATATCAATAATTGCACCAATCGTTCTAGGGAAAGGTCTACCAAGAATAATAGGACATGTAGGATCGCAATCTATATCAAGAACAATGAAATCTATGGGAACATAATTCCTATTTCCAACAATAATAACATCATTAATCCTTCCCATAGGTTTCTTAATAGTGGAATCCGCAAGATGCAAATTTAGAGAGCAATCATCAAGATCATGGTAACCTAGCGCATCACATAAAGTTTTCGGCATCGTGGAAACACTAGCACCCCAATCACACAAAGCATGTCACTCATAATCTTTGTTTTTAATCTTAATAGTAGGGTACCACTCATCATGAAGCATTTTAGTAATAGAAACTTCTAGCTCAAGTTTTTCTTCAAAAGATTTCATCATAGCATCAACTATACGTTTAGTAAAAGCCTTATTTTGACTATAAGCATGAGGAGAATTCATCATGGATTGCAACAAGGAAATACAATCAATCAAAGAGGAACTATCATAATTAAAGTCCTTAAAATCCAAAAGAGTGGCTTCATTGCTATTTAAAGTTTTGACCTCTTCAATCCTGATTTTATCAATTTTAGCATTAAGATCCATAGACTCCGAATCATTGGGACGCATTTTAACTAAAGTTGACTTATCTTCAGTCCCATCATTATCAAGGTTTATACTAGAAAAAGATTCAATAGGAGTCACATCAATCACTTTAAGATCTTCATCATTATTAAAAGATTCTAGTTTAGCGGCCATTTTATTGACTAAGGTGGCTTGTTTATCGGAAATTTGGCCTACTAAATCTTCAAGATGAGCAAACTAAGATTTCAAACCATAAAACTCCTTAGACATATCATCAAGTTCTTTGTTCATGTATTCAAACATACTCTTTTGTTCTTTGAGCTCGTTTCTAAAGAAATTATTATGGTCAAATTGGAGTGACATGAATCTCTTAACATTATCCTCAATATCTGACAACTTCCTGAGATAAGGATTAAAATCATTGGGTGGAGCCACAAAGACGAACGAACAAACTATCACACAGGCAAACAGAAAAGGGCAAACGAAAGAAGGGCAAACAAAAAGGCAAATCTTTTTGGTATTTTCTAAAAAAATTAGAAGTGGGGGAGAGGAAAACGAGAGGTAAATGGCAAATAATGTAAATGCAAGAGATGAGTTTGTGATGGGTACTTGGTAGGCTTGATGTGTATCCTCCCCGGCAACGGCGCCAGAAATCCTTCTTGCTACCTCTTGAGCTTGCGTTGGTTTTCCCTTGAAGAGGAAAGGGTGATTCAGCAAAGTAGATAAGTATTTCCCACAGTTATTGAGAACCAAGGTATCAATCCAGTAGGAGTAAAAAGCAAGTCACCAATGGTTGGACCTACACAAACAATCAAACCCTTGCACCCAACGCTATAAAGGGGTTGTCAATCCCTTCCTGATTATTTGCAAGGATTAGATCTGAAAGAGATAGATGCCAACGAGTGCGGAAAGTAAAAGATAAATAAATTGCAGCAAGGTATAGGTATGAAAGTATATGATGGAAAATAGACCCGGGGGCCATAGGTTTCACTAGAGGCTTCTCTCTTGAAGGCAAATATCATGGTGGGTAAACAAATTACTGTCAAACAATTGATAGAAAAGCGAATGATCATGTAGTTATCCAAGGAAATGATCATGCATATAGGCATCACGTCCATGACAAGTAGACCAAAATGATTCTGCATCTACTACTATTACTCCACACATCGACCGACTCATGCCTGCATCTAGAGTACTAAGTTCACGAAGAACGGAATAACGCATTAAGAAAGATGACATGATGTAGAGGGATAAACTCAAGCAATATGATGAAAACCCCATCTTGTTACCCTTGATAGAAATAATACAATACGTGCCTCGCTACCCCTACTTTGTCACTAGGTGAGGACATCGCGAGATTGAACCCAAAACCAAGCACCTCTCCCATTGCAAGAAATACTAATCTAGTTGGCCAAACCAAATCAATAACTCGAAAAGACTTGCAAGGATATGAAATCATGCAAATAAGAATTCAGATGAGATTCAATTAAGATTCATGGATAATCTGAACATAAACTCACAATTCATCGGATCTTGACAAAGACACCACAAAAGAGGATTACATCGGATAGATCTCCATGAAGATCAGGAAGAACATGGTATTGAAGATCAAAGAGACAGAAGAAGCCATCTAGATACTAGATATGGACCCGTAGGTCTATGGTGGACAACTCACGCATCATCGGAGGGGAATGGAGTTGATGTAGATGCCCTCCGTTATGGAAACCCCCTCCGACAGATTACCACAAAAGGCTCCAAGATTGGATCTCTCGGGAATGGAGGCTCCCGGCGGCGGAAAAGTATATGTGTGTCTCTCTTTGATGTTGGGGGAATATTTGGGTATTTGTACGCCATAGAATAGGGTTAGGAGACCTGCCAAAAAGCGTCAAGCCTGCTAGGCGCGACCAGGGGGACCCGCGCCTAATAGGATTGTGGCGCCCTAACACCTCCCCTGACGTGCACCCCAAGCTTGATCGACTTGTTTCCTTCTAGAAAAATTCCTTCCAAAGGTTTTATTCCGTTTGGACTCCGTTTAATATCCATATCTACAAAACTCAAAAACAAGGAAAAAACGAAAATTGGCACTTGGCACTAGATTAATAGGTTAGTACAAAAATTGATATAAAATAGGATATTAATGCATATAAAACATCCAAAACAGATAATATAATAGCATGCCATCATAAGAAATTATAGATACGTTGGAGATGTATCAGATAGTAACTTGATCCGAAGCTTCATGATCATCATCATTAACTTCCTCTTCAACTAGCGTAGGTTCCACAGAAACATCTTTCTGCGCTGCGCAACTCTCTCGTTGAAACAAAGGTTCGACAACCTCATCAATTTCTATCTTCCTCCCACGCAGTTCTTTCGAGAGAAACTCTTTCTCGAGAAAGGACCCATTTTTAGCAACAAACACTTTTGCCCTTGGATCTGAGATAGAAGGTATACCAAACTATTAAGTTAGGGTATCCTATGAAGATGAACCTTTTCGCTTTGGGTTCGAGCTCTTCAGACATAAGCGTCACATCCCCATACTCTGAGAAATGACAGCTTAGGTTTCTGCCAAACCATAATTCATACAATGTCACATCACTAGATTTAGATAGTGCCCTATTTCAAGTGAATGTAGTTGTCTCTAATAAATGAACTCAAAACGATAGTGGCAAAACAATAAGAGACATCATAGTACGCACCATATCCAATAGAGCACTACTATGACGTTCGGACACACCATCACACTATGGTGTTCTAGGTGGCGTGAGTTTTGAAACAACTTCCACATTGTCTTAAGTTGTATACCAAACTCGTAACTCGGATATTCACCCCCACGATCATAACATAGACATTTTTATCTTCTTGTCATGATGATCTCAAACTTCACTCTAAATTTGCTTGAATTTTTCAAACGTTTCAGACTTGTGTTTCATTAAGTCAATATGTCATATCTAATCATCAGTGAAGGTAAGAAAATAACGATACTACAACACTCATTGGACCGCATACATCAACATGTATCATTTCCAATAAGTCACTTCCCCGCTCCATCATACCAGAAAACGAGGTTTCGGTCATCTTGCCCAAGAGGCATGGTCTGCATGCCTAAACCGATTCGAAACCGAATGAGTCCAAAGATCCATCAGCATGGAGTTTCTTAATGCGCTTTACACCAATATGACATTTAGCGGCAGTGCCACAAGTATGTGTTACTATCGTTATTAACTTTGTATCTTCTGGCATCAATGTCATGAACATGTAGATTACTACGATCAAGATTCAATAAACCATTCTCATTGGGTGCATGACCATTGAAGGAATTATTCATGTAAACACAATAACCATTATTCTCTAACTTAAATGAATAACCGTATTGCAAAAAACATGATTTAATCACGTTCATACTCAACGTAAACACCAAATAACATTTATTTAGGTTCATCACTAATGCTGAAGGTAGAGAGAGCATGCGATGGTGATCACATCAACCTTGGAAACACTTCCAACACTCATCGTCACCTCACCCTTAGCTAGACTCTGTTTATTCCGTAGCTTTTATTTCGAGTTACTAAAATTTAGCAACCAAACCAGAATATAATACACAGGTGTTACTAGGAGTAATAGCAAGGTACACATCAATAACACGTATATCAAATATACTTCTGTTGACGTTGCCAGCCTTCTTATCTACCAAGTATCGGTTGTTCTGCTTGAGCGACCATTCTCCTCATAATAGAAGCACTTAGTCTCGGGTTTGGGTTCAACCTTGGGTTTCTTCACAAGAGCGGAAAATGGCTTGCCATTCCTGAAGTTTTTCCCTTCTTGACCTTGCCCTTCTTGAAACTAGTGGTTTTACTTAACCACCAACACTTGATGCTCCTTCTTGATTTCTACCTTCGTGGTGTCAAACATCGCGAACAGCTCAGGGATCATCTTATCCATCCCTGGCATGTTATAGTTCATCACAAAGCTCCAGTAGCTTGGTGGCAGTGACTTGGAGAACTATATTAATCACTATATTATCTGTGATATTAACTCCCACTCGATTCAAGTGATTGTAGCACCCAGACAATCTGAGCACATGCTCACTGATTGAGCCATTCTCCTTCATCTTGCAGGCAAATAATCTTATTGGAGGTCTCATACCTCTCAACACGGGCACGAGCCTGAGATCCCAGTTTCAGCTCTTAGAACATCTCATATGTTCAATGATGTTCAAAACATTTTGGAGCCTCAATACTAAGCCATAATGCATGACGCATTGAACTATCAAGTAGTCACCAGAACATGCATGTCAAATGTTCACAACATCTACAGACGATGCTTGGGGGGGTGCACTGAGAGGTGCATCAAGGACATAAGCCTTCTATGCAGCAACCGAGGATAATCCTCTAATCATAGACCTAGTCCACATAATTGGTATCGTTATCTTTCAACTCTATTTTCTATAGGAACGTATTTAAAAATACAAGGGAGCTACAACGCGAGCTATCGATATACAACATAACTTTGCAAAGACAACTTTTGACTATGTTCATGACAAATGAGTTTAATTAATCAAATTGACATCCCTCCAGTCATTCGAGTGATACATGATCCAAATTCACCAACTCAAGTCCAATCATCACATGAGTTGAGGTGGTTTAAATGGTGAACATCATCATGTTGATCATATCTACTATATGACTCATGTTCGACATTTTGGTCTCTTGTGTTCCGAGGCCATGTCTGTACATGCTAGGCTCGTCAAGTTTAACCCGAGTGTTCTGCATGTGCAACACTGGCTTGCACCCGTTGTATGCGAACATAGAGTCTATCATACCCGATCATCACGTGGTGTCACAAAACGATGAACTTTCCCAATGGTCCACACTTGGGGAGAACACAATTTATCTTGAAATTTAAGTGAGGGATCACCTTATAATGCTACCGTTGTCCTAAGCAAAATAAGATGCATAAAAGGATTAAATCACATGCAAATCATAAGTGACATGATACGACCATGAAATTGTGCTTTTGATCTCTATCTCCAAAGCACCGGCATGATCTCCATCGTCACCGGCATGATACCATGATCTCCATCATCTTGATCTGCATCGATGTGTCGCCATGAGGTTTTCGCGCCGACTGTTGCTTCCATGACTATTGCTAACTCATAGCGATAAACTAAAGCAAAACGACAAAAATAATTAAGGACAACCCTATGGCTCCTGCCGGTTATCTTACTCATTGACATGAAAGTCATGATATTCTATATAAAACATGATCATCTCATACATCACATATATCTCTTCATGGAATTGTCCATATCACATCACAACATACCCTACAAAAACAAGTTAGACGTCCTCTAATTGTTGTTGCAAGTTTAACGTGGCTGCTATGGGTATGTAGCAAGAACAATTCTCACCTACGCAAAACCACAACGGTGATACAAAAATTTCTATTCAACCTTCTTAAGGACCGCCTTTGTCAAATCCGATCAAACTAGAGTATGAGAGACACACACCCGCCAACCATCTTTATGCAACAAAGTCACATGGCAGTCGATGGAACTGGTCTCTTGTAAGCATACAAGTAAGGTTGGTCCGGGCCACTTCATCCCACAATACCGTTGAATCTAAAACCAACCAAGGGAGGAAGAAATCCGAGCATCAACGCCCACAAACTCCTTTGTGTTCTACTCGTGATCTCATCTACACATAGACCTAGCTCTGATACCACTGTTGGGGAACGTTGCATGGGAAAACAAAAAAATTCCTACCCACACGCAAGATCTATCCATGGTGATGAGCATCTACGAGAGGGAGAGTGGATCTACATACCCTTGTAGATCGCTAAGTGGAACCATTAAGAAATGCGATTGATGTAGTCGAACGTCTTCGCGATCCAATCACGAACCATCCTGCAAACTCCCATCTGGTGCTGAATGGACGGCACCTCCATGTTCAACACATGTATGACTTGATGACGCCTTCACCTCCTCGATCTAGCGAGTGATGGTTAAGTAGTAGCTCGAGTCCTCCGACGACACGACGGCAGTGGTGGTGGAGGAATTTCAGCAGAGCTTCGCTAAGCGCTACGCAGAGAAGAAGAAGAACAAGGGAGATGGAGGGCAGCACCAAGGCATAGATAGGTGCGGCTACCCTCTCTCTACCTCTCTATATATAGGTGGAAGGGATAAGGGGTGGCTCACCTAGATCCAATCTAGGGGGCCGGTGGCCAAGGCAGATGGGGGCACCCCTAGGGAAACCTAGGGTGGCTTGGCCCTCAAGTTACCTAGTGGCAGCCCCTTAAGTGGGCTCCCCACCCTTGGCTGAAGTGGGATAGGGTTTGGGTGGCTCCCATCCCTCTTGTGGGCTGGTGTGACCCTCCCCTTGGCCCATGAGCCCCCCCAACACTTGTCGAGGCCCCCGAAACACCTTTCGGTACTCCTGGTCATAACCCTTTCGGGCTCCGATTCCCTTCGTCGTATATATCAATCTTCACCTCTACGCCATTCCGAAGTTCCTCATCATCTCCGGGATCTCATCTGGGGCTTTGAACAACCTTCGATGACCAACACATATAACTCAATACTATCGAAACGTCACTGAACCTTAAGTGTGTAGACCCTGCGGGTTCGAGAACTATGTAGACATGACCGAGGTACCTCTATGGTAAATAACCAATAGCAGGGCGTGGATGTCCATATTGGCTCCTACTTGTTCTACAAAGAACTTTATCGGTTGAACCTCTATGTCAAGGATTCAGATAATCCCGTATGATGCTCCGTTTGTTCTTCGGTATGTTACTTGCCCGAGTTTCGATCGTAGGTATCTCTATACCTAGTTCAATCTCATTACTGGCAAATATCTTTACCCATTCCGTAATAGAAGATCATGTGGTTAACTCTTAAGTCACATTGCTTGCAAGGATTATAGTGATGTTGGATTACAGAGTGGGCCTCGAGATACCTCTCCATCACATGGAGTAACAAATCCCAGTTTTGATCCATGCCAACCCAACAGACACCCTCAGAGATACCTGTAGAGCACCTTTATAGTCACCCAGTTACGTTGCGACGTTTGATACACACAAGGTACTCCTCCAGTGTCAGTGAGTTGCAATATCTCATGGTCATAGGAATAGATACTTGACATGCAGAAAACTATAGCAATAAACTGACACGATCATATGCTATGTTGATAGTTTGGGCCTTCTCCATCACATCATTCTCCTAATAATGTGATCCCGTTATCAAATGACATCTCATGTCCATGGCCAAAAAACCTTGACTATCTTTGATTAACGAGCTAGTCTATTAGAGGCATACTAGGGACATGGTGTTGTCTATGTATCCACACATGTATATGAGTTTCCGATTAATACAATTCTAGCATGGATAATAAACGATTATCATGAACTAGGAAATATGATAAGAACTAATTTATTATTGCCTCTAGGGCATATTTCCAATAGTAAGCTCATGCCCTTGCATGCATCCGAGTGAGTCTAGCTAAAGTTTGAAGCATCAATAATGTTCGACTTACTCCTCAAGTGACAAAACACTTTCTCATCAAGTGGCTTAGTAAAGATATTCGCCTATTGCTTGTTGGTACGAACATGTTTGAGATTAATTTCCCCTTTGGCAACATGATCACGAATGAACCGATGACGAACTTGAATATGTGTAGTTTGAGAATGTTGCACGGGATTATGATCAATCTTAATAGCACTCTCATTGTCACACAACAATGGAACATGTCTCACATGGATTCCATAATTATTAGGAGTTTGAGTCATTCATATTAATTTCCTACAACATGATCTGGCAATGTATTCCACTTCGGCGGTAGATAGAGATACCGAGTTTTGTTTCTTGGAATACCAAGACAAAAGAGATCTACCAAGAAATTGACATGTACCCAAGGTGGAATTTCTATCAACCTTATCTCCATCATAGTCCGATTCGAAATAGTCAACAAGGTTAAAAGAAGATCCCTTGGGATACCAAATGCCAAAGTTTGGTGTATATATCAAGTATATCACAAATCTTTCACGGCCTTAAGATAACACTCTTTAGGAGCGGCTTCATATCGAGCGCACATGCACACACTAAGTATGATATTGGGTCGGGAGGCACATAGATATATCAACGAACCAACCGTTTATCAATAAACGTTTTGATCAACCGGTTTGTCCTCCTTGGTGAGGTCAGCATGTAAACTAGTAGGCATAGGATTTTTCAAGTGGCTTAGTAAAGATATTCGCCAATTGCATGTTGAACTCCTTGATAAAGTCCTTGGTATACTTGGTTTGATAGATGAATGTTTCTTCTCTCGTTTGCTTGATTTGCAAACCAAGGAAAAATTTGAGCTCACACATCATAGACATCTCATACTTCTCGGACATCAACCTTCCAAATTTCCAACTAAAATGTGGGTTAATAGATCCAAAGATAATATTATCCACATGAATTTGGTACACAAATAATTCACCATTAACTCTTTTAGTGAACAAGGTTGCATCAATTTTACCAATTTCAAAACCCTTTTCAGTAAGAAACTTTGTTAAGCATTTGTACCAACCTCGTGGGGCTTGCTTAAGAGCATAGAGAGCTTTATGAAGCTTATAGACATACTAGGTTTCTTAGGATTCACAAAACCAGGGGGTTGTTTAATATAGACCTCTTCTTCAATTTTGCCATTTAGAAATGCACTTTTGATGTTCATTTGATATAGAGTAATATCACGGTGATTTGCATAAGCAAGAAGTATGCGAATAGCCTCAAGTCTAGCAGCGGGGGCATAAGTCTCACCATAATCCATACCTTTGACTTGAGTGTAGCCTTGAGCCATGAGACGTGCCTTGTTGCGTACCACTTGGACATCTTCATATTGCTTGTTCCTAAATACCCACTTTTTTCCAATGATAATCTGCTCGTCCTTGGGCTTTTCCACTAGTGTCCACACTTCATTCCTCTCAAAGTTCTTTAGCTCCTTGTGCATGGCATTCACCCAATCGGGGTCTTCAAGTGCTTCTTCCACCTTCAAAGCCCCAATACTAGATATAAATGACTAATGCTCACAAAAGTTAGCCAAATGAGTTTTAGAGTTAGTTATTCTCCCCGTCTGTATGTCATCAAAGATTTGCTCTAAGGGATGGTTTTTGTTCACTCTTTCTCGAACTCTTGATAGATTTTTCTTGTTGGATGGTGGAGCTTCCTCATCATCATATTCTTCTTCTTCATTGTTGAAGGTGACTTTCCTTGAGGTAGTGGTGAAGGAGGTTGTGGTGGATAATCACGATGAACTTCCTCCTCCTCTTCATCTTGTCGTGTACCACATGTGGATGCCTCCATGTCATTTTGAGGTTCGCCTTGACATGAGGTTGGAGCTTCCACTTTTGTAGATGAAGGGCTTCCCTTCACCTCCATGGGATGAATCTTTCTGATGGAGAAGTCTTGGATGGCTTCCGAAGGTTCCTTATCTCCTAAATCATTAGGAAATTGCTTGACTTGCGGACCATTAGATTCATTAAACTTCCATCTACCATCTCTTCAACTTTTAGAGTGAAGTTCTTGTAGACAAGGTAAGTGTGAGAGTTTGATCAGTAACCGAGTAGGAAACCTTCATGAGATTTAGGAGCAAATTTAGAATAAAGATTCTTATCAAGAATGTAACACTTTGAGCTAAATACCCGAAAGTATCCAACTTGGGGATTGTTACGAGTGAGTAGCTCGTATGCCATTTTACCGAGAAGCTTGCGTAGGTAGAGTCAGTTCGTAGCATGACAAGTTGTTCCCACGGCTTCCGCCCAATACTGTCTTGGCATCTTATATTCGTCGAGCATTGTTCTAGACATCTTTATATGAGTCCGATTCTTCCTCTCAACAACTCCATTTTTTTAAGGTGTGTACGTAGCCGAGAACTCATGTGAAATCCCTTCTTCGTCAAGAAAGGTGTCCACATTGGTGTTCTTGTACTATGATCCATTGTCGCTCAGAACTTTCTTGATCTTCACTTCAAATTGATTTTGAGCCTTGCGAGCGAAGTTCTTCAAGATCGTTTGCACCTACTACTTGTCATCAACAAAGAGTACACCACTCTCCAAAATGTAATAGATGTGGTAACAATGATGAACTCTTTGCTCTTGTGCTTCAAAAGATAGTCTCCTCAACACAGAATCACTCTCTCACAGATTTGGCTTGGTAGAAGAGGTTGATTGGGTGGAAAGCAACTTGGGGAGGCTAGAAATCAAGATTCATATGGTCAGAGTGGAAGATCTTGATCTCAACTCATGAGTAGGTGGCTCTCTCTAAAAAGGATAGGGCAAGTGTAGGTATGTTCTGAATGCTTCCTCTGTGAGTGAGAGGAGGTGGAGGTGTATATATAGGAATCTCCAAAAATCCAACCGTTACAACATTATTGCCCAACTCGGTTGCACCGACTAGTCCAAAATGTGACAACTTTTGGCTTCTCGGTGAGACCGGTATATAAATCTCGGTGGTACCGATATGGGTCACCTAGGCAGTTTCCAAATTTCGGTGAGACAGATTCTCAAGACTCGGAAATTCCGATTCTTGAAAAGGGCTAACCAGAAAGTTGGTCACTAGTTTTGGTTGCACCGAATGGAATGTTGGTGGCGCCGAGACCTTAGGGTTCTGGCATGGGATCTGCCTAGGGTAAAACACGGTAGGGCCAATTTTGAAAACTTGGTGGCACCAATTTTAGTGGTAGGGTTTAGACAGAGACTTTTTGGGAAAATTCGTGTGTATTTTTGGTGTCTAATCTCTAAGCACTTTAGCAACCAGATCATCATAGGAACCTCATCCCCTTTTAATAGTATTGGCTTTCCTATGGACTCAAAAGTGATTTCTCACAAAATGTAAAATGTAGAGTCTCCAAGCTTGATGAATTTGACAATCCTATTCATTTTCTTCATCTTCTTATTTCCTTGGGGATTCTCCACACATTACATGGCCAATCTGTTGGAAATATGCCCTAAAGGCAAGAATAAAATGGTTAGACTTATATTTCCTTGTTCATGATAATCGTTCATTATCCATGCTATAATTGTATTGATTGGAAACACATTGAATGTGTGGATACACAAACAACACTGTGTCCCTGATATGCCTCTAGTAAACTAGCTCGTTGATCAAATATGGTCAAGGTTTCCTAGCCATAGACATAAGATGTCATTTGATAACGGGATCACGTCATTCGGAGAATGATGTGATGGACAAGACCCAAACTATGAACATAGCATACGATCATGTCAGTTTATTGCTATAGTTTTCTGCATGTCAAGTATTTGTTCCTATGACCATGAGATCATGTAACTCACTGACATCGGTGGAATACCTTGTGTGTATCCAACTTCGCAACGTAACCGGGTGACTACAAAGACGCTCTATAGGTATCTCTGAAGGTGTCTGTTGAGTGGGCATGGATCAAGACTGGGATTTGTTAATCCGTGTGACGGTGAGGTATCTCAGGGCCCACTCGATAATACAACATCACTACAAGCCTTGCAAGCAAAGTGACTAAAGTGTTAGCCACGGGATCTTGTATTACGGAACAAGTAAAGAGACTTGCCGGTAACGAGATTGAGCTAGATATAGAGATACCGAAGATTGAATCTCGGGCAAGTAACATACCAAAGAACAAAGGGAACAGTATACCAAAGAACATAGGGTCTACACACTTAACGTTGGGTGACATTTCGATGTCATTGAGTTATGTATGGTGGTGATCGAAGGTTGTTCCAAGTCCCGGATGAGATCCCAGACGTCACGAGGAGCTCCGAAATGGTCCGGAGGTAAATATTGATATATAGGAAGTCCCATTTTTATCACCAGAAATGTTTCGAGTATTTCCGTAGTGTACTGGGGGTGCCGGGAGGCCATCGGGAGGGGGCACCCATGCCGGGAGGCCACATGGGCCTGAGAGGTGGTGCAGCAGCCCTTAGTGGGCTGGGCAAGCCAGAACCACAAGGCACATGTGCCTAGGAAGGTGGGAAAGGAAAAAACCCAAAGAGAGAGAAGGGTTTCCAAGTAGGATTGGAATCCTACTTGGAGAAGGATTGGAGGTGGACTGCTCTACCTCCTCCCACTTCGGCTGAAGCCCCTAGGGGAAACCCTAGGGCTGCCTCCTTCCCCATCCCTCCAATATATACTAGAGGAATAGAGACCCAAATCACAAGTCCAGGTTCTAGTTCTCTATTCCCTAGTTCCTCCACCAAATAGATCTGACGGTGCTTAGGCGAAACCCTATCGGAATAGTTCCACCACCACCGTTGTCACGCCGTCGTGCTGCCGAAGAACTCATCCACCTCTCCACTCCCTCTTGCTGGAGCAAGAAGGTGGAGATTATCATCGAGCTGTACGTGTGCTGAATGTGGAGGTGATGTCCGTTCGGTGCAAGATCAGGATGGATCGTGATCGGCCCGCAGGACGACTAGCGACTTGGATCGCAAAGACGTTTGACTACATCAAACGCGTTTCTTAGCACTTTCCTCTTAGCGATCTACAAGGGTATGTAGATCCACTCTCCCTATCATAGATGCTCACCACCATGGATAGATCTTGCGTGTGCGTAGGAATTTTTTGTTTCCCATGCAACGTTCCCCAACAGTGGTATTAGAGCAAGGTTTATGCATAGATGAGATCACGAGTAGAACACAAAGGAGCTTGTGGGTGTTGATGCTCAGATTGCTTCCTCCCTTGGTCTTTTCTAGATTCGGTGGTATTGTGGGATGGAGCGGCCTGGACCAACCTTACTCGTACGCTTACGAGAGACCGGTTCCATCGACTGACATGTGACTTTGTTGCATAAAGATGGCCAACAGGTGTCTATCTCTCCTATTCTAGTTGGATCGGATTCGACAAAGGCGGTCCTTGAGAAGGTTGATTAGCAATTTGTGTATCGCCGTTGTGGTTTTTGCATAGGTGATAATCGTTCTTGCTAGTTACCAGTAGCACCCACGTAAAATATGCACCAACAATTAGAGGACGTCTAACTTGTTTTTGCAGGGTATGTTGTGATGTGATATGGCCAATTACATGATGAGATATATGTGATGTATGAGATGATCATGTTTTGTATAGAATATCACGACTTGCATGTCGATGAGTACGGCAACCGGCAGGAGCCATAGGGTTGTCTTTAACTTATTTTTGCCATTTTTGCTTTACTTTATCGCTATGTGTTAGCAATAGTCGTAGAAGTAATAGTTGGTGAGATCCATTACTTGAGCACTTTATGCCTAGCTTAATGGCTTTAAAGAAAGCGCTGCCTGGGAGACAACCCGGAAGTTTTAGAGAGTCATCTATTTCTGTTGAGTGCTTTTATATAGTTTAAAAACAAAAAAATATAGAGGGGGACTTAAAACTTTTTCAAAAAGAGAAGTGATTGAAAGGTGATGCATTGCGGAAGTAAGGGTCGACCTTGAACACTTGTGTTCATGTTCATGGAAACAATGTAGAATTTTTCATGGAAGTTTCTCGCAAAAGTAATTATCCCCTTGTACAATTCCATTGTATTATAAAAATAATGTGCCAATTAAAGCCTTTATGATTAGTTTGGGTGATAGTTGTTTGATCATGCTGAAAAAGACAGAAACTTTGCACTAACGAAATCATTTCTTATTTCTATACAGAGAGTGCTATTGAGTTGATTCTTTGTGATGATGATTGATATACAAATTTCCTTAATTATAATAATTTTTTCAGAATTTTTGGAGAATCATAAGTATGGTACATGTTCAGATTACTACAGACTGTTCTGTTTTTGACAGATTCTGTTTTCTATGCATTGTTCTCTTATTTTGATGAATCTATGGGTAGTATCGGGCGGTATGAACCATGGTGAAGTTGGATTACAGTAGATATAATTATAATATGAATTTGGAATGAGTTCACAACAGTGATTAAAGTGGTGATTTACTTTATTGTACTAACGGATCTCACGAAGGTTTTGTTGAGTTTTGTGTGGTTGAAGTTTTCGAGTTTAGGGTGAGACCACGATGGATGAAGGAATAAGGAGAGACAAGAGCCTAAGCTTGGGGATGCTAGAGGCACCCCAAGGTAATATTCAAGGAAGACTCAAGTTTCTAAGCTTGGGGATGCCCTGGAAGGCATCCCCTCTTTCGTCTACAATCTATCGGTAATTTTACTCGGAGCTATATTTTTATTCGTCACATGATATGTGCAAATGCTTGGAGCGTCTTTTGTGTTTATTTTTCCTTTTTATTTTATGAACCATGATAGTATGAGATATTCCTTGGTTGATTTATAGAATTCTCTTTGCACTTCACTTATATCTTTTGAGTATGGCTTTATAGAATGCTTCATGTGCTTCACTTATATCATTTGAAGTTTGGATTGCATGTTTCCCTACACATAGAAAAACGCCATTTGTAGAATGCTCTTTTGCTTCACTTATATTTGTTAGAGCGGGGCATATATTTTGTAGAAAGAATTAAACTATCATGCTTCATTTATACCTATTTAGAGAGTTAACAGGAGTTGGTCATTCACATGGTTAGTCATAAAATCATACATAAAACTTGTAGATCACTGGATATGATATGTTTGATTCCTTGCAATAGTTTTGCGACATGAAGATGTGATATTAGAGTCATGCTAGTGAGTAATTGTGTATTCGTAGAAATACTTGTGTTAAGGTTTGTGATTCCCGTACCATGCACGTATGGTGAACCGTTATGTGACGAAGTCGGAGCATGATTTATTTATTGATTGTCATCCTTTGTGTGGAGGTCGGGATCGCGCGATGGTTAACTCCTACCAACCCTTCCCCTAGGAGCTTGCATGTAGTACCTTGTTTCGATGACTAATAGACTTTTGCAATAAGTATGTGAGTTCTTTATGACTAATGTGGAGTCCATGGATTATACGCACTCTCACCCTTCCACCAATTCTAGCCTCTCTAGTACCGCGCAACTTTCGCCGGTGCATCACACCCACCATATACCCTTCCTCAAAACAGCCACCATACCTACCTATTATGGCATTTCCATAGCCATTCCGAGATATATTGCCATGCAACTTCCATCGTTCCGTTTATTATGACACGCACCATCATTGTCATATTGCTTTGCATGATCGTAAGATAGCTAGCATGATGTTTTCATGGCTTGTCCGTTTTTTGATGTCATTGCTATGCTAGATCATTGCACATCCTGGTACACCGCCGGAGGCATTCATATAGAGTCATATTTTGTTCTAAATATCAAGTTGTAAGTAAATAAAAGTGTGATGATCATACTTATTAGAGCATTGTCCCATGTGAGGAAGTAATAAAAGAGGCCAATGAAGCCCACCAAAAAAAGAGAAAAAAAATAAAAAATAAATGAGAGAAAAGAGAGAAGGGACAATGCTATTATCCTTTACCACACTTGTGCTTCAAAGTAGCACCATGATCTTCATGATAGAGAGTCTCCTATATTGTCACTTTCATATACTAGTGGGAAATTTTCATTATAGAACTTGGCTTGTATATTCCACTGATGGGCTTCCTCAAATTGTCCTAGGTCTCCGTGAGCAAGAAAGTTGGATGCACATCCACTTAGTTTCTTTTTGAGCTTTCATACACTTATAGCTCTAGTGCATCCGTTGCATGGCAATCCCTACTCACTCATATTGATATCTATTGATGGGCATCTCCATAGCCCGTCGATACGCCTAGTTGATGTGAGACTATCTCCTCCTTTTTGTCTTCTCCACAACCACTATATTCTCTTCCACCTATAGTGCTATGTCCATGGCTCACGCTCATGTATTGCGTGAAAGTTGAAAAAGTTTGAGAATACTAAAGTATGAAACAATTGCTTGGCTAAAACCGGGGTTGTGCATGATTTAATACCTTGTGTGATGAAGATGGAGCATAGCCAGACCATATGATTTTCTAGGGATAACTTTCTTCGGCCATGTTATTTTGAGAAGACCTGATTGCTTTATTAGTATGCTTGAAATATTATTGCCTTTATGTCAAATGATAGACTATTGCTTTGAATCACTCGTGTCTTAATATTCATGCCATGATTAGATTATATGATCAAGATTATGCTAGGTAGCATTCCACATCAAAAATTATCTTTTTTATCATTTACCTACTCGAGGACGAGCAGGAATTAAGCTTGGGGATGCTGATACATCTCCGTCGTATCTATAATTTTTGCTTTTTTCATGCCAATATTCGACAACTTTCATATACTTTTGGCAACTTTTTATACTATTTTTGGGACTAACATATTGATCCAGTGCCTAGTGCCAGTTCCTGTTTGTTGCATGTTTTTTTGTTTCGCAGAATATCCATACCAAACGAAGTCCAAATGCAATAAAAAACCTACGGGTATTTTTTGGAATATTTATGATTTTCGGGAAGAAGAATCAACGTGAAACGATGCCCGAGGGGGTCACGAGCCCAGGAGGCGCGCCCTACCGCCCCAGGCAGGCCTGGCAGGCGCGTGAACAACCCTTAAGGAGGTTGGGGTCCTTCTTTCGCCGCAAGAAAGATATTTTTATACGGAAAATCCCCTTAAAATTTCATCCAGATCGGAGTTACGGATCTCCGGGAATTTAAGAAACGGTCAAAGGCCAGAATCTAGGAGCGCAGAAACAGAAGGACACAGAGAGAGAGATCCAATCTCGGAGGGGATCTCGCCCCTCCGTCTCCGTGGAGACCATGGACCAGAGGGGAAACCCTTCTCCCATCTAGGGAGGAGGTCAAGGAAGAAGAAGAAGGGGGGCTCTCTCCCCCTCTCTCCCGGCGGCACCGGAACGCCGCCCGGGACATCATCGTGTGACGACGATCTACACCAACACCTCCATCATCTTCACCAACACCTCCATCACCTTCCCCCATCTATATTCAGCGGTCCACTCTCCCGCAACCCGCTGTACCCTCTACTTGAACATGGTGCTTTATGCTTCATATTATTATCCAATGATGTGTTGCCATCCTATGATGTCTGAGTAGATTTTCGTTGTCCTATTGGTGATTGATGAATTGCTATAATTGGTTTAAATTGCTTGTGGTTATGTTGTTGTCCTTTGGTGCCCATCATATGAGCGCACGCGTGGATCACACCATAGGGTTAGTTGTATGTTGATAGGACTATGCATTGGAGGGCAAGGGTGACAGAAGCTTCAGCCTAGCATAGAAATTAATGCATACGGGATTGAAGGGGGACCAATATATCTTATTGCTATGGTTGGGTTTTACCTTAATAAATGTTAGTAGTTGCGAATGCTTGCTAATAGTTCCAATCATAAGTGCATAGAATTCCAAGTAAGGGATGACATGCTAGTAGCGGCCTCTCCCACATAAAACTTGCTATCGGTCTAGTAACATAGTCAATTGCTTAGGGACAATTCCGCAACTCCTACCACCACTTTTCCACACTCGTTAAACTAACGTAATTGTTTGTTTATCTAAACAACCTCTAGTTTTTATTTACGTGTTCTTTATTATCTTGCAAACCTATCCTAACACACCTACAAAGTACTTATAGTTTCATACTTGTTCTAGGTAAAGCGAACGTAAAGTGTGCGTAGAGTTGTATCGGTGGTCGATATAACTTGAGGGAATATTTGTCCTACCTTTAGCTCCTCATTGGGTTTGACACTCTTACTTATCGAGAAAGGCTACAATTGATCCCCTATACTTGTGGGTTATCAAGACCTTTTTCTGGCACCGTTGTCGGGGAGCAATAGCGTGGGGTGAATATTCTCGTGTGTGCTTGTTTGCTTTATCACTAAGTAGATTTATTTGCTGTTATAAGTTGTTCTCTATCTTTAGTTATGGATATGGAACACGAAATACCAAAAAATTAGGTGTACTTGCTACTCATGGAGATGGGGAACCTCCTAAAACCCCTGATGCTCGTTATGTGGAAAATATTATGCACTTCTTTAATAATCCTGAGAAAACCCCATTCAATTATATAATGGGAGACACATTGGATCAACGTGAATACTTTAGGGATTATTGCTTGACTAAAAAAGGGAAACTATTATGGGATCAAATTCATATGTTGAAATGGTATGCTTGGGATCTATGCTTGAGATATGATATTACTTGTTGCTCTAGGATGAAGGCTAAACACCTTCCCTTTTCTTGTAAATTTAATGTTAATGAAACCTTGGCTTCTTATGCTAATGGTATATATGATTACTATGATGTGGAACAAATAGAAGAGTTTGTTGCTTTTATGGGTGCTTATGAAATTGAAGCTCTGTTTAAAAAGTGTGATGAAAATGATGATGCTTTTTACCGGTCTAAAAATTTGGTTATGCTTTGTTATTGTTATACTAATTATGAATATAATGCCCATATTTATCGATTTATGGAGAAATTCTCCGCTGCCCAAGAAGAGAATAATTATGAATATACTAATTATGGAGTGTGCACCTTTGCGAAAGTTCATCATGTCGAGACACCACGTTATGATCAGATGTGATAGACTCTACGTTCACATACAATGGGTGCAAGCCAGTGTTGCACGTGTGGAACACTCGGGTTAAACTTGACGAGCCTAGCATGTACAGACATGGCCTCGGAACACAAGAGACTGAAAGGTCAAACATGAGTCATATAGTAGATATGATCAACATGAAGATGTTCACTGTCGAGGGAATAAGCCTGACAATACTACCAGGGGTATGAATGAAGGGGCGAAGTCTAGCTAGTCAGGTGTTTCACTCGGATGTGTACAGGTTCAGGCCCTACTTGGGAGTGGTAAAAGCCCTACTTCTCGAGCCCGGAGGCTGGTTGGTTGTTCTTATGGGGGAATAGCAGAATACAAGTGTCGAAACCTCATTACGGTCCCCAGTGGTGGATTATATAGAGTGCGCCACCACCGGCCAAGCACCATAATTAATGCTAGTTAAGGCGACTTTACATAAATTGCCGCTTTAACTAGCGCGTTACTGATAACGCATTATGTATTACAGCAAGGGACGCCCTTTCGGGTTCCTCTAACGCTACGCCTCCGGGGATATTGAGCTTCTGTCATCCGAATGTGTGTCACGGTAAACCGAGTGACTTTGCGGGTACATCCGAGTGCCTCTTAAAATGTGTTCGAGTGCACTATTACCTTTGGAGCATTAGTGCCAATGAGGGTCTACAGATGGGCCATGAAGTCAGTCCTATGACCCTGCCCATAGTAGACGACGTCATCAGTAGCTCCCGAATCCATGAGGTTTGAATGACTGAGTGATCGACACTCAGGAGTGCTGATGACACCTCGGAGGTGTTTCAAGAAATGTTTTACGTCATTCCCACTCGGATCCAAGCCTTAACGGATACAGGATAATCATTCCTTGGTCGAATGTCTTAGTTTGTCTATGCGATGTTATCTTTGAAACGACAGTGTTTCCCTGGAGAAACAACCCGAATGCTCTGTTATTCCGTCCGAGTGTCTCGTCATAATAGTTCAGCCATTCGGTTTATAAATGAATCGTCTGGCATTTCGGAGCGCCGAGCTCTTCCTTTATAAGGCATGAAGGAGTCCCTGTGTGTTCGAAATCGTGGAAGACGTGCGCATACATGCAATAAAACAGTTGTTCCGCGGGATTTGGGGTTAGTGAGCATGACACCTCGATAATTGTGCTGTGATTTTTGCTATGTGTCCCTTGAACAATGGATCCGCGGATCTCGCTCCATTCACGGATTGACGGCTAGAGGTTTCGCCTGATTTCTGCTATAAGAAGCGGAGATACTATGCGAGGGGGAACAGATCTCGTTTCTTCTTCCTCCCGTTGACTTCTCCGACGACAACCACCACACTTTCCCAGAGCATCCCACCGTGAGTCAAACGCAACCTCGTTGGAGATGAACCGTGGAGCGACTATGAAAGCCGAGTGGGCGAAGAGGGGCTCACGCGGTTCCTCCTTGAGTGCTGGCACGCCAGCGAGGTGGACCCAAGGCGACTAGATGGTGTCGCAGGTCACCAAGGCACGACTGCTCGAGATGGAGGACCAGGGTCTTCTGGCCGGAGGGAGTTGGAGGCTGCTGGAGGCGGGCAAGGACGATCCTTCGCCGCAAGGGGATGAGTGCATTCTCTTGGTGACTCACCTCGAGCGAAATTTTTCCCTTCAGCACCATCCGTTCTTCTGCCGCTTCCTAGATTTCTTCGGTGCACGGCACCATCACATCCCACCCAATGCTATGATATACCTAGCTGCTTTCGTTTCTTTGTGTGAGAATTTCCTAGGCTATCATGCTCATTGGGGCTTGCTACTTCTCGAGCATGCGTTGGATTCCTGTGAAGAGGAACGGTTTGATGCAGCAAAGTAGATAAGTATTTCCCTCAGTTTTTGAGAACCAAGGTATCAATCCACTAGGAGATACAAGTGAGCCACCAATAGATATACCTGCACTAGAAATCAAACTCTTGCACCCAAAGCTATAAAGGGGTTATCAATCCCTTCACGGTTATTTGCAAGGATGAGATCTAGTAGAGATAGATACCATAGGATGCTTGAACAGAAAGTAAAACTAAAAGTAAAAAAACAATGCAGCAAGTATTTTTGGTGTTTTTGGTTTTATATCTGAAAATATAATATGGAAATAGGTTTCACTATATGGGTTCTCTCGTGATGGTAAGAATTACGGTGGGTGAACAAATTACTGTCAAGCAATAGATAGAAAAGCGAATAATTATGAAGATATCCAAGGCAATGATTATGCATATAGGCATCATGTTCATGACAAGTAGACCGAAACGATTCTGCATCTACTACTATTACTCCACACATCGACCGACTCCTGAGTGCATCTAGAGTATTAAGTTCATGAAGAATAGAGTACACATTAGGTAAGATGACATGATGTAGAGGGATAAACTCAAGCAATATGATGAAAACCCCATCTTTTTACCCTTGATGGAAACAATACAATACGTGCCTCACTACCCCTACTATGTCACTGGGTGAGGACACCGCAAGATTGAACCCAAAACTAAGCACTTCTCCTATTGCAAGAATTACCAATCTAGTTGGCCAAACCAAACCAATAATTCTAAGAGACTTGCGAAGATATGAAATCATGCATATAAGAATTCATGAAAGACTCAAATAATATTCGGGATAATCTGAACATAAACCCACAATTCATCGCATCTCGACAAACACTCCACAAAAAAGTATTACATCGGATAGATCTCCATGAAGATCATGAAGAACATGGTATTGAGAAGCAAAGAGAGAGAAGAAGACATCTAGCTACTAGCTATGGACCCATAGGTCTGTGCTCAACTACTCACGCATCATTAGAGGGGTAATGGAGTTGATGTAGATGCCCTCCATGATCGAATCCACCTCCGGCAGATTATCAGAAAAGGGTCCAAGATTGGATCTCTCGAGAACGGAGGATTTTGGCGGCGGAAAAGTGTTTTCGTGGCTCGTTCTGATAATGATGGAATATTTGGGTATTTATAGGCCGAAGATTAGGGTTAGAGGAGGTGCCAGGGGACCACAAGCCTTCCCGACGTGGGGTAGCCCCCTGGTCGCGGCAAGCTGGCTTGTGGCCCCGTGGCAGCTCCTCTACCTTGGTTCTCAAGTCTCGTGGCTTCCATATTTTCCCGAAAAAATTATTCCAGAGGTTTTATTCCGTTTAGACTCTGTTTAATATTCCTTATCCACAAAACTCAAAAACAAGGAAAAAACAAAAACTGGCACTAGGCTCTAGATTAATAGGTTAGTCCTAAAAATAATATAAAATAGCATATAAATGCATATAAAACATCCAAAACAGATAATATAATAGCACGGAACAATCAAAAATTATAGATACGTTGGAGACGTATCAGGGCTTGTTTAAGCACCTATTCACTTGCCGAGTGATGATTGTAAAGAAACCCACTCGGTCGAAGGATAAGACCAACGTGACCAAGCTGTGCGGGGGGTTGGGAATCCAACTGCAAGGCAAGGGCTGCTTTGGAGTGATCACTTTTCCTGACTCGGTTAAAGGTTAGCGGGAGAACTGGTTTTACTGCCAGGACATTCCAGTCAGAGATAACCAGCCGGGACTTCCTCTGTATACGTCTGAATGCATTGGTCGCTTCCCAAGCTGACTGTAACCAAAGAAGAGAAAGTATACATAGACATCCTGGTGATTGTTCTGGTGGCCTTAATGCAGAAGGGTGTCAATGGTTTGGACTTGCTTGAAGTCTTCTTTCAGAGGAGAATTCAACCACTACAAGCAAGAGCCCACCCTATGTGGGAATACACTAGAGCAGATGCCACCACTCGGACGCACCCCGAAGAACTTGACGTAGAGACGGTTGGATCCAAGAGCAAGACGATCACTATAGCGTGAGATAACCCCAAGCAGAGCAGGGTGGTGCTTCCATTCTCATCGGGAAATCCGCTGAATGAGGTAACTTCAAGAGACCTGTTATCCAAATGACATTGTTGTGCTTATCGAGTATCATCTTGATTTATTCATTTTCCACTCGGCAGGATTTCGTGGGCTTGATTGGTGAAATTCCAATCGTGAACCGAAATCTGATTGATGTGGTGAGTGATATAGACGTCGCGGAAGATTCCACCAGAGTGGGGGAAGAGGAAGAGGACGGTGATGACGAAGATGAAGACGATGATGAGGACTCGGGGGAGAGCTGTGAGGTGGAGTCCTTGCATTTGGAAGGTTGTGTGCCCGAGTCCCACTGCAAGTCACGCCATGACCCGGGGGTTGCTGGCGGTGGTCCGAAGGCATTGACTGTTGTCAAGCCGAGTGCCAATGCTCCCTCGACCCGTAGTACGAAGCATGGTCGTGCATAACTGGTCTCGTCGCCCGTGAAGGTTGCGAAGCAAGCCAAGGTTGTTGCAGCCAAGCCCCGGAAGGCGATTCCCATTCCGAAGATTAAGATGACCATCCCGGTTGCTTCAGCGTAAGAATTTTCACTCGAAGATTATAGTTGAAATCCATCCGAGTGATTTTGAAAATCTGAATGTTTCCTTTACAGTGCCGATACTTCAACTACTTCGCTTGAACCCCAAAACCTCGAGAAGGAGCGAGCCAAAGTGGATGCGGCGTCCTCGTAAGGTAAACTTCGAGACTTTTCTTGTATATGTTGTGATTTTGCTTCTTGCTTATTTCCAATGATTTTTGAACACTTGTAGCTCTAACTGCTCTGACTGCTTCTTGTATCGTAAGTGTCCTCAGGTGATCGACGTCGATATAGTCGACAAAGCTGATCCGCCAAATCCTTCTGCAAACATGGAGGGTGCCATGCAGGAGCCATCGCTTGCCGGTGCCTTGGCATCATCATAGGGGACCAACTCGGGCGCTGGAGTCGCACTCGGAACCAACACATTGTCTCTTACGCCTATTCCTCGTGAGACCAACATCTTCTCGCTACACCATGTCCTAGAGGACTAGACGAGAGCAAGCAAGGAGGCGCTGATCCAGCTGGAGCTGATGTGTGATAAACTGAAGACGACTTATGATGTGAGCGCGGCGCTGCAGAAGAATGTCCGAGTAAGTATTCTCATAAGTACCTTCCTCATTCGATATCTTGGTTCGCCTGTCAGTAGTTTTGATCCCGAGTGGGTTTGCATATGGGTTGGGTGTTGACTTTCCAGTGGGGGCGCACTGACCGCACCCATTGGGTGTAGTCCCCAAGACTGCCGTCGACTGAAGCAGTCGATGGTAGTCTTATAGCATAGAAATGTCTTGAAATTAAATTTTCTAGTGGGGGCGTGCTGAGTGCTCCCATTGGGTGTAGTCCCCGAGGCTACCGTCGGCTGAAGCAATCAGTGGGAGTCTTGAAGTCTGACCGAATGATATGTATGTCTTGTATCCGATTGACGAATCATATGTCTTTGTGTGACTGAACTTTTTCGCTCCATTTGTTGTTTGTAGTCTGTTTGTTATCTCAGAAGCCACTTAAATGATCTGAAGGAGGAGGTGTTGACTCTGCGCCTTAATCTAGAAGCTGAGAAAGCCAAGAGCGCCCGACTGGAGCAACAGAAGAATGTGTTGGAAGGTATTGTTCTTCCTATTCGAATGCTACTGTCCCTTTTCGTTCTCCCTGTCCGACTGAGTCTACTTCGTCAGATATTCATGAAGAAAATCAGAAACTTGTCAAGAGACTGAAGAATTATGTTTCTTTAGTAACTATGAAGACCACCCTCGAGAACAAGGACGCGGAACTTGCAGCAGCTCAGAAGGAGGCCAGTCAGAAGACCAAGGAGGTCGAGGAGAAGTTGAAGTCAGTCGGGAAGCTGGAAGAGGGAAGAAAACCCTTAAGGTCGTCGTGAAGAAGTCCAAAGAGGAGCTCGTCGAATGGAAGACCAAGCTTCAACATATCAGTGCCAAGAAGGTTGGGTTGGAGCAATTCATCAACGAGTTTGGCGATACCGTGAGTGAAAATCTCAAAGGTAAACTCTCCCGAATGAACCATGTGCATTTTGAATAACCGAATGAAATTTGCCTGACTCTGATTCCTTTTTCTATTCGGCTGAACCCAGAATTCTGCTATGACCTTGATGAGGAGACTGACAAGATCGAGAAAGAGCTGGATCCGTCCTGAGAGCTGCTCAAGGATAGTGCCGCCATGGAATTTCTCCGTCTAGAAGAACACGTCAACGAAGCGGTTTCGTATATCAGGAGGCTCTGCACCGGCATTGTGGACATCGAAAAGGATCTCTGACAAAGAATCCTCCAAGGACCTGGAATCCACTCTCACCCGAGTGAGAGTTGTCTCGAGCTGAGTGAAGATCTGGAAGAAGTCAGCAGCTCGAGCCGGAGCTGACATTGCTCTCTCACTGGTCCGGGTCCACTTCAAGGGAGTGGATGAGAAGAAGCTGAAGTCCTTGGAGGTCGCCAATTGGAAGCATGCCATAATTGAAGACTTCATGGAGATGTTCATGGAGATGGCTACCCGGGTTGTAGAAAGCCTTGACCTGGTCACGTCCGTCGAAGCGATGCCTAACCCCGAGTGATCGCCGGGCTAAAAAACTTCTTTAACCATTGGCCTGGGAATGCCGAGTAGTATTTGTAAGACTTTTAAATGAGCCTGAGGCTCCTATCATCCATACTTCTGCTTCGAGCAATGCAGTTCTTATCTTCTTTATCTTAACTTGATGTTTTGAGTGTTTCGTACTCGAGCAATTGTAGGATTTTCACTTGGCACGAATTTTAACTTAGGCGACGCGGGGTCATGGCTAAGTTCCCGAGTGTAGCCGAGGCCTTCACTCAGAATAGTTTGTCCTTAGATAAACAATTATGGTCATGTTCATCTTGACAATCGAGCGAGGAGGATGTCCCACTTGAAAGGTTTTCTAACTTAGGCGACGCAGAGTCACGGTTAAGCCCCCAAGTGTGGGCAGGACCCTCACTCAGAGTAGTTTTCTAACTTAGGCGATGCGGGGTCACGGCTAAGTCCCCGAGTGTGGGTGAGACCCACACTCGGAGTAGTGTGTCCTCAGATGAACAATGATGGTCATGTTCATCTTGACAATCGAGTGTGGAGGATATCCCACTCGATAGGTTTTCTAACTTAGGCAACGAGGAGTCGCGGCTAAGCCCCTGAGTGTGGGCGAGACCCTCACTCGGAGTAGTTTTCTAACTTAGGCGATGCGGAGTCACTGCTAAGCCCCCGAGTGTGGGCGAGACCCACACACTCGGAGTAGTTTTCTAACTTAGGCGACGCGGAGGCGTTGCTAAGCCCCCGAGTGTGGGAGAGACCCTCACTCGGAGTAGGTTTTCTAACTTAGGTGACACGGGGTCATGGCTAAGTCCCCGAGTGTAGGCGAGACCCACACTCAGAGTAGTTTGTCCTCAGATGAACATAGATGGTCCTATTCATCTTGACAATCGAGTGTGGAGGATGTCCCACTGAAAAGGTTTTCTAACTTAGGCAATGCGGAGTTGCGGCTAAATCCGCGAGTGTGGGCGAGACCCACACTCAGAATAGTTTGTCCTCAGATGAACAATGATGGTCCTGTTCATCTTGACAATCGAGTGTGGAGGATGTCCCACTCGAAAGGTTTTCTAACTTGGGCGACATTGAGTCGCGGCTAAGCCCCAGAGTGTGGGCGAGACCCTCACTCGGAGTAGTTTTCTAACTTAGGCGACCCGGAGTCACGGCTAAGCCCCCGAGTGTGGGCGAGACCCACACTCGGAGTAGTTTGTCCTCAGATGAACAATGATGGTCCTGTTCATCTTGACAATCGAGTGTGGAGGATGTCCCACTCGAAATGTTTTCTAACTTAGGCGACGCAGAGTCGCGGCTAAGCCCCCGAGTGTGGGCGATACCCTCACTCTGAGTAGTTTTCTAACTTAGGCGATGCGGCGTCACGGCTAAGTCCCCGACTGTGGGCAAGACCCACACTCGGAGTAGTTTGTCCTCGGATGAACAATGATGGTCTTGTTCATCTTGACAATCGAGTGTGGAGGATGTCCCACTCGATAGGTTTTCTAACTTAGGCGACAGGGAGTCGCGGCTAAGCCCCTGAGTGTGGGTGAGACCCTCACTCGGATTAGTTTTCTAACTTAGGCGACGCGGAGTCGCAGCTAAGCCCCCGAGTGTGGGCAAGAGCAACACTCAGAGTAGTTTTCTAACTTAGGCGATGCGGAGTCGCTGCTAAGCCCCCGAGTGTGGGCCAGACCCTCACTCGGAGTAGTTTTTCTCACTTAGGCGACGCAGAGTCATGGCTAAGCCCCCGAGTGTGAGTGAGACCCTCACTCGGAGTAGTTTGTACTTAGGCGAAGTTAGGGTTTCGGCTAAGAGTTTTGTGTTTTACATCCACTTGGGCGGCTGTCACGCCCAAGATGCGGTCCTATCCTTATTTGGCACGAGGGCCTCAAGGGGATAGAAGCGCATCTCGATGCGTTCGCAAGAATGGATATCATCACAAGTACATGTACAAAAGAGATGAGTATATAGGATTGGCTTACACTCGCCACAAGCTACATCAGAGTCACATCAATACAATAACATCTCAAACATCATACATAAGAGCAGGGTCCGACTACGGACGAAACCAAACGATAAAATGACATCCACTCTTGCTATCCTAGGCTGCCGCCTGGAACCCATCCAAGATTGAAGAAGAAGAAGAAGAAGAACTCCAAGTCAAATCAAGCAACGCGCTCACGCCAAATCATCACATTACCTGCACCTGCAACTGTTGTTGTAGTAATCTGTGAGCCACAGGGACTCAGCAATCTCATTTCCAGGGATATCAAGACTATTAAAGCTTAATGGGTAAGGCAAGGTTTAGTGGTGAGGCTGCAGCAAGCGACTAAGCATTTATTTGAGTGGCTAACTTACGAGTACATCAATTAAAGTATGGTGGTCTACGCATAACGGACGTGAACTAGTAATGATCACCAACTGATCCTGAACACCTACTTACGTCAAACATAACCCCATAGTGTTCTCTTACGGATAAGATCTCACGATAAGAGACAGTCACGGTTACGCACACGGTTGGGGTATTTTATTAGAGTTTACTTCAAGTTTGCTATGCCTGGGTGTTAAACAAAGTATCCAAGTTTGCCAAATAACCGCGGGCACGGCTTCTCGAAAAGATTTAAGCCTGCAGGGGTGATCCAACTCATCCATCACAAATTAACCCCACTCAGCGGGAATAACCTCAACCACGGATCTCGTGATCTTCCTAGGCAATTCCAAAGGAAATCCAACACCTCGAGTTATCCCGAAGAAAATCAGAGTTCCACACTCAAAATGTTCGAGAAAGGTAAAACAAATCTAGCAAGGCCGCCCGACGTGGCGACGAACCCGATAGGAGCCGTGTATCTCGTTCTCAGGACACGACCGGATGGAACTAGCTACAGGGAAAACCAATCCTCAAGTTGCCTCGAGGCGGCCCCGCAGGCAGACCATTTTTGGACCAACACTCATGTGGAGCACTGGCCTGGGGGTTGATTAAATTATTAACGGGGTCCGAAAAATATCCCCTATGCAAGTTTATTAATTATTAGACAAATGTAGTACCAATGTTGGGCCTTGCCAGACAAGTTTTAATCCAACCCGAAAATCAAGGGGGTCCCCATAACAACCCCGAGCATGTTAGGAGCGCTCATTTATGGAACATAACACCGGTTCACAAGTAACTAGGGGCGGCAAGAGTGGAACAAAACACCAAGCAAAAGGCCAAGCCTTCCACCCTTTACCAAGTGTATATGTGCATTAAATTAAATAGCAGCAATATTGTGATATAACAAAGAAGGTCCATGTTGGCACATGCAAGCATTGCACCTGCAACTAGCAACGCTAAAGAAGGCTGACCAACTGGTAACATAGCCAAACAATGTTTTGCTAGGATGTGGAAGGGTTAGAGTCTTATCATGCCAATGTTGGGAGGCTTATCAAACAAGTGGTAGGTAGCGAGACATAACGATAAAAGACAAGACAACTAGCATGGCAATGATAGTAATGGTATCCAGGGAAATGTGTCATCTTGCCTAAGATCCCGCTCGGAAGAAGATCGAGCCCATGAAGAAGACGAACCAAAGTAGTTGAGCGAATCCTCACACTCCGAACGCTTTCGGAACTCTATCGAGAAGAAGCAATCCGAAACAACAATCAACACAATATACACCACAACATATGCAAAACACGATGCACAAATGATATGATGCATGTCCGGTTAAATATGCAATGCACGACAATTCACAACATTCAAATTCTACACATTAAAGTGAAGCTCAATATGCAACGAGTTACATATTGACGAAACTCCACATTCAAAATATTTAGTTCACTCTCGTTAGGTACACGACAATATTAAATGTTGTTAAACATGGCAAGAGGTGAAGCATAAGTAAACTATACTATCTAGGCATCTTAAATGAGGCCGGAAACAACTTATAGCATTTCCGAAATGACCCCATATGGTAATTATGAATTTGGTCCAGATCTGATCTAAACATATTTTATGTTTGTTAAACATCAAAATAAATCATACCATGTTATTCTACACGGAATTCTAGTCGATTTACATATATAGAACATCTCAAACGGAGCTACGGTTCAAAAGATATGAGCAAAACAAGATGCACATGGCATGAATGCAAATGCATGGGAAATGCAACCATAAACATCTCAAATCATGAATGCAACAAGTTATTAAGAAACTACATGAGATTCTAAGCAAGTTTCATATATGGAATGCTCAAAACAGAGCTACGGTTCAACCACAACCATCAAAACAAGTTTTAGTTGAAATCTGCCAAAAACAGCAAGATAGCATTTTGAACATGAGAAAACAACAAGCTACCAGATTCCGAAATGCAAAAACTAAGCATGGGGCAATAGCATACAACACCTACTTCATTTCATCTTCACATAACATAAGCAGAACAAGCATGGATCACTCGGTAGGAAGCTCACAAGAAGGCTACATGAAAACAGTTTTCAGACTTAGTGAAAATAGCAGTTTTAGACAGTGCAGTTTTTATCATGAAGGCATATTGACAGAAGTGAAACTATATGTTACAAGTCATATTATGGCATGAAACTTAACAGCATACTAGAGGGCAATACCAACAACAAATAACTCCATTGCATCAACCACAAAGGAGGTCTTGATCACTAGCAAATCACATGGCAAGACAGCAACAAAATATAACAGATTCAGACTTAGAAATATTTAGGAACCTCAAAATAACAGATTTTATAGCAAGTTGACAACAGCGAAACAAAACCTAAATATGCATTTCTATGACAAACAAAATGTCCATGGGCTAGGACATATCTCAAAGAGCAACTTTCATGTTGAAAATATTTCATTTAATGCCCGGATTAATTCCTACGAAAATAACAAAAGGACATCACGGCATAAATGACATCCACTCAAACATGCTCAAATGACAAAACTAATGCACCGATAAATCCAATAGATTTTCTACCCCGAAAACATATATATATATGATTAGGTTCATGTAGGAATTTAATCATAATTAAATATTCGGTATTAGGCCTATTCATGTTATAGCAATTCAACCATGCAAAATAATGTGCAACCATCATGAAAACATTTTTCTCATGCATGAAAATGCAATGCAAAAGAGATGGACATTTTTAACATGAGTTTTGCTTAATTCCGATGCACGGTTATAAAATATGCATAATGCAAAATATGGCAAATGATGCAGATGACATGTTAAATAATGTTAACATGGATGCAAAATGCATATTATGAATCTATGCAATATTCTAAGCACTTTCATGTTTAAATTATTTTAATTCGACTAACGGTTTAAAAGATATGGTACTTTTTAAAAAAAATGCAACAAATAACGCAAAAAAAATAAAAAAACGACAGGGGGGCTGGCTCACCCAATGGGCCTTAGGCCCATCCGGCGGAGCAGGCAGGGGAGGCTGGCTGACGCTGGGCCGGCCCAGCCGCGGGGGAGGGGGTGGGTCATCGGGGGCGCAGGGGGCACTCGTCTTCATCCGATCTGGACCGAGGTTGGCGGCGGCGCCGCACCCAGCCGGCGGAGGCGGCAAGCGGAGGAGGCCGGACGGCGGCGGGGAGAGAAGTCGGCAGGGGACGGCCAGATCCGGCTGGCCTGGCCGGAGGCGGCGGCGGAGGAGCTCCACGGCGGCGGCCCTGCGAGAACGAGAGGGTGAGGCCGGGGAGGAAGAAGAGGAGAGGGAGAGGGAAGAAGAGGGAGAGGAGAGAGGTCCGGCAGAGCCTGGCTCCGGCGACTGCGGGGCTCCGGCGACGGCGGTGGTCGGCGACCGGTGGGAGCTGCGGCCATGGCTACGGGACGACGGGAGCAGCCGTGGGAGCGCTCGGGAAGCTCCGGAGAAGCTCCGGGACGCCGATTCGGGCCCGTATCGGACTCGACGGGCCTAGATGGGCTCGGGCGGGCTTGGTGGCTGGAGGTGGGAGGAATGGCTGGCTAGGGTTAGGTTTGGTGGCACGCGAAACGAGGGCATATATATAGGCTAGGGGCTAGGGGTTCACGGCACTGTCCGTTTTCGGACTGCCAGGTGTCGACCCGACTGTCCGGAAACGGAGGGACAGGCTGCACGGCTGTGCAGACGGGCAAAGACGGGAAGACAGGGAAGTGCGACCCGCAACACGAAGGTTTTAAAACGCCGAAAACGTCCGACGAAAACCCGATAACTACAGATAACCTATCTGCTACGGATGACCGACGGGGCATCTAACGAACTCAAAACGCGACGAAAATCGACGGGCGGTCTACCTAAGCTACAACAAGACCGCACGACAAGTTTTGACTCGATCCGAGAATATTTTTGCGCGCGCTTAAAAATGGTTTTATTTAAAAGGTGTCGCGGGCGCGTGCGTGTGTAGTTGGTCTCGAAACGAAACGGCGAAACGGAGAGAACCGGCGACTACGAACAGATGCAAGTTTTCGAAAACGGGTGATGATGCAATGCTGATGATGCAAATGATGCGATGATGAATGCGACAACCAGATAACACATGCCAAGAACGGAAACTAAAGGGGAATCTTCTGGAATCTTCTGGAACGTCGGTCCCGGGCTGTCACAACTCTCCTCCACTACACGAGGATCTCGTCCCGAGATCTAGAATGAAAACGGGGAAGAGAAAGAGCAAAAGGCAAAACTTAGTTGCTTCTTGACAAACGAGTGAAACCAATGAAATGAGAAGCATGCAAAGAGATGAAGGAAGAGGAACAAGCAAGAATTCACGGAAAATTTCGTCAGCACTTCGACAGGAAAAGGATGAAAAATTAATTATGATGGCTAGAATCGAAAGGAAAAACACCAAACTCCGGTTGACTTGAACCCAAAACTTGAAGAGATGGAAGGAACATGAACAAATTTGATAGCACTCCAGTTAAAGAATAAGCCAGAAAGAACATGATCTTGCACAAACTAAATGCAAGATGAGAAGAGCAACACCACAAGGCCTCCGGAACAAAGAATAGAAACTTGATCATTGGGAAGAAGAGAACTGAGAAGAAAAGACAACTACTAGCACAATGAATTTGATAAGCATGGTTGAACAAAGTTGTTGAACACCAACAACGAAAAGAACAAGCTTATTGTGGACTTACGGAAAACATCTCAAAACTATGAGGTGACAACCTACCACAACAGAAACACTTGATTGATTGAGAGCAACAAGATATGCAAGGCATCCTTCACCAAGAAGAGGAGGAGAAAACTTGAATCATCTATGACACCATGAAAACAACAATTCTTAGGAAATGTTGTAGGTGAAATCCAACCCAAGATAACTCCGAGAAAGACATGATGGTTTTACTTATCTTATTCTTGACAATCTTCCTTCGAGACTCCTTATAATCAAGAATTTAATAACACCATCTCAAAAGACAATGGAGAAGGGATTGAACTTAGAAATCCAAGATAAAGAACACTTGAGCACCTCCAACAAGAATCTTGATGAACACTTGAAAATGAAAGAAATCTTGACGAACCACCATGAAGAACCTTCGGAAAAACTCTTGAAATGAAAGGATGGTAGAAATAATTGAATGATGCAAAAAGAAAAGATTGAGGCCTTCCAAAGAATTAGATGAAGCTTCGAAAAGAGATATATGAGCAACTTGAACTCCGTGAAAAAGATGAGAACACCTGAGATCGAGAATAGATATCATGAACAACTCCGGAAGAAGGATTGAGATCACTTGAATGAATAAGAATAAGAATTATGATATGACTATCCTTCATCAAATTAAATTGATGAAAAGCAATGGATTTCACACATCGCTTATTCTTCTTGAAAAAGAAACAAGAGAGAGATGGAGCACAAACTTGAAGAAGTCTTGAACGAGAACGCCGGTAAGAATTCAAAACAAAACAGGATAAAGCAAATGGATGAAATAACATGAGAACAAAGAGAGCATGATCCACCTGATAGAAAACTTCACAAGGCACCGGAAGGAATTCAAAACAAAGAGAACACATGAAAATGAAGGGATCAACACTTGCCTAATAGAAACTGAACAAGGCACAGGAATAATTGAGATACGAATGAAGGAACAACAATTGAGAAGAATTGAGAACGAAAGCTTAAAGCTGAGAACGAAGAAATCTTCTGAACTGACGGCCTTCGGAGGATCAAGAAATCAAAACAACTATGAAATGCACCAGATAGATATGGGATGACATTACTCATGATGAAGACAATTGAGATGAAAGCAACAAGCTGAAATCATGAATCTTTGGAAGAACGAACAATGATTTAAGAGAAACTCTTCGTCGATCTACAATCCAGAGAATGACGACGAGAACCAACACCATGAATTGCTAAGACACTCCGGAACAATGAATAAGGAAAAAGTTGAGCCAACAATGAAAATGATTTAGAAGCGATCTTGGAAGAGGAATATGATTGATGAAAAATCATTCTTACGCCATATTAAAAGAACTTGAGAACATCTCCGAAAGAATAGAAGAGTCAGGTTGGATCCTAGAAAAGACCTGTGGGTTATGGGCCCATTCAAAAGGAACCACCGTTGAGACAATTGATTAGAAGAGAGATTGCACCGGTGCAAATTAAGAACTTGATGATAAGAGACCCTTGAAATAATTTAAGAGGACAAGAATGAAAATGGCTGTCTTCTGAGATATCTTCAACACTCCGGATAGAATAGAGAGATGACTTAACAAGAGATACTTGGATAAACATTCCAACATGGGAGAGAAATTAGAGAATGAAAATGATATGATGAACACCAGGAACTAGAATTGAATCCACCGAAAAAGAACACAAGGAAGGATACTAAAATGATAACTTGAGCACTGAGCATCTTCATAAAGAATCACCGGAGAATAATAACAACAAGAACAAAGAATATGAGGATAGATCTTGAAATGAAACTCATGAGAATATCCACAAGAAATCACCAGAAACAAGATAGAAGAAAAGATAGCTGAAGCATTACAAGAATAGAAAAGACACTTGGATGAGAATTTAATCATTGAAGAAAAGGGCGGGAGGGCGGGAAAAACAAAGAAAACTTGGAACAGATGAGACAACTCCGGAAAGAAACATGAGGATTGATGTTGCAACATGAAGATGATAGAATTAACTTGAAGAGAAGCACACTGATAGGAAAAGAATTGATATGACAACTTGATTGAGCAAAAGAATTAGCATTCCCACAGAAATATGAGAACATCACTTAGCAAGATATGAGATCACCACTTGACATCGAAGCAACTCGAATTACCATAATAAAAACAAAACAAAGGATAAGGCTTACGAAACAAGCCAGAAACAAATACATACCCACTATGCACTTGTTGGAAAGATGATTCTAGGTAACTACTTGAATTCCCACCTAAGAACTTCCGAAAACATTCTTGTTTATGCGATTCAGGTTGCGGAATCAGGAACCTGCCCTAGGCAATTAGCTGCAACTGCATCTGCAACCTTCCACACCATAATTCAAGAAATTTCGCAAACTCGTCTAATCTCGAATCCTCAAACTCACAACGATACTAAACCATGGTGGTACCCCGGACGCCTCCCCAGTACTGGGTGACTCCGACCTTATCTCACCACGATAAGTATTGAAGCAATTTCGAACATCCTCCGTCCTGAGATACTAAGAAAACTGAATGATAACGATGTGCCAACATTCCTTGGAGCTCAACTCCCTGGAAGAAATCAAGTCAGACAGGAGGCACCAAGACAGAACCCTGTCACATCGGCATCATATAGTTTCCACAATATCCGCGTGATCCTAAAAAAATTTGAGCGAGAAGAGGAGTAGAAACAAAATTCCTAAGTCGAATACCTCACCAGAGCAGAGAAGAGGAGTAAAAAGAAACCTACTCTCCGATATAACTAGACTCAAAACAGTTTTTCACTAGACTCGACTCGGCCAAGTTCGATCAATCAAGGGGGCTCCTAGGTCGGTACAGGCTCTGATACCAACTTGTCACGCCCAAGATGCGGTCCTATCCTTATTTGGCACGAGGGCCTCAAGGGGATAGAAGCGCATCTCGATGCGTTCGCAAGAATGGATATCATCACAAGTACATGTACAGAAGAGATGAGTATATGGGATTGGCTTACACTCGCCACAAGCTACATCAGAGTCACATCAATACAATAACATCTCAAACATCATACATAAGAGCAGGGTCCGACTACGGACGAAACCAAACGATAAAATGACATCCACTCTTGCTATCCCAGGCTGCCGCCTGGAACCCATCCAAGATTGAAGAATAAGAAGAAGAAGAACTCCAAGTCAAATCAAGCAACGCGCTCACGCCAAATCATCACATTACCTGCACCTGCAACTGTTGTTGTAGTAATCTGTGAGCCACAAGGACTCAGCAATCTCATTTCCAGGGATATCAAGACTATTAAAGCTTAATGGGTAAGGCAAGGTTTAGTGGTGAGGCTACAGCAAGCGACTAAGCATTTATTTGAGTGGCTAACTTACGAGTACATAAATTAAAGTATGATGTTCTACGCACAACGGGCGTGAACTAGTAATGATCACCAACTGATCCTGAACACCTACTTACGTCAAACATAACCCCATAGTGTTCTCTTACGGATAAGATCTCACGATAAGAGACAGTCACGGTTACGCACACGGTTGGGGTATTTTATTAGAGTTTACTTCATGTTTGCTATGACCGGGTGTTAAACAAAGTATCCAAGTTTGCCACATAACCGCGGGCACGGCTTCTCGAAAAGATTTAACCCTGCAGGGGTGATCCAACTCACCCATCACAAATTAACCCCACTCAGCGGGAATAACCTCAACCACGGATCTCGTGATCTTCCTAGGCAATTCCAAAGGAAATCCAACACCTCGAGTTATCCCGAAGAAAATCAGAGTTCCACACTCAAAATGTTCGAGAAAGGTAAAACAAATCTAGCAAGGCCGCCCAACGTGTCGACGAACCCGATAGGAGCCGCGTATCTCGTTCTGAGGACACGACCGGATGGAACTAGCTACAGGGAAAACCAATCCTCAAGTTGCCTCGAGGCGGCCCCGCAGGCAGACCATTTTTGGACCAACACTCATGTGGAGCACTGGCCCGGGGGTTGATTAAATTATCCACGGGGTCCGAAAAATATCCCCTATGCAAGTTTATTAATTATTAGACAAATGTAGTACCAATGTTGGGCCTTGCCAGACAAGTTTTAATCCAACCCGAAAATCAAGGGGGTCCCCATAACAACCCCGAGCATGTTAGGAGCGCTCATTTATGGAACATAACACCGGTTCACAAGTAACTAGGGGCGGCAAGAGTGGAACAAAACACCAAGCAAAAGGCCAAGCCTTCCACCCTTTACCAAGTGTATATGTGCATTAAATTAAATAGCAGCAATATTGTGATATAACAAAGAAGGTCCATGTTGGCACATGGAAGCATTGCACCTGCAACTAGCAACGCTAAAGAAGGCTGAGCAAGTGGTAACATAGCCAAACAATGTTTTGCTAGGATGTGGAAGGGTTAGAGGCTTATCATGGCAATGTTAGGAGGCTTATCAAAAAAGTGGTAGGTAGCGAGACATAACGATAAAAGACGAGACAACTAGCATGGCAATGATAGTAATGGTATCCAGGGAAATGTGTCATCTTGCCTAAGATCCCGCTCGGAAGAAGATCGAGCCCATGAAAAAGACGAACCAAAGTAGTCGAGCGAATCCTCACACTCCGAACGCTTTCGGAACTCTATCGAGAAGAAGCAATCCGAAACAACAATCAACACAAGATACACCACAACATATGCAAAACACGATGCACAAATGATATGATGCATGTCCAGTTAAATATGCAATGCACGACAATTCACAACATTCAAATTCTACACATTAAAGTGAAGCTCAATATGCAACGAGTTACATATTGACGAAACTCCACATTCAAAATATTTAGTTCACTCTCGTTAGGTACACGACAATATTAAATGTTGTTAAACATGGCAAGAGGTGAAGCATAAGTAAACTATACTATCTAGGCATCTTAAATGAGGCCGGAAACAACTTATAGCATTTCCGAAATGACCCCATATGGTAATTATGAATTTGGTCCAGATCTGATCTAAACATATTTATGTTTGTTAAACATCAAAATAAATCATAGCATGTTATTCTACACGGAATTCTAGTCGATTTACATATATAGAACATCTCAAACGGAGCTACGGTTCAAAAGATATGAGCAAAACAAGATGCACATGGCATGAATGCAAATGCATGGGAAATGCAACCATAAACATCTCAAATCATGAATGAAACAAGTTATTAAGAAACTACATGAGATACTAAGCAAGTTTCATATATGGAATGCTCAAAACGGAGCTACGGTTCAACCACAATCATCAAAACAAGTTTTAGTTGAAATCTGCCAAAAACAGCAAGATAGCATTTTGAACATGAGAAAACAACAAGCTACCAGATTCCGAAATGCACAAACTAAGCATGGGGCAATAGCATACAACACCTACTTCATTTCATCTTCACATAACATAAGCAAAACAAGAATGGATCACTCGGTAGGAAGCTCACAAGAAGGCTACATGAAAACAGTTTTCAGACTTACTGAAAATAGCAGTTTTAGACAGTGCAGTTTTTATCATGAAGGCATATTGACAGCGGTGAAACTATATGTTACAAGTCATATTATGGCATGAAACTTAACAGCATACTATAGGGCAATACCAACAACAAATAACTCCATTGCATCAACCACAAAAGAGGTCTAGATCACTAGCAAATCACATGGCAAGACAGCAACAAAATATAACAGATTCAGACTTAGAAATATTTAGGAACCTCAAAATAACAGATTTTATAGCAAGTTGACAACAGCGAAACAACACCTAAATATGTATTTCTATGACAAACAAAATGTCCATGGGCTAGGACATATCTCAAAGAGCAACTTTCTTGTTGAAAATATTTCATTTAATGCCCGGATTAATTCCTACGAAAATAACAAAAGGACATCACGGCATAAATGACATCCACTCAAACATGCTCAAATGACAAAACTAATGCACCGATAAATCCAATAGATTTTTCTACCCCGAAAACATATATATATGATTAGGTTCATGTAGGAATTTAATCATAATTAAATATTCGGTATTAGGCCTATTCATGTTATAGCAATTCAACCATGCAAAATAATGTGCAACCATCATGAAAACATTTTTCTCATGCATGAAAATGCAATGCAAAAGAGATGGACATTTTTAACATGAGTTTTGCTTAATTCCGATGCACGGTTATCAAATATGCATAATGCAAAAATATGGCAAATGATGCAGATGACATGTTAAATAATGTTAACATGGATGCAAAATGCATATTATGAATCTACGCAATATTCTAAGCACTTTCATGTTTAAATTATTTTAAGTCGACTAACGGTTTAAAAGATATGGTACTTTTTTAAAAAAAATGCAACAAATAACGCAAAAAAACAACAAAACGACAGGGGGGCTGGCTCACCCAATGGGCCTTAGGCCCATCCGGCGGAGCAGGCAGGGGAGGCTGGCTGGCGCTGGGCCGGCCCAGCTGCGGGGGAGGGAGTGGGTCATCGGGGGCGCAGAGGGCGCTCGTCTTCATCCGATCGGGACCGAGGTTGGCGACGGCGCCGCACCCAGCCGGCGGAGGCGGCAAGCAGAGGAGGCCGGACGGCGGCGGGGAGAGAAGTCGGTAGGGGACGGCCAGATCCGGCGGGCCTGGCCGGAGGCGGCCGGAGGGAGGCGGCGGCGGAGGAGCTCCATGGCGGCGGCCCTGCGAGAACGAGAGGGTGAGGCCGGGGAGGAAGAAGAGGAGAGAGAGAGGGAAGAAGAGGGAGAGGAGAGAGGTCCGGCAGAGCCTGGCTCCGGCGACTGCGGGGCTCCGGCGACGGCGGCGGTCGGCGGCCGGTGGGAGCTGCGGCCATGGCTATGGGACGACGGGAGCAACCATGGGAGCGCTCGGGAAGCTCCGGAGAAGCTCCGGGACGCCGATTCGGGCCCGGATCGGACTCGACGGGTCTAGATGGGCTCGGTCGGGCTTGGTGGCTGGAGGTGGGAGGAATGGCTGGCTAGGGTTAGGTTTGGTGGCACGCGAAACGAGGGCATATATATAGGCTAGGGGCTAGGGGTTCACAGCACTGTCCGTTTTCGGACTGCCAGGTGTCGACCCGACTGTCCGGAAACGGAGGGACAGGCTGCACGGCTGTGCAGACGAGCAAAGACGGGAAGACAGGGAAGTGCGACCCGTGACACGAAGGTTTTAAAACGCCGAAAACGTCCGACAAAAACCCGATAACTACCGATAACCTATCTGCTACGGATGACCGACGGGGCATCTAACGAACTCAAAACACGACGAAAATCGACGGGCGGTCTACCTAAGCTACAACAAGACCGCACGACAAGTTTCTACTCGATCCGAGAATATTTTTGCGCGCGCTTAAAAACGGTTTTATTTAAAAGGTGTTGCGGGCACGTGCGTGTGTAGTTGGTCTCGAAACGAAATGGCGAAATGGAGAGAACCGGCGACTATGAGCAGATGCAAGTTTTCGAAAACGGGTGATGATGCAATGCCGATGATGCAAATGATGCGATGATGAATGCGACAACCAGATAACACATGCCGAGAACGGAAACTAAAGGAGAATCTTTTGGAATCTTCTGGAACGTCGGACCCGGGCTGTCACAGCGGCAGTCAAATTTCAACAAGATATAATGAAACAGAACTTTATTCATCAACATCACTCGGATTTATTTTGAAGGTCTTAATTTACATTCGTCGCGTTCTAAGTGTAGAACTTGCGAGGCAAATCCACGATCCAAGTCCGAGGCTCTTCTACATCATCCTTGATGTTGTACAGTTGGTATGCTCCATTGTGTAAGACTTTGGAGATAATATAAGGTCCCTGCCATGGAGGCGCCAGCTTATGGGGTCTCTGCTGATCAAATCGGAGGACCAGATCCCTACCTGAAAAGCTCAGCCTCTGACCTGTCTGTCGTGGTAACGCCTCAGATCATGTTGATAGAGCGTGGATCTTATGAGGGCCAGCTCCCTTTATTCTTCCAGGAGGTCGAGACCGTCGTGTCATGCTGCTTCGGTCTCGTCTTCACCGTATTGTTCCACTCAGGGGGAATTATATTGAAGATCACATGGCTGCACGCCCTCTGACCCATAGACCATGAAGAAAGGAGTGTGTTGTGTAGAGTGGTTTTGGGTCATCTGAATGCCGCATAAGACTAATGGTAGCTCTTCGGCCCAGGATCTAGCAGCATGCTTCAAATCTCTCATCAATCGTGGTTTCAGTCCATAGCGTATCATCCTGTTTCCTCATTCTGCTTGCCCGTTTGACTGCGGGTGAGCGACGGAGGCATAATTAACCCCAGTGCCCTGTGAGTAGCAAAATTCATGGAATTTTTCCGCGTCCAAGTTCTTCCCATTATCTGTGTGATGTCATGTGGCACACCGAATTTGTAGATAATCTGTCGAATGAAGCTGACGGCAGTGCCTACATCCTGACTCTTGATGGGTTTAGACTCAACCCACTTAGTGAATTTATCAACAGCTATGAGCAGGTGGGTGAATACACTCGTCCCTGTCCGCAAGGGTCCAACCATGTCAAGGCCCCACACTGTGAATGGCCAAGTGAGCAGAATCGTCTACAGCTTGGAGGCGGGTTTGTGAGACTTGTTCTTGTAGAACTGACATTCGACACACTTATCAACCAACTCTTTGGCAGCTTCGTTTGCTCGGGGCTAGTAAAAACCTACTCGGAAAGCCTTGGTGACCAATGTCCGGGAGGACGTGTGATGGCCACAAGTACATGAGTGAATATCTTGCAGGATCTGGAGTCCATCCTCCGGAGAGATGCATTTCTGAGTGACTCTCGTGGTGCTTTTCTTGTACAACCGATCTCCCAAGACTTCAAATGACTTGGATTGATGGACGATCTGATGAGCTTCGTCTTCGTCTTTAGGGAGTTCTTGCCGGAGCAGATATGCTTAATAAGGCTGAGTCCACTCGGGAATAATCATTAGCATTTCCTGGACTAAATCAACCATAGCTAGGACGTCAACCTCAGTCGGATTTGAAGGACCGACTACTTGCGGGGGCTCCTCTGTGAAAGGGTCTTCTGCAATTTTAGGGGCACACAGATGTTCGAGGAATATATCCTTGGGAACTGCCCGCCAAGTGGATCCGATTTTTGCTAGGTCATCTGCTGCTTGATTCTTTGCATGGGGAATGTGATGCAACTCCGAACCTTCAAAACTCATCTCCAATTTTCTAACTGGGTTGCAGTAACTTGTCATGGCTGGGCTTCGAATGTCCCATTCTTTCAGTACTTGATTGACAATGAGGTCTGAATCTCCATAAACCATTAAGTGATAGATGCCGAGTGAAATGGCCATTCGGAGTCCATATAGGAGAAAATCATACTCGGTCTCATTGTTTGATGAGTCTAAATGGATTTGGAGGATGTAGTTCAGCCGGTCTCCTTTGGGAGAGACAAGAGCGACGCCAGCCCCAGAACCATTGAGCATCTTGGATCCATCAAAGAGCATGGTCCAGTGTTCGGAAACACTCGGGGTGGGTTGCTCTTGCTCAGTCCACTCGGCCATAAAATCGACCGATGCCTGGGACTTGATTGCTTTCTTGGCTTCAAACTTGATCTCCAACGGAAGGAGCTCAAATTCCCATTTTGCCACTCGGCCAGCCGCATCTCGGTTATGTAGGATCTCTGACAGGGGAGCATTGCTGATGACTATAACCGAGTGATCTTGGAAATAATGAACTACCTTATTTGAAGTCTGGTAAATACCATAGACCAACTTCTGGTAATGTGGTTATCTGCGCTTGGAAGGGGTCAAAACTTCTGAGATATAATAGATGGGTCTTTGGACTTTGAATGTTTTGCCTGGATCCTTGCGTTTGACTGTCAGGACGGTGCTCACCACTTGATTAGTGGTTGTGATGTACATCAGTAATGGTTCCTGGCTGCCCGGAGCGGCTAACACCGGCTGGGTGGAAAGCAATGCCTTGAGTTCTTCAAACATGGCTTGCATTTCAGAAGTCCACTCGAATTTGTCAGATTTCTTCATCAATCGGTAAAGTCGGAGAGCCTTTTCACCTAGCCTGGAGATGAATCGACTCAGAGCCGCAAGCCAACCTGTCAACCTTTGCACATCATGTAGGCGCTCTGGCTGTTTCATTTGGACTATGGCATCGATCTTGTCCGGGTTAGCATCGATCCCTCGTTCGGAAACGAGGAAACCGAGTAGCTTTCCTGCAGGAACTCTGAATGTGCACTTGGCTGGATTCAACTTTATTTGAAAGCACTGCAAATTCGTGAAGGTTTCGGCAAGGTCCGCCAAGAGGTCGGAACCTTTCCTGGACTTGACCACAATATCATCCATGTAGGCCTCCACGTTCCGATTAATCTGTTTCTGCAGGCATTTCTGAATCATTCGCTGGAAAGTAGCACCAACATTCTTCAAAGCAAAAGGCATTGTGATGTAGCAGAAACACCCAAATGGGGTGATGAAGGCCGTTTTTATTTCATCAAGAATGTACATTCGGATCTGGTGGTACCCGGAGTACGCATCCAGGAATGACAGGCGTTCACATCCGCAGTAGAGTCCACTATTTGGTCTATGCGAGGTAAAGGGAAATGATCCTTCGGACATGCCCGATTGAGGAGTTTGAAGTCAATACACATTCGGAGTGATTTGTCCTTTTTGGGCACCAAGATGACATTCGCAAGCCATTCGAAGTAGTATACCTCGCAAATGAACTCAGCAGTGAGGAGCTGAGCTATTTATTTGCCAATCGCCTTGCGCTTCTCTACGGAGGATCGGCTTAAGTACTCTTTGACCGGCTTAACTTTGGGATCAGTTTGCAGTCGGTGCTCAGCCAGCTCCCTAGGAACACCGAGCATGTCAGACGGCTTCCATGCGAAGATGTCCCAGTTCTCATGGAGGAACTGGATGAGCTCGGCTTCCTATTTCTCTCTGAGTGAGGTGGATATGTTCCTCGGTGTAGCACTTGGATTAGTCGGGTGACCATGGACTTGTCTGGTCTCGCCAGCCGATTGAAAGGCCGACTCAGAAGAGGGCTATTTTGACCTAAGCAAGTCAGCTGTGTCCACCTCCTTCTTGTAACCTTCAAGTTCAACTGCCAACACTTGTTCCTTACCAAATTTGGAACCCTGCTAGAGGCATTCCTCAGCCACGACTCGGACACCAGTCACAGTAATCATGCCATTCGGCCCTGACATCTTCAATTTAAGGTAAACGTAACATGGTCTGGCTATGAAATGCGCATAAGGAGGCCTGCCCAGGATCGCATGGTAGGCACTGTGAAAATCCAAAACCTCAAAGGTCAACCATTCCTTCCGGAAGTTCTTCTCATTTTTCTCGAATACTACGTCTAGAGGAATCTGGCCGAGTGATTCCGCCTTCTTCCCAGGGACTATCCCATGGAAATGCATGTTGCTCTTGCTCCATCGGGACATTGGGATACCCATGTCCTTAACCGTGTCGACATAAATAATGTTGAGTCCGCTGCCTCCGTCCATAAGAACCTTGCACAGTCGGACGCCGTTCATGACCGGATCGACGACCAATGGCCTACCTCCTGGGGGTTGCTATGTGGCACGGATGGTCGGAATGGTGAAACGTAATCGGAGTCTTTGCCCAGTTGATGTGTTTGGAAGTAGTCGGAACTGCCATGTTAACTTCCCGATTGACTACCTTCAACCGTCTTTTTACTCTCGACATCCGCAAAAATCATGTTCAGGACCTTGTCGACTGGTGAGAACCCTGGGGATTGTTTTTCCTCATTGTCAGCATTGTCTTTGTCCTCTATGAACTCCTTGCCCATAGCCTGCTTGAGCAGGCGACATTCCCAAGTGGTTTGCTTCGGGAGCACAACATTGTTGTCTTCATCTGTCTTGGTATGAACTTGGCAAGGTTGATCGAGTATGTCGGGCTTGGAGTCGGAATTATTCATGGGAATCCACTCTTTCTTATTTTTCGGCTTCAGTTTGCCCTGGCCCTGTCCGGAGACGGCCTCAACCTCTGCCTTCGTGAGAGCATCTGCCTTTCGTTTATGCTGCCATTTTTTCCTGCGTTGCCTCCCGACTGAGGGGCATCACCAGCACATCCTTTGCCGCTATGAAGGTTGTCTTCTTCATAGCCATTGGCATACTTATTCGCCATTTCCATAGCGCGACTGAGGGACAGGTCTCCAACTCGTCCAAACTTGAGAATCCGCTCTCGATACCGAGTGCTGGCCTTGAAGGCACACATGGCTTGGTGCTCACTTATTTTCTCCACGGTGTTGTGCAACATGGTCCAATGCTAGATGTAGTCTCGGAGAGTCTCATTGCTCTTATGGATGCAATGTTGCAGCTCTGTTAAGCCTCCCGACCACTTGTACGTGCCCTCGAAGTTCTTGATGAACACTCGGGCCAAGTCCTACCAGAAGTACATGCAACTTGGTGGCAACTGGTTCAGCCACGCACGCACCGATCCTTCAAGCATGTGCCGGAGGTGTTTCGTCACAACAAAATCGTTGCCTCCGCCAATCTGAACGGCCACTCGACAGTCTTCGAGCCAAGTTTCTGGCTTAGACTCGCCATTGAACTTGCGAATTCCCGTCGCTAGACGGTAGTTGGGGGGAATCTCAGCCTCCCGAATGTATCTAATGAAACAGTCGAGTCCGGAGGCGCCCTAGCCACTCAGTCGGTCCCTCTAATCTCTTGTGCAGTCTACCAAATGTTGGATGATGATAGACCTGGCATTGAACTAAGGGGGTCTATGACTGTTATCCCCATAACCTCTCTGTCGGATGGGGCTCTGTTCCTGGTCTCCTGCGTGAGGACGACCGCCATCATATTGACGTTGGCCATATGATCTGCCCCTCAAAGGGGGCGTCCGACTGACATCGCGATCATCATGCCAACAACCTCAGTATGGTCCTCTCGGATGAGGAGGAGTTCGCGTATCTTTCCTCGGTGCAAGCGGGCTATGAGCCGACTCGACTGTTTTTGCCCGAGTAGATTTGCTATGGATACAATGATGGGATTGTGACACTTCGCAGTTCTACTCCAAAGTTGTCTTCAGAAGAGCTTGGATCTGCCGAATGCCCTCACCTACTGTCGAATTGGATGGTTGGAGCGAATCGGCGATCCGAGGAGTGGTAGCCAGGTTCAACAGAGGTGTGCGCATCACCGGGATGGTGTACGGCCGCTTCTTCGTGAATAGCTGACGTCGACTTCGACTGGAGCTGGGTAGCTCTCTTGCCTCGTGCTCGTCGAGTGACCATTGAAGTTGCTCCAACCGCTTGTGCTCAACCAAAGTGGCTCGGCACGTGGCCTCTAAGGCCATCACCTCCGGGGAAGTTCCCGCAATGGGAGTGAGAAGCATTTCATCGTTTTTGTGTTGGATCTCCTCCCGCTGATCCCGTGTGAGGGGTCAAGGGATGTGACTGTTAGAGGTGCCCTTGTTGCGGTCGTCGTCAAGTCCGCGAGCGTCTCCCGCAGAGTATCCGGGTGGAGGTTCCACCTAGGACAGACCGGCCATAAAGACTTCGGCGACGTCCCTGCTGCCCTAGCAGTCGGCTGCGTCAGAGGAATCACTGTCCTATGAAGGAAAAAAGATAGTGTACGGACTCATCGGAGCCGCACACGGGAATCTGCTCGGCTCCGGTCTGAGCCGCAACTATGTGCTTGATCCAGCATTGCAGCTGTGAATGCCCTGAGCGGCGGCAGCAGGCTGCAATGCGAGTTATCGAAGTAGGACGATATGGTGTTGATGGATGTCGGAGTAGAACTCCAAACGTCATCGCGGTGAAGTGCAACGCGCCTCAGGCGGGTAGTGCTCAACATCCAGCGGGGCCTCCTGCGGCCACGCTGAGTCATTGACGATGAAGCTGAGCTATCTGAAGAAGATCTCGTCGTCGGGTGTCATCATGATGGTCGGAAAAGTGGATTCCACCTGCGCCAGAATTCACTAGAAGCGTGGCCCCACGGTGGGTGCCAACTGTCGAGGGAATAAGCCTGACAATACTACTAGGGTTATGAATGAAGGGCGAATTCTAGCTACGGCTCAGGTGTTTCCCTCGGATGTGTACGAGTTTAGGCCCCACTCGGGACTGGTAAACGCCCTACGTCTCGAGCCCGGAGGCTGGTTTGTTATTCTTATGGGGGAATAGGAGAATACAAGTAGGAGAATACAAGTGTTCGAACCTCGTTAGGGTGCCCGGTGGTGGCTTATATAGAGTGCGCGACCACTGTCGAGCGTCGTAATTAATGCTAGTTAAGGCGACATTACAGAAACTGCCGCTTTAACTAGGGCGTTGCTGATAACGCACGATTTACTACAGCAACGGATGCCCCTCCGTGTTCCTCTAACGCTACGCCTCCGGGGCTGTTGAGCTTCTGTCATCCGAATGTGTGCCACAGTAAACCGAGTCACTTTGCGGGTGCGTCCGAGTGCCTCTTGAAATGTGTCCGAGTGCACTATAACCTTTGGAGCTTTAGTGCCAATGAGGGTCTACAAATGGGCCATGAAGTCAGTCATGTGACCCTACCATAGTAGACGACCTCAGCATTCACCATTGAAACCACCTCATCTCACGTGATGATTGTACTTGGATTGGTGAATTTGGATCATGCATCACTCAGATGACCGGAGGGATGTCAATTTGAGTGGGAGTTTTTAGTAATTTGATTAAGTAAACTCATTATCTTGAATGATAGTCTTAGTAACCTTTGCAAATTTATGTTGTAGATCAATGGCTCGCGCAGTAGTTCCCCTGAATTTTAATGCGTTCCTAGAGAAAGCCAAGTTGAAAGATGATGGAAGTAACTTTGTAGACTGGGCCCGTAATCTGAGGATTATCCTCACGACTTCCCAGAAGGCTTACGTCCTTGATGCATGCTTGGTGATCCACCCGCTCCCGTGTCATCTTATGTCCTTGATGCATGCTTGGTGATCCACCCGCTCCCGTGTCATCCGAAGAATTTAAGAATGCTTGGGAGGCACGTTCTGGAGATTACTCAATAGTTCAATGTGCAAGTTGTATGGCTTAGTACCGAGACTTCAAATATGTTTTGAACGTCATGGAACATATGAGATGTAGCAAGACTTGAAGTTTATCTTTGAGAAGAATGCTCGCATCGAGAGGTATGAGACCTCCGATAAGTTCTGTGCTTACAAGCTGGAGGAGAATGGGTCTGTCAGTGAACATATACTCAGAATGCCTGGGTATTCGAACCGTATGGCTAACTTAGGGATGCCCCTTCTTCAGGAGGTGATCACTGACATAGTTCTTCAATCTGTTTGCAACGTTGAAAATCGTTGAGTCTGAGATTCAAAAGGAACATCAAGTGTTGATGGTCAATAAAACCACCAGTTTCAAGAAGAATGGCAAGGGAAAGAAGGGTAAATCCAAGAAGAGTGGCAAAGCAGTTGCCCCTCCCATGAAGAAAACAAGGCTGGACCCAAGCTAGAAACTAAGTGCTTTCATTGCAAGGGAACTGGTCACTGGAAGCAGAACTGCCCCAAGTATCTGGCCGACAAGAAGGCGGCCAACACCAAACAAGGTATATATGACATACATGTTATTGATGTGTACCTTACCAACTCTCGTTGTAGTGCCTGGGTATTTGATACCGGTTCGGTTGCTCACATTTGCAACTAGAAACAGGAGCTACGGAATAGACGAAGGCTGGCAAAGGACGAAGTGATGATGCGCGTGGGAAATGGTTCCAAGGTTGATTTGATTGCCATCGGCACGCTCGCTCTTCGATTACCATCGGGATTAGTTATGAACCTGAATAAGTTATTTAGTGTCTGTGTTAAGCATGAACATTATATCTGGATCTTGTTTATTGCGAGATGGTTACTCATTTAAATCAGAGAATAATGGTTGTTCTATTTATATCAGTAATATCTTTTATGGTCATGCACCCAATAAGAGGGGTTTATTCCTATTGAATCTCGATAGTGATGATACACATGTTCATAACATTAATGCCAAAAGATGTAGAGTTGATACTGATAGTACCACTTTCTTATGGCACTGCCTCTTAGGTTATATTGGTGTAAAACGCATGAAGAAGCTCCATGCTAATGGACTTTTGGAGTAACTTGATTTTGAATCACTTGACACAAGTGAACCACGCCTCATGGGCAAGATGACTAAAACCTCATTCTCTGGAACAATGGAGCGGGCAAGTGACTTGTTGGAAATCATACACACTGATGTGTGCGGTCCAATGAGCATTGAGGCGCGTGGTGGATATCGTTACTTTCGCACCTTCACTGATGACTTAAGTAGATACAGGTATATTTACTTAATGAAAACAAGTCCAAAACATTTCAAAAGTTCAAGCAATTTTAGAGTGAAATTGAGAATCATCGTAACAAGAAGATTAAATTCCTACGATCTGATCGAGGAGGAGAATATCTGAGTTATGAGTTTGGCAGTCACTTAAGACAGTGTGGAATTGTTTCACACTTGACACCGCCTAGAACACCACTGCATAATGGTGTGTCCGAATATCGTAATCGAACATTATTGGATATAGTGCGTTCTATGATGTCTCTTGCCGACTTGCCACTATTGTTTTGGGGTTATGCATTAGAGATAGCAGCATTCACTTTAAATAGGGCACCATCGAAATCCATTGAGACGACGCCATATGAACTGTGGTTTGGCAAGAAGACAAAGTTGTTGTTTCTTAAAGTTTGGGGATGTGATGCTTATGTCAAAAAGCTTCAGCCTGAAAAGCTGGAACCCAAAGCGGAGAAATCCGTCTTCATAGGATACCCAAAAGAGATAGTTGGGTACACCTTCTATCTCAGATTCGAAGGAAAAGTTTTTGTCGCTAAAAACGGAACATTTCTTGAGAAAGAGTTTCTCTAGAAAGAATTGAGTGGGAGAAAAATAGAACTTGATGAGGTTATTGAACCTTTACTTCAACCAGAGAGTAGCAACGCAGAAAGATGTTTCTGTGGAGCCTGCATTGGTTGAAGAGGAAGTTAACGATGATGATCATGAAGCTTTGGATCAAGTTACTATCTAACCTCGTAGGTTGACAAGGATGCGTACTACTCCTAAGTGGTACGGCAACCCTGTCTTAGAGGTCATGTTGTTGGACAACAATGAACCTATGAGCTATGGAGAAGCGATGATAGGCCTGAATTCCGAGAAATGGTTAGAGACAATGAAATACGAGATGGGATCGATGTATGAAAACAAAGTATGGACTTTGGAAGTATTGCCTGAAGGGCGAAAGGCCATTCAGAAAAAAATGGATCTTTAAGAGGAAGACGGACGCAGACGGCAATATCACCGTCTATAATGCTTGACTTGTGGCAAAGGGTTTTTCACAAGTTCAAGGAGTTGACTACGAGGAGACCTTCTCACCGTAGCGATGCTTAAGTCCATCAGAATCATGTTAGAAATAGCTGCATTTTTCGATTATGAAATTTGACAGATGGATGTCAAAACAGCGTTCCTTAACGATGTCCTTAAGGAAGAGCTGTATATGATACAACCACAAGGTTTTTTGTCAATCCAGAGAATGCTGACAAAGTTTGCAAACTCCAGCGATCCATTTATGGACTGGTGCAAGCATCTCGGAGTTGGAATATTCGCTTTGATGGGGCGATCAAAGCGTTCGGGTTTATACAAGTTTACAGAGAAGCTTGTATTTATAAGAAAGTGAGTGGGAGCTCCATAGCGTTTCTACTATTATATATGGATGACATATTGCAGATTGGGAACAATGTAGAAATGTTGGGAAGCGTGAAGGGTTATTTCAACAAGAGGTTTTCAATGAAGGACCTAGGAGAAGCTGCTTTCATATTAGGCATTAAGATCAATAGAGATAGATTGAGACGCTTAATAGGACTTTCATAGAGCACATACCTTGACAAAGTTTTGAAGAAGTTCAAAATGGAGTAGTCCAAGAAGGGGTTCTTGCGTATATTGCAAGGTATGAAGTTGAGTAAGATTCAATGCCCAGTGACTGCAAAAGATAGAGAAAAGATGAGTGTCATCCCTTATGCTTCAGCCATAGGCTATATCATGTATGCAATGTTGTGCACAAGACCTGTCATGGTTTTATCATGGCAGATGTTCGAAGACTTATATTCGAGGACATCGCTAAGGTGATGGACTCAAAGGGGTAGGTTGGGATGAAGGACACTAGTTTACCCAGGTTCGACCCCTCGAGATGTGGTAAAGGCCTACGTCCTGCTTGTGTTGTATTGATTGGAGTATCGATTACAGGGGAGCGGATTCGCTTGACCTAGTTATCGATTGATTGGTTTCTGTCTAAGTCGCCCCGGGTCTCGCCCTTATATAGGAGGCCAAGACCACGGGCTACAAGTCTCATACCGACTTTTACAATGTATCTGACTCTATCTCTACATCGTCTTGCCTTCCTGGGCAAACCGTCTCCGGGCGGCTTAACCGTCCGGGTCTTCATGCCTTCTTGGTCTGGGCCTCGCCTAGGCCCCTCTTGGTAAACTTCCATACATCTAAGCTTACGTCCCCAGGCCCATCGGCCTTGGTATGGCTTATGAGCCGCCAGGTATAACCCAGCCCCACCTAGGCGGGTCTCACATGGGGTTATATCAACAATATTAGGCCCCAGGTTGATTTGAGCTTGCTCATGTCAATCGTCCATTTTACTTGGCGGCGAGTCTCTTCCTTCAACACCTGAAAGTAAGAAAATGTAAACCTATGACGTCATATTGGATATGCAAAAAAAATTCCCTGACGACCTCAACGGATCTTTCATCATTAAATCGATGGCCCAAAAATCGAGGCATCCGTCTCGGTCGGTTAGTTTCGGTCGCCTGGATTCCCGTGCCCGTTTCCTCTTTCCAGCCACTTAAATAGGACCGCGAACAATCCTTCTCATTTCCTTCGCAACTTGCGCCTCTTCTTCTTCCTCTCGACGTCGTCGCTTCCGAGCTCTCTTGCTCCGGTGAATCTCCTGCACCGTCATCGCCCGAGGCCGCTGCATCGACCTGAACGGACCAGAGCATCCATCGTGCCCGGTGTATCTCCTCCGTATGTCCTTTTTCGTCCCCTAGATCTGTAGTTTAGGGTAATAGATCCATGGAGTTCCTCAGTCCGCTTAGAATGTGAGTTCCTCATAATGCCCAACGACATAATACTCCATGAACCTTGTAATGAATCTCTCCCTGATGCGGTAAACCGTAGGAAGTCATCAATAATTCTAGTCAGATCGGTAGTTGCTTCCTTTTATCGTCCGCGGATATCACCAGTTCCTCCGTTCAACATTAGGTTTAGAATAAATATGTTTTCCCTCTGTCTGTAGATCTGTTACTGCAACGATAACATCTGAATTCTGTTCTCCACACTTAGCAGTATTTTGCTCCATTGCTCTACAACGTAACTCGCCATTAAACTTCCGGCTTTCGCCCTGAACTGCATGGCGGCTCAGCCTCATAGAACTTAGATTTCATCATCCGCCCTTAGTTGTCTGTCACCTTCTAACTCACCGCGTGCTATTACTTTCCACAACTTGTAAGATGCCATTATGCCTCGTGCGTCCAATTCCTATAACTGGGTCAGCTCTGCCGTTACTGAAGAGTTTCTGAAGGATTACGTGGACACAGGGACCTTGCCAGCCAAAAATGTCATTCATTGGCGGGTTCCAGGCAATGAGAAGAAACCCATCCCCTAAGAGGGTGAAGTGGTTGTATTCGCAGACCATCTCTCACGCGGTATCAGCCCGCCCGGCTCAAAATTCTTCTGAGACGTCCTTCACTTCTTCAAGCTACATCCCCAAGACATTGCACCCAATTCCGTCTCAAACATGTGCAACTTTCAAATTCTCTGTGAAGTCTACTTACAAGAAGAGCCATCGGTTGATCTCTTCCGTGAGTTCTTCTATGCCAACCGCCAAACAGAAGTTGCAGCCGGCCCAAGCTTGGAACTCGGCGGTATCTCCATTCAAAGAAGATGGGACATGGCCTTTCCGGCTGTTCGTATGCCAAGTCATCCTAAGGATTGGAACAAAACCTGGTTTTACTGCAAAGATAGCTCTCTAGAAGGAGAGTATCCATTACCGGGTTATCGCCCGTCCCGACTCAAGACCACAATAGAACTCCCTGGCCGATGTCAGCTTCTGAACGGGCGAAATATGCTCGGGCTTGCGCCAAAATTAAAGCCCTCATGGCCAACGGTCTGACAGGGATTGATCTGACCCGTTGCTGGGTCTCTTGGCGAGTCATGCCCCTGAGCCGGAGAAGCCGCCTCATGTGTGAATATATGGGTGACGCCAATGATCCCCTCTACTTTAATCCTACCATTTTGTCAGAAGATGACATCGTTGCTGTCGCCAAAAGCCTTATCCATTAATCTCAATATTCTTGACGCACCATTGGATTATCACCCTTCAGCGCCGCAAACCCGGCCCCGGATGTAAAGGCGACTCTCAATCTCCTGACTTCCGTGTTTAACTATTCATGCATGTTTTATGATATTTGACCTCTTTCGGCTGCTTTTACTTCCAGGCTAACTCTAGCTTCTGGAAAAAGAAATATGTTCCTCCTCCGAAGAAGTTGAAGGAGAAGGCCATCGGCCGAAAGAAGAAACCTGCACCTCAAGAGCAGCCTGAAGCTGATGACTCAGAGGTAAAACTTGACTCTCTTGGTTGTCTCTTCATACACCTTACTTACAATAATAACTTCACAGGACGAGACGGAGACAAGCCACACCAACGCCCCTGAGGTAACCTATGTCTCATCTGACTCAGAAAATCTTGCACCACAGAAGATACGGCGGGTCATCCGAAAAGTCCCATTTTCTCATCCTCGTGCTTACTTAGACCCCAACTTTCTTTCGAAAAAGCAACAGCAAGTCTCCCGACGCCAGACCCGGAGCACTGACTCTGAAGATCTTATGGCTGGGTTATCTCACTCGCTGGTTCAACGGAAACGGTTGGCTGAGGTATTTGTTTCACTTTGCTTAATTTTGTCAATATTGCCTTACAAGTTTATTATGTCTTTATAATACTTTAACTTTTCTCAGGAATCACCCCCTTCTTCAGGTGACTCTACGACAACCAAGCTGCCACCTCTGAAGATCAACCCAGAGTATGTGCTTCCATATTTGCATCCTATCTTTTGTCATCCTTTGGACTTTATATAATACCTTTCTATGCCTTCCATGGCTTAAGCAAAACGAAGAAAAACCATCGGGTCTACCTCGGCCCCCACTGCCCAAGAACCGGAGGCTGCCAAGCTGGACTCTCCGGTTGCACATGCTGATCCTTCTGCTGCCTCAAAGGATGCACCTGAAGACACTCGTCGTTCTGCCGAGCCGACGGCCCATGAAACGGCCACTGAGAGCCCTCCGAGGACCAATTCTAAGCCGCCGAGCCCTTCAACAGCCGCTGACGATTCAACTACTCCAGATGTCATCATCATCGGGACCGGTTTTCAGACTCCTGAACCTCGTGTATTGACAAAACACAATGAGGAAAGTGAAGCCTCTGACAAGCTGGACCTTAAACTCCCCGTGTTGGAGAAGTTAAATGTTGACGAGCTACACGCCGGTTATCTGAACCGCCTCACCATGAGCCGGAACATGGAACTCAAGCTCGTCAACCTGATGAACAAAAAATACGAGGGACTCTTTCCTTTCCTTATATCCTTATGTATCCCCCAAGAGTCGGTTCAGTATTTGTTAATGGTAAACTGGGTCTTCCAAACCATGCCTTAAGTAGAACCACCTAACCTGTAGCCCCCAAGTATCAGCTTAATATGTGAATAGTGAGCTGGTACTCAGTCTTAAGTAGTTGATCAACTATAGCCCCCAAGTTTGGGTCAGTATAGAAATAATGGGCCGAACTTCCCTGTGGAAAGAGCCAAATGTAGCCCCCAACTGCCGGCTTATATTTGATAAAGATGATCCGAAACTTCATGGTAGATTTGAACAAAGAGCCAATTGTAGCCCCCAAGTACCGGCTTAACTTGATAAAGATGAGCCTGGACTTACTTTGTGGTTTGTAGTTTGTAGTTTTGGAGAGCGAATAGACATTAGCCCACACGTGCCGGCTTAACTTGATAAAGATGAGCCGGAACGTACTTGTAGTCTTAGAGAGAAAATAGAAATTAGCCCCCACGTGCCGGCTTAACTTGATAAAGATGAGCCGGAACATACTTGTATTCTTGGGGAGCAAATAAACATTAGCCCCCAAGTGTCAAGTATATTGCTTGCAATCTGCTTGAGACTTGCATTATATTTGTTAATTTAACCATCTGACGACATGCTATCCTGGCGACTTACCCTTCTTGTACCTTTTGTTTGTCAAAGGAAGCTTTAAATAATGTTGAGTCTGAACTGACCGGCTGGAAGAGCAATTTGGCCTCCCAGCAGGCCGCCAGGAGTGCAGCAGAAGAGAAATGCCGGCTTGCGGCCGAGGAACTTGTAAAAGCTAAATCTGATTTCTCCGCCTTCAAGAAAGCTGTTGAGACGGAGAGAACTGCCCTGGCTCAGCGTGTAGATAATGCTGACCAGCGGCTCATAGAAGTATCTGATGAACTGCACGCCCTGAAGCGCCATATTGCAAAGATGTCTGTTGTTATCTTTGGTAAGTACTTTAGCCAATATCTTTGTGTGAATACTTATATAGGCATCTTATAACAAAAAATCCGTCTTATACAGGTCCAAGGAGCCGTCAACTCGCCGCTGACAGCCTGTTGCCTCTGAAAGCCGTCTATACTCTCTCAGAACAGCTGTATTGTGGAACACTCTGCACCATCAAAGCGATGCTTAACAAAGAGAGTATCCCCCGGTCCATGAAGGGAGTTATAGAAATGTTGTCCACCTTGCCCAAGAAAATCCAGGAGCTCAAGAAATCATCCACCAGAAAGGGAGCCACTGCGGCCAAAAGCCGGGCTCCAGCATTCTCCCTAGAGCTAACTCCTGAAGAGCTGATGGACGGGTTTCCATCAAAGAAGGACGACGGCTCAGAGTTCACAGAAGCCAACTACGCCCGTTGCATGAAGGCCTCCAGAGTCCTTGCATCGGTGTTAGCGGAAGAAGTGAACCTATCAACATATCAGGCGGCTTACAATGTCGAGAACAAGCGAGTGCGTGGCCCAACCTTCGAGTCCACAGACTTAATTCCTGCACGCCGTAAGCACTTCTTTTCTCCTGAGCTTGGCCCGTCTCCCCTCTTTGAAGAGGCAACCTTTGAAGCTTTAACCAACTGCAACTAGGACGTGGACAATCTCCAGATCGAGGAGGTCGAAGACCCGGCGCAGGGTGACCCGCCGTCCAGCTGAGCCCTTTGATAACGTCGTGGGTAATCCGGCTCTCGAGACCCGTCAAAATTTGGGGCGTGTAAAAAACTTTAAGTCCTTGCTTTTAAGCTCTGTGGAGAGCATTGTAATAGGCTTTTAGTAAAAACTTTGTTTTGCCTGAACTGTGTCATCGTGCACTGCTTTAACATACTGTAGTGCTCCAATTCATACCAGATGTCGTGGCGTCTCTTCTTGAGATAACCAACCGAAACAGAATATGTTCCATATTGTTTAGTAGGGCGGCTTAGGCCCGCACAACCCGGAGATGTTATATTTTTCCAGATTTTTTTTAATTTTTTTAACTCATGTGCCGGTTCTTCTGGGTGGACTCGCTAATTAAAACTCCTAATCAGTACAGGGTCTCTATCAAGATTGGCCGTCAATTTCTTAGAACGGCTCAGGGTCTCTAAGTGAGATTAACTGATAGGAAGTGTAGCATCCCAGAGAGGGACATAGCAGGGCATGAGTACCCTGGTAGCTCAAAAACTGCCTCTCACGTGACATAAATTCGTCGTTTAAACCTTAAACAGTTCAGGGTCTTCAAAAGATTGACTGTCTAAGAGTAAGAACGGGCCACATAGCGGAGAGTCGGCGATAGATGAGAGAGTTTATCCTCGCTTTCCGTAAGCCAGCCCTCACGTGACAAGAAATGCCGGTTTAACCTTAACCAGTACAGGGTCCCTAACAAGATTGGCCGTCAATTTCTTTGAACCGGCTCAGGGTCTCTAAGCGAGATTAACTAGTAAGAGTTCGGCGGGTCACTTGGTGGAGTGGCAAGTTGCAAATGGGCAGGTTTAACTCGGGGGGCTTAAGAGCCGATCAAGAGGGTATGTAAGCTAAACCCAGTGGGTTGGAAGCCCCCAAATGACCTTTGTTGACGAAATCAACTGTTTGGCTTGAGAGCCGATCGATAGGGTGTGATAAGCTAAACCCGGTGGGTTGGGAGCTCCCTAGACGACCTTTGTTGACGGAATCAACTGTTTAGCTTGAGAGCCGATCGATAGGGTGTGATAAGCTAAACCCAGCGGGTTGGAAGCCCCCTAGACGACCTTTGTTGACGAAATCAACTGTTTGGCTTGAGAGCTGATCGATAGGGTGTGATAAGCTAAACCCAACGGGTTGGAAGCCCCCTAGACGACCTTTGTTGACGAAATCAACTATTTGGCTTGAGAGCCGATCGATAGGGTGTGATAAGCTAAACCCAGCGGGTTGGAAGCCCCCTAGACAACCTTTGTTGACGAAATCAACTGTTTGGCCTGAGAGCTGATCGATAGGGTGTGATAAGCTAAGCCCAGCGGGTTGGAAGCCCCCTAGAGGACCTTTTTTTGCACAACTGAGATATGTGAAACGGCAAAGGCACCGGCTTGCAGGGATGCCAACTTTATGTACAATGATGGTGTACAATGTCGATTCTCAACGACTCAGGTGTAGTAAGGCCATAGATGAGCTATGTTCCACGGCCGGCGGGTCTCCTGCCCAGAAGTCCTGGAGTCGTCTCGAACATCAATGAGGTAATATGACCCGTTGTTGAGATTCTTGTTGACCACGAAAGGCCCTTCCCACGGAGGGGACAACTTGTGTGCATCCGTCTGATCTTGAATCAACCGCAACACTAAGTCGTCTTCTTGAAACGTCCGGGTTTTAACTCTGTGGCTATGGTAGCGACGCAGGTCTTGCTGATAGATCGTCGATCGAGCCGCCGCGAGATCATGTTCTTCCTCCAAGGCATCCAACGCGTCTTGACGTGCTGTTTCGTTATCTTCCTCAACGTAAGCCGCCACTCGTGGCGAGTCATGATGGATATCGCTTGGTAACACGGCTTATGTGCCATAAACCATGAAGAAAGGTGTATAACCTGTTGATCTGTTGGGAGTGGTTCGGATGCTCCATAAGACGGACGACAACAACTCCACCCAACAGCCCGGCGTGCGCTACAAAGGAACCATAAGCCAGGGTTTGATACCTCTCAAGATTTCCTGGTTAGCATGTTCTGCCTGACCATTTGATTGCGGATGAGCCACCGCAGAAACATCAAGCCGGATGTCCTCATTTTCACAGAACACTTGCATAGCCCCCTTGGATAAGTTCGGGCCATTATCTGTGATGATACTGTGAGGATAACCAAAGCGGTAGATCAACTTCTTAATAAATTGAACCGCCATAACCGCATCACACTTGCTGACCGGCTCTGCTTCTACCCACTTGGTAAATTTGTCCGCCGCTACCAAGAGGTGGGTCTTCTTGTCCTTGGATCTCTTGAAAGGCCCGACCATATCAAGCCCGTAGACTGCAAACGGCCAGGTAATTGAAATCATGCACAACTCTTGAGCCGAGACATGAGTATGTCGGTCGAACTTCTAACATCCATCGCACTTGCGAACCAAGTCCTCTGCATTTTTATGAGCTGTCAGCCAGAAGAAACCATGTCAAAAAGCCTTGGCCACCAGATATTTTGAGCCGGCATGATGACCACAATCGCCAGCATGAATTTCATTCAAGATTTCCTTGCCCTCTTCAGGTGAAACACAATGTTGGAAGACACCAGTGACGCTGCACTCATGTAACTCACCATTGATTATGGTTATAGACTTAGACCACCTGGTGATATGTCTAGCCAGATTTTCATCATCAGGTAATTCGCCGCGATTCAAGTACGCCAAGTAAGGCACGGTCCAGTCAGGAATAGCATGTAGAGCCGCCACCAGCTACCCCTTTGGGTCAGGTTCGGCCAAGTCTTCCTCTTAAGATAACTTAACCGACAGGTGATGTAACACATCTAAGAAAATGTTAGGCGGTATCGGCTTACGCTGAGAACCCAGCCATGACAGGGCGTCAGTCGCCTCGTTCCTGCAACTATCAATATGATCCACCTGATAACCCTTGAAATGACCAGCGATGACATCCACCGCCTGACGATAAGCCGCCATCCTCGGGTCCTTGGAATCCCAAGTGCCTGAAACTTGCTGAGCAACCAGGTCTGAGTTGCCGAGACACCTAACCCGGCTCAGGTTCATCTCCTTAGCCACCCAAAGGCCATGAAGTAGAGCTTCGTACTCAGTTGCATTATTAGTACAAGGAAACATTAACCTTAACACATAACAGAATTTGTCACCTTTGGGGGAGGTTAAGACAACCCCTGCCCCTGATCCTTCCAGCTGCTTGGATCCATCAAAGTGGATTGTCCAATATGTGTTATCTGGCTTTTCCTCGGGCGCCTGACACTCCATCTAGTCGTTTATGAAATCCACCAGGGCTTGAGACTTGACCGCCGTGCGAGGCACGTATTTCAGATTAAGAGGTCCAAGCTTCAATGCCCACTTAGCAATCCTGCCGGTGGCCTCTCTGTTTTGGATTATATCTCCCAATGGGGCAGAGGTAACCACTGTGATCTGGTGCCCCGGGAAGTAATGCTTCAGTTTGCGATTGGCCATGAACACCCCACATACTAGCTTCTGTCAATGCGGATATCTCTGTTTGGACTCTACCAGGACTTCACTAATGTAATAAACTGGTCTCTGAACTGGATATTCCTTTCCTGCCTCCTTACGCTCAACAACGATCACAGCGCTGACTGCCCTATTGTTAGCCGCCACATATAATAGCAAAGGTTCCTTCTGCCGGAGCTGCTAAGACTGGCAGCTCTGTGAGGGCCTCAAACGCTTCACCCGCTGCCGTACTCCAGACAAAGTTATATGTCTTCTTCATCATCTGGTACAAAGGGATGACCTTCTCACCAAGGCGGCTTATAAACCGGCTTAACGCAGCGATCCGTCCCGCCAGGCGTTGAACATCATTGATGCATGCCGACTCGGATAGGGAAGTGATGGCCTTGATCTTATCTAGATTAGCCTTAATGCCACGCTCAAAGACTAGGAAACCCAAGAGCTTTCTTGCAGGAACACCGAAAACACACTTAGCCAGGTTAAGCATCATATTGTAGACCCGTAAGTTGTCAAAGGTATCCTTCAGGTCATCAAGCAGAGTCTCTTTCTTCCTGGACTTAATCACAATGTTATCCACGTATGCATGAACGTTGCGCCCAATTTGGCTGTGAAGACAATTTTGCACACAACACTGGTAAGTCGCCTGGGCACTCTTGAGCCTGAAAGGCATAGACACATAGCAGAAGACACCAAAAGGCGTGATGAAAGCCGTCTTCTTTTAGTCCTTGACTGCCATCTTGATCCGATGGTAGGCAGAATAAGCATCCAGGAAACATAAACTCTCACAACCCATCGTTGCATCAATGATCTGGTCGATACGGGGGAGAGCAAATGGGTCAGCCAGACAGGCTTTATTAAGATCTGTGTAATCCACACACATACGCCACGTGTCATTCTTCTTAAGCACTAGTACCGGGTTAGCAAGCCACTATGGGTGAAACACTTCAACGATGAAACCCGCCGCCAGGAGCTGGGCCACCTCTTCCCCAATGGCCTTGCGCCTCTCTTCATTGAACCGTCGTAGAAACTGTTTGACCGGCTTAAACTTAGGATCCACATTAAGGTGGTGCTCAGCGAACTCTCTTGGTACACCTGGCATGTCAGAAGGCTTCCATGCAAAGATGTCCCGATTCTCACCGATGAATTCGATGAGCGCGCTTTCCTATTTGGGATCCATATTGGCCCCAATACTAAACTGTTGTGATGAGTCACCTAGAGTAAAATCCACTAGCTTGGTGTCATCCACTCAGAACTTGAGGGGCAGCTCAGATTCCATGGTGGGTTTTTTGGGCGGAGTCATGTCCTCTGGGTTAACATTTTCCTTATAGAACTTGAGCTCTGCTTCCGCGCAACTTGACTCTGCATAAGCTGCTTCTCCTTCCTCACACTCAATAGCTGTCTCTCGATCACCATGCACTATAATGGTTCCCTTTAGGCCCGGCATCTTGAGCTGCAAGTACACATAACAAGGCCTAGCCATGAACTTGGCATATGCCGGGTGTCCAAACAAAGCATGATACGGACTTTTGATCTTGACCACTTCAAAACACAAGGTCTCTACCCGGTAGTTGTATTCGTCACTGAACACGACTTCCAAAGAAATTCTCCCCACTGAGTAAGCTGACTTGCCAAGCACCATACCGTGAAAAACTATTGAGGAAGGCTTAAGATCCTTATCAAGCAACTTCATCTGGTGGAAAGTGTCGTAGTACAAAATATTGATGATGATGCCACCATCCATAAGCACCTTGGTAAACACGTATCCTCCAACTTGGGGGGCAACTACCAACGCCAGCTGTCCGGGGTCATCAACACGCGGTGGGTGATCCTGTCTGCTCCAGGTTATGTCATACTCTGACCACTTCAAGTACTGCAGGAGAGCCGGTGTGACAGCATTGACCGCCCGCTTGCGCAACTTCTCGTCCCGCTTGTTAAGGCTGGTTGTAAAAACGTGATACTGACCCGAGCTGAGTTGCTTTGGATTACTCCGATACCCAGACTGGTTATTTTGCTACTGATTACTGCCATTGGTTTGTTGATGATGCCCTCCTTGGCTGCCCTGGCCCTGGTAGCCGAATCCTGAACCGCCAGACCCCAAGACGGCACCTGACCCGCCTGGCCCTAAGCCACCTGGCGGGCCTTCGCCATTGATGTTATGCTGCCACACACTATAATCCCGAAACTTGTGCATAATGTGAAAATTCCTCCATGAGTGATTCGCCACCTTATCGGGTCGGCTGTGCTCTGGGCAAGGTTTATTGAGCATATCCTCCAAATTAAAAGGAGTTTTATCCTTATTAAAGGGTTGTCAGAAGTTCCCATTGCCTTTAGCACGATTGTTCCCGGTCCTAGCGTTGGCCACCAATTCTGACCCGCCATCCGGATTCTTCCTCTTTCCTTGGTTGCCATTGCCTGCTGGACCCTTGCTATTGTTACTCTTCTTGCCCTGACCGGGCTTCTCCTCGTCAGAGCCTGGATCCTTCATATTGTGAGAGCCAGCATACTTCGTGAGAGCCGCCATGAGCTCCCCCATGTCCTGACACGAGCGCTTGAGCCAGCCAAGCTTCTATTTCAAAGGCGTGAAGTGGCAATTCTTCTCCAGAATCAAAACTGCTTGAGCCGCCATAATCTGTTCAGACGAGTGGATGATGGTTGAGGCCCGTCAGACCCAATGATGAGCCGACTCATTCTCCTGTTGCACGCAATGATCCAAATCCACGATCGTCATGGGCTGCTTGCACGTTCCCTGGAATTTTTTTATGAACTTCGCCTTTAACTCGGCCCAGGAATTGATGGTGTTGGGTGGCAAGCCCTTCAACCACGTGCGAGCCGGCCCTTCCAGCATCATGATAAAATACTTGGCACACATTGCATCGCTGACGTCTAACATCTCCATCGCCAGCTCATAGCTCTCAATCCACGCCTCCGGAGGCAGGTCAGCAGTATAGTTTGGGACCTTGCGAGGGGCCTTGAAATCCTTTGGCAGAAGTTCATTCCGTAAACACGGCGCCACGCACGGCACCCCCACGGCCCTAGTAGTTACTCCTGCTCCTACCAAGGCAGAAGGTGTCGGTTCTTGATGAGTCGCCGTCGTCGCCAGAGCCGCTTCCTCGCGTTGTGCCCTTGCTCGGTCCACCAGAGCCTGAGCATCCAGAACCGCCTGATCGTCTCGTGGCGGGTTCTGGTGTCGGTCACTGCTAGAAACCGCCGGAGACTCATAACGCTCGTTGAAGCTGCGGCTGGGGATGGGGGTTGAGTGCACACGACTCCGACTGTAGGTGTATTTCTCCTGTTGGGACATCGCTGTCTGTAGGTATCCAATAGCGTTCCTCACCTCTTCTGCGAAGGGTGCCTCGTCCGGGATAGGAATCGTACCGAGTTGGGTTGCCGCCGCCACCATGTTTTCCTCTGGGTTTGAATAGTGACCCGTCGGCGTTGGAAAAGCCATTGGTGAGGGCTAGTTCCGTTGGGGCGGGTTAGGGCGCTATTGTCGAGCCATCGTCCGACTCTCTGGTGCTTCCGCGGTCCGTCCTGCCCCTGGCGTGTTAAAAATATTCTTGGCCTCGAACTGTTCTGGCAAGCGGGACTGATGTCTCATCCGCTGAACCGCCGCTGCGGATTGCTGCTCCAGCTCAAGGTGGAAAGCGTTCGCCTTAAGGCGTTCTACCTCTGCGTCCATCTAGGCCTGCAGCACGCTGGTCTCTTGCTGAACTTCAGTCATCTGGTCCTTTATCCTTGCAATCTCTGCTTTCCAGGTGGCTTGATTCTCTGGCGTGACTTCAGTTGCCATCAGGGATGTGAGCTCATTCATCAGATCCAGGAGAACTTGAGTTGGCGGCGGGTCATCCCCCGATCCGGCTGCCACAGCAGCTGTACTGCTCGTGCCCGGTGCTGAACCCGCCATGAACATGGCCGCATGCATCGGCGGCCCATAGTCCTCCGACACATGACACTCCGACTCGGGGTAAAGCTCGTCATAGCCCTCGAGCCTTCCATTGTGAAGCGGGTAGATTGATTCCGTCTCTCCGCTCAAAGATTCATCCTCCGAACAGACGAGAGTTCCCTGTGACATGGACCCCTCTAGATCCGCGCCTTGAGTAAAACCGACGAAGACATGCTTCCCGCTCGGGTTAACATGGGCGGGTTGCATGCGCCGAGCGGGTTGTGTGCGCCGAGCCGACTCGACGATGTTGGTGCAGACGTCCAGCCCAGGTGTAGATCCGCCGACCTTGCCGATGAAAACATGAATCCCACCAAAGGGAACTCGAAAGCCATACTCGACAGAGTCGGCCTCGGGGACCCAGCCGGCGTCGTCAATGTAGATCCGGCTTCGGCGACTCTTGTTCATCTTGCCAACAACGTATCCCTCGATCCCTGGAAGAGATCCCTTTGAGAACTCAACACCACCGAGTGCTAGCCCCACAGCGGGCGCCAACTATCATGGTTTTATCACGGCAGATGTCCGAAGACTTATGTCCGAGGCCATTGCTAAGGTGATGGACTCAAAGCGGTTGGTTGGGACGAAGGACACGAGTTTACCCAGGTTTGGCCCCTCGAGATGTGGTAAAAGCCTACGTCCTGCTTGTGTTGTATTGATTGGAGTATCGATTACAAGGGAGCGGATTCACTTGACCTAGTTCTCGATTGATTGGTTTCTGTCTAAGTTGCCCCGGGTCATGCCCTTATATAGGAGGCCAAGACCACGGGCTACAAGTCTCATGCCGACTTTTATAATGTATCCGACTCTATCTCTACATTGCCTAGCCTTCCTGGGAAAACCGTCTCCGGGCGGCTTAACCGCCCGGGTCTTCATGCCTTCTTGGTTTGGGCCTCGCCTAGGCCCATCTTGGTAAACTGCCATACGTCTAAGCTTACGTCCCCAGGCCCATCGGCCTTGGTATGGCTTATGAGCCACCAGGTATAACCCGGCCCCACCTGGGCGGGTCTCACCACGGCGTTATATCCCCCAACAAGACCCGATGTGAGCCTTGCCATAAGTACGGCCGGAAGGTTTCAAACTGATCCAGGAATGGAGCACTGGACGGCGGTCAAGAATATCCTTGAGTACCTGAAAAGGACTAAGGAAATGTTTCTCATTTATGGAGGTGATCAAGAGCTCGTCGTAAAGGGTTATGTCGAAGCAAGCTTTGACACTGGTCTAGATGACTCTAAGTCTCAAACCGGATATGTATTTATTCTCAATGGGGGAGCAGTAAGTTGGTGCAGTTCCAAGCAGAGCGTGGTAGCCGATTTTACATGCGATGCGGAGTACATCGCAGCCTCGGAGGCGGCAAAGGAAGGTGTCTAGATGAAGGAGTTCATGACAGATCTTGGAGTAGTGCCCACTGCACTGAATCGAATGACTTTGTTCTGTGACGACACTGGTGCCATTGCTCTGGCCAAGGAACCAAGGTTTCACAAGAGGAACAGACACATAAAGCGACGCTTCAATTCCATCCGCGATTAAATCAATGAGGAGGGCATAAATATTTGCAAAGTGCACACGGATCTTAATGTCACAGACCCATTGACTAAACCTCTTCCAAGGGCTAAACATGATCAACACCAGAACTGTATGGGTGTTAGATTCATTACAATGTAAATCACATAGTGATGTGAGCAAGATTATGGACTCTAGTGCAAGTAGGAGACTGTTGGAAATATTCCCTAGAGGCAATAATAAAATGGTTATTATTATATTTCCCTGTTCATGATAATTGTTTATTATTCATGCTATAATTGTATTGATTGGTAACACATTGCATGTGGATACATAGACAACACTGTCCCTAATATGCCTGTAGTAAACTAGCTCGTTGATCAAAGATGGTCAAGGTTTCCTACCCATAGACATCAGATATCATTTGATAATGGGATCACGTCAATGGGAGAATGATGTGATGGACAAGACCCAAACTATGAACATAGCATATGATCGTGTCAGTTTATTGCTATAGTTTTCTACATGTCAACTATCTGTTCCTATGACCATGAGATCATGTAACTCACTGACACCGAAGGAATACCTTGCGTGTATCAAATGTCACAACATAACTGGGTGACTATAAAGATGCTCTACAGGTATCTCTAAAGGTGTCTGTTGAGTGGGCATGGATCAAAACTGGGATTTGTTACTCCGTGTGACAGAGAGGTATCTCAAGGCCCACTCAATAATACAACATCACAACAAGCCTTGGAAGCAAAGTGACTGAAGTGTTAGCCATGGGATCTTGTATTACGGAACGAATAAAGAGACTTCTCGGCAACGAGATTGAACTAGGTATAGAGATATCGACGGTCGAATCTCGGGCAAGTAACATACTGAAGAACAAAGGGAACAATATACGGGATTAACTGAATCCTTGACATAGAGGTTCAACCGATAAAGATCTTCATAGAATATGTACGAACCAATATGGGCATCCAGGTTCCGCTATTGGTTATTGACCGTAGAGGTGTCTCGGTCATGTCTACATAGTTCTCGAACCCACGGGGTTTGCACACTTAACGTTCGGTGACATTTCGGTAGTATTGAGTTATGTATGGTGGTGATCGAAGGTTATTCAAAGTCCCGGATGAGATCCCGAACGTCACGAGGAGCTCCAGAATGGCCCAGAGGTAAATATTGATATATAGGAAGTCCCGTTTTTGTCACCGGAAATGCTTCGGGTATTTCCGGTAGTGTACCGGGGGTGCCGGGAGGCCATCGGGAGGGGCCACCCACGCCGGGAGGCCACATGGGACTAAAGGGTGGTGCACCAACCCTTAGTGGGCTGGGCAAGCCAGCTCCACAAGGCCCATGAGGCTAGGAATGTGGGATAGGAAAAAACCCCAAAGAGAGGGAAGGGTTTCCAAGTAGGATTGGAATCCTACTTGGAGTAGGATTGGAGGTGGAGTCCTCCACCTCCTCCCACTTCGGCCGAAGCCCCTAGGGGAATCCTAGGGTTGCCTCCTTCCCCCTCCCTCCTATATATACTAGAGGTATAGAGCCCCAAATCACAAGTCCACGTGCTAGTTCTCTATTCCCTAGTTCCTCCACCAGATAGATTTTGATGGTGCTTAGGCGAAGTCCTGCCGGAATAGTTCCACCACCACTGCCGCCGCACCATCGCGCTGTCGGAGAACTCATATACCTCTTGAAATCACATTTTCTCCCTTGGTGATTTTGGTAATTAATAACAACATATATGTCATTGAACTAATGTTTCCACTAAGTATGTTTCAGGAAAAGTTCAATGATGGGCTGGCAAAAGGGTTGTGGAATACCCCAGGATTCAAGGAAATAGATTGGCAAAGCTTCAAGCAAGAGGACTCTACTTTTTACTTTGTGAGAAATCACTTTGAGTCCATAGAAAAACCAATAATATTAAAAGGGGGTAAGGTACTGTTGGTGGACAAAATGCTCATACGTGCACAAGTGATACTCACCACATTCACCCACAAGTTCTTCTACAAAAGTCTGTCCAAAGTCAAATATCCAAAATCGTTGCAACCAACACTCCCCACTCGGTGCCGCCGATTCTCAGCCTTAGACAGACTCAGCCAAACCCTAGCTCTTCGGTGCAACTGATTCTGATTTGGTGCCAACGCGTTTGCGTTGCCAACTTTCTGTTATGCAAATTCACAAAATCAGTCCCACCGAGTTTGCTGAATCGGCGTCACCGAGTCCGGTAATCTGACCGTTGGTCACCTTATCGGTGCAACCGAGTTTTATGTATCGGTCTCACCAAGATTCAAAAGTTGCTACCTTTTAGGCAACTCGGTACCACCGAGATTAACACATCGGTGTCACCGAGTTGGACTTATTAGGTGTAACGGTTGGATTTGTGGAGATGCCTATATATACCCCTCCACCACCACTCACTCGAAAGGGAACCACTTAGAACAGATCCCCACTCATACCAACTAATTTTCTCAGAGAGAGAGCCAGCTACTCATGTGTTGAGATCATGTCATTCCATTCCAACCATATGAATCTTGATCTCTAGCCTCCCAAAGTTGCTTTCTACCCAATCAATCTCTTCCACCAAGCCAAATTTGTGAGAGGGTGATTGTGTGTTGAGGAGTATATCATCTTGAAGCACAAGAGCAAGGAGTTCATCGATATTATCAAGCATATTACCTTTTGTAGGGTGGTGCCTCCTAGATTGGTTAGGTGTCGCTTGGGAGACTCCTACTTCGTGTTGTGGAGTGAACCAAGAAGTTTGTAAGGGCAAGGAGATCATCTACTTCGTGAAGATCTGCCCCGAGTTAGACTAGTCCTCCGTGGACGTAGGCCATCATGGTATAGTCAAGGTTGCTTCTTCATGGAACCCTCCGTGGGTAGAGCCCTTCGTGAGCTCTCGCAACCTTTACCCTCTGTGGGTTAAAGACTCCATAAACGTCGACGTACGATAGCACCACCTATCAAAACCACGGGAAAAAATCATCGTGTCTCCAAATTGCGTTTGATCCTCCTATCATTCCTTTACTACTCATGCTTGTCTTTATTTTTCGCTGCTATACTCGTAGACATGCATGTGTATGGTGTACTTGATTTTCTATGAACGCTAAAATCTGCCAACACTTAAAATTGGGAAAAAGTAGATTTTTATTTGGTTAAGTAGTCTAATCACCCCCCTCCCCTCTAGACCTACTTTCGATCCTACACTTCTCCGCACCCTCTTAACGGATCAAGAAGGCGGAGATCGTCATCGAACTGTACGTGTGCTGAACATGGAGGTGTCGTCCGTTGGGCGCTAGATCTGGACGGATCGTGATCGGATCGCGGGATGGCTAGCGATTTGGATCGCGAAGACGTTAGACTACATCAACCACGTTTCTTAATGCTTCCCGCTTAGCGATCTACAAGGGTATGTAGATCCACTCTCCCTCTTGTAGATGCTCATCATCATTGATAGATCTTGCGTGTGCGTAGGAATTTTTTTTGTTTCCCATGCAACGTTCCCCAACACAATCATCTATATGGACTTCATCTGAAATAAACTAGGTAAAACTATTAGTCCAAAAGACACTGTATGTTGTCATGAATTATCAAAACCTTCAAGGGAGCAAATATGCTTTCAGCGGCTTCAGTAACACCATCATCATGTACCCGATGGGCGATGCCAACACATGGGCCACTTCATCATGAACTTAACCTCGGCTTCGCTGTTCGACCGCAACGATCAATTCTTCCCCTCGAGATAAGGATCACCACTCGTCGACGCTTCCTCCGCCCATCACAGGCGTCCGAGGCCGGTGCGCGTCCCTCGTTTTCGGAGAGGCCCGTGTCGAGGTCTTTAAGGAAGCAAATCTTATTATATGTGAGAGCTTTTGGTGAGATTATGCATGTGTGGGCATCGAGTTGGTTTCCTTTCAGATTTATTTCATCTTACGTGCAACACTCGCTCTTCCTTTTTTCTGTTCAAAATTGCTAGAATTTGTTTCATTTTGTTTGCACGCGTGTGTATATATATATATATATATATATATATATATATATATATATATATATATGGGCTGGCCATCTTCATTTTTAACACAGTACAAACGCAAGCATCCATATACACGCGCATACACTCACCCTTATGAATGCACAAACGCATACCCTACCCCTATGAGCATCTCTGAGAGACTGAGCCGACGTATCATCTTAAAATTTACGGAGTCATCATAAACGTCTCTTCCCCGACGAGAACTTCTCTCACTGAATACGCATCGCCGAAAATCCTGATATAAAGCCAGAAATAATGCGAGCACCAGGATTTAAACCCTAATGGGCTGGGTATACCACTATCCCTCTAACCATACAATCAGAGGTTGATTCGTACTTCGTTTGTTTGTTTGCACATACATGACGTAATGACACCGACGAAACCAAAATAGGGTACATAAAAATTATTTAAGCGGGACTAAATCAAGAACATCACCATCCACTGTTAGTAGGTATGAGTATAGATAGATACGATTTAAAAATTAGTATACTAGCGGACAGAAGGCGCAGCAGCACGCCGCGCCCGTGTGTACATGTTTTTTTAAGTAAGAAAAGGAGTGGGCGTGCTATTGGAGTCGAGCTGGCTGTGAAGGAGTCTTTTTCACAAATTCAGGAAATTATCATTGAACATTGGCGGAACATGAAAGTACAATTAGAATCTGGAGTAAGATGTTTATTATTTGACACTTCTAACTTCTTTGTAGCTATAAATTGTTTATTATTTGATACTTCCAACTTCTGTCTAGACATCAAAATCTGATGCATCATTAACATAAATTCGATGCGTAATCTCCGTGAGAAGTTAACTTTGTAACCTTTGCAAGTTCAGAATCAAAGTATCGTACTATTAGCCTAGGAAGTCTGCAGCGTGATCATCATAAGAAAAGCAGCACTACAAAGAATGTCATCTACTTGAATGAATATATTTCAAGATCGAAAGTAACATATAATGTTGGAGGATGGATATCTGTTAGAAATGCACAACAATTAGTTACAAATCAGTGTGTTTCTCTTCTCTACCAATTGAGTAAGGCCAAAAAGATTTCAAAAAAACTAAGGCCAAAAGAGCTAAAGGAGCACAATTACCCCACAACCTAATTACTCGGCTACCGAATTATGCTTGAATGCTTTAGGTTTTCCATCAAGAACATGTACTTCTAAAACAGAAACTTAGAACATTTGAAATTAAAGACAAAGACACTAAGAGATTCATAAATAAGACGACCACGTAAACCAACTTTTAGCAACTATACTGCTTCAGTGCAACGGGGTAAATCATGTGGCAAGCAAAAGTAGCATTAGATTTTTTGTCTCTATTGAAACGGACGTTGAATTGGCATGGTTAAAGCAAAATGATGTCCATAACATATAGTATTATTCATGTTTCGCTGAAGTAAAGTGGCAGAAAAGAAACAGAGATATGAATACCAAATTGAAGAATATATTTTAAGGGGAAACACTACTATACAATCTATTATAAACGGCCTTCAGCACACAAATTTGATTTAGGTTTTAGGACTTGTAAAAATTCTTGGTTTCTACGCTATGCACTATCCATAAGGAAAATTACTTAGTGGCCCTTTGTTGTAATAGTCTGGCCTAAATAATCGGTGATTACCCCAACATAAAAGCACATTACGGGATGCACTACAGCAGAGGTTATCAAATTTATCAAGAATTGTAGAACATGAAGTAGGGTTATCATACTGAAATTGCTTAGTTTGATGACCTAATTTTTGTATGCTAACATGTTAGCCATGGAACAATATGGTAGTGGCACACAATGTTGACAGGTTAGACAGAGATGTTCCATGGTAAATGGATAATGTCGCATTGCACATGATCTTGTATGCTGCTGCATGTCGCCCGAGTATGCATTCTTGTGGTACTGATTATTGGGTTCCATTATGATTCTGGGAACTGTCACATCATATATGAATGAACATCACGCATTAATTAGTAATCGTTGTATCATAGCTAATATACATGAAAAGTGGGTCTTTTTGTCAGTCGCGTTTTTATTTTGCTTACTGTTGACATTTAACTTAACGAGTTCATATGATTGTCCATAGTTTTCTATTTATATGATCAAAAGAAGAGAAGTATGAGCATGTATCTACGACAAAATTTATTTACTGCTTCCCTCTTGTCCTATCTACTATTGTTACTTGATCCCAAAAGTTTGCATGATCGCTGATGCTTTCCAAATTGGATGAGCAATAAAAGGAAAAAAAATATGTATTGAAACAGTAACATAAATTGGTATGTATAGTTATGAATAGAAACACTTAACAGGCATGCAAAATGTACCAAAATTACACAGAGAATGTGTATGGAGAAGGTTGACACAGCATTTCCAGGGTACTTTTAGGCCTATGTGGTCATCTATTACCTTGTGGACACGGGTGCAGTCTTTCTTATTTGATCCAAAGATTGTATGTTGTTGCGTACAATTTCAGAACTGCATGGAAAAAAGAAAGACGAAGACACATTCAGAGTGCATATAAGTTAATTATTTGCTACCGTGTGGCATCAAAGTGGAAGAACAGAAAGATGCAAGAGAATGCAAAAGCAAAGGAGTTCTGTGGCGATCAGTTTGTAAGCCCAGAACCAAATGAAGTAAGCAGACAAATTAGATTCATAGTTAACAAACTCATGCAACCAAGGATCTGACAAAATAGTGCCTTTGATCCGGTATACTGTTGATTGCGCCTACTTGGAGCGCAGCACAGGGTGCTCTGATTCATAGGAGATACCAATGGAAGAGCTAAAACGACCTGAAACAATTTGGCTGATCATTATATATACAAATAGCAAGGTAGTAATAACTGTGTAGAAGGATAAGTGTAGACACGTATGTATATCTGTATATTTGACAGGTGTAAACACATGTTATGCAGGAGGAATGGTAGTGGAGGCAGTAAATGAAACACTGGCAACGTGGCATGTATGCAAAATTCTTGATTGTTATTTATATATGTATCTTAATTCTCATCGATATACGAATCTAAGTTCCTAAATGAATTTAGAGCGCGGCTGAACCTAGCAGATTAGGTCTCTTCGATTTCTTTCTGCAAAGATTGCCATTTTATTGAAGAATGCTGATACATGTGAGAGCTTATTATTTGTGATTCTCAAAGAAGAATAAAAAATAAGAGAAGAAGTAGGAACATTACTTGGCCAATCTGTTAGCATGGAAGAGAAATTAGTGTGCTATCTCTGTTTCTAGCCTGTTGGTTTTGATGTATCACGTGCTGGATTTTGCTAAGGCCTTTGGCCCAAAGCCCATCCTAAAAATCTGAAATTCTCATGACCCATGTGTGTGGTGTGGTTGGGACCAAAGTTTAGTCCCACATTGCTAGTGGAGGGAGAGCAACACCTCTTTATAAGGTGAGCTTTTCTAGCACTTGTAAGAGAGTGAGAAGAGAAGAGGCCCTCGCGCACTCCTCCTCCTCGCTCGCCGCGGCGCGGCGCGGGATTGAGCCGAGCCGAGCTCATATCTACGCGCTTATTTTTGCCGGTCAGGAACGGAGAGTCCTTAACAGACACGACACGATCTGAGACGTCGGACCGTGGGCTGTAACCGACTCGGACGTGGGTCTAGACCACGTCTCTCCACCGCCGCGCATATATATACGTGAGGTCCCTGTCAACCCTAGCCGTCACCACCAACATATGGTTTCGCATCGTTCCAGAATATTGCGCCGCCATCTAGGTCTTCTCCATCCCTCCTTTCGGCGTGCACCGCGAGAAGGGACAGTAGGCCTCCGGAACCCCGCCTCTTGTGATCCTGTACGGGAGAGGGGCGATCAGGTTTTTGGGGAGCGCGTTTGCGCGACTGCTGGCAGCAACGACTTCCCGGACGACGACTTCTTCCCCAGCTTCGCCAACCTCTTCATCAACGACATGGATGACAACGGCAACGCTGGTGGTCCTGCTTCCGCTGCACCGTACGAAACCTTGCCCTCTCTGTTTCAGATCATGTTGCAATTTCTTTGTCTACTCCGTGTCGTAGATTCGTTTTATGCGGTTACTATGCTGGTCTGCATGATAAGTTTAGTTTATGCTTTTGTCGTCGTGATCTACTTTCTGTTTATTCGGATTAAACTTTGTAGTAACTTGCTTATCTATTCATCATCACGTTGTGCACCCAAATACATCAAATCAAGGCTAATACAGTTTCGGATTTGATGTACCAATCCTGATAATTAAGAACAACCAAATGTCCATTCAGATCATTTCTTCAGAATCTAGCTCAAATAAGGCAAAGTATAATTGAAACCCGGCATTTTATATATGCACTAGCATACAGCAACAGGAGGCAGATGAAATTCAGTTCAAACTTACCAGTATTTCTTACCAACTCCTGGTTCAGATTATTGATGGGATATAACATTTCAAAATAAGAAGTATATAAAATTGTGTTCCTAAATACAAAGCCTTCATGTGGCTCCAATATAAAGTCGCTTCAAATATTGTGTGGGTGCTTCTGCCCAACTGCAACAAATCACCGTCTAGAAGATGAAAGAAGAACACCATAAGATTCAAGTTTTCATGTCAACTGAATTTCACGAAAACCTAAGAGTCATGAAGTTAAAACATCAATCTGGTCATAGAGTATATACATGTTCAGTATCTAAATTCAATATTCAAGGTGCAGGGGACTATACATGTTCAATTATCTACTTGTTATGCAGATCATGGTTATGGTGTTGGCTAAAGGAGGGGTGGAGGATGCGGTCAGGAAGGCTCGGACGCCCGACATGGCGTGCTCGGCAGTGTTTTTTAAAGAAGGATCCTCCAGTATATGAGGAATGGTGATACTCTGTTCAACATTTAACAACAAAAACATGACAGGTGAGAGGATTTCATAACTCTTTTCCAGTACTCACAAAGTAAAAGCACACTGGTACAAGTAAAATTAAGGACTACTGGTGTTTCATTTATAGTACTGCTCATAAATCTGACTCTCTTTTGAAAGGATTGTTTTTTTTTGTGATTTCAACAACCATATTCAAAAGTTGTATGCTTGCAGGACTAGGGTCAAGTAGGACTAGGGTCCACAATTCTGGTAATCAACTTCTTAGCTCCAGTAGAAAACCAAGAGGGGCATGTGCTGAGCTTCTGAGGTAAGTTATTCCCGAACGGAGTAAAATGAAATAATAGGCATCAATATCATCTAAGATATTCCCTGGAAAAGAAGCATCTGAGATGCTTTTCGCATTTATGCATCTTTTGAACAGTATTGGTATTACATTTTTATAAAGGGCGATGATGTTTTCATCCTTGAAAGTTAAAACCACGACAAGCAGAATAAAATGGATTAGCCCACAGGACCAGATAATTGTCCCTGCACCATCATAACCTCTATCCTCAATCACCTGCAGAGAAATCTAAGTTAGACAAGCCTGCTGCAGTTGCGTATAGAACGTTGTAGTCATGGAATTTTCAGACAGCCCTTTCGTGTGCTGGACAAATACATGCAGACTCCCTTTGCTCTTCCATCATTAAGATGACCTTTCAATGAATATCCTTACTGTCATGTTGCTATGGCGTTTTGTAATATTTAGCAACACAAATTAGCAAAGATTCACTATTAGATTTTATCGTTCATTCATGTATAGTAGTTGCAGAAGCTTTGCTCATGTTATTTTTTGGTCTGGCTATAATACATATGCGATTAGTAGGACCTATTAGTAATCCACATACTCTTTTGAAAATCATGTAGCTCAGGTGTTGCCTCTCTCCCTGGACGATCAATTTAACTCATCTTATGTTTTTGTGTCAACCAATGTATTAAGTTAAACTCATGAGGGAATGTTTTATTTAATTTAGTACAGGAATATTAATTGCATCAAATAGTGATTTTTTAATTGTGACTAACTCATGATGCACGCCGCTTGGGCAGCAGTTTCGGCGATGGCCAATGGTGTATGGTTTCCTTCCACGGCCATGCTGGGTCAGGCTCCACCCGATCCCATCGTCCTCCTCTTGGTCATAAGTACTCATTCCGTTGATCTACGATAGCTTGCCGCAACACCGAATTTGCCATGTTCAAATTAGATGATTGATTAATTCTCTTGCAAACCATTCAACTTGGCTTGCTTCTATATTCTCAATCTATTTTTTTTCAAAAAACAATTACTGCATCTGTCGTATTCCTTTTATTTTACCCCTTTTGGTGCTGATCATGAGAGAAATTCTATTATAATGCTTCAGGTTAATTTCATGTAGTTCCATCTAGCTTTTATGTCTCAGTGTATAAATAGAATAATTGATATTTATGTATATACTCTAGGATCTGATGGATAGATGATTTGCTGCTCAAAGGTGTCACTAGATAATTGAACATGTATAGTCCCCTGCACCTTGAATATTGAATGTAGATACCAAACATGTATATAGTCTATGATCAGATTGATGTTTTAACTTCATGACTCTTAGGTTCTCGTGAAATTTAGTTGACATGAAAACTTGAATCTTATGGTGTTCTTCTTTCATCTTCCAGACGGTGATTTGTTGCAGTTGAGCAGAAGCACCCACACAATATTTGAAGCGACTTTATATTGGAGCCACATGAAGGCTTTGTATTTAGGAACACAATTTTATATACTTCTTACTTTGAAATGTTGAATCCCATCAATAGTCTGAACCGGGAGTTGGGAAGAAATACTGGTAAGTTTGAACTGAATATCATCTGCCTCCTGTTGCTGTATGCTAGTGCATATATAAAATGCCGGGTTTCAATTATACTTTGCCTTATTTGAGCTAGATTCTGAAGAAATGATCTGAATGGACATTTGGTTGTTCTTAATTATCAGGATTGGTACATCAAATCCGAAACTGTATTAGCCTTGATTTGATGTATTTGGGTGCACAGCGTGATACATCAAAACCAACAGGCTAGAAACAGAGATAGCACACTAATTTCTCTTCCATGCTAACAGATTGGCCAAGTAATGTTCCTACTTCTTCTCTTATTTTTTATTCTTCTTTGAGAATCACAAATAATAAGCTCTCACATGTATCAGCATTCTTCAATAAAATGGCAATCTTTGCAGAAAGAAATCGAAGAGACCTAATCTGCTAGGTTCAGCCGCGCTCTAAATTCATTTAGGAACTTAGATTCGTATATCGATGAGAATTAAGATACATATATAAATAACAAGCAAGAATTTTGCATACATGCCACGTTGCCAGTGTTTCATTTACTGCCTCCACTACCAGCTCCTCCTGCATAACATGTGTTTACACCTGTCAAATATACAGATATACATACGTGTCTACACTTATCCTTCTACACAGTTATTATTACCTTGCTATCTGTATATATAATGATCAGCCAAATTGTTTCAGGTAGTTTTAGCTCTTCCATTGGTATCTCCTATGAATCAGAGCACATTGTGCTGCGCTCCAAGTAGGCGCAATCAACAGTACACCGGATCAAAGGCACTGTTTTTTCAATCCTTGGTTACATGAGTTTGTTAACTATGAATTGTGTGCTTACTTCATTTGGTTCTGGGCTTACAAACTGATCGCCACAGAACTCGTTTGCTTCTGCATTCTCTTGCATCTTTCTGTTCTTCCACTTTGATGCCAGACGGTAGCAAATAAGTAACTTATATGCACGCTGAATGTGTCTTCGTCTTTGTTTTTTCCATGCAGTTCTGAGATTGTACGCAACAACATACAATCTTTGGATCAAATAGGAAAGACATCACCCATGGCCACAAGGTAATAGATGACCACATAGGCCTAACAGTACCCTCGAAATGTTGTTTCAACCTTCTCCATACACATTCTCTGTGTAATTTTGGTACATTTTGCATGCCTGTTAAGTGTTTCTATTCATAGCTATAGATACCAATTTATGTTACTGTTTCAATACATTTTTTTCTTGCTCATCCAATTTGGAAAGCATCAGCAATCATGCAAACTTTTTGGATCAAGTAACAACAGTAGATAGGACAAGAGGGAAGCAGCAAATAAATTTTGTCGTAGATACATGCTCATACTTCTCTTCTTTGGATCATATCAATAGAAAACTATGGACAATCATATGAACTCTTTAAGTTAAATGTCAACAGTAAGCAAAATAATAATGCGACTGACAAAAAGACCCACTTTTCATATATATTAGCTATGATACATCAATTACTAATTAATGCGCGATGTTCATTCATATATGCGGTGACAGGTCCCCAGAATCATATTGGAACCCAATAATCAGTACCACAAGAATGCATACTCGGGCGACATGCAGCATACAAGATCATGCGCAATGCGACATTATCCATTTACCATGGAACAGCTCTGTCTAACCTGTCAACATTGTGTGCCACTACCATACTGTTCCATGGCTAACATGTTAGCATAAAAAAATTAGGTCATCAAACTAAGCAATTTCAGTTTGATAACCCTACTTCATGTTCTACAATTCTTGATAAATTTGATAACCTCTGTTGTAGTGCATCCCGTAATGTGCTTTTACGTTGGGGTAATCACCGATTATGTAGGCCGGACTATTACAACAAAGGGGCACTAAGTACTTTTCCTTATGGATAGTGCATAGCGAAGAAACCAAGAATCGTTACAAGTCCTAACACCTAAATCAAATTTTTGTATTGAAGGACACTTATAATTGATTGTATAGTAGTGTTTCCCCTTAAAATATATTCTTCAATGTGCTTTTCATATCTCTGTTTCTTCTCTGCCACTTTACTTCAGCGAAACATGAATAATACTATATGTCATGGACATCATTTTACTTTAACCATGCCAATTCAACGTCTGTTTCAATAGAGACAAAAAATCTAATGCTACCTTTGCTTGTCACGTGATTTACCACCTTGCAGTGAAGCAATATAATTGCTTAAAGTTGGTTTACGTGGTCTTCTTATTTATGAATCTTTTAGTATCTCTGTCTTTAATTTCAAATGTTCTAAGTTTCTGTTTTAGAAGTACATGTTCTCGATGGAAAAACTAAAGCATTCAAGCATAATTAGGCAGCCGGGAAATTAGGTTGTGGGGTAATTGTGCTCCTTTAGCTCTTTTGGCCTTACTTTTTTTGAAATCTTTTTGGCCTTACTCAATTGGCAGAGAAGAGAAACACACTGATTTGTAACTAACTGTTGTGCATTTCTAACGAGATATCCATCCTCCAACATTATATGTTGCTTTCCATCTTGAAACATATTCATTCAAGTAGATGGCATTCTTTGTAGTGCTGCTTTTCTTATCATGATCACGCTGCAGACTTCCTAGGCTAATAGTAAGATACTTTGATTCTGAACTTGCAATGGTTACAAAGTTAACTTCTCACGGAGACTATGCATCGAATTTAAATTTATGTTAATGATGCATCAGATTTTGATGTCTAGACGGAAGTTGGAAGTATCAAATAATAAACAACTGATAGCTACAAAGAAGTTAGAAGTGTCAAATAATAAACATCTGACTCCAGATTCTAATTGTATTTTCATGGTCCGCCAATGTTTAATGATAATTTCCTGAATTTGTCAAAAAGACTCCTTCGCAGCTAGCTGGACTCCAATACCATTCCCACTCCTTCTCTTACTTAAAAAACACATGTAAACACACGGGCGCAGCGTGCCGCCGCGCCTTCTGTCCGCTAGTGAAATAAATCAGATCAATCGATTAGCCAATCCGTAAGGATAGGTTGACGACAGTATGAACTGTTATAATTCAAATTAGGCATGTACCTTGTGTGTCAGGTGGAAGCGATGCCACATAGCTTCCTAATGATTGCGGTGCCCTACCTTGGAGAAGCCGCTGGTGGGTGTGGTGGCCGCCGCAATGAAACCGCCCCCTCGAAGAGAATAAGGGAAGAGAGCCGCCGCCGCACGACGAAGGCCCCGACGTGCACCTCGTTCAGGGCGTCTAGGGTGTGGCTCATGCGCTAATCTTGTTGTCACCGGAGCCGCATCCGTGGTCGGAGTGAGGGTGAGGGGTAGAGTGAGGTCGCATAGAGGGTTTGTGGATGCGCACCCTCCTTGGCCCAGCGGGGGGGGGGGGGTGGAGGAGGGGGAGGCCGGGAGGCGGCAGCATAGGAGGCGGCCAGCCAGCCGTGGCAGCGAAGCAGGACACCCGGCTCCCCTTTTCTCTCTCGCTGCCCTTCTCTCTCGTTCTCCCCGGAAAAAAAGAGGAAGTGGTGGGGACGTGAACCTGATCCAGTCAAAGCAGTGGACCGCTAGCCAGCCCGATCGATGTGCTGTGTTACATACAAAAATCGGCGGTGATCTAAAAAAACCAAAACACGTGGCAATCACCGTCGACTCCTATAACTCGGATTGCACGACGTGAGCGATAGCTTAGTAGCTTTAATTCTTTGATATATACTAATAAGCATGCACTGCAACGCACGTATAATTATCAGTACTTCCTCGTTCTAAATTAGTTGATTTGGATTTATTCGTATATAACACTAAAACATGTTTAGATATATCCATATCTAAACAAATTTGAGTCAACTAATTTGAAACGGAGGGAGTATATTGCAAGTAGATGCCAACATGTGATAGATAAAAGGTTGTTTTGCCTCGGACCCTAGTGACAAGCATTAAACATAGTAAAGTAGTAGCAACATCAATCTTAGAACATAATGGATATTAGGGATCAAACCCCATCAAAACTAACTCGATTACATGATAGATTTCATCTAACCCATCACCGTCCAGCAAGGCTACGATGAGATTACTCACGAACGATGAAGAGTTTTGCGCCTCGTGGCATATAGAAAAACTTGACAAGACAAGAAACGATGAATGTTCACGTTTATTACACACAAACATGCATAAAACTGGATAATATAAATTAACCCATACAACTCAGAATTTCATGTGTCCGATTACTCTTTATATGCATCAAGGTGCTTTTGACATGTAAATGTCTAGTTCATTCTATACAAAGTGTCAAAGCACTGAAAATCTGAAGCTAAACTTGGCAAGCAACATACTCGACCATTATACAAAGTTTCACCTCTTTCATCTCTGTTCATCATCCTCCAAGCCAACAAGCTTTCATGCCAAGATGCGAAAAGAACATTGCACGGAATAAATACCAAGGGTAGTCACTGGAAAAAAAATAGTAGTACAAAATAACATCCATGGAACACAATGGGGACCATTTAGCCCATTTTTGAAGTGAAATGAGTTCCAATTATAACAACTTAAAGTAAACCAACTCTAGCACTACAAATGTTACCAATTAAAAAAAATGTGTTGATCACACATGTAAGCGACATCTATGAAGAAACACCGAACATATAAAGATAGCACACTCTGGTTAGTGATGCATAGACCCCTGATTTTGAAGTATATCAGTCAGCACAATGTTTAGAGAAATTTCAGGCACACCTTGTAAGCTAACAAGAAACCATAAAATGCTGGCTGGGCAGTTGTCTTACAAGCAACATAACAAATAAAAATGAACAGGTACATGAAGCAAAGTTTAAGCGCCTCTTCCATCGCTGTCGCATTTTGTAGTGAATATGTGCCAAAATGAACAGACATATATTATTGTGAAAATAAGTAAACAGGACATCCTAGTAGTTCGATGGAGTTTCTGGTCAGATATTAAACACACAATATGCACGTCAGTAATGAAGAGACTGCCACCTTTTTTACACAATCCAAATTCTCTAGATATAGAAATCGCTGTAATTTGAATGACCCTGCAAATAATTATTGCATTATGGTTATAATCAGAATTTACTAAGCATCTACTCCCTCTATACCTAAATACTTGTAGTTGCGGAGAGTATTTAGGTACAGAGGGAGTATGTCACAACATCATAATACCATCAAAATTTCGAACTGCATACACACCTGGTAAAATAAAAACAGCTAGATAGAAAATAATAACAAGATTACAATCTTATGAAAACACAATGATCACAGTTTACAAACTTGCCAAAGCAGACAGTGGAAGCATAGTACCGTAAGCAAGCACATCAATTATGAGAAGTTAGAACAATGAGTAAACCAAAGGAAGGGATACAACTTCAAGGATAGGTGAACTCTTTGTAGCAGCAGCCGCTCTTTAGTAGCCACTGAAAGAGTTCAAACTGTCAACATGCAATAAAGGGCAGCCCGGTGCATGTAGCTCCCGCTTGCACAGGGTCCGGGGAAGGGTCCGACCATTTTGGGTCTATTGTACACAGCCTTTCCCTATATTTCTGTAAGAGGCTGTTTCCAAGACTTGAACCCGTGACCTCATGGTCACAAGGCAGCAGCTTTACCACTGCGCCAAGGCTCCCCTATTGTACGCAGCCTTTCCCTATATTGAGTCAAGTTACATACACAGACAACAAGCTACTATATTTTGCGCATCAGCAACAACACATGCTAGACGCTACTCGTGGAATGGTAAATTAGCTTCCGCTAGTTGCTTCTGTAACTCACTGCCATGGATGCGTTTTATTTGCATTACAAAATAGCATGAGAAGTAAATAGTCAAGATAGAGTCAAGCTTATTAGGTACAATTATGTGACATGCAAGACATATAAATGGTCTTTAGAAGTGCATACAGATAGAAGAGTACAGTAACGATGGAGTCATGCTTCGGCATAAGTGTATTTCAAATAAAAAGTCACATACAATACAAAAGCAATGAAGTCATACTTCTAGATAACTGTATTTCAAATAGAAGGGCCTTCAGAGAATGTGGTGCTCAGAGTTTGGGTCTTCCTTCGGTTCCAAGTGCTTGCAATATAACTAAATTTCTTGAATTTGTAGACAGTTCAAGGATGGGAAAATATTTTTGATGGATCAATGAGCAAAAAATCATTAAAGGAGCTAAACACAAGCTTAACCAGATTCTTGAAATAAATGCATCAAGTTACAAACAGATAAAAGGCAATCTCAGCACAGGTTAACACATGCATGAGCAGCAAATTAAGTGAGAATAGCTGAACACCGTGGATGAGAAAAATTTAATTGGCCGAATGTCCGAAGGAAAGGATACAAAGCGAATATGATCCAGTAAAACTCCCTAAATTAGCCTAGATGGAGAAAGAAGCTCTGAGTAAGTACATCGCTAAAAAGGATAACTGAAAGTGTTCAATGTAAACTTTAATTGAATTAAAGGTAAACTTCAACAAGAGAGAGAAGATGGCATAGATTCATATAAGCATCTACTAAAAGCACACAGAAAAGGGGATATTCTGCAACTAACCATAAGATATTTAAGTGCAACATGTACTGACGAAGTTACGATTTAATGTAGAATGATTCATCGAAGGAAAACAGGTTCATGCTCATTGTCGCCTTCAGCTGTCACTGAAGAATTGCGTTAAAAGTAAATGTTTTCTACCCCAGTAATGAAATTTCATATCGATAAGGAAACAGAACTAAAAATAGAGTAGCACAAAAACCTCAATTGAACTTGTGAGAAGCATGGGCTTCCATGTGCTGTGTCCCCCGTAGCAGCAACTTCCACGTGCGCCCGTGTCCCCTGCGGCAGTAGCAGCTAGCGCGCCCTTGTGGCGGCGACATATGTGACTCAAACATCCCCAAAGGCATGAAACTGTGTAGTATGCAAGTTATGAAACTGCGTTTTCAAGTTACTAAGCTTAAAAGTGAAAATTCGCGTATATAAAGAAAATGCTCCAATCAATGAAGTAAAAAAAATATTACAAACGAATTTACACTTGAAGTTTCAGAAAAGCTATGATTAAGAAAATTTCAAAAGGTTAAATTCAAAGGATAATAATAGCATTGATAGTATTACAGCATAAGCAATGCAAGAATCAAAAGTTGCAAAGAGTTAAATACAATAGATAATAATACAAAAAATGTTAATTCAATTTATAATACACAGAAATCTACTTTCTATTCTGTTGTTTCCAAGTGCGAAAGATAAGCTACAGAACGAATCACATTACTGCTATAGTGATTTTATCCAGAACAAAAACCATGTGGAAGTATAAATGCATCTTTAATAGACATATTTAAACTGACCAACATTGCAATAGGAGGTGAATATTTGCATGTTTTAACTGATTTAAAGTGATAATTGAAGCTAGGAAGCATCCGTAAATTACCGGCGTCCGAAAGGGGAGGAGATAACCAAGGTTGTGACAGCCGCTGGCTCAAGTTCGTCCAAGCGGAGGAAATCTAGAGTCTCAAGAGACTTAAAATTCAGTATTCGAGAAACTGCAACCTGAGAATACTGCAGGCACTCGCACATGCCAACTTCGGAGTTCATTCTGAACTTCAATTACGGACAAATCACCATGGCACAACACGACATAACAGTTATATGTTCCTAACAAGGCTGCGTCGGACAAAAAATGAAGGCCAGATAAAGGATTACATCATCATTACAAGGCTTGTGTGACCCCCAAATGTTCTGTGCTAGCCCCAGTATGCAGCAACTATTCTTTTGCTGAAGCCCGAACCATTCGGATCTTTCACTTAAGAACATAAACAGGACAAAAAAATGTAACCATCAGACCAGAACCACGTAAACCTATAGACCTGAAAAATGCATCACAAGTTCTATGCTCACCTTGTCTTGCTTCTCTCCGGACGGAGCAAGCTCGTTTTTCTGGCCGACGATGTAGAACAACACGCAGGACATGGCCACACTGAAGTCCAGAAAAGCATGCACCACACAATATATATGATATGACAACTTTGGCGTTACCAACCTCAGGTACCTGAAAAGAGAAGGATGGACAAATCACGGTGGCTGTGATCCCATTCATCCCTTGTATTATCAAGCACAAGAAAAAAAATTGAAGCTACACAAACAACTACAAGCATCTAGCACAAGAAACAAAGTTTGAAGGTGCATAAATATCAACTGCCTTATAAAAACAATTCGGTTTTTTTGTGGGGTATAAAAACAATTCGGTTGATTTAAGAAGATTATTCAAAATAATAGTGGGGCGAAAAAATTATCCAATCAGTTCACCACCCAAACACACAGGCAAGAAAATACTCACATTCAGACATGGGCACCTCAACAAGGTCCAGCTATCGACCATAAATAGCCTACAGTCACCCTTCCCTGACATTGGGACAATAATGGACCAGAAAACTTCAGATTTTCATACACATAAAGACTACCTAGAATCATGTCCTGCGAAGCTAAATCCATCGCCTCAGATTCATTTCCCGTGCTAGAGTTCATACTTCACACATCAAACTGTACGCTCACCAAACCGGAGAATGAATGGGAACAAAGAGCATCAAATGCAGAGAGAGAAGCTCACCTGAGAGAACCCATAGACGATCGGGCAACTACCTTGGTGGAGAAGGGGGCGGTCTTGTGGGTCGATGAGTGACCCAGGGGATCTGGTGGGAGCAAGGTTGGGGGTGGCCAGATCAGCACCATGGTGCCTGCCGTCGGCGCTCATGGAGGCTATGGAGGGGAGCCGCCAGCACTGGAGGCAGCCTCACGTGGCACCGTCCATCTTCCTCGACATGAGCACAGGAACCGCTCCCCTCTTCCCGGACATGAAGGTCTGCCAGTGTCCGACGCTCCTCGTCGGCACGGCCGCCTTGAGGCAACAATGGTGGCGGCAGTGCTTGCGTCCTAGCTGCACGCAGAGAAACAGAGGGAAGGTGGTGCACTCCGGGGATAACAGTTATATTGTTTTGGTAAGTGCACAGATAGATTATTATTTTCTTTTTTGTTAAATGATGATCATCCAAATTATCTTCCTGATGAAGCAATAAAGCAGAAATACGCATGGTATTAGTACAGATATATAGGTTAGTGCATAATACTGTGCAGGTTTAATTTATCATAAACAGTCACTGAATAGACCTATTTTCATTTATGCAATTTTTTTGCTAAGCAATTTAAACATCAGTTTGACAGGCTCAAATAGTAGCAGAAGAATTTGATATATTTGTGGTTCACAACTCACAGCTGAAGATGGCAGTTTATCCTTCATGCTTGACTGAAGCTTTCAACATTTCCACTGTGTACCCTTATTAAATTGTTTCAGAAATCTCTAATATGACAGAATATATGCAAGAAACAACATAGACATATACAGGAAGATATTTTGATTGCATTAAAATTGACAAAAAAAAAACGAACACATATTATACGGAAAAAATCTAAGATGCTGGTAACATAAATCAATGCATCCATCCACAAAATATAAGCACGGCTTCTTCACACCAGACATCCAGAAGCATATAAAGAAACAATTAAAAAATGAACTATACGAACAAAATGAACAATTAAAAGCACTGTGGTAAGTTACCATTTCTTATTTCAGAAAGCCAATTTTACTGTCTCTGTGGTCGGCCACGCCCTGGTAACTAAACATCATGAAACATATTAAGCCTAATCACATCGGATAAAAGCAGGAACACAATGCAATATAAATTAACAGTAAACTAATATTTTGCTAGGGGTCTGAAACGACTCCAAGGAAAGCAAACACGAAGGTGCTAACGCTTCTGACTTTTGATGAAGCAGTATGCAAAGGTAGCACCACCGGCCAACAACCCAAGAAATATTGGATGAAGGGGTCACACACACCTCGCTACCTCAGAAGTCAAGACTATTTCTAACATGGATAACTGAAGAATGAACACTGTCGGGCAGTGAGCACATCATTATACGGGTCTGCCGACTAAAATTGACCAAATGGACCAGAGGTAGCACACAAAGCGAGCATCGAAACTGGCCTGGCTACCACCAAACAGCCTCCGAGCACCGTGACCAGCTCCAGGAAAACTCGTCCAACCCCGCGCCAGGAGCCCAGCGCCGAGCCAAAACCTAACCCACATGTAACCGCGGATTGGCGGAGCGTCTCCGTCGCACGCCCCGCTAACCAGAGAACACAAGAAGCATCCCGCGGACGACACGGTTGCTCAACCCACGGAGAGAAACAACGACGGTAGGAACCGTCGGCGACCGGGGCGCTTACCGACTCCGGCGACGGGTAGGGGCTGGGACAGGACCCAACGCCAACGGCAGGGCTGACGGTGATAACCCACAGGTATACGGACCGCAACAGTTTTCGAAGGTAAAGTATTCAACAAGGGGAGGCAAAAAATATTCTCGAGTATTAGCAGTTGAGTTGTCAATTCAACTATATCTGAAAGATTTAGTATCTGCAGCAAAGTTTTAGTAGCAAGGTAGTATGATAGTAACAGTAATAGGGGTAACAGTGGCAGTAGTGATTTGTGTAGCAAGTGTGACAGCAATAGCGATAAAGTACCTAAGCAAGGATCAGTATAGGAAAAGCTCGTAATCATTGGACCGGTGATGGATGATTATGCCGGATGGTATTCATCATGTAACGGTTATAACATAGGGTAATATATAACTAGCTCCAGTTCGTCAATGTAATGTAGGCATGTATTCCGTATATAGTCATACGTGCTTAGGGAAAAGAACTTGCATGACATCTTTCGTCCGTCCCTCCCGTGGCAGTGGGGTCCTAATGGAAACTAAGGGATATTGAGGTCTCCTTTTAATAGAGTATCGGAACAAAGCATTAACACATGGTGAATACATGGAATCCTCGTACTATGGTCATCTCCGGGAGTGGTTCCGGCTATTGTCACTCCGGGGTTGTCGGGTCATAACACATAGTAGGTGACTACAACTTGCAAAATAGGATCAAGAACACACATATATTGATGAAAACATAATAGGTTCAGATCTGAAATCATAGCACTCGGGCCCTAGTGACAATCATTAAGCATAGCAAAGTAGTAGCAACATCAATCTTAGAACATAGCGGATACTAGGGATCAAACTCCATCAAAACTAACTCGATTACATGATAGATCTCATCCAACCCATCACCGTCCAGCAAGCCTACGATGAGATTACTCACGAACTATGAAGAGCATCATGAAATTGGCGATGGAGGATGTTTGATGATGACGATGGCTTCGATTTCCACTCCCCGGAGCCCAAAACAGACTTCAGATCTGCCCTCCCGAGGAAGAACAGGTGGCGGCGGCGGCTCTGTATCGTAAAATGCGATGATTTCTTTTCCTTGATTTTTTCTAGGACGAAAGAGAATATATGGAGCTGGAGATGAGGTCAGAGGGGCCACGTGGGCCCCACGAGCCTGCTAGGCGCGGCCTAGGGGGGCACGGCTCCTGGGCTCGTGGCCCACAGGCACCTCCCCTCCGGTTGATTCTTTCTCCGGTATTTTTTATATATTCCACGAAAATTCCTCGTAAATTTTTAGGTCATTCCGAGAACTTTTATTTCTGCACAAAAACAACACCATGGCGGTTCTACTGAAAACAGCGTCAGTCCGGATTAGTTTCATTCAAATCATGCAAATTAGAGCCCAAAACAAGGACAAAAGAGTTTGGAAAAGTAGATACGTTGGAGACGTATCAACTCCCGCAAGCTTAAAGCCTTGCTTGTCCTAAGCAATTCAGTTGATAAACTGAAAGAGACAAAAGAAAAACTTTTACAAACTCTGTTTGATCTTGTTGTTGTAATTATGTCTAACTCATATTCAGATTTTCAGCAAGATCATAAGCTAACCACATAAGGAACGACATTAAGGTCTCACGGTATACTCATATCAATGGCATAATTAACTAGCGAGCAATAATAATAAGTTTCAAACGTCAACACTTCAATCAAAACAAACATGATACAATATGAATAGATGGTATCTTGCTAGCCCTTTCTGAGACCGCAAAACATAAATGCAGAGCACCTTCAAAAACCAAGGGCTGACTAGAAGTTGTAATTCATGGCAAAGAAGATCCAGTCATAATCATACTCAATATCAATTAATAGCAAAGCATACAAACGACGGAGGCGCTCTCTAGCTGGTGCTTTTAATAAGAAGAGGATGACTCAACAGAAATGTAAATAGATAGGCCCTTCGCAGAGGGAAGCATTGATTCGCAGAGGTGCCAGAGCTCAAACTTATTAAAACAGAGATAAATGATTTTTGGGGTGGCATGCTTTCATTGTCAATGCGGTAACAAAGAGTTTTCACCATCTTCCATGCTACACGTATTATAGGCGGTTCCCAAACAGAATAGTAAAGTTTTGACTCCCCCACCACCGATCAATCACACTCCACGACTAGCCGAATCCTCGGGTGCCGTCCATACCAACAACAATCCAGGGGGAGTTTTGTTTGCAATTATATTTTTATTTGATTTGAGCATGGAACTGGGCATTCCGATTACCGACCCCTTTCTCGTGAGTGATAGTGAATAAACACATATCGAGGATAACACGCCTAGCATGGAAGATACTGACCGCCCCTTGTCACAACATGAGCGGTTCGGGCATACAAAACAGATTATTATTCGAAGTTTTAGAGAATGGCACATGAAAATTTACTTGGAACGGCAGGTAAATACCGCCCGCATATAGGTAGGTATGGTGGACTCATATGGAACAACTTTGGGTTTAGGAAGTGGATGCACAAGCAGTATTCCCACTTAGTACAAGTGAAGGCTAGCAAAAGACTAGGAAGCGACCAACTAGAGAGCGACAACAGTCATAAACATGCATTGAGATTAACCAACATTGAGTGCAAGTATGAGTAGGATATAAATCACCATGAACATGAATATCGTGGAGGCTATGTTGATTTTGTTTCAACTACATGCGTGAACATGTGCCAAGTCAAGCCACTTGAGTCATTCAAAGGAGGATACCATCCTATCATACTACATCACAATCATTTTAAAATTCATGTTGGCATCCAAGACAAACCATTATAAGCTCCTAGCTAATTAAGCATGGCATAAGAAACTATGATCTCTAAATTGTCATTGCAAACATGTTTCTCTCATAACAATGCTGAGTTAGGAACGATGAGCTAGTCATATTTACAAAAACAAAATAGGTCGAGTTCATACCAGCTTTTCCAGGCTCAGACACTTCATCATATATCTTCATTATTGCCTTTCACTTGCACGACCGAATGATGTGAATAATAATAAGAGTGTTCATGCATTGGACTAAGCTGGAATCTGTAAGCAAACTCAGAGGAGAAGACAAGGTAATATGGCTCTTTGACGGATGAACAATAATGCATATGAGAGCCACTAATCATTTTAATCATGGTCTTCTACCTCGACCCAAAGAAAAAGAAAACTATTTACACGGGAAAGCTCCCAACAAGCAAAAGAAGAACAGGAAAATATTTTTGGGTTTTCTTTTTAGTTACTACTAAGCATGTAAGAATATAAAGTTATAACTATTATTTTTTGTTTTTCTCATTTTTATTTTTTTTGGATTTTCTCAAGTTAACCAAACACACAAGAAGAATGCGAGAAAACAAAATAAGCTAGCATGGATGATATAATGAAAAAGTGTGAACACCGACTATCAAAGTGAATGTGTGAAAACATGAATATAAAGTCGGTGAGAAACACGTACTCCCCCAAGCTTAGGCTTTTGGCCTAAGTTGGTCTACTCCCATAGAGGAAAGTAACCAGCTCCGGGGTACTCCGGGCGATATCCAAAATCATAATGTGGGTTGTACTGGGACGCGGCAGCTACCGCCTGAATAGCTTCCTCACGAAGGCGGGCAACCTTCACTTCTCTCTCATACTCTTCTGCCTCTTCTCTAGTTATGTAATATCTTCGTTTTCCCTGAAAATCAAAGAAGGCAGGAGTAGGAAGAGTAATATGGAGAACACGTTGTCGATCAAATATTAGCCGGTATAGGAGGGACTCATTGCTCCTCTCAAGGAACTGGAAGTGTATCATAGCAGCATGATCAAGGAAGGCACTGTGAAGCGGGGTATCTCCAGTCTGGATGGGTATTCTAAGATAATTAGCTAGGCGAGTGGCATAGATCCCACCAAAGAAATCTCCTTCATTAGCATTGTTATTTAGTCTCCTAGCAATTATAGCTCCCATGTTAAAACTTCTATCACCTGTTACTGCACTCTTAAGTATACTGAGGTCAGGAGCGCAGAGGTGGCTATGATCACGCTTACCATTAATGCATCTACCTATGAAGAGAGCAAAATAATGTACGGCAGGAAAATGAATGCTCCCCATGGAAGCCTGCGTAATATCTCTAGTCTCTCCAACAGTTATACTGGAAATAAAATCTCTAACCGAGGACTTAGGAGGGTCACTGGGACTACCCCAATTAGGTATCGTGCATATTCTATTAAAATCCTCTAAATCCATGGTATACGATTTATCATAAAGATCAAACAATATGGATGTGTCACGGCCAACTGAAGATTTGAATCTACGAACAAAGGAGGTAGTGAGGGAAGTATACTGTTCACATTTATCGGAGATGAATTCTTTGAGCTCGGCGTTACGAATAAATGTATCAAACTCGTCCTTGAAGCTTGCATCAATCATGAATTCATCAGAAGGCCATTCACATGGTTGCACCGATGCGTCTCTCGGCTGATAAAAATCGGGCTCCTGAATCGCGGGACGGGGACCCCTCTTGCTTGAGGAAAATATTTCTCCGAGAAGTAGTATACCATATCCTGGGGACTACGCACACAACCAGGAGCAAGAGAAGTAAACCAAGTTTTAGCATCACCCTTTAGTGAGAAAGGAAACAACTTAAGTATATAGTAATAGCGAATTTTTTCCTCATTAGTGAACAGGGTGGCAATATCATTCAGTTTAGTAAGATGTGCTACAACAGTTTCAGATTCATAAGCATGGAAAGGATCAGATTCAACCAAAGTGATTAACTCGGGATCGACAGAGAACTCATAATCCTTATCAGTAACAAAGATAGGTGAAGTAGCAAACTTAGGATCATATTTCATTCTAGCATTCAGAGATTTTTCTTTCCACTTGCGTAATAAATTCTCAAGATCATAGCTATCCTTACAAGCAAGAAAGTCTTCAGCTACCTCTCCTTCCATAACATAACCCTTAGGTATATTAGGCAATTCATATTTAGGAGGGCTAGGTCTGACAGGTGTAATAGCAGGTTCCATTTCAGCAATTTGTGCATCAAGAAATTCACCAAGTGGCATATCCTTATAAAGCAAAGCATCATCATAATTATCATGTATAGCAGAAGTAGCATCATCAAGCACAGGCGACATATCAGAATTAATAGCAGGTGGCGGTGTCGCAAATTTACTCATAACAGAAGATGAATCAAGTGCAGAGCTAGATGGCAGTTCCTTACCTGTCCTCGTAGTTGAGGGCAGAACTTTAGTTTTTGGATCTCGCAAATTCTTCATAGTGATCAATAGATATAAATCCCAAGTGACTCAGAGAATAGAGCTATCCTCCCCGGCAACGGCGCCAGAAAAAGGTCTTGATAACCCACAAGTATAGGGGATTGCAACAGTTTTTGAGGGTAAAGTATTCAACCCAAATTTATTGATTCGACACAAGGGGAGCCAAAGAATATCCTCGAGTATTAGCAGTTGAGTTGTCAATTCAACCACACCTGAAAGATTTAGTATCTGCAACAAAGTTTTAGTAGCAAGGTAAATGATAGTAACAGTAATAGGGGTAACAGTGGCAGTAGTGATTTGTGTAGCAAGTGTGACAGCAATAGCGGTAATGTAACTAAGCAAGTATCAGTATAGGAAAAGCTCGTAGGCATTGGACCAGTGATGGATGATTATGCCGGATGGTATTCATCATGTAACGGTTATAACATAGGGTAATATGTAACTAGCTCCACTTCATCAATGTAATGTAGGCATGTATTCCGTATATAGTCATACGTGCTTAGGGAAAAGAACTTGCATGACATCTTTCGTCCATCCCTCCCGTGGCAGCAGGGTCCTAATGGAAACTAAGGGATATTAAGGTCTCCTTTTAATAGAGTACCGGAACAAAGCATTAACACATGGTCAATACATGGAATCCTCATACTATGGTCATCTCCGGGAGTGGTTCCGGCTATTGTCACTCCGGGGTTGCCGGGTCATAACACATTGTAGGTGACTACAACTTGCAAAATAGGATCAAGAACACACATATATTGATGAAAACATAATAGGTTCAGATCTGAAATCATGGCACTCGGGCCCTAGTGACAAGCATTAAGCATAGCAAAGTAGTAGCAACATCAATCTTAGAACATAGTGGATACTAGGGATCAAACTCCATCAAAACTAACTCGATTACATGATAGATCTCATCCAACCCATCACCGTCCAGCAAGCCTACGATGAGATTACTCATGAACGATGAAGAGCATCATGAAATTAGCGATGGAGGATGTTTGATGATGACGATGGCTTCGATTTCCACTCCCCAGAGCCCAAAACAAACTCCAGATCTGCCCTCCCGAGGAAGAACAGGTGGTGGCGGCTGGTCCGTATCATAAAACGTGATGATTTCTTCTCCTTGATTTTTTCTAGGACGAAAGAGAATATATGGAGCTGGAGATGAGGTCGGAGGGGCCATGTGGGCCCCACGAGCCTGCCAGGCGCGACCTAGGGGGGCCGCGGCTCCTGGGCTCGTGGCCCACTGGCACCTCCCCTCCGGTTGATTCTTTCTCCGGTATTTTTTATATATTCCACAAAAATTCCTCGTAAGTTTTCAGGTCATTCCGAGAACTTTTATTTCTGCATAAAAACAACACCATGGCAGTTTTGCTGAAAACAGCGTCAGTCCGGGTTAGTTTCATTCAAATCATGCAAATTAGAATCCAAAACAAGGGCAAAAGAGTTTGGAAAAGTAGATACGTTGGAGACGTATCAGGCGGTGGCACGTCTGGGATAGGGGTCGGCGGCAGGCAGGGGCCGGGACAGGCAGGGCAGTGGGCAGCAGCGGGGAACGGCAGGATTGGGCGGCGGCGGGGAACGGCGGGGCACTGGTCGGTGAGTGGGGGCGGGGAACGCCGTCGGCGGCACCGGGCGGGGCGGGGAGAGGGGGCGGCGGTGGCACCGAGCGATGGTGGGGGCGGGGAACGGCGTCGGTGGCACCGAGCGGAGGCGGGGAACGGCGTCGGCATCACCGAGCAGGAGCGGCACTGAGCGGGGGCGGCGGCGGGGAACGGCGTCAGCGGGGGCGAGCGGAGGGGTGGGGGCAACGTAGGGGAAGGGGCGGGCGGGTGGGGGATGCGAGGGCGAGCGGGGGCGAGCGGGTGGGGGTGGGGCTGAGGCGGGACTGGAGCGGCTAACCGCTCGTGGGGGTGGGGCGTCGTCGCCTCGTTAACGAAACAGATGCGTTAACGAAAGTTTTCGTTAACGTGAAATTAAGACCGTTGATTACATAATTAGACATCCTAGATTTTAAGTTGAATTATCCCTTTCTTCCTTTTATAGGGGTAGTAGATGTGAAGCCAAACTGGGTTTTGGCATTCATATAGCTCACTCTAGTTTGATCACCCAGACCTTTAGCCTGGCCTGTTGTTGTATAGTGAACTTCTTAAATAATTCATTCATTTATATAGGCTCCTTCTTCTGCTTTATTCCTTTTTTTCTAAATAATTCATTTATTTAAAGATATAAATATAAAAATAATATAGTCTTGGAAGAAATTCCTACAAGTTTCGGATAAAAAAAAAGTTACGTAGGCACGATAGAGGTTGCAGTAATATGATGCGTACGAACCCTAGGTAGGGTGTGCAGAGATGCTTCTGTGTAGCTATAGCCAGCTAAGCTAACATAGGATGTTTCGTCCCGTCCATCGCTGCAAGTAGATTAGTTGCCCTGCATGGAAGCAAATAAATGCATGCTTGGAGTAGTGTAGAATAAGAAATGGTTTTCGTTTTTCTCCGATCCATGTGATGCATGGTTCTAAAAATTGTAATGGCATCATCAGAGCATCTCCAGCCGCGGCCGCCAAAGGACCTCCAGGGCCCTTTTTTATTGTTGACGGGCGAAAAAATCCCCAGCCGCGGTCTCAAGACGTTGTTTTTTGCCAGTTGAGGTCTTTTTTGGGCCGGCGAATCCAGGCCGAACCCAGGGCACTGGGGGTCTCCTGGGCGCGCCGGCTGAAGCGAAAAGGCGAGTGGGACCAAGGTGTCGGCGACACCGACTGCTACTTCCCGCCACTTTCCCTCCTTTTCCCTCTACCCCTGCCGTTTCGCCCGCTGGTTCTTCTCTCCATTTCCCTCCATTTTCCCTTTCTTCGCCGCCATGCCGCCGAAGAAGTACGCCGCCCCTCGCCAAGCCACCGGCCCCGCCGTCGCCAAGCCCCGCAAGTCCCGTGCGCAGATGGCGAGACCGGCGGGGATGACGAATGCCGAGTGGAAAGCCGATGTCGAGCGAAGGGAAGCGGTGACCTCCGATCGCCGGAACAGCCTCCTCATGAAGAAAGCCCGGGACGCGGCGGCGGCGGTTGAGCAGGAGGTGTCGTGTCGCCGCCCGATCTTCCCGGGGAGACAGCCTGCGGGCCCGTTCTCCCATGGCGCCGGCCATCAAATTGCCCCGGGCGACCCACACTTTCCTTTGCCGGGGTGAGGGTACGCGCCCTCGCCGGAGTACGTCGACGGCGACGCCCTTGGCAGATTCAACCCCAACATTACCTTTCCACGCACGCCCTCCGCCTTCTCCGTCGGCCACCCCAATGACCAGTATGGCTACGTGCCCTCGCCGACGTACTTTGGCTCGTCCGCGACCGTTCGCGAGGCTCTCTTCCTTTCGCGCCCGCGCCACAGTACGACAACGCCAAGGCCGAGATGGAGGACATAATCAACACTGGCTCCATCGCGACCGCCTTGTGCCCCAGGTTTGGTGCGCACGAGGAGGACACCGGCGACATGGATGACGCCGAGGTCGACCCTGAGGAGGAGGAGGTGGCGGAGGAGGAGGATGAGGACCCCGAGGAGGAGCTCGAGGAGGAAGAGCCGGTGCCCGCGCCGACAAAGGTCAAAGGGAAAAAGAAGAGGAAGACGAGATCGGCCAACGGCAAGCCGGTGCGAACAGAACACCAAGACATATTGGAAGAGGATCAAGGCGGCTTTCGACGAGTGCAAATTGGTCGACCCAGAGTTCGTCGGCACGTACATGGACTGCGGCACCAAGGCCATGTCCAAACATTGGGCGGGCATTCAAACGGCATGCAACAAATGGCACGGCATCCAGGAATGGGTCCATGCTCGCCCAGAGAGCGGCACGAGCGTCGAGCAGCAGGTATGTTCGCCTACTTTCTTTCGTCGAACACTTGGCATGCGTCCTCCTTCGCCGCCGAACTGTTGTTTTTTGGGCGCAGATGGTGCGGATGTTTGAATTGTTTCACCGGGACGCCGGCTTCGACTTCAAGTTCCTCCATGTGTTCACGCGGATCGAGTCATGCAAGAAATGGGTCGAGGTTCGGCATCAACTCGCCAACAAGGACGGCTCGCTCAGCCCAGACGTGCCTGTTCCTGGGGTGGCAGAAGGGCGACCAGACGGGTACAAGAAGGCGAATCAAGCGAGGAACGACGCGCCGGCGGCAGAGCGCCTGCAGGCGTCGATCGAGAAGTGCATCGCCGATGCAAAGACCCACTCTACCTTGAGAGAGGAGAAGACGGAGGCGAGGTGGTCGGCGCTATTGATGAAGTAGGACACAAAGCTCGACCTCCTCAGGACCAACGTCGCCGCGAAGAAGCGCAATACCGACTTGGCGTTCCTCATGGGAGGCATCACGACGGACATGGACCCGCTGGTCAAGGCGTGGTACCTGACGGAGTGCGACCTCATCATCAACCGCATGCCGACGCAGCCACCCGCACCACCCACACCGCCGCCGAGCCCTCCACCCGCGTCTTCGAGGTTGGAAGTGCCTGCTACGCCAACCTCGCCCACGCTGACCGCTACACCGACAGCTCCGGCAGACGGCGGGGAGCAGACCGCTTGAGGAGTTCGCTAGCTTCTTTTTGTATGCCGGACTATTGGCATGTTTCACCGAACCTGTGGCGATCGATCGCCGGCCGATGGCATGATGACGCCAAACTGTGGCATGCTGACGCCGAACCTGCGTCCTGGTTTGGGCCCGCGGGAAATGGAATGTTCAAAATTTGCAGACGTTGGGACGAACCCCCGGGGACGCGACTGGGAAGCCGAGCCCCCCAGGCCGATTTTTGCGTTGGCTCGCCCCCAGGCGATGCTATTTCGGGTCCCTGGCGGGGGCAACGGCTGGAGATGCTCTCACCTAAAATTATAAGTTTCTTTCCGCATGTACTCGTTGACACAGTCTACTGATATGAATGTAAGAAAATAACACCCAACCGTAACTGCATATATTTTAACCATAACTTAAACCAACCGAACAAATACGATGAAACCGGACGGATTTCATTCAAGTTCGGATATAGTTTACATAAAAAGGTCAATATTTCGACCGTTTAATTAAAAAAATAAGAAAAATCTAAACCCTACACCGGACGACCATATCGTACACGTGGCCGCCATGCCCTGCCGCACTGCCTTCTTTGTCAGTGCTGTAGTAGTCGTCATCGTCGTCATGGTCCGTCTAGCGACAGAACGGTGCCATAGGGCCGTGACAACCTTGTCCGGTGGCTGCTTGTCCTTCACGGAGGAGCCGGTCCGCCTCCTGCTGCATCTTCGGAGTGCCGCCACGACCACTGTCGTCGTGGCCTTCGGAGCCCTGGCGGCGGCCTTGCCGCGGTCGGAGTTGGCGGAGTACTCGCTAAGCGACCACTCCTCGCCGTCAAGGCGACGACGCCTGGCAGTCGTCTTCGTGGTGGTCACGGAGCGGTCAAAGCGCCCACGCCGCGGCGAGGTTCGGGTCGTTGCAGACCAACTCCGATGCCACGTCCGTCTTGGCGAATATGGAGCAGTGAGCGGCATTGCGCCGATTGTACCTTGCCTGCTGCCGCGCCGCGAGCTCGGCCTCAGAAACCACGACCTTAGAGCCGGAGGCACAACCAAAGCATCTACCTCCCATGTAATGGAGGATGCGGCCACGCACCTTGGCGATTGCGGATGACACCCCCTGGAGGCGGTGGCGTCAAAGCGGTGACGATGACACGTCGATCCGCGCGTAGTGGATGTGTGGGGGTGACGGCGGCTCAGGCTTGACATGTCGGTTGTGCGGTGGTGACGACGGCTTAGGCTTAACACAGCTGATGTTGTGGAGGCCGTGATTGCACGCCGGAGACGCCGAACCGTCCTTCATGCGGTCGTCCATGTGGAGGACGTAGTTGCGTGGCGGGGAGACCAGCTCGTCCTTCACCCGCCGGAGCGAGGATGCTGACTCGTCCTTGACTCACACCGGTGATGGTGGAGCCGGTCCCATCAGACGGAGGGAACGCTCCGTCATGATCTCCATCTGACGAACGAATGCTTTGTCCTTCAGGGCCGCCTCCGACAACAGGCATGGCCCCTGCTGGGGCTGGTCCTCCTCGTCGCCAGAGGAGATGGATATCTCTTCCTTCCTTTCGGAGCCCGCCACTATGGAAGCAGATGGCCCTGGTGATAGAGGGCGGAGATGCCAAGATCCGCCGGACTACAAGCTCCCACCGGGAAGCGTGCCGGCACGAAGAACGAGGACTTCGGCATCGCCACTGGCTTGGCTCAAAGAGGAGGTAGTGAAGGAAAGACGCGGGGAGGTGGGAGAGAGGAGGAAGGTCCGGTGCCCTGCTCCACTGTGTCAGAGCACGGCTTAAATTGTCGTGTCTAGACCATGCGGTGGGACGGTAAGCCCGCTTCAATGCGATGCAACTGCCGGAGTTGGTTCCGCGGGATGCGACGTCCGCATTGAAGTGGCGAGACACGAGAGGTTGCGTCCGTCTATGTTGCCTTCATGTTCAATCAAATCACGGTTTCAATGACGGCCACTTCATGCTTTGGGTCGACATGAATGTGGCGCGGCAAGCGGCGAGGCAGGTGGAAAGGAAGGCGCAAGCCACGACGGTTGGAATCGGGCGAAGTAATGGTCCGGACACGCGCCAACCTTCCCATGTTTGTTTTCGCTTGATGAGAGGAATCGCATGTGAAGCGCCCGACGGACTAATACGGGACTATGGTGAATGACTTCCACGATCCAAAGCACATGCTCTGGATTGTGAGAGGTTTATGAATCCGCCTTAAGGATGCCTTAAAGGAAGCCACTACTCCGATCAAGTCTTAACATGATGACCTAAACCGTCATGTTAATTAACATAGGGTGTACTCATTAATGGTTTCGCAAGCATGCGCTTACGATTGTATAGCACTATCACCATGTTTATTTACTTTGCACTTTAGGTTTGTATAAAGTTAGATCTTATATACTTTCAATAATTTTATAGAAAATTAATATTAACATATACATCATTAAATCGATACCATTTAATTGATCATTGCATATATTTCATATCAAAAAAAATGTTATTGTAAATTCTCATATTGTTCTTTACAAACTTGATTAAAATTTATAAAAATTGATTTAAGTCAAAGCTAATGAGCGAAGTAAAATAAAAACAGACTTCGTAAATTTCCATACCGTGCTGCATTCGTATCGCCCGAACATTCCTGGTGTATCCGATCTAAAATTTCTCCTCAACTCTGGTCTTCATTCCCGCCTACATGCTAGTTGACACGTGAAAAGTGCTAACCCTTCACTCTCCATTTATGGATGTTAGCCAACTCCAACGAAGACCTGCAAACGAACGTCTGTTTTTATCCGTTTAGGATGGGACTGGGCAACGTTCCGGGAAACACACACTCGCTAGAAGCATCTGCGCCCAATGCGTAGAGGGGTCAAGACCCTAAATAGTCCGCCTCGGCTGGTCATAGCATCGCCCAGCCTACACCTGTGCCTCGCGTCGTTTTAGAACATCCCCATACGCGCCCCCAAAAGGCCCCCCATGCCACCTTTTTATCGCCGGCGACGGAAAAAACCCAGTCCCCCCCACCCGGATTTCCGTCTCGTTGGGACTTTTTTTGGGCCAGCGATCTCAGGCCGAACTCAGTGCGCTCGGGGGCACTTGGGGGCTCCGGCGGAAGGAAAAGCTACGTATGAGACACCACTCTCAGGCAAGATTCACCCTTTTCCTCGCTAGATTCGCCCCTCGCGCCTCGCCACCATGCCGATTCCGGTGCCGCCCGACTGCCCATGGTCGCTACGCCGCCGCTAGAAAAGGCCATTTCCTCGCCGGATTTGCTTCAGCCTCCATCCTGCTCATCCCGCTCTCCGACGGCCACCACGCAGGCGGGGTACTGGTCGCCGCCCGCCCACAATGTCTGCAAGGTGTTCGGTGATTTTCCTGTTCGAATATGGCTTCGGACGATAAGGAGGCGTTCGCGGCTATGTTTGAGGAGGAAGCTGAGGCCGACATCGCCGACGAGGAACACCTCATGACCTCGCCGCGCTGGCCGTCCTGTTCGCGAACAATGCCAAGCCTTCACGAGGTGGCTCGGCGCCGGGCCGCCGCAAGAGCAAACAGAGGCATCGAATGAAGGGCTATTGCATGCTCTATGCCGACTACTTGGTCGACGCTCCTCTGCACGGCGACAAAGTATTTTAGCATTGTTATCGGATGAGCCGGAAGCTCTTCCTTAGGATTGTTAATGCCATCCGGGAGTTCGACATCTATTTCATTTGCAAGAAGGATTGCACCGACCCAATTGGATTCTCCTCACTCTAGAAGTGCACCATAGTTATGAGGATGCTTTCATATGGAGCTCCCGGTGATACAGAGGAAGACTATGGACGCATGGCCGAGTCCACCACCATTGAGTGTTTGTACAAGTTCTGAAGGGCAGTGGTGGTAGTGTTTGGACCACAGTATTTGCGATCACCGAATGCTGAAGACGCTGCTTAGATCCTAGCACAGAATGCAACAAGAGGATTTCCTGGGATGCTTGGAAGCATCGACTGCATGCATTGGGCATGGAAAAACTGCCCATTTGCTTGGCAGGGGATGTACAAAGGTGCTAAAGGAGGTTGCCGTGTGGTACTTGAGGAAGTAGCCACACATGACCTATGGATTTGGCACTCCTTCTTTGGTATGGCAGGAACTCACAATGACATCAACGTATTGCAGTGCTTGAATGTCTTTGCCAAGCCTGTTGAAGGTCATGCTTCTCCGGTGAACTTTGAGGTCAATGGGCGCCACTACAACATGGGATATCATCTAGTAGATGGTATCTATCCGAGATGGTCCACATTTGTGAAGACTATCTCAAACTTTGTGGCGCTAAAGAAGTCACACTTTGCCAAGTGTCAGGAGGCTTGCAGGAAAGATGCTGAGCGGGCATTTTGTGTGCTCTAATCTTGATTTGCTGTTGTCCGGTACCCCGCTCTGACCTAGTCGAAATCGTAGATGTGGGAGGTGATGAATTGTTGTGTCATATTGCAAAACATGATCATTGAGAGCGAGCAGGAAGAGCTAGTGTTTGACACTGAACCATATTTCAGGCAGGGACCTCTTGCAGTTGTTGATCACAAGGTACCGGCAACATGGGCTGCCATCCTCAGTATGCGCCAGGAGATCCGAGACCCACAGGTGCATCAAGAACTGCAGGACGATCTGGTGGAGCACCTATGGAGGCTCAAGGGCAACACCTAGTTCGATTTCTTTTAACTTATGTTGGAATTATGAGCTTGCTTCGTTGAACTATTTGATTTGTATTAATTTCTGTGATGAACTTTGGCATAAAAAATTAGTCTTTGTTGAATTTATGCTGAAAGAGCGTCGAATTTGGGTCGAATCTGCGCTGAATATGCGCCGAAATCGCCAACTTGGGGGCGGCCTTGGGGCGACGGTTGGCAACCCGAGCCCCCAAGCCGATTTTAGCATCGGCTGCCCCCAGGCGGCTATTTCGGGTCCTTGGGGGGGGGGCAAACAGCTGAGATGCTCTTACAGGCCCAGTGCTCGGCCACAGAGCGTTGTGTGGCACACCGGAGATGAAATGCGGAGTTGTTGAAACTTTGTAACCACACCGTGACACTATGGATCTATTGGCTTCGGATCTGAAGTGCACTCCAGGACCTGAAGAGTGGGAGTGAGTGTGCATGTCGTGAGTCCTGCGATGGAGTGTTTGACCGTGCTTCCGATGCTCATACGTGGTTCCGTTGGCATGCGCGCCGTGCCATGCGGACCCGGTAACAACAACGACAACTACAGGAAGATTTGGGATCCCAGGAGGCATTTCCTTGGCTCGGCTAGTTGAGGCATATGCGATAGTCCAGTCAGGCCAGCAGCGGCACACCTTTCGTGGCCTCGCTTGCTGTTTGGTGAAGCAACATAAGGTTTTGGAGGAGCAATTCCTCTTTGTTGCTATAATGTGTACAACATAAGTGTTGAAGAAACTATTTCAACATGTTGCGCTAGATGTCGCTCTAGAGGCGGACATAGGGTTGATATGCCAACAAGAGTTCAATCCAAAACTCCTAGAATACAATATCGAGTCCAAGATCTTAAATAGGAACAACAAGTTCTATTATAGGTAGTGATACATAGTCTAGTTACAAACTAGAGACGAGAACCTCTATTTATAGGGCTTTGGGAAGCCTTCACATAGTTCTACTTATAGGTGGAACACTCTAGAAAACATTTTAAGGTTCGTCATTCTAATCATTGCTACTCACAACTAGAGGACTCTAGAAAACAGTAGGAAGGGTAGAAAAGAAAAACAAATACTACACTAGAGTGGAAGCATCTATAAGTAGCCAAACAAATATGACATACATTTTTTTCCTCATCTAGTGTTCCTCATCATTCTCTCCTGGTTGTTTGGAACTCGCCCTCGAGTTATCTTCATAGAGCGCTTCTTCTGGATGGTAGGAGTCAAATCCCCAACATTAAAAGTATTGCACATACCCATGTCACTTGGAAGTTCTATCACATAAGCATTATCATTTATCTTCCTCAAGATAGAGAAGGGCCCATGCCTTCGCTGCCTAAGCTTCCCTTTAACACCTAAAGGCTACCTCTCTTTTCAGAGGCAGTCAGCAAGTTGTTTATACTTCTGATTTTGTGCTTCCAAAGTGTCAAGAATTTATTCAAATAACCTAGTGTAATTATCAAAAAAGGACAATGCTGATTTTGAGTTTCGCCTTGATGGTAACTTCACTAGGTCAACCACATGTGTTGGAACTTTAGTGTAGACAATGGAAAAATAACTCCTTCCCATGGATTTATGCTTGGAGTTATTGTAGGAGAACCCTGCAAGAGATAAAGCCAAATCTCGTTGCCCCTTTCTTTCTCCACAAATGCACCAGATCAGATTACGCAAAAATTTGTTCACCACTTCAGTTTTTTCATTTGTTTGTGGATGCTAGAAAATGTCAATTCAGTGTTTAATTTTTTCACAAAGTGATCCAAATGCAGCAAGAAACTTGCTATCATGATCAGAGATGATGGACCTTGGAACTCCATGAAGCCTTACCACTTCTAGAAAGAATATATTTGCTACATGATGAGCACCCGTTGTCATGCGACATGGGATGAAATGAGTTATCTTAGAGAATATTTCCACGACCACAAAGACAACATCACTCCCTCATCTTGTTCTTGGAAAGCCCCAGACAAAGTCCATAGAGATGTCCTGCCATGGAGCAACAGGAACAGATAAAGGCATATATAAACCATTGTTCTGGACTTGTCCTTTGCAGGTTTGACATATAGTGATACGGGGCAAGCCCGTGTGGGTCGATCTTTCACGAATTGGAGGTGGATTCCACGAAGAACACGAAGGGTAAATCACAAGAGGAAACACTCAAGAACAAGTCCAATCACACATCCACTAGACTCACCACACACAAGATTCACAAGGTACATGAACAACAAAGGGAAAGAAGGATACATGGTAGAGCTCATCCCAAATCCCATGGGGAGATGGGGCCTTGATATCCCGTAGGATCTTCCCTCGTGAGGGGCCTTGACAACCACTAGAGATCTTCTCCTATAGAGGCATCTACTCCATGGGAGAGGTAGTGGACGGAGCTAGGCTCAACTTACTAAGAGCAAAACCATAGCTAACCCTAGAATGTAGGTGGGAGAGGAGTATATATAGTGCAAGCCACGAAGGGGTAAGTGAGGGAAAAAAATAGGTACACGGGTCGTGACCCAAGTCTCCGTGCGCATGCAGGGCCGGATGTTCCGGGATGGCCGGAAGTTCTGGGCTCCAAAGGTTCCGGGCAAGGTCCAGCTATCTAGTGTAACAACCAAACCTCGAAGGATTTGAGTCTCTCTGCTTACTGTGCTAGTCCCTGGATCGATTCGCTAGCACACACAGTATAGATGAATACCAGAATAACAAGTGCATCATTTATTACATCGTATGATCCAGAATTCATAAAGCATAACAATCTGCATAGCCCTTGGCTAGCTTTATTCAATCAAACAGCGGAAAAGTAGCAAAAAAATAACAATGAGTCCCATCATAGCCCACTGGCGATGCTGAGTGCAGACTCGCGACCCTAACGGTACCTTACTCTTCGTCTGAAAATCCTGCAACATGAGATGTTGCAGCCGTATAGGTCAATACTTTGAATGTATTGGCAAGTTACACAGGAGAAATAATAAAGCAGACCTACATGTACATGCATAGTATAACAAAGGAAGGCTTGATGGTTATTTTGCAGAAAGCAAATTTTATCCTCACAACTACATAATAGTTAAATTTTAATTTTACTCGCTACAATTAAGTACACATGGTTGAATTGGCATCTCCAAGTCCAAACTAAACCATTATTAAGTTTCCCACCAAGTTTTATTAAGGGTAATATCTGTCAAGATCATCCAACAACTGTAATGGCCTAGCTGCTCAAAGTTGTCCATAAGCGGGGACACGGCTAATCATGATTAGTTTTAAATACTCTGCAGAGGTTTGCACACTTTACCCACTAGACTCGACCCGAAGATTGAGACGAAGTCTTTCAGAAGCAGTCACCTCCACCCAACGGCAGCCGGTACACCTACTCATATCTACATCTGCTAGCTTTGCCCAGGCGAGGTTCCCACAACCTACTCAACCAAGCTAGAGCCCATATTAGCTAGTGGTTGTGCATGGAAGCTACTAGTCATTAAGTCCGTCTGATCTTTTTGAACCTGGGCGGCAATCCACTTACATTCAGAGGGCCGAAACCATGATGTTCTTAAAACCACCGAGAAATACCAACTCTTCCCAGGGGTGAATTAGATCCCTAGTTACTACTCAATTTATTTAACAATCCTCACATAATCTCAATGAATACTCGAACCAACCCCGTCTACATAGCATAGCAGAACTAACTACCACGATCTTCATTGACGAGGGGACAACTCAATAGCATAGCATAAGACAATAATATTCCTACACATGCATAATTTGATAGTGTGACATATACTACATGCATAGAAAAACAATAGGTAAAGGATGATCAACATGTAACTTGCCTTGATTCTGGTTCAGAAAATCACACTCCTGACAATAGTTTGCGTCGCACTCCGGGCAATCTACACGTTTCAAACAATCACCACAAATCAATCACCACATTCAAATATCATCAAACCAAACCAACAGCAAGAATCATTTTTAAAACCACAAAACAGTAGCATAACAACAAGTATAAATCATCTACAATTCAATGCAAACATAACATAAAAAGAATTAACAAGTTTTAATAAACGGTTTGCAAAATATGGCCTTCGGAAGATTTAAATTGAATTTGAAAAAAATTCAAATTTAAACATTGCAAACATGCAAAATTTTGGTCCTATCATATTCTACTCATTAAGAGTGCACAGGAAAAATAATTAACTAAATAGGATGTATAGATTAAAAGATATGCCTAAAACAAACTTTGATTAAAATCTGCCCAAAACCATTTTTTTATATTTGTGTGCGGTTACTGTAGCTATCCGCCACGTGTCATCGCGTGATTGGCCAGGGCGGCTCTGTTCGTGCGTGCGTGCATGCTCACCACAGAGGTCAACGGCGACGGCTCGGGCTTCGACGGCGGCGCTCCTCCGGCGGGTTTCCGGCGAAGGAGAGGTGAGGATGGATGTGGCGTTCGTCGGCGGTCACTCCGGAGGCGAGAACGGCCGCGGGTATGCCTTCTGTGGCCGGCAGCGACTCCGAGAACTCCGGCGTGCTCCGGTTCTACGGCTCGGCGTCGGATGCTCTCCGGTGCTCTGTGGTTCACGCGGCGAGACGAGGGGAATCGACGGGGGCAAGCGGCGCAGCTCGGGGCACTCTTATGGAGTCGTCCGGCGATGGTGGCGGCTACTCGAGCTCCGCGGCGAGATGCGTTTCGTCGGGGTGGCGGTGTGCTGCAACAAAACGGATCGGGAGCGGGGTCCTGGGTCTCCTGGAGGGATCCTCCTCGCGCTAGACGTCCCGGGGAACACGGGATCGACCAGAGCATGAGATCAACTCGGCTCAATCCCCCTGGCGCGTACATGTGTGCGAGTCCGGCTCGGGGAAGAAGAGAGTGAGGCAGGCCCCGCCAGTCAGCGGCTGCGGCTGCGGTGGGGTCGTGGGCCGGCCTGCTGCGGTGTGCTGCGCGACCGAAGTCCCTTTTGGGCCACTGTGCGGCCCAGCTGCACAGTGTTTTTTTTTGAAACTGATAGAAACAATTTTGTGGCTAAAATAAACTACCAAAATAAATATAAAAAAAGAAAAACACACACACACACACAGTGAAATATAAACTTATAATATAGACTATGCTAACCCTAATGCAATGCAAATAAAATATCTAAGCAAAAGGGCACACACAGAGCATTTTTAAATAAATTCAAAAGAATTTGGAGTTTATAAAATTGCAAGGACCTGTCAGATGAACCACAAATATGATTTTGGACATTATGAACTTTTTATATGGCAGGGGAGAAGTCATATTATCTCCACTCCAATTATTTGCCTTTAGTTGCATAATGAAAAGAATCTTCAGAAAATTAAATAATGCATAGGAAAATATGAGATGCATATAATGATCTATTAACATCCTAATTTAGGAAAATTGGGATGTTACAAACCTACCCCCCTTAAGATGAATCTCGCCCTCGAGATTCGGGTTGGCTAGCAAATAGGTGTGGGTGATCCTGCCTGAGGTCTTCCTCTCGTTCCCAAGTAGCCTCCTCCTCTGTATGATGATTCCACTGAACTTTGCATAATCTGATTGTCTTGGTGCGAGTAATTCTCTCTGTTGTCTCCAGAATCTTAACAAGCTTCTCCTCATATGCCAAGTCAGTCTCCAACTGAATTGCCTCAAGTGGCACTGTATCTCTCAGAGGAACATCCGCCATCTCTGCATGGCACTTCTTCAATTGGGATACATGAAACACATTATGAACTCCTGACAAGGATTCTGGCAACTCCAGCTAATAAGCTACCTCTCCTCGATGCTCCAAGATCTTGTAAGGCCCCACAAAGCGTGGTGCTAACTTACCTTTGATTCCAAACCTTTTAATTCCACGAAGCGGTGAAACCCTAAGGTAGGCGCGATCTCCTACCTCATATGTCACCTCCTTATGCTTTGCATCAGCATAACTCTTCTGTCTGGACTGTGCTACCTTCAGCCTGTCACGAACCAACTTGACTTTCTCCTCAGCATCCCTGATCAAGTCTGGTCCAAAGAATTGACGCTCTCCCACCTCATCCCACATCAATGGTGTCCTGCACTTCCTACCATACAGAAACTCAAATGGTGCCATCTTCAGACTAGCCTGGTAACTGTTATTATATGCGAACTCTGCATATGGTAAATTATCATCCCAACTGGACCCATAGTCCAAAGCACAAGCTCTCAACATATCCTCCAAAATCCGATTCACCCACTTTGTCTGCCCATCTGTCTGGGGATGAAATGTTGTACTGAACTCTAGCCTAGTGCCCAAGGACTCATGCAATTGATGCCAAAACTTTGATGTGAACCGAGTACCTCTATCAGACACTACCTTCCTTGGAACTCCATGCAGACAAACAATTCTAGACATATAAATCTTTGCTAGCTTGGCACTTGTATAGGTAGTCTTTACCGGGATGAAGTGAGCAACTTTAGTCAAATGATCAACAACTACCCAAATAGAATCATAACCTGATCGAGTCCTTGGTAACCCTGTAATGAAATCCATACCAATCTGATCCCACTTCCAATCAGGTATAGGCAATGGTTGTAACAAACCTGCTGGTTTCTGGTGCTCTGCCTTAACTCTCTGGCACACATCACATATTGCGATATACTCAGCAATTTCCCTCTTCAGGCTAGGCCACCAAAATCTCTCCCTCAAATCCAAGTACATCTTAGTATTACCTGGGTGGATAGAATAAGGTGAATCATGCGCCTCCTGAAGAATCAACTTCCTGATCTCTGTATCTTGAGGTACATAGATACGCTTCTCAAACCATATGGCTCCATGTTCATCCTCATGAAAACATTGTGCCTTCCCCCTTAACATATTCTCTTTTATCTCAACAATATACTTATCACCCTTTTGTGCTTCTCTGATCCTGTCTAGCAAAGTAGGCTTTACCTCAAGTGTTGCCAAATAGCCCTTAGGAACCATCTCCAACCCGAGACTTCTGAACTGCTCACATAACTCCGGTGGCATATCATCAATATTTACCGCATTAACATGGCTTCTACGACTCAATGCATCAGCAACAACATTAGCCTTACCAGGATGATACTGCAAGTTCAAATCATAATCCTTAATAAGCTCCAACCATCTCCTTTGTCTGAGATTCAACTCCCTCTGCGTAAAAATGTACTTCAAGCTCTTATGATCAGTAAATATATCACAATGATTACCGACAAGATAATGCCTCCAAGTTTTCAATGCATGCACACTGAGGCTAACTCCAAATCATGGGTAAGATAATTATGCTCATGATTCCTAAGCTGGCATGAAGCATAAGAAACAACTTTACCTTCCTGCATCAAAACACTCCCAAGTCCCTGACGAGATGCATCACAATATACCTGGAAGTCTTTATGTATGTTTGGCAAAATTAACACCGGTGCTGTAACCAAACGCTACTTCAACTCCTGAAAGCTAGCTTCACAATCCTCGGTCCAAACAAATTTCTTCCCCTTCTTCAACAATTCAGTCATAGGCTTTGCAATCTTGGAAAAGTTTTCAATAAACCTCTTGTAATAACCTGCAAGGCCCAAAAGGCTGCGAATCTCCCCAACTGACGTGGGTGACTCCCACTCTATGACTGCGGCAACCTTGGATGGATCAACTACAACTCCATTACCTGATATAACATGTCCAAGGAATGCTACCTCGTCCAACCAAAACTCACATTTGCTGAACTTGGCATACAATTGGTGTTCCCTCAACTTCTCCAATACCAAACGTAGATGCTCCTCATGCTCTTCCTTATTCTTGGAAAACACCAATATATCATCAATGAAAACAACCACAAACTTATCCAAGAACTCCATAAACACCTTGTTCATCATATTCATGAAGTATGCAGGGGCATTAGTCAATCCAAATGACATAACAGTATACTCATATAGCCCATACCTCGTAGTGAAAGCAGTCTTTGGAATATCTTGTTCATGAATCTTTAATTGATGATAACCAGAATGAAGATCAATCTTGGAAAACATAGTAGCTCCCTCCAACTGGTCAAACAGATCATTTATCATAGGCAAAGGATACTTATTCTTAATGGTTACCTCATTCAGAGAACGATAATCAACACACATCCTCAGAGTTCCATCCTTCTTCTCAACAAACAAAACAGGAGCTCCCCAAGGTGATGAACTTGGGCGAATAAATCCTTGTGCCTGCAATTCCCTTAACTGCTTCTTCAATTCCTCCAACTCTTGAGGAGGCATTCTATACGGTCTCTTAGCAATAGGTCCGGTGCTTGGTATTAAATCAATAAGGAACTCAATATCTCTATCTGGTGGCATACCTGGTAACTCTTCTGAAAACACATCTGGATATTCCTTCACAATTGGCACCTCTTCCAGGCTACCCCCTTAAGAGAGTTCACTTGCACCCGCTTATGCTGATACTTACATACATATTTGATCCTCTTCCCTCCTGGTGCATCCAGAGAGACAGATCGACTGGCACAATCAATAACACCCTGATTTTTGATCATCCAACCCATACCCAAAATAATATCCAGACCTTGTGACTCCAATATAATCAAATATGTAGGAAAAACATGCTTCCCAATGGACAAGGGCATCTGAAAACATCCCAAACTTACTTCCATCTTAGCCCCAAGAGAACTTACTAGAAACAGGTGACTTAAGTACTACGGTTGGCAACTTATGTTTATCCACAAATATACGCGATATGAATGAATGCGATGCACCGGAATCAAAAAGAACAAGTGCAGGTACTGAATTGATCAAAAACATACCAATCACCGCATCAGGCTCATTATAAACCTCCTCCATATTAACATGGTTGACATGACCCTTCTAGAAGGGGTTTGGCTTGTTGACTCCTGAATTCCCATTACCATTATTGCTCTCTGGACAGGCATTGGAATAGTGGCCCATCTTCCTGCACTTGAAGCACCGAACCTGACTAATGTCCCTCTGCAAAGGCACACTCTGACGGTTTTGGTTATTAGTACCTCCATTACCCTTACCGCTGCCATTACCATTGCCACTCTTGTGCCTATTGTGATGATGGTGGACATTATGGTTGTGGCCATTCCCTCCATTATGATTATGCCCATTACCTCCATGATGATGATGCCCATTACCTCCATGGTGATGATATGAAGTGCGTGGCTTCTGCTGTGGTCCTGAGTTATACTTGTTACTGTTGCTATACTTCCTCTTGCGGTTCTCTATGGCCTGATGCTTTCCCTCAAGCACAATAGCCTTATCAATAAGCTCCTGGCAATTACCAAAAGTGGCCATTGTCAACTGAACACCCAAATCATCATTCAGGCCCTCCAAGAATTTCTCCTGCCTAGTTGCATCAGTATTAACATCATTAGGAGCATATCGTGCAAGTTTATTAAATTCCTCCACATATTCATTAACCATGCGACCTCCCTGACGCAAGCTGTGGAACTCCTTCTTTTTTAGACTCATAGCACCACCTGACACATGTGCGGCACAGAAAGCTGCCTGAAACTATGCCCAGGTGATAGTATCAATGGGGTAAGTGACCAAGTAGTTGTCCCACCAAGCTGCAGCAGGACCCTCCAACAGATGTGAGGTAAACCTCACCCTCTCTGCATCTGTGCATCCAACTGTCTGCAGATTCCTACCGACTGCACGGAGCCAATCATCAGCCACAATAGGTTCAGAGCTGCTGGAGAACCTCAGAGGATTCAACCTCAAGAACCTGGTAAGCATATCCATAGTTGGCGGAGGCGGTGGATTGTTGTGGTTGTTGTTGTTTCCCATGTTCTGAACAAGCAACTGGATCAACTGGCCTTGTCCCTGAAGCAACTGCTGCACATATGGAGGTATGTCATCGTCATTGTTGCCTCCTTGTGGACCACTGCCCCTAGTCTCACGTCTCGGCGGCATCTGGTGGGCAAGCATTATATGAGTAATAGACAGAATAGGTCTAAAGGGATATATATTCTACCCATATGCATAATATGATCAAGGCAATAAATATGAGGCAACAAAACACAATAACGAATAGCACCAACAGAAAACAAACAAGCATCAACAAGATAGCATTATTTATATAGTCGAATAATTTCGACAAGATCCTAATTTATACAACAAGAAAACCAACAATCAATCAAGCAACAAATCTAGTATCTTCATACCACAAAAATGGCATAAACAGATACGCTAACACGATAACATCGCAATATAAAACAAAGATAAATGGTGGTCTTAGCACTAGTTCCTACTTAAACTGGTCAAGATACTTGAGGGGTTGACTATTAACAAAGTAAGAAGTGTTCAAAGTTTATAAAATAATTTTCACTCCTATGGCTTTTCTAATCCATTTTCTAGGGTCACGACCTACATTCAACACACTGCTCTGATACCATCTGTAACGACCAAACCTTGAAGGATTTGAGTCTCTGTGCTTACTGTGCTAGTCCCTGGATCGATTCGCTAGCACACACAGTATAGATGAATACCAGAATAACAAGTGCATCATTTATTACATCGTATGATCCAGAATTCATAAAGCATAACAATCTGCATAGCCCTTGGCTAGCTTTATTCAATCAAACAGCGGAAAAGTAGCAAAAAAATAACAATGAGTCCCATCATAGCCCACTGGCGATGCTGAGTGCAGACTCGCGACCCTAACGGTACCTTACCCTTCGTTTGAAAATCCTGCAACATGAGACGTTGCAGCCGTATAGGTCAATACTTTGAATGTATTGGCAAGTTACACAGGAGAAATAATAAAGCAGACCTACATGTACATGCATAGTATAACAAAGGAAGGCTTGATGGTTATTTTGCAGAAAGCAAATTTTATCCTCACAACTACATAATAGTTAAATTATAATTTTACTCGCTACAATTAAATACACATGGTTGAATTGGCATCTCCAACTCCAAACTAAACCATTATTAAGTTTCCCACCAAGTTTTATTAAGGGTAACATATGTCAAGATCATCCAACAGCTGTAATGGCCTAGCTTCTCAAAGTTGTCCATAACCGGGGACACGGCTAATCATGATTAGTTTTAAATACTTTGCAGAGGTTTGCACACTTTACCCACTAGACTCAACCCGAAGATTGAGACGAAGTCTTTCAGAAGCAGTCACCTCCATCCAACGGCAGCCGGTACACCTACTCATATCTACATCTGCTAGCTTTGCGCAGGTGAGGTTCCGACAACCTACTAAACCAAGCCAGAGCCCATATTAGCTAGTGGTTGTGGATGTAAGCTACTAGTCATTAAGTCCGTATGATCTTTTTGAACCTGGGCGGCAATCCACTTACATTTAGAGGGCCGAAACCATGATGTTCTTAAAACCACCCAGCAATACCAACTCCGCCCAGGGGTGAATTAGATCCCTAGTTACTACTCAATTTATTTAACAATCCTCACATAATCTCAATGAATACTCGAACCAACCCCGTCTACATAGCATAGAAGAACTAACTATCACGATCTTCATTGACGAGGGGACAACTCAATAGCATAGCATAACACAATAATATTCCTACACATGCATAATTTGATAGTGTGACATATACTACATGCATAGAAAAACAATAGGTAAAGGATGATCAACATGTAAGTTGCGTTGGTTCTGGTTCAGAAAATCACACTACTGACAATAGTTTTTCGTCGCACTCCGGGCAATCTACACGTTTCAAACAATCACCACAAATCAATCACCACATTCAAATATCATCAAACAAAACCAACAGCAAGAATCATTTGTAAAACCACAAAACAGTAGCATAACAACAGGTATAAATCATCTACAATTCAATGCAAACATAACACAAAAAGAATTAACAAGTTTTAATAAACGGTTTGCAAAATATGGCCTTCGGAAGATTTTAAATTGAATTTGAAAAAATTCAAATTTAAACATTGCAAACTTGCAAAATTTTGGTCCTTTCATATTCTACTGGTCATTAAGAGTGCACAGGAAAAGAATTAACTAAATAGGATGTATAGATTAAAAGATATGCCTAAAACAAACTTTGATTAAAATCTGCCCAAAACCATTTTTTTATATTTGTGTGCGGTTATTGTAGCTATCCGCCATGTGTCATCACGTGATTGGCCAGGGCGGCTCTGTTCGTGCGTGCATGCGTGCTCACCACAAAGGTCAACGGCGGCGGCTCGGGCTTTGAGGGCGGCGCTCCTCCGGCGGGTTTCCGGCGAAGGAGAGGTGAGGATGGATGTGGCGTTCATCGGCGGTCACTCCGGAGGCGAGAACGGCCACGGGTATGCCTTCTGTGGCCGGCAGCGACTCCGAGAACTCCGGCGTGCTCCGGTTCTACGGTCGGTGTCGGATGCTCTCCGGTGCTCTATGGTTCACGCGGCGAGACGAGGGGAATCGACGGGGGCAAGCGGCGCAGCTCGGGGCGCTCTTATGGTGACGCAAACGTCCGGCGACGGCGGCAGCTACTCGAGCTCCGCGACGAGATGCGTTTCGTCGGGGTGGCGGCATGCTGCAACAAAACGGATCGGGAGCGGGGTCCTGAGTCTCCTGGAGGGATCCTCCTCACGCTAGACGACCCGGGGAACACGGGATCGACCAGAGCACGAGATCAACTCGGCTCGATCCCCCTGGCGCGTACGTGTGTGCGAGTCCGGCTCGGGGAAGAAGAGAGTAAGGCGGGCCCCGCCAGTCAGCGGCTGCGGCTGCGGTGGGGTCGTGGGCCGGCCTGCTGCGGTGTGCTGCGCGACCGAAGTCCCTTTTGGGCCACTGTGCGGCCCAGCTGCACAGGTTTTTTTTAAACTGATAGAAACAATTTTGTGGATAAAATAAACTACCAAAATAAATATAAAAAAAAGAAAACACACACACACACACGGTGAAATATAAACTTATAATATAGACTATGCTAACCCTAATGCCAAACCTAATGCAATGCAAATAAAATATCTAAGCAAAAGGGCACACAAAGAGCATTTTTAAATAAATTCAAAAGAATTTGAAGTTTATGAAATTGCAAGGACCTATCAGATGAACCACAAATATGATTTTGGACATTATGAACTTTTTATATGGCAGGGGAGAAGTCATATTATCTCCACTCCAGTTATTTGCCTTTAGTTGCATAATGAAAAGAATCTTCAGAAAATTAAATAATGCATAGGAAAATATGAGATGCATATGAATGATCTATTAACATCCTAATTTAGGAAAATTGGGATGTTACATCCAGAGAGTTGGCACGTCAGGGAGCTACTCTGGTCGCCGGAGGCCGGAAGTTCCGGGCAGGCCGGAATGTCCGAGACTTCCAGAGTGTTGTCCTCACTTCTTCTTCCTTCTCTTCCAAGATTCCCTCACTGATGGTGTAGTCGTATGTAGGTGCCGACACTCCTCCTCGCCATCCGTGAAGCTCCGGCAATACCTATGCATGCACACGAGAGGAATGTCAAGTAGTATACAATCCTTGAAGGGGTCAAGTGAACACGTGTAAAGGAGATGATTCACCTTTATGTATGTGTAGTAGGTGTGGCACGTGGCACGTGGCAAAGGGACTCTTGTCATGGTGATGTCCATAGGATGCTCTGCATCATCCCCTCCCCCTTGGGGAAGATCCGTCCTCGGATCAAGATCCAAATAACCATGGGAAGAAGATGGCATCACCATGTAGAAGTGGGCGATCACCCATCACTCATCATCATCAAGCTCTCAATGGGCACTCTCCAATGTCGCACCATCTAGTAATTCCTTCAAAAGGAGCAAACACGACAAACACTTAGAAAAACAAATGTGGTTAGCATTAGTGCAAAACCAAGCATTCAAGTGGTGAATCACCACACAAGTGTTGTCATCATGCATAACATATGGGTTGACAAGAGATTGTGTCATGGCATGGAAGCATACAAAGTGAGCGCAGGCAATGTTATCATGGAGACAAGTATGCAAAGTTGAGGTAGGGATGCCAATATGTGAGTCAATAGAACAAGCATCTACCTCAAGGTCATAGCACTCATGCACATAGCAATCAACGAAAGGTCTATGGTAGACAAAGGAATCATTCACAACACCAAAGAAAATGACATGTCTAGACACATGGGGCAAGTGAAAGACAATCCAAGCATAATGTGCACATGGTGTAGTGAAGATATTGAGGCACTCTCAACACGATAGAAGGAGCAAGTGTTCAACATGTGTGAGGCAATCAAATCAAGCATGTAGCAAGCAATGTGGCATGGCCAGTGTGAAGAATGGACATTGTTGCAACTGAGCATATGATAAGAGCAAACAATCCACAAGTTGGGTGCAACACACAAGGTATATACGTCATGAGGCATGGAACAATGGAAATCATGAGTGAAAGCAATATCCCTAACATGTGTGCAAGTAAGCGGTCCAAGATGACCAATATGTGTCATGATACAAGCAACACAAGTATGAAGATGCACAATATCCATGCTCAAGAAGGATGCCACCTCAAAAACTTGACCTTGTGCGTATGTCACAATGCCGATGCGCAAGCAAGTGCGATCTAGAAACTTGTTGGTGTAGCAAGGCTCGCTCTCAAGAGCTCGAATCGTCAACTCGCATGAAGTGGAAGTTGATATGTAGTATAAATATCCTACAGATGCACAAAGAAAAGCAAAGAATGAATATGCATGGTATAGAAACACATCATCCATCATGATGGTTCGTCTCTCTTGCACATAACCATTAGGAACAAAAGTGCATGACCAATATGATGCAACAATGGCTATAATCATGGCTCTAGGCATATGGTGCAAAGAAGGAATACAAGCATGCTTCACATGAAAGATGTCAAAAGGTCCAATAATATGTGAGAAATCTATGGGGCCAATCTTATTAGCAATATTAAAGTCATTGTTGCACTCAATACATGGCAAATCTAGCATGAGACGGCAACACATGGAGACATATAGGAATAAGAAATATCAATCATGTGCGAAGCATGGCAGTTGTCGTCATCAACCTCATAAAAGGAGCACATCGGTGATGTAACAAAACTAGCGTGCATAGTAATCAAGTCATGGAAGCTAGTAGTGCAAAGATGCAACATACTAGAGGTAATCATGGCAATCATGTCATGTGTGCAAATAGTGGTGATACATAATGCACATGACATATGACAATCATGAAAACAAAACAAGATCAAGGTATCATCATTGTATTGGCAAGACGTCATAGGTAAATAGCAATGGAACATCGCGACTCTCCCAACACAAAAAGCGATAGCATGGACCTTAAGGGGAATATAGCAATAGCAACAAGGATCTCCACCAAGAATGCAAGTACACATAGAAATAGTAGAATGGTGAATCATGGGTAAATGCATGCAAGGGTCACAATAGCATGGAAAAAGCATAGAAAGAGGCATAACATGCAAAGTGAACATGACAATATGGGCATAATAAGTGTAATGGTAAATAAGCCATAGCCATGTGAGATCCAAGTAGAAGAGGTGTGCATAGTCCTTGCGCGAGGGGAATGGTTGGATACACATTCCGGTGCATCCCAAAGCATCGGTGCTCTCAAGATCTCATTTCGTCAACTCATGGGATTGCGAGGTTGACGAAGAATCGTGTGTACCTACACAACAAAGATATATACAAAACAAGGTGTGTGCGTGGTAAATATACACATCATCCATCATGGTGTGTATGTGCATGTGAGAGTTAGCACAAGATAAGCAATGCTCAAAGAAATTTGATTCATGGTATTGGAACATGTCATCCATCATGAAAGAATAGTTATTGTGTATAAAACTATGGGGACACAAATTGAGCATGCAAATATATGGCGCAACAATAACATTCATAGTCATGTGGAGCATATTGTGCACATAAGTATGGGGATCATGCAATTGATGGGGCGGAACCAAATCTCCCAGAATGTATGAGGAAACTATGGGGGTCTCCTCATGTGCACTATCGGTAGCATAATATGGAGAATATGGACAACATCCAAAATAATGCATATCCAAATTATGGAGATCATGGAATGGCATATGAGAATTATTGTGCAAATGATGCAAAGGAAGCATGGAAATATCATCACAAGAAAAACAAATGCCAATAACCATGGGTTTGTCATCTATGCCATATGAGCAAATCGGATTTACTTTTATGGGATGTGCATAGTCGCTACGGCAAGATTGCAAAGATGCAATATGGGGAATTTCATGCATAGCATATGACAAGTGTAGCGGATTGTCAAACATGATGTGACCAATAGAATTTTCACATGATATCCTATGGAGTATATCATCACAACTAGGTAAGTCAACATGCTCATCATCATATGCGTCATAAATTGGTGGCAACTCTAAGCATGAAGAAGACATAGCATGTGAAGTATCCATAAGGTGATCAACATCATGCAAGCAATCAATGTAAATATAGTCCACTAGGGGGACAAGAGCATCACGTTCACCTATTTTTACCTTTCTCATTCCACTCATGTGGTGTAGGTGAGGTGGGAGAAACCAACTCGTGGTCCTCGTCATCGTGAGGAAACCATGTGGGAGTGCATCATCATCCACCATGGCCATCGTCATTCCCATTGGAGGGATGGAATCGTCGAGGGTCAGCGCATCGTCGTATATGGGACCTAGCACCAAAGGAGAAAGCACAATAGAGGTAGAGGTTAAGTTGTTAGAAACCGAAATGGCCTCACATGCCCTATCAAGTACCTCACTCACTCTATGTGGTGGTGGCTCACTCTCTCCCTCTAGGTAGTTCCTCATACTCACATATGGTGGAGTCACTCATCTCACTCAAGTGGTGGGGTGTGTGGCTCTCCTCACATGGAAATGGAGGCAACTCAACATATATGGGGCTAGTGGTGAAGTCACTCTCACTCTCAATATGGTGGCAAAAGTCTCTCAACTCATCACCAAACGTCGTCATGGTCAAAGGGAAAATCCCATGCTCAACCAACTCATCACCGTTGTCATGGATGAAGGCCGAATAGGGCGCATCATCATTCTCCTCCATGACCGAAGGGAAAATCCCATGCTCGACCATCTTCCTTGGGATGCTTCCTAAGATGGAAGGTCATCCATGCGTTTAGTCGATCGCCTTGATCTTGGCATCGAAGCTTGTCCTTGGTGGTAATCTTGGTCTTCACGCCCTTGTTTCTTTGAAGATGTGTGACTTGAGCGTCTACGCCTTGACGATGACGAAGGGGAAGAAGACTTGTAGTTGGCCACCATGTGTCGAAGTTGCTCCATGTGGGCGGCCACCATGCCTCTTTTCTGCTCTTTAGAGTGTCGTATATCGATGGCGAGTTTCTTGAGTTGTTGGTTGATGTGGTTGCTCATGTCGAGGTAGTCGTCAAAGAACGAAGATGGTGTGCTTTGCCTAGCCATCACAAGACTCGAGCAAAGGTGAGTCAGAAATGAGATAAACAATACAAGATACCGTTCCCAAAGTTGAGGATGTATTCCGTTTGACTCAATGTGAATTGAGAGAATAGTGGAATTGGTACCCGACTTGTTCACTCACACCTACAACATAAAGCTTATCGAGTGGCTTGGTTAGGACAAGTGGGACAAAATTCAAGCAATTGAAGTCCAAGATATTGTAAATGTTGACATAAATCCAATGGACTTAAAATGCAAAGGAAGTGATCAGAAATATACAGGATGGCAATAGAGAAACACACGCGGTGGGATAATGGGGCTTGTGCAACTATAGGGATGAGCAAAGCTCGTGTTGCCCAAACACAAGGAGAGACGCTAGCTTATTGCACATTTGGGCATGATTCACAACTTGGCACCAATCATATTTATGCAAGCAAAATGTTTCCTATTCCAAATATCCTCATGCACAAGTATCTCTTTTCATGCTCAACTCTTTTGCTTATAAGCTTTGATCTTTCTTTCTTGCTTAGAAGCCTTTTTTTCTTTTTTCCTCTTCCTTTCCACTATTCTTATTGAGCCTAAACCAACTATATGAGACAAGTATCACAAGATATGCACGGGAACAAGCAATTGCACTATATGATATTTTCAGTGATGCAATAATATGATATCGTATCACTATGGTGCACAAGTTTTCGTGAAGCCCGACAATACTCGGATAGCTAGTCTCGATAGGTATGAAGGTAATCACAAAGGTGGTGGGGTTAACAAGATGCAATGACAAGGTAGGTAAAGTGTATGACGGAATGTATACCTTCGTTACACTTAACCTTTCACGAAGTCGGGATGAACCGGCCTTGCTTCTGGTTGAAGATGGTCTCAAAGGATGGATGTCGTCATCGATGTCGAACGTCGGTGGTCGATGTAGATGATGGACCCATACAAGTCACCGGTGGTTGATGAAGTAGTAACTGTCCCTAAGTAGCCGAAACACCTTAGGAGACTCAAATCACAACTCAAGCAACCACAAATGCAACGATAATCAAAATAGGTTAGGTTGCGGAAGTCTATGGTGGTAAAGCGGATGATATGGTGTAGGGCCTAGCCAAACTTGTCAAAATTCAAAAAATTTGAAGTGTTCAAATGATGTTAAAAACAAGATGAAAATATTGGGCACGTCGATAGCTTCAATACGAGCCAAATAACACTCAAATAGGAGTTCGGGAGTGAAAGTTATGGCCGAAACAGTGAAATGGCTGAAGCTGAATATGTGCAATGATTCTGATTAGGCCAGAAGTTCCGGGGCTCCGGAAGTTCGGGGGGGGGGGGAATTCCAGGGGGGGGGGACAGGAAAAATGTGGGGAAACTTTCTGGTTAGCCCGGAAGTTTCCCGGGGGGGGGCGGAAGTTTCGGGGTCCAGAAGGTCCGAGAGAGCCCAGAAGTTCTGGGGGTTGCGAAAACAACTCCGGGACGAACCCTAATTTCTGAAAAAGGGAACAGGGGCGAAAAAACTTGTTTTTTAGGGCGAAATTTAAGGCGGAAAAGGTGGAATTAGGTCCAGGGGGCGCCAAGGGAAGTAGATCCACTTGCCAAACACCAAATCCACGGATCAAAATCAACAAAAACGCACAAGAACAACAAATCACAAGAAATTTTTTTGGGGATATTTTTGGTGGGGATTTTTGAATTGGGACGAAATCAAACAAAATCAAGCTAGAAAACGAACAGGGGGGCTCCAAATTCGTGAGAAATGTGGCTCATGATACCAATATGATACGGGGCAAGCCCGTGTGGGTCGATCTTTCACGAATTGGAGGGGGGTTCCACGAAGAACACGAAGAATACGAAGGGGAAATCACAAGAGGAAACACCCATGAACAAGTCCAATCACACATCCTCTAGAATCACCAGACACAAGATGCACAAGGTACATGAACAACAAAGGGAAAGAAGGATACATGGTAGAGTTCATCCCAAATCACATGGGGAGATGGGGCCTTGATATCCCGTAGGATCTTCCCTCATGAGGGGCCTTGACATCCACGAGAGATCTTCTCCTATAGAGGCATCTACTCCATGGGATAGGTAGTAAAAGGATCCAGGCTCAACTTACTAAGAGCAAAACCATAGCTAACCCTAGAATGGAGGTGGGAGAGGAGTATATATAGTGCAAGCCACGAAGGGGTAAGTGAGGGGCAAAATAGGTACACGAACCGCAGCCCAAGCCTCCACGCGTAGGCAGGGCCGGATGATCCGGGATGGCCGGAAGTTCTGGGCTCCGGAGGTTTCGGGCAAGGTCTGGGCAGGGTCTAGGCTATCCAAAGAGTTGGCACATCAGGGAGCTACTCTGGTCGCCAAAGGCCGGAATTTCCGGGCAGGCCGGAAGGTCCGGGGTCCGGAGGTTCCGACAGGCCGGAATGTCCGGGACTTCCAGAGTGTTGTCCTTGCTTCTTATTCCTTCTCTTCCAATCTTCCCTCGCGGATGATGTAGTCGTACATAGGTGCTAACACTCCTCCTCGCCATCCGTGAAGCTCTGACAATACCTATGCACGCACACGAGAGGAATGTCAAGTAGTATACCATCCTCGAAGGGGTCAAGTGAACACATGTAAAGGATATGATTCACCTTTATGTATGTGGAGTAGATGTGGCACGCGTCACTTGGCAAAGGGACTCTTGCCATGGTGACGTCCATAGGATGCTCCGCATCATATAGGGCATCACTGAACAAACTTTCCCGCATCTCTCTTTAGTTGTGGCCAAAAGTAGCGAGTTTCCAAGTTAGCAATAGTCTTGTCTCATCCAATATGGCTAGAAAGATCACTTGAAGGTAGTTCTCTAATTAGTTTGTCACGAGTGATCATTTTTGAAAAGATAGCCATCCTACACCAAATAGTCACCACCTAATGGCTGGCCCCTGATGTGCTTTATCGAAACAAGGCCAAAGTCTTCGTCACCCTCATATAACTACTTTATGTTATCCATGCCGGAAGTTCAGCTTCAAAAGAAGCCAAGAGGCATGCATGACGACTCAAAGCATCGGCCGCTCGGTTAGTTGTTCCAGATTTATGCAAGATGAGATAGTTAAATCTCTCCAGATATGCTACCCATCTTGCTAGAATGCGAAAAACATGTTTTTGATTTCTAAAATGCTTCAAGGATTGATGGTCAGTGTAAATGACAAACTCTTGAGGTAGCAAATGGACTTCCCAAGTGTTCAAAGCTCTGAAAATTGCTCATAAGTACTCCATTTCTGTCAAGCTTAACTTAACTTCTTACTAAAGAAAGCGATGGTCCTTCTTTCTTGGGATAGCATAGCTCCAATGCCTACTCCACTTGCATCACACTCCAACTCAAAAGTTTTGTTGAAATGAGGTAGCACCAAGGCAGGAGCTTGTGAAAGTTTTTGCTTGATTTCATTGAAAATAGCTTCAGCTACTTCTGTCCATTGGAATTTTCCTTTCTTCAAACACTTGGTAATTGGTGCCATGATAGTGCTGGAATTCTTCACAAATCGCATATAGAAAGTTGAACGCCATTGAAACTTCTTACCTTAGAAATGGTCTTTGGAGTTGGCCATTCCCGGATTGCTTCAACCTTGGAATCAGCAACATGAATACCATCACATGTTATGATGAATCCTAGCAAAGTTAGTTGCATTTGCAGGAAAACACATTTATTCTACTTGACATAGAGCTCATTTTCCCTTAGTACTTCTAGCACATTCCGAATGTGATGGAAGTGCTCATCCTCATCGTTACTATAGATCAAGATGTCATTGAAATAGACCACAACAAAATGGGATAAGAAGGGCCAAAGGACTTAATTCATCAAGTGCATAATGTAGTTGGTGCATTTGAGAGTCCAACTGGCATGACTAGCCAATCAAACAATCCTTCCTTTCTCTTGAAGGCTCTTTTCCATTCATCCCCAGGTCTGATAGGGATTTGATGATATCCTCTTCTTAAATCTAGCTTTGTGAACTGTAAGAACGAAAGTAGGTCTAGTGGGGGGTGATTAGACTAATTCACCAACAAAAATCTACTTCTTCCCAATTTTAAGTGTTCGCTGATTTTAGCATTCATAGCAAGTCATATACACCCTACACATGCATGTCTATGAGTATAGCAGTGGAAAGTAAAGACAAGCATGTAAGTAAATAAAGGGTAGGAAGATCAAACGCAATTTGAAGACACGATGATTTTTTCCCGTGGTTTTGATACGTGGTGCTATCGTACATCCATGTTTATGGAGTCTTCAACCCACAGAGGGTAACGGTCACGAGAGTCCATGGAGGGCTCTACCCACGAAGGGTTCCATGAAGAAGCAACCTTGACTATACCATGATGGCCTACGTCCACGGAGGACTAGCCTAACTCGGGGTAGATCTTCAAGAAGTAAGTGATCTCCTTGCCCTTACAAACTTCTTGGTTCACTCCACAACACGATGTAGGAGGCTTCGAAGCGACACCTAACCAATCTAGGAGGCACCACCCTCCAAAAGGTAATAGGCTCGATAATGTCGATGAACTCCTTGCTCTTGTGCTTCAAGATGATAGACTCCTCAACACACAATCACTCTCTCATAGATTTGGCTATGGTGGAAGAGATTGATTGGGTGGAAAGCAACTTTGGGAGGCTAGAGATCAAGATTCATATGGTTCGAATGGAATGCCATGATCTCAACACATGAGTAGGTAGCTCTCTCTTAGAAAATTAGTTTGTATGAGTGGGGATCTGTTCTGAGTGCTTCTCTTGCGAGTGAGTGGTGGTGGAGGGGTATATATAGGCATCTCCAAAAATCCAACCATTACACCTAATAAGTCAGACTTGGTGACACCGATGTGTTAATGTCGGTGGTACCGAGCTGCCTCAAAGGTCACAACTTTTGAATCTTTGTGAGACCGATATATAAACTCGGTTGCACCGATAAGGTGACCAACGGTCAGATTGCCAAATTGGGTGACATCGATTCAACAAACTCGTTGGGCCGATTTTGTGAACTTGCGTAACAGAATGTTGGCAACCCAAACTCGGTGGCACCGAAGCAGAATCGGTTGCACCGAATGGCTAGGGTTTGGCTGAGTCAGTGTGAGACCGAGAATCGGTGGCTTCGAGTGGGAAGTGTTGGTTGCACCGATTTTAGATATTTGGCTTTGGACAGACTTTTGTGGAAGAGCTTGTGGGTGAATGTGGTGACTATCACTTGTGCATGTATGAGCATTTCGTTCACCAACAGTACCTTACCCCCCTTTTAATAGTATTGGCTTTCCTATGGACTCAAAGTGATTTCTCACAAAGTAAAATGTAGAGTCCTCTTGCTTGAAGCTTTGCCAATCTATTTCCTTGCATCTTGGGGTATTCCACAATCCTTTTTCCAACCTATCATTGAACTTTTCCTGAAACATGCTTAGTAGAAACATTAGTTCAATGACATATATGTTGTTATTAATTACCAAAACCACCAAGGGAGGAAATGTGCTTTCAATCTCCCCCTTTTTGGTAACTGATGACAACATATAGACCAAAGCTTCGACATATGATATAATCAATGAATATAATTGTCGCTTTGAGAAGTATGTGATAAGCAAGAGCTCCCCCTAAATTTGTGCATTATTTTTAAATTTGCATTTGGATGCAAACGCATAATCGATTAGGTACATGGGGAACTTCTTCCATGTCACATAGAACTTGGTGGTGTGCGAGAGTCATAAGAGTTAATATCATAGCACAACACATCAAGCAAAGAGAATGATCATCTCATAACCATCAAAAGGATTGGTAGAAACACGCATTAAAGCATATGATCAAACACCAAACAAAAGTATAACACATACATCCAACCAAAACACCAAATGTTTTTGAAACAACAATAAAAACCAAACACTCTCTCACTCGAAGCCTAAAGATCTATATACAACTTCTCCCCCTTTGGCAACAAGTTACTAAAAAGTTTGAAGAGATATAGCTAATCGTCCTTCTACAGTTGATCTCCTCCGGTGGTCGATGTCGGAGTCGAGAGAACTGTGTCGGCGAAGACCTATGTAGATGTCCTGGACGGAGTCAGAGTAGCAACTGGTGGCACTGGAGGAGCTGATGGAGCTGAAGTGACTGTAGTTGGTGCAGACGATGAGGTCTCATCTCCAGAGCTGGCACTGTAGGTGTCGTGGCCTGAGTCCTGAACTGGGCAGTCGTCCTGGCAGGTGCAGAATCCTCATCATCGTCAGAATCAAACTCTGAAGAGGTGTGACGGATAGGAGCTTCATCTACTTCCTTCTTTAGTTCGTTTATGGTCTTGGTCAGCCCATCCACCTTGTCATTGAAGGTCTTCGCCCTATGCTTAGAGATGTTCACAAGTCTTTTCTGATCATCCAATATGCTTTTGATATCCTTCTGCATGTCCATGACTGTAGAGGTCAAGAGATCCATCTACTCGTTCCTGGATCTAGGGACCTGAGCACTAGTGTCTCTAGCTGCCCCTGCCTCTGCTTAAGCTGCAGCTGATGTGGGATGGTTTGAGTCCATCACCACAACATTGTCCTTGAAGTCTGGCTGTAGGGCAAGTGGGGTCTGTCGAGAGCAAAGATGTGCTTCTCTAGCTTGGACTTGATGAGCATCTAAATGTAGGGTGCATAGCAGCATGAGTGCTTCTGGTTAGCAGCAACCCTCTTCACAGTCTCCACTATCAGATCCATCACTCTGAATCTCTCGTGCTGGTCAATATGAATCAGTAGATTGATGGAGTAGCCTAGGATCACCTTCTCATCACCAGACTTGGGCATCAAAGTATGCCTCAGAATAGTGTTGATGGTGCGGAGACCTGCCTGGAGGTGGTAGATAGATCCTAGCTTGTGGGACTGAAGTTGTGCAACAGGAATGACATTATACATGTCCTTCATGCCATTGTGGCTTGCCTTGGACTCTGAGTATACACATATATATCCATCCTATGCCTCTGGGATTCCTAAGATGGCAGCCCATTCATCAATAGTAGACTTATATCTTGCTCCTTCTGTCATCCACACAATCCTACCATCTCCATAGAAGTGAGCAGTGGAGTAGAATTGCATGATCATCTCGTCATTCTATGCAGTGAATTCTCTACCAACAAACTGATCTATGCCAATGCAGTGGAAGTTGTCTTGAACACTAGGGAAATAAGTCTCATTCTCCTTGATGTACTTCTAGTCGACATATCTCATGTCACTCACAACTGGACTCTTGTCAAGCAGCATAGTCTCATAGAAATCATGTTGCTCCTTGGTGTAGAACCTATAGTCCATAGTTGTCTTCCTTCTCTGAGAGTAAGGATCAATGGCTCTCCACTCTCTCAAACATGCATCCTTCTGCTTCTTCTTCATATGAACAACAATTGGATGGCTGGCATTATGCTCTGGAAGGTGAGGTCTGAGCTTCATCAAAGCAGACATAGCATCATCATCAGCCTCTCTGAAGGTGGATCCCTTGTTCTTCTGAGAAGCTGGTATGTCTCTGGTAGTCCTCTTGGACTTCTCTACAGCAGCCTTCTTAGGTGCATACTTGGTGCTCTTGGAGGGACCTTGCTTTGGCATAATATATACCAACAACTTCTTCTACTTCTTCTTAGGAGGGGCCTTGACAACATGCTCTTCCTCCTCCTCCTCAGCAGCAGCACCAACAACCTCCTCAGGGTCCTCAAACATTGAGGTAGGCCTGCCAACAACATGAATGATCCTTTTCCTGGCCTTCTCCTCTCCTACCTTCTTAGGCAAAGACTTCCTTGGGGTCTCATTGGTCATGGTAGCCCTAGAACTCTCAAGTGATCTCATAGTCTCTGGAGGTGCATATGCCTTGCTGACCACCCTCCTAGAAGAGGTGGCCTCAGTTGCTGACTTCTTGGCAGCCTTCTCTTGCTTCTTAGCAAGAGCCTCCTCTTGCACAAAGTCTAAATCCTCCTCGTCTGAATTCAGCCTCTTCTTGGTCTTTGTAGTAGCCTTGGGCAACCCATGAGAACTAGGGATGCGTGGATCTAAAATTGAGCTGGACCCAGGGCTAGTGCCTGAACTCATGTCAATGTTCTGCTCCTGCAAGTTCTGGCTATCCTCAACATCTGACATATCTGACCTTGTGAATAGAGTATAGAAGAGCGGAACAGGATAAGTCATCACAAAATGCAGCTGGTTTTTGAAAGTTTGAACAGAACGATCATAGATGTAGTTCCTAGCAAAATTGGATTTCGATGTCACCGAGTCAAATATTTCGGTGCTGTCGAGACACACAGAACTCTTAACTAAAACTTGGCAACAGTTTCGGTCATACCAAAAACTGCCATTCAGTCTCACCAAGTTCTGTCCTCAGTAGCACAAAAAGGCAATTGGTGGAACCGATTTTTCTGACTCCGTATCACCAAGATGCAACTTTGCGGTCAACTAAACCTAGAATTCTTCGATTCGCTAGACTATTGAGATTTCTAGAGGATTGAGAGGTTGCAAATGGTGGAATTTCTATCAAACAAATTCCAATGCACGAGATTTGGATGGGGAACGCAAGGAGGGCCGAATCCATACCCTAGCTCGGTGATGGATCCGCTACTGCGACGACGATGGAGAAGATTTCGTCGATGACAGCGATTCCCAACGGTGGAGACGCTCGGGGAAGCAACGGCGATGACCAGGGGGTCCTTTCCGGTAGCTTAGTGTTTTGGGGCTGCGACTGTTTGAGGATTGAATTTCAAAGCGTCGGGTCCACAACATATATACCCCTCACTGTCGGTGACACCGATTCTAAATTTTCGGTCTCACTTAATTTCTCAACTGTCAGCTGACAGGGAAACTCGGTGTAAACAGGAATATGGAATCGGTAGTACCGAGATTGAAAACCAGATCAACCCTAGGCATTCGGTTTTGAGTTGGTTCCATCGAGATACACTTGGGAGGTTTTAATGGTCAGTCCTTTGTTGATTCGGAACTCCAAGTGCTCCTCACACAAAGAGATCAAAAAGTACTTGTTCAAATTTTGTGATGCAGCATGAATGGAATATGAGTTGAGAAACCATAGATATCTAGAGGAGTGGTCCTACACATTCTTGTACATCTAATTGGCAAATAGAAATCAAAAGCCAAATATCAACAATTGGATGTCCTCGAATCCGTAAATAAATGCAGACCAACATGCTCACACAATAAGATGTCAAATGAAAACATGGCAATGACGAAGCACTTTGGCAATGACTAAGTCATCTATATATGAGTATATTGACTTAGGAGCCAAGTAAGAATACTTGATCATAGGTAATACTCATTGTTTAAGCACAAGTGGGGTTACCACTTTTACATAAAGCATTTAATGTTGTCACATACTATGAGATGCTTTGACTCAAGTCTTAGAGTAAAGCTCCCCCTTGATGTGACATCCCTGCATTGGAGGGATAAACTAACCTTGGGTTTTGTTGATAAAGACTTCATGTAGGTGAAGTAGTGGTGGATGCTCAAAGTTTATGAAGATCACCATGAGTTGGGAGCATCCTTGTTGTTTTATTACTCTTCTCACCTATATGGGTTAATCCCAACACACAAGAGACAAATAAAAGGATATATATGGACATGGAGTGCAAAGCATACATGATGATGTCCATTGATTTGTTCATTACCTTGTCCCGTGCTTACCTTTGAGGGAATGTGTGACTCCTTGAACTATTACATGATGTTGATGTTGATTGCAACTAGTTCTTGGCAATAATGACTATGAGTGGATTTCATTGGCGGAGTCACCCCTCAAGAACTTATGTAGTTCTTCTTCTTAGGGACCCACATCAAGTTGATGGGGATCCTTGGTGTTGAAGTAGCACTTGTACAAGTTGAGATTGTAGTAGCCTTGGGAACCCACTTCACCAAAGCTTGGAATTCATCTTCATATGAGTCAATGTCCTCTTGAAGCTTGTTCTTGCCCTTGAGCTTGGGGTCTTGTGGTGGAAGGTCATCTTGAGATTTCATTCCCTTGGGGAGAGTATTTTCATACTTCTCCTTTTGAGGAACAAACTTGGGATTGGGGTATTGACCTTCCCCCCATTCAACTCCATTAGCGTTGAAGTAGACAACACCGCGGTTCTTCCGGTATCCTCCGTGCTTGCGTACAATCTCCACAAATTGTTTGCACCCTTCAAGACTCTTGTAGATACCTTTCTATATAATCCCTTTCAGAATTTCATATTCTTGCTCAAGTGTAACTTGGCTAAGAGAAGAGTTAGTGGGCTCAATAGAACTACTAGAAGCAATATCATTGGATTTATCATTTTTATTGCTACTAGTTGAAGAACCTTTCTTGCCTTTGTTACTAGTTTGCTTAGTCTTAACTTGTGGCATGAACATAGACAAGAGAAGTCGTTTGGCTAGATAAGAGGAAGTCTTGTTTTGAAGATCATTGTTGATAGCTTTAAGGAACACATACTCTTGCTCTAAATTGAGCTTCTCGAAGCGGAGCTTTTCATGTGTCCTTTCAAGCTCTCTATGATCTTGTAGAGTAGACTCATTAGCTAACTTAAGAGTTTTTAGTTCTTGAATTAGTCGTTCAATTTCCAACTTATCATCATCACACGACTTATCTAGACTAGAGTGATTACTAGCAAGTTCATCTTGACTAACATTACTAAATTTGTCTAATAGCAAGTCATCATCAATTAACAAGTCATCCTCATCACTATTAAAATCAAGATACTCGGGGTGTGATACCTTGGGGCCTTTAGCCATGAAGCAACATCCACTCCCTTCATTTGGCGAATCAAATATGTCATAGGAGTCGGTTGTCACTAGTGCAAGTCCGGCAACACCTTCATCTTGACTATAGTCTGAGTTGGAGTGATAGCTTGTCTCGGAGTGGTTGTTGGATTCGGAGCTGGAAACCCATTCACCAACATGAGCTTGATGTCTTCTTCTTGAGTATCTCTTAGTGTACTCGTCCGTCTTCTCCGAGTCCCTACTTATCCTTGAGGGTCTTCATTCATAACGATCATCTCTACTCCTTCTCTCTCTTCGAGGTGACTCGTCTCTTGAGCTTCGTCTTCTTGGTGACTATTCTTTACTTTTGTAAGGAGTCATGCACTCATTGGAGTAGTGTCTGGGCTTCCCACAATTGTAGCAGTTTCGGTCACGACTTGACAAACACTTTTCTTCATATCTTGAGTTGGAGCTTCGATCTTGAGTTGAAGATGCATTTTCATTTTGTGCTTCCAACTAACAAAATTAGTGCTATCAAAGTACGGACCTCTACGCTGATAGTTTTCCTTACTAGACGACATACTCTTCTAGATTGTGAAACCAATGCAATGGAGACCAAAGCTATGATACCATTTGTAGGATCAAAAGTAGGTGTAGAGGGGGGCTGATTAGACTACTTGACCAATTAAAAATCTACTTCTTCCCAATTTTAAGTGTTGGCAGATTTTAGCATTTATAGCAAGTCAAGTACACCCTACACATGCATGTCTACGAGTATAGCAGCGAAAAGTAAAGACAAGCATGTAAGTAAAGGAAGGGTAGGAAGATCAAACGCAATTTGAAGACACGATGATTTTCCCGTGGTTCCGATAGGTGGTGCTATCGTACGTCCATGTTTATGGAGTCTTCAACCCACGAGGGGTAATGGTCGTGAGAGTCCACGGAGGGCTCTACCCACGGAGGGTTATGCTAAGAAGCAACCTTGACTATACCATGATGGCCTATGTCCACGGAGGACTAGCCTAACTTGGGGTAGATCTTCACGAAGTAGGTGATCTCCTTGCCCTTACAAACTTCTTGGTTCACTCCACAACACAAAGTAGGAGACTCCCAAGCGACACCTAACCAATCTAGGAGGTACCACCCTCCAAAAGGTAATAGGCTCGATAATGTCGATGAACTCCTTGCTCTTATGCTTCAAGATGATAGACTCCTCAACACACAATCACTCTCTCACCGATTTGGCTATGGTCGAAGAGATTGATTGGGTGGAAAGCAACTTGGGGAGGCTAGAGATCAAGATTCATATGGTTGGAATGGAATGGGATGATCTCAACACATGAGTAGGTGGCTCTCTCTCAGAAAATCAGTTGGTATGAGTGGGGATCTGTTCTGAGTGCTTATCTTGCGAGTGAGTGGTGGTGGAGGGGTATATATAGGCATATCCAAAAATCCAACTGTTACACCTAATAAGTCAGACTCGGTGGCACCGATGTGTTAATGTCGATGGTATCGAGTTGCCTCAAAGGTAGCAATGTCTAAATCTCGGTGAGACCGATATATAAAACTCGGTTGCACCAATAAGGTGACCAACGGTCAGATTGCCAAATTGGGTGACATCGATTCAACAAACTCGGTGGGACCGATTTTGTGAACTTGCGTAACAGAATGTTGGCAACCCAAACTCGGTGGCACCAAAGCAGAATAGGTTGCACCGAGTAGCTTGGGTTTCACTGAGTCTGTCTGAGGCTGAGAATCGGTGGCTCCGAGTGGGAAGTGTTGGTTGCACCGATTTTGGATTTTTGGCTTTGGACAGACTTTTGTGGAAGAGCTTGTGGGTGAATGTGGTGACTATCACTTGTGCACATATGAGCATTTTGTTTACCAACAGTACCTTACCCTCTTTTAATAGTATTGGCTTTCCTATGGACTCAAAGTGATTTATCACAAAGTAAAATGTAGAGTCCTCTTGCTTGAAGCTTTGACAATCTATTTGCTTGAATCTTGGGGTATTCCACAATCCTTTTGCCAACCCATCATTGAACTTTTTCTGAAACATGCTTAGTGGAAACATTAGTTCAATGGCATATATGTTGTTATTAATTACCAAAACCACCAAGGGAGCAAATGTGCTTTCATGAACACTCTTGCTCCACTAAGCTGATCCAACATACCATCCAGGCGGGGAATAGGGAATCTATACCTTACAATGATATTATTAATGGCTGTAATGTTCGCACACATGCGCCAAGATCCATCTTTCTTTGGCGCGAGCAGGGCTGGTACAACACGTGGGCTAATACTTTCTCGAATGTGCCCCTTGTGCAGTAATTCCTCCACTTTCTCCTTCAATATATCATGCTCTTTTGGGCTAATTCGATAGTGTGGAAGATTATGAAGACTTTCTTCCGGAATTAAGTCAATTATATGTTGAATTCCTCTCATAGGTGGCAAGCCTTGTGGCTCTCCAAGCATGTTATGAAATTCCGCTAATAAGCCATGTACCTTTGCTAGAATTTCAATAGCCGGGTGATCTTCTCATTTTACAACAAGTGCAGCACACAAATCTGCCTCCTTCAAGTCTTCCATAAACTCATGAGAGGTATGGGAGATAGTTAGAATAGTTTACCCTCCTCCTTAGAGGTATTACCTTAAGTTTTGTTTGGTATAATAATGATCTTCCTCTTGTTCCAAATGAAAGAGTAAGAATTTTCCTTGCCCTTGTGTGTAGTATCCACATCAGATTGCCAAGGTCTCCCAAGAATAACATGGTTGGCATCCATATCAACTACGTCACACAACAGATTTAAGCGATAATGCTTGCTCAAACAAATTGGCAAGTTGCATTGTTTGGTGATCCTCATATGTCACTCCTTTCTTGATCCATCCAATAGTGTAGGGGTTTGGGTGTTCATGGGTTTCAAGTTTTAAATGGTTCACCAACTTCTGGGAGATAAGATCCTCACAACTGCAACAATCAATCATTAATCTCCCAAGAATATTGTCTTCCGTCGTGTGTCGTCAAGTCGTGGTGCAGAACATAGGAGACGCTGAATCACACATACCGCCTCTTCACCTTCTTTTTGACAAACCACTTGTCCCTCTACATCATTCTCTAATAAGGTTGTAGCTTGCAGAGCCCATCCACAAATCCACCAGCTGGCGAGGTTGATTACACAAAAACTACACGGGGCTAGAAACATAAGATCACAATGCATTCATTAGCGGCAAACTTTGATACAAAGGGAAAACATAACTCAACACAATGAAACCAAGCAATAAACCATAAGCAAACATGTACAGGTACAACAACCATAGGTCATACAAAACCAAATCACACGAGACCAGTTCCAAGGTTCCCATAATTGACCGAGCTCAATGGTGAAGTAATTGCAAAGTCTAAAAAACATAATTCTTCAAACCCACCAATAGTTTTTCATACCCAACACATAGACGACATTAGACATACCATTTAATATATACAAACTCTATCATCTTCTCATAAATGCAATACTTCTCTACTCTGTCGTGTAGCTTGACTTCCTTGAAAAAACCGAAGCGTTCTTAGGATGCCCGTCCTAGTCGATGGTATGAACCATATGACTATGATGAACACAACATAAGTTTGTTGAGATCACAAACACAACTTTGAAAGATGGACATCAAAAATAAATTAGGTCACTATAAATGTCACATACACTTGGTCATATTTTTTTATTTTGATTAAATGTGACGTACACATAAAAAAGGTAAATTTGTTTCCTACAAATGTTAGATACTACACAACATACACATGAATACTTTGGTAAGAATACAAATGAAGTAAGAACGAACACACAAAGTAAGAATATTAATATACATGGTTACGAAATCTGAATAGTGGAAAAAAGAAGAAGAAATGCCAACCACGCATAGCATTTTCTAAAGCTCCAATCGCTTACTCATTGACATACCACATGTACTCCATCCATTTTTCCTAATCATAAGGCTCGTTTGGAATCAAAGAAGATTTCCTTGGAATATCTTGGGGTTTGAACAAATTATATTTTGAACAACATTTTTTTGTAGTATGATAAATTGTCCCACATGAATTTTTACTACCTCCATTTCAAAATATAGTGCACATTAGCCTTGGTCAAAATTTAAAACCATTAGTCAAAATCTACGATGCACATTGTGTTGTTGTGAACAGTAAGGGGAACCCTATCCCCTTCCGCCCAGACTAGAGGTGCAGAGTCGGCGGATAACAACCACACACCTTACCATCGAAGAACACCAATCCAAAGAATAGTCATGCCTTGATGGAACTACCGTCCTCCACAGAAAAATTGATGTTTGAATTCATAACTTACGAGCGCCCACCAACCGCTGCGCCACTCTCCCAAAGAACCAGATGACCATAGGTTATCCAAGGAGATCACAATGCACAAGGAGGTGCCGCCTCCCAACCTGATACAGGTTTCAGGCTTTTGTTAGGGATCCAAGTTAGGGTGGACATGAGAGAACTCAGTGCAGTCTCTAGGGAGAAAATCACCACACACACAAGCGTGTCGCCGTGGCTGGAGAACCCACCAAGGATTTGTCCAGCATCGAGGTTACACAACAATCCCTCACTAGCACCGGATTCAACAGCCAAGGATGCAGAACTGAGAAGGCTCATGGGGGCAATGAATTCAGGAGGATATGAGCTTGACCTTCCAATCTGGAGTGGAAAGGGGGGAACCCATGTCGCGACCACAATCACACAAGTCCTTGCCACCCGTGTAGCCGAGGAAGCCGGGTAGCACTTCCAGCGCACACTGCCTCGTCGTCTGGGGCCTACGCCTCAGTATCCAGGGTCCTCCACCAGGGAATGAAGTGGAAAAAACCACACCAATATATTCATAGATAACCATGTAGGCTTGTCCGTCAACCACATCGCATGGCGATATGGTTGGGAAAGGGTCGAGGGGGTGGCCACATCGGGGAAACCCTCCTGAGTCGCCAGATTCAATCGAATGATAGGAAAAAGCTCAAAGCCAAGCAACCAGAAAGTTGTATCCAAATATCAAGCGGCCTTGGGAGGACAATGTGAGGGCCCTCAAAGCATCCCACAGAAATGAACTAGCAAGTAGTAAAGTTTGCAAACACAAAATCTCTCAAGAACATTTGTTGCATTCATTTTCAAGGTTGATCCATTTTTGAGAAAGAAAAGTCGATCTACTATTAATCAACGTAGAATTACTAGATTTGTACATAAATCTGTTTACATCTAGACCTAGTTAATAAAAAATTGAAAAGAAGAAGGAAACCACATTCGAATTGTGGAATTACCTCATCATCCATCATCCCAACGGTAACTACCTGGAGGATGTGGTTTAGGGCATGGTGGTGGTTAATATGTGGAAGGTAGGATGATGATAGTTTGGGTACTTATGTTGGGGTAGATCAGGTGGTATATATAGAGAATGAAAGAAGTATAATTGTGAATACTCTTTCTATTGGTAAATAGCAAGAGTGTGGAAGGGTGAATTAATGATCAATGTAAAAATGGTGTCTATTCATGAGAAGATGGAGCAATAGGAAAAGTGTCAATTCACCCATTTTTACATCAAAAGGAAAGTAATTTACTATAGAGATATGACTTATACATGGCCATACTTATTAGTTATGCAAACATATACTAGTAGTAATTAGTATGTATGTGATAAGATATATGTTTGTCGACACTAATGGATTTGTTGGCATGAATGAATTCGTTTTATTGATAGTATATGGTGCTATTTAATTTTTTTAGAGGAATTTTACAAAAAATTGTAATCTATTTGGTGAGATAAACATGTTAATTATCCTAAAAAGAAGACATGAAGACGAAATAGTACACACTACCGATGAGGACCTTTTCTATTCTTCCCAAATGAGTCAACTAGACATATGTCTCCAAAGTTTTATGATAAAAACTCATTGCTTTAATATCACATATTAAGAAAGACATGCATGGTTAAGATTATGAATCCTATGTCTACAATGAATACAAAATAACTTTGTTGACATCACGAACATATATTAGGAAGATGGACATCAAAAGTAAATTAGTTCGCCATAAATGTGGCGTACACTTAGTCTATTTATTGATTGTCGACTATAAATGTGACGTACACATCAAAAGTAAATTTCCTTATTATAACTATGACTTACACATAAAAGGTGAATTTTGTTTACTATAAATGTGACATACACATCAAGACTTTGGTTTTTGCGAGATGTGAGTGAGCTGCGAATCATGCATATACATGAGCTTGTGTAATGAAGGTGAACATTTTATTCAAAACATCATAGTGATAAGAAAATAGAGCCAACACAAATGAGGATCAAAATTTGTGATGCAGAACTATCACATTATTAAGCACCATCCATGAATAACGGCATCGATAGAGTCATACCTATTGTCAGCCGCTACCACTCGGATAGTAGTAGTAACCAGAATCCCACACGTCCATCTCCTCGAACCTGTCCCTCTCGGCATTGGAAGGCCTCCACAATTAGCTCTTCCCTATGATCTCCTTAGTGATCTTCGGCGTGACGAAGTAAAACTTCGACGTTGGCAGCTTGGTCATGTTTCTCGATTTCTCCGAAGGAAGTTCTCCATGTCACCGCCGGCCCAGATGCACTTCACATTGTGCATCAGGTAGTAGTTCTCATCTTGGACATTTCACCCCGCATGATCACTAACCGCTCTGTCTCTAGCGGCGGTGAGGGGATGCCCAGCTTGTTCATGGCCCAGATGCATCTGATGTCATCCAGATTGTCTTCTAGCTGCTGGCAGGAGCAGCGAGCGCTCGGGTCCCTGCCGTAGAACCATGTGTCCTCGAAAAAGCTCTTGTGGATTGTCTCGAACTCATCTTTCGTTGGCATCTTGTGCCATTTCACGCATTTTTAGAAACAAATCACGTACATGCCGATGGAGTCCTTCAAACCTTATTTCGTATGTCAAATCATCAAAAATTAGTTGAGGGTGACTAGTTTACTAGTAGTTGGTTGTATCAGGCAAGAGAACAAATTATATGACGTATGAATTTGAATGTACTTGGTTAGGAAATCTAAAGAATTACGTAATGAAGTAATAATATGAACGTACATGATTATGTTGAAGAATGCAAAGAACAAGAAAAAAATGCCCATTAGGCATAGAATTTTCTCATGTTCCATGTCGCTAATATTGACATACCTCATGTAATCCATCCATTTTTTCCTAAGCCTCGTTAGGAAACAAACAAGATTTCCTTGTAATTGATTAGTGTTTGGACGAATTACATATTGAACCACATATTTGTCGTAGTATGATAAATGGAACCACATATGAATTGGTACTCCTTCCATTTAAAAATATAGTGCACACTAACCTAGGTCAAAATTTATAAACGTTGGTCAAAATCGATGACGCTCGATGTGTTGTTGACAATGGGAAAGGGAACCCTATTCCTTCTACATCGCCCAAGAGGCATAGTGTGGGCGGGTAACATCCACAAAACTTGACACCGAAGAACACCAATCCAAAGAAGATCCATCGCTTGCTGGAACTGCCAACACACACAGATAAACTAATGTTTGGACTTGGAATATAGGAGCACCCACCAACCATTGCGCCACTCTCCCAAATAACGAGACGACCATAGATGGTCAAAAGAGATTTATGACCCACAAGTATAGGGATTCAGTCGTAATCCTTTAGGAAAGTAATAGTGTTGAACCCAATGAGGAGTAGAAGGAATTTACAAGTCGTTTTCAACAAGGTTTCACTACAAGTATTGTAAGATTATTTTAATAGATATTTTGATCGCAACATAAATTTTAACAAGATAGCAAGTAAAAATATTAAATGGTCATGCAAATGTACCAATCCTTAACTACTTTAAGGACAAGCCGATGATACTTCTTATAGTGACTAAGAAACTCTTGTGAACACTCACGAATATGGCCAATTAGTTTCACCCTCATTCATTGATTTACATTTATTGCCTTTATAAGTGGATGACCCGGAGCTAAGGTATTGTACTAACTTGAAAAAAATACCTACTTACGATTATATCCTCCAAGCGTGAACAAACAAAGTAAGAATACGAATGAAGTAAGAAAATTAATATACATGGTTATGAAATCATAATAATGGACAAAAGAGGAAAACATGTCAAGCACGCATACTTTTGATATCGCTTACTTTTGATAGACCTCATGTACTCCAACCATTTTTCCTAATCATAAGGCTCATTTGGAAACAAAGAAGATTTCCTTGGAATAACTTGATGTTTGAACAAAATATATTTTGAACAACATATTTTTCATAGTATGATAAATTGTACCACATGAATTTTTACTCCCTCCATATCAAAATATTGTGCACATTAGCCTTGGTCAAAATTTAAAACTATTGGTCGGTATCTATAAATGTTGGTCAAAATCAACGATGCATGTTATGTTGTTGTAAACCGTAAGGGGAACCCTATCCCCTTCTGCCCAGAATGGTGGTGAAGAGTCCGCAGATCACAAGCACACACCTTACCACCGAAGAACACCAATCCAAAGAATAGTCATCACTTGATGGGACTTCCAACCTCCATAGAAAAACTGATGTTTGAACTCATAACTGAGGAGCGCCCACCAACCGATGCGCCACTCTCCCAAAGAACCAGATGACCATAAGTGGTCCAAGGAGGTCACAACGCACAAGGCGGTGCCGCCTCCCAACGCGATACACATGGATCCGGGTCAGGGTGTAGAAGGGAGACCTCAGTGTAGTCTTTAGGGAGAAAATCACCACACACACAAGCACATACACACACAAGCGTTTCGCTATGGCCCGAGAACCAACCAATGGTTTCTCCAGTCTCAAAGTTACATCGCAATCCCCTCTAGCACCGGATTCAACAACCAAGGATGCAAAACTGTGAGGCCCTTGGGGGCAATGCATTTTGGAGGAGATGAGCTTGACCTACTGATTCGGAGTGGAAAGGGGGGAACCCATGTCGTGGCCACAATTAGACAAGTCCTTGCCACCCGTGTAGTCGAGGAAGCCGGGTAGCACATCCAGCGCACACTGACTCGTCAAATGGGCCTCCGCCTTAGTGTCCAAGGTCCTCCACTAGGGAATGAAGTGGCAAAAACGACACCAAGCTCTTCATCGCGAACCATGTAGGCTTGTCCGCTGACCACATCGCATGGCGATATGGGAGGGAGAGGGTGGAGAGAGTGGCCACATCAGGGAAACCCTTCTGAGTTGGCAGATTCACTCAAATGGTAGGAAAAAGCTTGAAACCACCAAAAAGTTATATACAAATATCAAGAGGCCTTAGGAGGACAATGCAAGGGGCCTCAAAGCATCCCATGGAAATCCACTAGCAAGTAGTGAAGTCTGCACACACAAAATATTTCAAGAACATTTGTTCCATTCATTTTCATAGTTGATCCATTTTCTAGAAAGAAAGTCGATGTAAAATTACTAGCTTTATACGTAAATATGTTTATATCTCGACTTAGTTAAGAAAACAAATTGAAGAGAAGAAGGAAACCACATTCTAATTGTGGAATTACCTCACCATCCACCATTCCTAGGGTAACTACCTTGAGGATGTGATTTAGGCCACGGTGGTGGTTAATATGTGGAAGGTAGGATGATGATAGTTTGGGGTACTTATGTTGGGGTAAATCAGGTGGTATTTATAAATAACGAAAGAAGTATAATTGCGAATACTCTCTCTATTGGTAAATAGCAAGACTATGGAAGGGCGAATTAATGAACAATGTAAAAAAATGGTGTCTATTCATGCGAAGATAGAGCATTAGGAAAAGTGAATTCACCCATTTTTACATCAAAAGGAAAGTAATTTCCTACAAAGATATCACTTATACATGGCCATACTTATTGGTTATGAAAACATATACTAGTAATAATTAGTATGTATGTGATGAGATATATGTTTGTCGACACTAACTGATTTGGTGGCAAGAATAGATTTGTTTTATTGATAGTATATGGTGCTATTAAATTTTTTTATAAGATTTTTACATAAAAAAATTGTAATCTGCGTGGTGAGATAAACATGTTAACTATCCTAAAAAGAAGACATGATTACCAAATAGTAGACGCTATCGATAAGGACCTTTTCTATTCTTATCAAATGAGTCAACTAGACATATGTCTCCAAAGTTTTATGACAAAAAAATCCTCAAGAAATGCTTTAATATCACATATTAAGAAACACATGCATGGTTAAGATTATGAATCATTTGACTACAATGAATACAAAATAACTTTGTTGACATCAACATAAATTCGAAAGATGGACATCAAAAGTAAATTAGTTTGCCATAAATGTGGCGTACAGTTGGTCTATTTATTGATTGTAGACTATAAATGTGACGTACACATCAAAAGTAAATTCAGTTACTATAAATATGACACATAAATGTATTTTTTTACTATAAATGTGACCTCCACATCAAGACTTTGGTTTTTGAGAGATGTGAGTGAGCTGCTTTGCATGCATATACACGGGCATGTGTAATGAAGGTGAACATATTATTCAAAACATCATAGTGATAAAAAAAACTAGAGCCAAAACAAATGAGGATCAAACATTGTGATGCAGAACTTTCACATTATTAAGCACCATCCATGACACAACGACATCGATAGAGTGCACACCTGCGCGATACCTACTTGCAGCTGCTGCCACTCGGATAGTAGTAGTAACCAGAATCCGACACGTCCATCTCCTCGAACCTGTCCGTCTCGGCATTGGAATCCCTCCACAATTAGCTCTTCCCTATGGTCTCCTTAGTAATCTTGGGTGTGATGAAGCAAAACTTCGATGTTGGCAGCTTGTTCATGTTTCCTGATTTGTCCTAAGGAACTTCTCTATGTCGCCGCCGGCCCAGACTCACTTGCCATTATGCATCAGGTAGTAGTTCTCATCTTGGACATGTCATTCCACAGAACTATGTGTCCTCGACAAAGCTCTTGTGTATTGTCTCGAACTCCTCTTTCGTTGGTATCTTGCGCCATTTCACACATTTGTAGCATCGAATCACATAGATGCCAATGGACTCCTTCAAACCTTATTGTGTAAGTCAAATCATCAAAAATTAATTGAGGGTGACACGTTTACTAGTAGTTGGTTGTATCAGACAAGAGAAACAAAATATATGAAGTGCAAATTTGAATGTACTTGGTTAGGAAATCTAAAGAATTATCTAATGAAGTAATAATATGAATGTACATGATTATGTTGAAGAATGGAAGAAGAAGAAAAAATGCCAATGACACATAGAATTTCCTCATGTTCCATATCACTAATATTGAAATTCCTCCTATACTCCATCCATTTTTCCTAAGCCTCGTTAGGAAACAAACGAGATTTCCTTGCAATTGAACAGTGTTTGGACGAATTACATATTGAACCACATATTGTCGTAGTATGATATAGTATGATAAATTGAACCACATATGAATTGGTACTCCTTCCATTTAAAAATATAGTGCACATTACCCTAGGTCAAAATTTATAAACATTGGTGAAAATCTATTACGCTCGATGTGTTGTTGATAACGGGAAAGGGAACCCTATCCCTTCTGCATCGTCCAAGAGGTATAGAGTTGGCGGGTAACACCCACAAAACTTCACACCAAAGAACACCAATCCAAAGAAGACCCATCACTTGCTGGAACTGCCAACCCCCACAGAAAAACCTATGTTTGGACTAGAATAGAAGAGCCCCCACCAACCATAGCGCTACTCTCCCAAATAACAAGACGGCCATGGATGGTCAAAAGAGGTCTATGACCCACAAGTATAGGGATCCAATCGTAGTCCTTTAGGCAAGTAATGGTGTTGAACCCAACGAAGACCAGAAGGATTTTACAAGCCGCTTTCAACCAGGTTTCACTACAAGTATTGTAAGATTGTCTCAATAGATAGTTTGATCGCAACATAAATTTTAACGAGGTAGCAAGTAAAATTTTTACAAGGTCAAGCAAATGTACCAATCCTTAACTGTGCTAAGCACAAGCCGGTGATACTTCTTATGGTGACTAAAAAACTCTTGTGGGCACACATGATTATCGCCAAGTAGTTTCACCACGATTCATTGACTTACATTTATTGCCTTGATAAGTGGATGGTCCGGAGGTAAGGTACTATACTAACTTGAAGAAAATACCTACTTATGATTATATCCTCCAAGCATGAACAAAGAAAGTAAGAATACGAATGAATTAAGAATATTAATGTGCATGGTTACAAAATCTTAATAAAGGAAAAAAGAAGAAGAAAATGCCAAGCACGCATAGCATTTTCTGAAGTTCCATATTGATTACTTGTTAACATACCTCATGTACTCATCCATTTTTCCTAATCATAAGGCTCATTTGGAAACAAAGAATATTTCCTTGGAATAGCTTGGTGTTGGAAAAAATTATATTTTGAACAACATATTTTTTGTAGTATAATTTGTAGCACATGAATTTTCACTCCCTGCATTTCAAAATATAGTGCTCATTAGCCTTGGTCAAAATTTAAAAACATTGGTCCAAATCTACAAACGTTTGTCAAAATCTAGATGCACGTTGTGTTGTTGTAAACGGTAAGGGGAACCCTATCGCTTTGCTCCCAGACTGAAGGTGCAGAGTCGGCGGATCACAACCACACACCTTACCACCGAAGAACGCCAATCCAAAGAATAGTCATCACTTGATGGAACTGCCAACCTCCATAGAAAAACAGATGTTTGAACTCATAACTGAGGAGCACCCACCAACCGTTGCGCCACTCTCCCAAAGAACTAGATGACCATAGGTGGTCCAAGGAGATCAAAAGCACAAGGCGGTGCCGCCTCCCAACCTGATACAGGTTTTGGGCTTTCGTTTGGGATCCGTGTCATGGTGGAGAGGACAGACCTCGGTGCAGTATCTAGGGAGAAAACCACCACACACACACACACACAAGTGTGTTGCCGTGGCCGGAGACCAACAAGGGGTTTCTCTAGTCTCGAGGTTACACCGCAAGCCCTCGCTTGCACCAGGTTCAACAACCAATGATGCAAAACTGAGAGAGCCCATGGGGCAATGAATTCATTAGGAGATGAGATTGAACTTTTGATCCGGAGTGCAAAGGGGGGGGGCCCATGTCGCGACCACAATCACACAAGTCCTTGCCACCCGTGTAGCCGAGGAAGCCAGGTAGCACATCCGGCACACACTGCCTCATCGTTTGGGGCCTTCGCCACAGCATCCAGGGTCCTCCACCAGGGAATGAAGTGTCAAACATCACACCAAGATCTTCATCGCCAACCATGTAGGCTTGTTCGGCGAACACGTCGCATGGTGATATGGAAGCAAGAGGGTGGAGGGGGTGGCCACATCGGGGAAACACTCCCAAGTTGCCAGATTCAATCAAATGATAGGAAAAAGCTCTAAGCCAAGCAACCAGAAAGTTGTACCCAAATATTAAGAGGCCTTGGGAGGACAATGTGAGGGACCTCAAAGCGTCCCATGAAAATCCACTAGCAAGTAGTGAAGTCCACACACACAAAATCTCTTAAGCACATTTGTTGAATTCATTTTCATGGTTGATCCATTTTCCAGAATGAAAGTTGATCTATTATTAATCGACATAGAAGTTCTAGCTTTGTACATAAATATGTTTACATCTCCACCTAGTTAAGAACAAAAATTGAAAAGAATAAGGAAACCACATTCGGATTGTATAATTACCTCATTATCCATCATTCCTAGGGTAACTACCTTGAGGATGTGATTTAGGCCACGGTGGTGGTTAATATATGGAAGGTAGGATGATGATAGTTTGGGGTACTTATGTGGGGGTAGATCGGATGGTATTTATACAAAACGAAAGAAGTATAATTGCGAATACTCTTCTATTGGTAAATAGCAAGATTGTGGAAGGTGAATTTATGATCAATGTAAAAATGGCGTCTATTCATGAGAAGTTGCAGCGTTAGGAAAAGTGTAAATTCACCCATTTTTACATCAAAAGAAAAGTAATTTCCTACAAAGATATGACTTATACATGGCCATACTTTTTGGTTATGCACGCATGTACTAGTAATAATTAGTATGTATGTGATGAGGTACATGTTTGTTGGCACTAATGGATTTGTCGGCGCGAATGAATTTGTTTTATTATGGTATATGGTGCTATTAAATTTTATATAGGAATTTTACCAAAAAATGTAATCTATGTGGTGAGATAAACATGTTAACTATCCTAAAAAGAAGACATGAATACCAAATAGTCCACGCTACCAATGAGGACCTTTTCTATTCTTCCCAAATGATTCAACTAGACATATGTCTCCAAAGTTTTATGATAAAAAAATTCGCAAGAAATACTTTAATATCACATATAAAGAAATACATGCATAGTTAAGATTATGAATCATATGACCACAATGAATACAAAATAACTTTCTTGACATCACGGACATAAACTAGGAAGGTGGACATCAAAAGTAAATTAGTTCGCCACAAATGTGGCGTACACTTGGTCTATTTATTGATTTTCGACTATAAATGTGACGTACACATCAAAAGTAAATTTATTTACTATAAATGTGACCTACACATAAAATGTAAATTTTGTTTACTATAAATGTGACATACACATCAAGACTTTGGTTTTCGAGAGATGTGAGTGAGCTGCTGAGCATGCATATGCACACGCCTTGGTAATGAAGGTGAACATTTTATTCAAAACATCACAGTGATAAGAAAATAGAGACAAAACAAATGAGGATCAAACATTGTGATGCAGAACTATCACATTATTAAGCACCATCCATTACACAACGACATTGATAGAGTGGAGACCTCCGCAATACCTATTGTCAGCCGCTGCCACTCGGATAGTAGTAGTAATCAGAATCCCACACGTCCATCTCCTCGAACCTGTCCCTCACGACATTGAAAGGCCTCCACAATTAGCTCTTCCAAATGGTCTCCTTAGTGATCTTGGGCATGACGAAGCACAACTTCGATGTTGGCAGCTTGGTCATGTTTCCTGATTTCTCGTAAGGAACTTCTCCATGTTGCCGCCGGCCGAGACACACTTCCCATTCTGCATCAGGTAGTAGTTCTCATCTTGGACATGTCACCCCGCATTATCACCAACCGCTCCGTCTCTGGCAGCGGTAGGGGGATTCCCAGCTTGTCCATGGACAAGATGCATCTGATGTCCTCCAGATTGTCTTCTAGCTGATGGCAGGAGCGGCGAGCGTTGGGGTCCCTGATGCAGAACCATGTGTCATCGACGAATCTCTTGTGGATTGTTTCGAACTCCTCTTTCATTGGGATCTTGCGCCATTTCACGCATTTGTAGCATCGAATCACGTATATGCCGACGGAGTCCTTCAAAGTTTATTTCGTATGTCAAATCATCAAAAATTATTTGAGGGTAACACGTTTACTAGTAGTTGGTTGTATCAGACAAGAGAAAAAAATATATATGAAGAACGAATTTGAATGTACTTGGTTAGGAAATCTAAATAATTATCTAATTAAGTAATAATTTGAATGTACATGATTATGTTGAAGAATGGAAAGAAGAAGAAGAAAATGTCAATTACACATAGAATTTTCTCATGTTCTATAGCGCCACTCTCCCAAATAACAAGACGACCACATATGGTCAAAATAGGTTTATGACCTAGTGATTCAATCGTAGTCCTTTAGGCAAGTAACAATGTTCAACCCAATGAGGAGCATAAGGATTTCTAAAGTCGTTTTCAACAAGGTTTCACTTCAAGTATTGCAAGATTGTTTTAATAGATAGTCCCGTCGCAACGTAAATTTTAACAAGGTAGGAAGTAAAAATATTAACAAGGTCATGCAAATGTACCAATCCTTAACTATGCCAAGGACAAGACGGTGATATTTCTTATAGTGACTTAAAAACTCTTGTGGACACACGTGAATATCGCCAATTAGTTTCACCACAATTCATTGACTTAATTTATTGCCATGATAAGTGGATGGTCCGGAGCCAAGGTATTGTACTAACTAGAAAAAAATACCTACTTAGGATTATATCCTTCAAGCAAGAGCAGACAAATTAAGAATACGAATGAAGTAAGAATATTAATGTACATGGTTATGAAATCTGAATGACTGAAAAAGAAGAACAAATGCCAAGCATGCATAGCATTTTCTGAAGCTCCATATGCTTACGTGTTGACAGACCTCATGTACTCCATCCATTTTTCCTAATCATAAGGCTCGTTTGGAAACAAAGAAGATTTTCTTGGAATAGGTTGGTGTTTGAACAAGTATCATTTTGAACAACATATTTTTTTGTAGTATGTTAAATTGTACCACATGAATTTTTACTCCCTCCATTTGAAAATATAGTGCTCATTAGCCTTGGTCAAAATTTAAAAAACATTGGTCAAAATCTATAACGTTGGACAAAATCTACGATGCACATTGCGTTGTTGTGAACGGTAAGGGGAACCCTATCCCCTTCCGACCAGACTGGAGGTGCAGAGTCCGCGGATCACAACCACACACCTTACCCCTAAAGAACACCAATCCAAAGAATTGTCATCACTTGATGGAACTGCCAACCTCCACAGAAAAGATGATGTTTTAACTCATAACTGAGGAGCGCCCATCAATCGCTGCGCTACTCTCCCAAAGAACCAGATGACCATAGGTGCTCCAAGGAGGTCACAACGCACAAGGCAGTGCCGCCTCACAAACCGATATAGGTTTGGGGCTTTCGTTAGGGTTCCGGGCCAGGGTGGAGAGGAGAGACCTTGAAGCAGTCTCTAGGGAGAAAATAACCGCACACACAAGCACATAAACACACAAGTGTTTCATTGTGACCGGAGAACCAACCAAGGGTTTCTCCAGTCTTGAGGTTACACCACAAGCCCCCGCTAGCAACGGATTCAACAACCAAGGATGCAAAACTAACAAGGACGTGGGGGCAACGAATTCAGGAGGAGATGAGCTTGACCTTCTGATCTTGAGTGGAAAGGGGGTAATGCATATCACGACCACAATCAGACAAGTCCTTGCCACCCATGTAGCCATGGAAGCCGGGTAGCACATCTGGCGCACACTACCTCGTCGTCTGGGGCCTCCGCCTCAATGTCCAGTGTCCCCCACCAGGGAATGAAGTGGCAAAAACCACACCAAGATCTTGATCGATAACCATGTAGGCTTGTCCGGCGACCACATTGCATGGCGATATGGGAGGGAGAGGGTGGAGGGGGTGGCCACATCGGGGAAACACTTGTGAGTTGCCAGACTCAATCGAATGATAGGAAAGAAGCTCGAAGCCAAGCAACCAGAAAGTGGTATCCAAATATCAAGAGGACTTGGGAGAAAAATGTGAGGGCCCTCAAAGCATCCCACGAAAATCAACTAGCAAGTAGTGAAGTCTGCACACACAAAATCTCTCAAGAACATTTGTTGCATTCATTTTCATGGTTGATTCATTTTCGAGAAAGAAATTCGATCTATTATTAATCAACGTAGGATTACTATCTTTGTACATAAATCTGTTTACATCTCGACCTAGTTAAGATTTTTTTTTGAAAAGAAGACAGAAACCACATTCGAATTGTGGAATTACCTCATCATCCATCATCCCTATGGTAACTACCTTGAGGATGTGGTTTAGGCCACGGTGGTGGTTAATACGTGGAAGGTAGGATGATGATAGTTTGGGTTACTTATGTTGGGGTAGATCAGGTGGTATTTATAGAGAACGAAAGAATTATAATTGTGAATACTCTTCTATTGGTAAATAGCAAGAGTGTGGAAGGGTGAATTAATGATCAGTGTAAAAAATGGTGTATATTCATAAGAAGATGGAGCATTAGGAAAAGTGTGAATTCACCCATTTTTGCATCGAAACAAAAGTAATTTACTAAAGAGATATGACTTATACATGGCCATACTTTTTGGTTATGCAAACATATACTAGTAATAATTTGTATTTCTGTGATGAGATATATGTTTGTCGACACTATTAGATTTGTTGGCACGAATGAATTTGTTTTATTGATAGTATATGGTGCTATTAAATTTTATACAGGAATTTTACAAAAAAATGTAATCTATGTGGTGAGATAAATATGGTAGCTATCCTAAAAAGAAGACATGAATACCAAATAGTACACGCTGCCGATGAGGACCTTTTCTATTCTTCCCAAATGAGTCAACTAGACATATGTCTCCAAAGTTCTATGATAAAACCCCCGCAAGAAATGCTCTAATATCACACATTAAGAAAGATATGCATGGTTAAGATTATGAATCATGTGACTACAATGAATACAAAATAACTTTGTTGACATCACGAACATAAATTAGGAAGATGGACATCAAAGTTAATTAGTTCGCCATAAATGTGGCTTACACTTAGTCTATTTATTGATTTTCAACAGTACATGTAACATACACATCAAAAGTAAATTTACTTACTATAAATATTACCTGCACATAAAATGTAATTTTCTTTACTATAAATGTGATATACACATCAAGACTTTGGTTTTTCAAAGACATGTGTGAGTTGTTGAGCATGCATATACACGGACTGTGTAATGAAGTTAAAAAATTTATTTGAAACATGAGAGTGATAAAAAAACTACAGCCAAAACAAATGAGGATCAAACATTATGTTGCATAACTATCACATTATTAAGCACCATCCATGACACAACGACATCGATGGAGTGCACACCTCCACAATACCTACTTGCAGCCGCTGCCACTTGGATAGTAGTAGTAACCATAATCCGACATGTCCATCTCCTCGAACTTGTCCCTCTCAGTATTGGAATCCCTCCACAATTAGCTCTTCCCTATGGTATCCTTAATGATCTTGGGCGTGACGAAGCATAACTTTGACGTTGGCAGCTTGGTCATGTTTCCCGATTTCTCCTAAGGAACTTCTCCATGTCGCCTCCAGCCCAGACACACTTCCCATTGTGCATCAAGTAGTAATTCTCATCTTAGACATGTCACCCCGTAGGATCACTAACTGCTCCGTCTCTAGAGGTGGTCGGGGGATGCCCAGCTTCTCCATGGCCCACATACGTCTGATGTCCTCCAGGTTGTCTTCTAGCTGCTGGTAGGAGCGGCGAGCGCTGGGGTCCCTGCCGGAGAACCATGTGTCCTTGACGAAGCTCTTGTGGATTGTCTCAAACTCCTCTTTCATTGGATCTTGCGCCATTTCACGCGTTTGTATCATCGAATCACGTACATGCCGATGGAGTCCTTCAAACCTTATTTAGTATGTTGAGGGTGACACGTTTACTTTAGTTGGTTGTATCAGGCAAGAGAAACAAATTATATGAAGTATGAATTCAATGTACTTGTTTAGGAAAACTAAAGAATTATCTAATGAAGTAATAATATGAATGTACATGATTATGTTGAAGTATGGAAAGAAGAAGAAGAAGAAAATGCCAATTAAACATAGAATTATCTCATGTTCCATATTGCTAATATTTACATACCTCCTGTACTCCGTCCATTTTTTTCCTAAGCCTCATTAGGAAATAAATGGGATTTCCTTGCAACTGATTAGTGTTTGGACGAATTACGTATTGAACCACATATTTGTCGTAGTATAAATTGAACCACGTATGAATTTCTACTCCTTCCATTTCAAAATATAGTGCACAATACCCTAGGTCAACATTTATGAACGTTGGTCAATATCGATGACGCTTAATCTGTTATAGACAACGGGAAAGGGAACCCTATGCCTTCTGCATCACCGCAAAGGTGTAGAGTTGCCGCGTAACACCCAGAAAACTTGACACCGAAGAACACCAATCCAAATAAGATCCATCACTTGCTGGAACAACCAACCAACAAACAAAAACTGATGTTTGGACTTAGAACAGAGGAGCGCCCACCAACCATAGCGCCACTCTCCCAAATAATGAGAGGACCACAGATGGTCAAAAAAGGTTTATGACTCACAAGTATAGGCATTCGATCATATTCCTTTAGGCAAGTAATAGTGTTGAACCCAATGAGGAGTAGAAGGAATTTACAAGTCGTTTTCAATAAGGTTTCACTACAAGTATTGTAAGATTGTTTTAATAGATAGTTTGATTGCAACATAAATTTTAACAAGGCAGAAAGTAAAAATATTAACAAGGTCATGGAAATGTACCAATCCTTAACTGTGCCAAGGACAAGCCGGTGATACTTCTTATAGTGACTAAAATCTCTTGTGGACACACGTGAATATCGCCAAATAGTTTCACCATGATTCATTGATTTACATTTTATTGCCTTGATAAGTGGATGGTCCGGAGCTAAGGTACTGTAGTAACTTGGAAAAAATAAGAGAAGTAATTAGGATAATTCAGGCCATAGAATTAAACAGTTGGAGCCAAAACATCCTCTTAAGGAATAATTCACAAACTATAGTTTGAGTTTCTATCACTCTCGCAACCCATCATCTACAAACTAATTTCACAATGTGTGTTCCTAGGCCCAAACATGATGATGTGCCATGTACTCGATGTTCACATAACACCACTAAAGGAAAACAACACAACATAATATCAAAACAATGAACAAGCATCAACTTATGGGATTACTAGTAAGAATACTTATCCCATGTCCTCAAGAACTAATGGAACTAATCACAACTCATCGTATGGATTATGATCAATGGTCATAAATATATGATTAACAATCCAAACATAATAGTCTTTGACCAATTAAATCAACAAGCATCAACTACATCATGTAATCACCTCTACTAGAATCCCCATGTACTAATCTTACGTTTGATGGAAAGATTGAACACAAAGGATGAACTAGGGTTTACAGATGAGATGGTGCTCATGAAGATGTTGAATGGAGTGTTGGTGATGATGAAGACTTCGATTTCCCCCTCCCTGAGGGAAGTTTCCCTAGTGACGGAACCGCTCCGCCGAAGAGAAAAAGTGCTCCAAAAAGTTGCACCTCGCAGACGGCGGCGGAAAGACCTGTTTTTTGTGATTCTTCTAGGGTAAACGGGATTTTATGGACAAAGGGCATGGGGAGTCGAGCCACTAGGGGCCTACATGGGTAGGGGGTGTGGTCAGGGGGTAGGTCGCACCACCTGTCCGTGTGGATTCTCGGTGGGGCCCTCTAGTATTTCTTCACTCCTATATTGTTCATATATTCCAAGATAATTCTCCAAAAATCCACTCTGCATATTGATCTCCAAAGAATTGATTTCTTTGCCATGGGTATGTTAATGCCGAGAATTCCAATTGTCGATAATCCCACTTTCTTGATATGGCTTGCCTTTTAAGAGAAACAAGGCATTAGAATTGCACTACAATGTGAAATATACCATTAAGATAACATAAATTGCAGTAGGACTTAATGATGCAAAATAGACGTATCGGAGGTCACAACTCACAAGGAGGCGGTGCCCCCGCCCAACCAAAGATTGGTTTTGGCTTTCGCTAAAACCGGATGGTTTAGGGTCACGACAACAACCTGTCAAATCCTCACCAGTCGTGTAGCCAAGGAAGGTGGTTAGTACATCCAACACATGCTGCCTCGTCGTATGGGGCCGTCGCCTTAGTGTCCATGGTCCTTTGTAGGGAACTAAGCGACGAGAATCTCACGACAACCTTCATCGCCAACCACACAAGCTTGCCCGGCTACCACCTCGGGTGGCGGCATCGGAGGGAGATGGTGGAGGGATGGAAATGTTGGGACACCCTACTCGCTAGAATCAATGGAATGATAGGAAAAAACTCAAAGATGAGCATACAAAAAGTTTTACCAAAATATTAAGAGGACTTGTGAGGACAATGTGAGGGCCCACAAAGAGTCCCAAGGCAATCCATAGCAAGTACTGCAGTCTAAACTCAAAAAAATCACTCTATAAGATTTGTTGGATTCATTTCTATGGTTGATCCATTTTCAGAAAGAAATATGATTCTATTATTAATCAACTTAGAATGCCTAGGATTCAACATTAATCTAATTAGCCATCATTCCTAGGGTGAACTACCTTGAGAACGTGATTTAGTTCCGCGGTGGTGGTTAATATGTTTGAGGTAGGATGGTGATAGTTTGGCGTACTTATGTGGGGGTTGATCAGGTGGTATTTATAGATAATGAAATAAGTATAATTGCAAATACTTACTTTATTGGCAAATAGCAAGACAATGCAGGCATCAAAAAGGGGTTAGTGTAAAATGGTGTCTATTCATGAGACGATGCAGCAGTAGGCAAATTGTGAATTCACCCATCTTTACATAAAAAAGGAATGTGATTTATTTTATAGATATGACTTGTATATGGCAATATTTATTGGTCATGCAAACATATAAAAGTAATAATTGTAGTTGAGAGGATTTATTGGCATCAATCAGTTCTTTTATTGAGAGAATGTAGTAGCATGTGTTTTGTTCGAGACGATTTCGGCGTTTAACTGGCTTTATGTATGTGATGAGATATATGTTTGTCGACAACTTATGGATTTTTTGGCATTAATTAATTGGTTTGATGATAGGATATGGTGCTATTACTTTTTTAGAGGATTATGATATTTATTTGTTGTAATCTACGCGGTGAGATATAAATGTTAACTATTCTGAAAAGAAGACACGAATACCAAATAGTACACGGACAATGACCTTTTGTATTCTTCATAAATGAGTCTGCTAGACACATGCCTCCAAAGTTGTATAATAAAAATTACGCAAGAAATGCTTTAATATCTTATGTTAAGAAAGACATGCATGGTTAAGATTATGAACCACGTGACTACAATGAATAGAACATAACTATTGAGGACACATACATAACTTAGAAAGCTAGAAATTAAATGTAAATTAGTTCACTACAAAAGTGGCGTACACCTGGTCATATTTATTTATTGTTTACTATAAGTGCGACATGCACATCAAAAGTAATTTTGCTTACTATAAATGAGATGTACACATAAAAAGTAAATTTGTTTACTATAAATGTGACATACACATGAAGAATATTTTTTTTGGAAGACGGGAGTGAGCTCCTTGACATGTATAAAAACGGGCAAGTGTAATGAAGGTGAACAATTGTATTCAAAACATAAGAGTGTTTAAAAGCCCACACTCAAAATAAATGAGGATCAAACATTGTGATGCAGAACTATCATATTGTTAAGCACCATCCATGACAGAGGCATCAACAGAGTTCATTCTTCCACAATACCTACTTGACTCATATAGTAGCAGTAATCAGAATCCGACACGTCCATCTCCTCGAACCCGTCCCTCTCGGACTTGGTAGCCCTGCACAGTGAGCTCTTCCCCACAGTCTCATTAACGATCTTGGAAGTGACGAAGCAGAACTTCAACCCCGACATCTTGTCCATATACCTCAAGTTCTCTTGGAGAAACTTCTTCACGTCGCCACCGACCCACGCATGCTTTGCATTGGGAAGTAGGTAGTAGTTGTTCATCTTGAACACGTCACCTTGCTTGATCAACAGTTGCTCCATCTTCGGCGGTGGCCGCGGGATGTACTGCTTGTGCATGGCCCAAATGCGGCTACTGGTAGGAGCAGCAGGCGGTGGGGTCCTTGCCACAGAACCATGGGTCCTCGATGAAGCTCCTGTAGATCATGTCATACTCTTACTTTGTAGGGATCTTTCACCGTTTCATGCATTTGTAGCATCGGACCACGTACATGCCGATGGAGTCCTTCAAATCATGTTTAGTTTGTAAAATCTTCAAGAATTTGTTAAGCGTGACACATGTACTAGTGGTTGGTTGTATCAGGCAAGACAAATAAATTATATGAAGGATGGATTTGAATGTACATGGTTAGGATATCAGTAGAATTAATAATATGAATGGTGTAAGAATATGAATGTACATGGTTATGAAATCCTAAGAGTGGGAAAAATAAGCACCCGATAGAATTTTGTCAAGTTCCATATCGCTTACTTGCTGACATATCTCATGTACTCCATCCACTTTTCCTAATCATCAGACTCATTAGGAAACTAATAAGATTTCATTGCAATATCTTGGTATTTGAACAAATTATATTTTGAACCACATACTTTATGTATTATGGTAAATTTTACCACATATGAATTGTTACGTCCTCCATTCAAATATAGTACACATTAGGCTTGGTCAAAATTTATAAACATTGGTCCAAACCTACGATGTTGGTTGTGTTGTTGTCAATGGGAAGGGGGGCCCTATTCCCTTTAGTCATGGCCCAGAGGCGCAAAGTTAGTGGGTCACAACAAGACACCTTGCCATCGAAGACCAACAATCCAAAGAAGAGTCACATTTGATGGAGCTACCAATAGCCACAACAAAGATGATGTTTGAAATCGGAAATGAGGAGCGCCCACCAATCGTAGCGCCACTTGAGAATCCCCAAGTGCAAGGAATAATCATAGCACTTTCCAAATATGGAAGTGATAAGTATGGATTGTCGAACCCACAAGGATCTAAAGGTGAGATCAATATCCTCTCAAATCCTATCTTCCACTAATACAACTATACGTACATCGAGCATTAGCTTCTATCTAGTAACGAGAAATAAAACTACATTGTGGGTATATAGACGGTAGATTTGCATGATAATGGAGAACTAAAATATGGAAATAGTTGCTGCATAAATAAAGTTAGAATATATTACAATATATTACAAATAGAGAGGGTGGAATAATGATGGTATGGTGTGCGGAATCATCCTAGGCAATTGATAACAAGATCGAGAATCATTACTGTAATTTTATATGACGAAGAGGCATGAGCTAACATATTTTTCATACTTGGATCATATGAACTTATGATTGGACCACTAGAGAGTATTCGCAATTACTAGAGATCATTAAGGTAAACCCAACCATAGCATTAACACTTTAAGTCCCCTTTACTCCCATACGTAAACAACCCCCTTACTCGGGTGTAAGCTTCTGTCACTCTAGTCACCCACTATAAGAGAATAATAAACCTATTACAACACCCTACAATGACAATCCCCCACATGCGCATGGCACGGAAGCCACCATAGAATAGCACCAATATAAAACATACAACTCAAACCAATCAAGATCATAAACTAACCCAAAGAACAAAATAAATCTACTCAATCATCATAAGATGGCAACGCATCATTGGGTAATAATATGTGGCACAAAATGCCATGTTCTAGTAGGGGACTATAGCAAGGTGCGAGAGAGTGGACCGTCGTAGATAGATGAGGGAAGGTAATATTGGTGATGGCAGCGAAGTTGTTGGTGTAGATTGTCGTCGTCATGGTTGCCCCGACAGCGTTCCGACACCACCAGGGGAGAGGTCTAAAGAGTCTCCCCCTTAGTCTTCCTCCTCCATGGACTCTCCCTAGATGGGGAGAGATTCTCCCCTTTGGTCCTTGGCCTCCATGGCTCCCAGAGGGGCGAGAGCCCCTTCGGTATTGGATCTATCTCTGTTTCCTCTCTATTTTCTCTTCAGATTGGTTTTTTCTTCAGTACAAAGAGTTGCGGCGGCGGAGCAAAGTTCTAGGTTAGTTTCTGATGGTTTCTCTATTTATAAGATTTTTTGGCATTGGAATCACGCAAAACGGAGTTACAAGGGGCCCACAAGCTATCAGGGTCCTTTGACCCCCCGGGCGCGCCCTCATAACTTGTGAGTGTCTAGTAGCTCGCCTTCGGCGGTTCTTCGCTCCAATATTGCTCATATGTTCCAGAAAAAAATCATCAAAAAGTTTCGGGCGATTCCGCGAAGTTTCGTTTTTTGCAAAAGAAAAAACAACGCCATAGTAATTCTGTTGAAAACAACGTCATTCAGAGTTAGTTCTAATTAAATCATATAAAGTGCATCAAAAACATATAAAATAATTGTAAACATAGGTAAATATGGCATGAATACTTCATAAATTATCGATACGTTGGAGACGTATCATCATCCCCAAGCTTAATTCCTACTCATTCTCGAGTAGGTAAATGATAAAAGGAATAATTTATGAAGTGTGAATGCTATCATAGTGTATAATTTTGATCAATAAAAATTTCAGCAATTTTTCTAGCATCATAACTAGCAAGTATTTCTCATAAAACTTCTCATGATCAAGTAGCAAGCTATTCACATGTTAAAGTATAGACCATAAACTTTCTTGAATGCCAACAAACTATGTTTTCAGTCATCAAACATTTACAATCCATCGTATTTTCAGGAAGGGTCTATGTAAGAGCTTAATTGTATTTTGCAAATTTCATATACTCAACTATCATTTAGTCTTCCATGATGACTGCCACTCAAAGCATATTTTTTGAACAAGCAGTTTCAATTGAACACATAGGAAGATAGGGGCTTAATGTTCTGCCTCCAAACTTATTTATCTCAGGGATAATGTCAATAATAATGAATCATGATCATCAATATCCAACTAGATACATGTGCATGGATCTTTCCCCACCGCATGATGCTTGCCAACTAAAGAATTAATAGATTGGAATAATGATAAACATTATTGACTCTTGCATAAAACTAAATATAGAAAAGTAAATACATAAAATTAAAAGATAGGCCCTTCGCAGAGGGGAGCAGAGGTTATCATGCGCTTTTTATTTTTTGGATGTGCAATCTCTTAATGAAAAGGATCGTCACTTTATATTGCCACTTGTGATGGCAACCTTTATTATGCAGCCTGTCGCTTTTATTTCTTCACTATCACAAGTTTGAAGAATGCTTATTTTCTCTTCCGGTAAAAGATCATACATATTTCAGAGCAATTTTTATTGCAATTTGCACTCATGACAACTTACTTGAACGATCTTATTCAATCCATAGGTAGGTATGGTGGACTCTCATGGCAAGAAACTGGGTTTAAGGGTTTTTGGATGCACAAGTAGTATCTCTACTTAGTACGTATTTTTGGCTAGCAAAAGATCCTAACCAAGCACCACATGTTAGAGGATACATGACAATATAACTTCTATGTGAATATAAACAAATATAATCATCACGTTGTCTTCCTTGTCCAACGTCAACTACTTGATCAAGTTTGAAAATAATTTTTCAAGTGGCCAATGTTGTGTTTGCTAACCTCTAATAAATTTTATTGCATATACGATTAGTATGTGAAGTCACTACTCCCCATGGGACAGACATATGAAGCATATATAATTTCACGTTTTATGACATTTAATCCATTCAACATTTTCTCTTAGGATATAAGTGTAGCACAAGAGTGATCATCAAAATACTCTCAAAAATATATAAGTGAAGATCATAAAGCATTCTACAAAGAATATAAATACGAATATCCAAACTCAAATATATAAGTGAAGCACACGAAGCATTCTATAAAGCGATACACAAAAGATTTAAGTGAAGCACATGAAGCATTCTGTAAAGCCATACTCAAAAGGTTAAAGTGAAATGCATGAAGCATTCTATAAATAAGCCAAGGATTGTATCAAAGCATCATGGTGCATAAAATAAAAAATAAAAATAAACACAAAATATCCTCCAATAATAGCACATGTGAACGAATGAGAACTTATGATCATCATAGGTTAACCGATAATTGTTGACGAAGAGAGGTGGGATGCATAGGATCCACAAGATTAGATGCTTGAGACTTCTTTAAATATTGACTTGGGGATCCTTGGGCTTCCCAAGCTTGATATTTTGTATCTTGTTCAATCCTCTCATATCCAGGTTTCATGTAAGTATCAAAAACTTCATCCACGTAAAACTTGAAAAGAACTCGTGAGATAGGTTAGTACATATAAAAATAAATCAACACATCATGTACTGCCAAGATAAGTTGCATAATAACTTTAAAACATTGGGTAATGTACACTATCATTTTCAAAATTTACATCTACAAATATAAGCCATGAAAACTCTAGGATAAGTGGATAACAAAACTATGATAGCAATATGTCTTGACAGAATAGTCTCGAGCAATTCATTAAAAAGTGTACATATTTAACTCAAAAAAATCTAAAACTTTAGAACAAGTGAAAAAATTGTATGAAAGTACTATGTAGAAATTTCAGAAACTTTACAACTTCCAGTAAAATATGAAAATTCAAACACTACAGAAAAAGTTTATGTTTTTACACACCACACATCAAACATGTAACTGGGACATCTTAAGGCAATTATTGGAACCTTTTTATTGAATTTTTTTATTATGGGTAAAATCTAACTGAAAAAAAATGACGCTCCAACCAAAACACATATTATGTGACGAATAAAAATATAGCTCGAAGTAAGGTATACCGATAGTGTTGAAGACGAAAGAGGGGATGCCTTTCGGGGGATCCCCAAGATTAGACGCTTGAGTCTTCCTTCGATATTACCTTGGGGGTTCCTTGGGAATACCCAATCTTGATGCTCCTTATTCTTCTCATACAGGTATCTCACCCAAAACTTGAAAACTTCAATCACACAAAACTTAACAGAAACCTCGTGAGATCCGTTAGTATAATAGGCAAATCAGAAACTTTAGGTACTATTATAAATTGATTCATATTTAATTATTCCATAGGGTACTGTATTATAAATTCTCCATGGATTATACCCCCCCTATATATAATCCATAGTATCATCAAAACAAGCAAACTATGCAAGCAAAAAAACATAATCTATCTAAAACAGAATAGACTGTAATGATCAGGATAAAAACACCATACTTCATTAGCTCCAGAATTTTGAAAAAAATAGGAAAACCTAGGGAATTTGTATACAAATACTGTGTAAAACATTCACATGAAAAATATGTTCCACTAAAATCAAAGAAATTCTACACTGGATGCAAGATTTTTCGTTTTTGCACAGGATCAAATCTACTAGCATCCAAATCATCCCAAAGGCTTTACTTGGAGTATTATTGAAATAAAAGAGACAAACACGATTACTATAGTAGCTTAATCATGTGAACACACAAAAACATAAAGGATCAGTGTTGGGTTATCTCCCAACAAGAGCTTTTCTTTAAAGCCTTTTAGCTAGGCATGATGATTTCAATGATGCTCATATAAGAATAGTAGATGAAACATGCAAAAGACCATCATGAATATTATTAAAAGTGCATATTTTTAAGGTACGATGGTATATGTAAGGGAATAATTATTTTCATGAGAAACTTCCATGAAAAATTCTACATTATTTCCATGAGCATGAACACAAGTGTTCAAGGTCGACTGTCACTTCTCCAATGCACAACTTTCCAATCGCTTATCTTTAAGAGGCAAGTAATTTTTTGTATTTTTGTCGGGCCCCTAGGACCGGGGGTCCCCAGGCCCGTCTGCCTACGGCCAGGGTCGCGACGCGTGTTGAAGGACGAGGATAGACCGCCGTGAGGGCTTTGCGAGCAAGGCCCTCATGGGCCCCTCGCCCTTCTGGGGGGCAGCCAGAGGCTTCTCCGAGGACGTCGTGAGGGCATCTCGTGAGGCTATCCTCCAGGGGCCTCGTTGGGAAGCACGGTCGAAGGCAGCCCGTCGGGGCCCCCGCACCATGCGGCTCCATGGGAGCAACGTGTGGTGTGCCACGTGGCGTGCGGGCCTTTGCCTGCGGGCACGGATGGAGAGGTGCGACTCGACCGTGCTAAGGAAGTGGGGCCTGCACGCCTGTCCCGGAAGCAACCCCCCAAAGGTTTCCTTTTCAGTGAAAGAGGACCAAGACAGGGAGCCCATCAGGACAGTGATTATCCCTGAGCCCACCGACGTGTCACGGCAGGAAGATTTTGTAGAGGAAGGCTACTTTCGTCAGGGTAGACCGCAGTCCTGTCCTCCTTCAAACTGGCAAATTGTGGCAACCCTTCCCACTGAGTGTTTTCAGCGGAAGAGGGTCGTGGCCATATAAGTAGGAGAAAGGGGCATCAGAACGGGGCAGGTTGTATTCTCCTCCCTCCAACCAAGAAATTCACACAAGAAGGAGTAGGGTTTTACACCGCAAGGTGGCCCGAACCTGGGCAGGTCGTGGTGTGCTTGTTCTTCCCCCAAGCTCGAGCACACTGGAGCATGGCGGTAGGCTAGCGAGAGTGGGTGTAGTTGGAGAGCTGGCGCACACCTGAGTTCGAACCTCTTTTGGGACCCTGGAGCCCCGATTTCGACATTTGGCGCACCAGGTAGTGGGGTGTGCCGCCACCCTCGGGCTCCATTCAAACTCTACCCTCACAGACCCTATGGCCAATGCTGGCCATGCACACGCTGAGCGCCACGCAACCCGTGTCGTCCAGGCCACGCCCATGGGCCGCGAGGGATGCTGCTACTCCTTTGGGGTTGGGGCTGCCACCGTGTGTGCACCCAAGTTGGTGGGCGACTGCATCAGCACCACCCCTCCTCTCTCGCCCGCCTTGAGCATGTAAGCACGGGGTCATGCTGCTCGTGACGCTTGAGCTGCTTCGCCTACGCCCGACAGGCGCCGAGCAAGACATCTGGCTGGCACGGATCACCGAACTCGTTGCCATGGTGGGAGGGGCTCAAGCACCTCCTCGCTCGCTTCACCACCCGCCATGTCGCACTGGGACAACAGGCCGTGGGGGGGTTCCTCTGCCCCCTCGCGAGGTGGCCCGGCCAAGCCCTGGTGTAGCACGTCCCTGTCGGGTGGGGGCATCAGGGTCCATCAGGTGCTGCGTGTTGCTGCGTGCACCCTCGAAGGAGCCTAGGCCCCAGCCGACGGCCGACACCTCAAGCCCGCCTTGCGTGAAGCAAGCGCTGCCTCCAGGGATCGCGAGCCCGCATTGTCACCAAGTTGGGCGCAGTGTGACATCGTTTTCGACGCAAGGGACCACCCAAGGTCCACTGTTGCCGCGGGCGCCCTCCCCATGTTGTGCACCCCGACCATCAGCAATGTTGTGGTCCCCACGACTCCCATCGATGGGGGTGTTGGGCTCAATGTCATCTCCGTCGCGAGCTTCGAGGTGCTCCAAGTGCTCTGCAGACTTTTGAAGTCCACTAGCCCCTTATCCGGAGTGTATAACGGAGTTACGGCCCCCTGGGGCAGATATGCATGCGTGTCACCTTCGACACCCGCAACAACTACCGCACCGAGCTCATCGACTTTGATGTAACGCCCATCAGCCTCCCATACAATGCCATCTTGGGCTATCCGGCACTCACCAAGTTCATGGCGGCCACCCACCCGGGCTACAACATCGTCAAAATGTCCGGTTGTGGTGGCGTCATCACCATCAAGTGCGATGTGAGGGATGCGGTCGGCTCCCTCAAGCTCGCATGCAAGGATGTCGTAGTAGCACACCCGACCGCCGTGGGGCGACGCGGAGCCTCCCAAGGCAATGTCGAAGAGAAAGAAGTTGTTGTTCTCTTAGGACCGAGCCGAAATGAAGAAGGTGTTGTTCGGTGGTGCATACCCAATCCACACTTTCACCATTGGCATTGAGCTCTCTCCCGAGCTAGAAAACGAACTTATCACGTTGCTTCGGGCGAACGTTGATGTGTTCGCATGGAAGCCTACCGACTTGATCGGGATCCCGAGGGAGGTGATTGAGCACCACCTGGAGGTATGCCCCAACGCGTGCCCAGTGAAGGAGAAGGCGCGATGTCAGCGCCGGAGAAGCAGCATTTCATCGTCCAAGAGGTGCAAAATTTGTAGGAGGCCGGGGTCATCCTTAGGTGCGATATCCTGAATGGGTCGCCAACCCAGTCATTGTCCCCAAGAAGAGTGGAAAGTAACAGATGTGCGTCGACTTCATGAGTCTCAATAAGGCTTGCCCTCAGGACCCGTTCCCACTGCCGTGCATCGACCAGATCATGGATTCCACCGCCGGTTGTGACCTCCTATGCTTTTTGGATGCCTTCTCGGGCTACCATCAGATCAAACTCGTCGTGAAAGATGTTGAGAATACGGCGTTCACCTCTTCCTATGGGATATTCTGCTACACCTGCATGACTTTCAGTCTGAAGAGCGTTGGGGCCACCTTCCAGAGGTTGATGTACATCGCCTTGGGGCCTCGGCTTGGTAGGAATGCAGAAGCTTACATGGATGATACCGTGGTAAAGTTGCACGAGGCCAGGATGCTCCTCGAAGATCTGGAAGAGACTTTCACTCACTTGAGCAAGGTCTACTTGAAGCTCAACCCCAACAAGTGTGTCTTTGGGGTACCCTCGGACAAGCTCCTAGGGTTCCTCGTGTCTCACCGAGGGATCGAGGCCAACCCAGAATAGGTCAAGGCTATCGAGCAGATGCGCCCCCCGCAGACCCTTAAGGAGATGCAAAAGCTAGCAAGGTGTTTAGCCTCGTTGGGGCATTCCATCTCCAAATATGCAAGCGGGCGTTGCCGTTCTTCAAGGTCATGAAGAGGTCAGGCCCGTTCAAATGGACCCCCAAAGCGGACACTGCCTTCACGGACTTCAAGAAGTACCTCACCAGCCCTCCCATCATAGTCGCGCCGCACCCTCCGGAGCGTCTGCTGTTGTACCTAGCGGCCACCCCCCAGACGGCCAGTGAGGCCCTTGTGGTGGAAAGAGAAGAGAAATTCAACCCTAGGGAGGGGACCGAGACCCCCATGATGACGCCGCACGGAGCCGCAGTGGCGGAGGAGGCACCACGTGCGCCCCCCCCATCAAGGAGTCACGGCGGCCCCAAGCTACGCGTCGCAGGAGGCTGCCGTGGTCTCACGGGATGAACCACTTGGGGTTCCCGCAGCCCCGACATCATATTACGGGTGTCCCTGCGGTTGGTGGTGCTACGCCCTCAGGGGACACCATGGCCCCGCCTCCTGCCATGCCTCTTGAGCCTTCCAGCGGAGACGATGCCAGCACCATGGTCACGCGTCTCCTCCAGCGACCCGTGTATTACGTCAGCACGGTGCTTAGGGACGGGCGTGAGCACTACCCCCATGCAGAAGAAGCTCCTCCTCGTGCTGCTCGTTGCCTCCCGGAAGTTGCACCACTACTTCTAGAGCCACCCCATTAGGGTCATTTCTGCTTACCCTTGGAGCAAATCTTGTGCAGCCCCAACACCGCGGGCAGGGTCGCCGAGTGGAACATCGAGTTGCAAGCTTCTAGTTGGAGTTCTACACCACTCGAGTCATCAAAGGCGCAACAATTTCCGACTTCATAGTGGAATAGACGGATACGAGTGAGGAGGGACCCCAGGGCGATGAGCCCCTTCTGCCCGGGGACGAGGCGCCCGAGGGATGGTTCATGTGCTTTGACGGTGCTTTCTCCATGTAAGGAGCAGGGGTTGGTGTTGTGCTTACCTCACCAATAGGAGACAAGCTATGATACGCGGTCCAGCTGTGCTTCGGCCACGGCGGGAAGGTCTCCAAAAACATAGCGGAATAGGAGGGCCTCATCGCAGGCCTCAAGGCCGACTCCGTCCTCGGCATCAAGCGCCTCATCATCAAGGGCGATCCTCGGCTCCTCTTTGACTTCACCAACAAGAAGTCCAAGCCCAAGGACGAGCACATGGCGGCCTACCTGGAGGAGGCACGAAAACTTGAGAAGCACTTCCTTGGTTTAGAATCGCAATACATCCCACGCAACGCCAACCAAGAGGCTGACGACCTCGCCAAGTGAGCAACGCGCCGGGGACACCAAAGCCCGGGCGTGTTCGAGGAGAGGCTCTTCAAGCCGTCAGTCGCACCGCCTGCCACCAACGCCTCCCCGCTGCGCGATGAGTGACCCCCTATGCCATCCATAGGTGCGTCAGACTGCGACTTGCCTTCGGGAGACCACTTGCTTCTGGCGCTGGAGCTTCAGAAGGGCGACTGGACTGACGAGTTCAAGGCCTATCTGCTCCGCAATGACCTCCCAGCCGAGGACGCGGAAGCAGAATGCGTCGTGCAGTAGGCCACCACTTACTGCATGCGAGGTGATGAGTTGTACCGTCGGCAACTCAACGATGTCGCGCTACGATGCATTTTGGAAGAACAAGGGCGCGAACTGCTCACTGACACTCATGGGGGAGATTGTGGGTTGTAGGATCAAAAGTAGGTCTAGAGGGAGGTGATTAGACTACTTGACCAAATAAAAATTCTACTTTTTCCCAATTTTAGTTGTGGGCAGATTTTAGCAATGATAGCAAGTCAAGCACACCCTACACATGCATGTCTATGAATATAGCGGCAAAAAGTAAATACAAGCACATGTAATAGAGGTAAGGGTTAGAAGATGAAACACAATTGTAGACACAAAGATTTTTCCCGTGGTTCCGATAGGTGGCGCTATCGTGCGTCCATGTTTATGGAGTATTCAACCCACGAAGGGTAACGGTCGTGAGAGTCCATGGAGGGCTCCACCCATAAGGGTCCATGAAGTAGAAACCTTCACTATTTCATAACGGCTTCCGTCCACGAAGTACTAGCCTCACTATGGGTAGATCTTCACGAAATAGGCGATCTCCTTGCTAGTACAAACTTCTTGGTTCAACTCCACAAAACAAAGTAGGAGGCTCCCAAGCAACACCTAACCAATCTAGGAGGCACCACCCTCCAAAAGGTAATAGGCTTGATAATGGTGATGAACTCCTTGATCTTGTGCTTCAAGATGATAGACTCCTCAACACTCAATCACTCTCTCACAGATTTGGCTTGGTAGAAGAGATTGATTGGGTGGAGACTTTCTTGCTTGTAATGATAGAGATGATCTTAAGAAATTACTATGCAAGTGGAAACAAAAATCTTTGAATGCTATAATGAAATATGATCCTAAGTTTGCTACTTAACCTATCTTTGTTATTGATAAGGATTATGAATTCTCTATCGGTCCTGAGTTAATCACTTTGGTTGAATCTGATCCTTTCCATGGCTATGAATCTGAAACTGTTGTGGCACATCTCACTAAACTGAATGATATAGCCACCCTATTTACTCATGAGGAAAAAATCGTTATTATTATATTCTCAAGTTGTTTCCTTTCTCGCTAAAGGGTGATGCTAAGATATGGTTTAATTCTCTTGCTCCTGGTTGTGTGCGTAGTCCCCAGGATATGATATATCACTTCTTTGAAAAATATTTTCCTACCCATAAGAAACAAGTTGCCTTGCAGGAAATATTTAACTTTGTGCAAATTGAAGAAGAGACTCTCCCACAAGCTTGGGGAGGCTTCTCCAATTACTAAATGCTTTTCTTGATCATCCTCTCAAGAAAAATGAAATACTTGATATCTTTTATAATGGACTAACCGATGCTTCTAGGGACCACCTAGATAGTTGTGTTTGTTGTGTTTTCAGGGAACAAACTATTGAACAAGCTAAAATACTATTGAATAATATATTGAGCAATGATAATGATTGGACTATTCCTAAACCACCTCCGAAGCCAACTTCAAAGAAAAGAGGTATTCTATTTCTAAGTCTTGAAGATATGAAAGAGGCAAAGAAATCTATGAAAGAAAAAGGTATTAAAGCTGAAGATGTCAAGAATCTACCACCTATTGAAGAAATACATGGTCTTGATAACCCGACACAGGTAGTAGAGGTAAATTCTCTTTGTAGATTTGATGAAAGCGATATTCCTTATAATAAGTCTGCTAGCCAATGCTTGGATGAGTTTGATAATTTTGTTGTTAAGCAAGAAAAATTTAATGCTTATGTTAGTAGACAATTGAAACATAGTGTTTTCATGCTTGATCACTTAGGTGATTATATGAGTAGAACTATCAATGATCTTAAACTTATTAGTAAACATGATTCCATGGTAACTACTCAGGTAGAACAAGTACTTAAGGCACAAAATGATTTTCTTAATGAGATGAATAGTAGGAACAATGATCATTCTCTTAAATTTGTGACTAGAGGTGGAAGAATGACTCAGGAACCTTTGTATCCTAAGGGCCACCCTAAGAGAATTGAGCAAGATTCTCAAAGGAGTAATATTGATGCACCTAGTCGCTCCAATAATAAGAGGAACAAGGATGATGATAGAACTTTGCATGCTGCTAGTGGACCTGTTATAGACACACATGAAAACCCAAATGATCTTTCTGTTTCTAATGCCGAGACACAATCTGGTGATGAACATGAGACTAGTGGTAGTATTAATGATGATGTTCATGTCGATGCTCAACCTAGTAATGATAATGATGTGGATATTGAACCTGTTGTTGATCCTGATGACCCACAATCTAAGAATAAAAGATATGACAAAAAGGACTTTATTGCTAGGAAGCATGGTAAAGAAAGAGAACCATGGGTTCAGAAACCCATGCCCTTTCCTCCTAAACCATCCAAGAAAAGGATGATGAGGATTTTGAGCGCTTTGTTGAAATGCTTAGACCTGTCTTTTTGCGTATGTGCTTGACTGATATTCTGAAAATGTCTCCTTATGCTAAGTATATGAAAGATATTGTGACTAATAAAAGAAAGATATCGGAAGCTGAGCATAGCCACCTCTGTGCAACCGATCTTAGTATCCTTAAGAGTGCAGTAATGGGCGAAAAACGATATAACTTAGGAGCCATTATTGCTAGAAGGTTGCATAATAATGCTAAGGATGGAGATTTCTTTGGTGGGATTTATGCCACTCGTTCAGCTAATTACCTTGGGGTACCCATATGTGGAAATGATATTGAGTTACAACCTGCTTTTCTTGATTATGAGGCTTTGGTACGTTTTCAGTTTCTTGAAAGGAACGAACAATCTCTCCAGTACTAACTAATATTTGACAGACAGCGTGCTGTCCATGTTACCCTTCCTACTCCTGCCTTCTTTGACTTTCAGGAAAAACAGAGATACTTTATAACCAGAGAGGAGGCAAACGAGTACGAGAGGAACGCGGAATCAGCTCGCCTTCATGATGTAGTCATTCAGGCGGTAGCCGCCGTAGCATAGTACCACTCCAATTATGACTTTGGATATTATCCAGGCCGGCATGGCCCTAGACCAACTTAGGCCAAAAGCCTAATCTTGGGGGAGTATGTATTTCTCACCGACTTTACATTCATGTTCACACACTCATCTTTGTAGTCGGTGTTCATAATCTTTACTTGTACTATCCATGGTGGTTTATTTATTCTTTACGTTTTCTTCACGTGTGTTTAATTAACTTTGAGAAAAATACAAAAAATATTAGTTCTAGCTTTATCTTCTAGTTGCTTAGTTGTAGTATTGAAAAGAAAACCCAAAAAGATTTTTCATTCTTCTTTTGCTTGTTGGGAGCTTTCCCGTGTAAATAGTTTTTTTCTTGTTCTTGTTTTGATTTTTCTTTGTTTGGGTCGAAAGGAAAAGACCACGATGAAAATGTCGAGTGGCTCTCATATGCATTATTGTTTACCTATTAGAGAGACCATGTTACCTTGTCTTCTCCTTGAGTTATTGTTTGCAGATTCCAGCTTAGTCCAATGCACATGCACTCTTATTATTATCCACACCGTTCGGTGGTGCAAGTGAAAGTAAATAATGATGATATTTGATGGAAAGATTGAGATGGATAAAAGTTGGTATGAACTCGACCTATCTTGCTTTTGTAAATATGATTAGCTCATCGTTCTGAATTCAGTTCATCATGGGTGAAACGTATTTGCAATGAAAATTAGAAATTATAGTTACTCGTGCCATGCTTAATTATCTAAGAGTGGATAATGGTTTGTTTTGGGTGCCAACATGCATATTAAAATGGTTGTGATGTAGTATGATGGGATGGTATCCTCCTCTGAATGATTCAATTGGCTAGACTTGGCACATGTTCATGCATGTAGTTGAAACAAAATTAACATAGCCTCTACGATATCTATGTTCATAGTGAATTATATCCTACTCATGCTTGCATTCAATGTTGGTTAATCTCAAAGCATGTTGATGACTGTGTCGCTCTCTAGTTGGTCGCACCCCAGTCTTTTGCTAGGCTTCACTTGTACTAAGCGGGAATACTGCTTGTGCATCCAATCCCTCGAACCCAAAGTTGTTTCATATGAGTCCACCGTACCTACCTATATGCGGTATTTACCTACCGTTCCAAGTAAATTTGCATGTGCCAAACTCTAAATCTTCAAATAAACATTCTGTTTTGTATGCCCAAATCGCTCATGTGGCGACTGGGGGTTGTTAGTATCTTCCATGCTAGGTGGGTTATTCTCACAATATGTGTTGATTCACTATCATTCATGAGAAAGTGGCTGGTAATTGGGATGCCCAGTTCCATGCTCGAAATAAAATAAAAATATAATTAAACAAAACTCCCCCAAAAGTGTGTTTGTATGGATGGTACCCGTGAATTCGGCCCACCGTGGAGTGTGACTGATTGGTGGAGGGGCATTAAAAACTTTGTCATTCTGTTTGAGAACCGCCTATAATGTATCTAGCATGGAATATGTTGAAAACCTTTTGGTCGTTATGTGAGCAATGAAAGCATACCGCTCAAAAATTATTACTCATCCCTGTTTTAAAAACTCGAGCTTTGGCACCTCTGCAAATCAATGCTTCCCTCCGTGAAGGGCTTCCCATTTACTTTATTGTTGAGTCATCCTCTTCTCATAAAAGGCACCAGCTAGAGAGCACCCCTGTCATTTGTATGTTTTGCTGTTAATTGATATTGAGTATGAGCATGACTGGATCTCTTTCACCCTGAATTACAATGTCTAGTCAGTCCTTGTTCTTTAGAGGTGCTCTGCATTTATGTTTTGCGGTCTCAAAAAGAGCTAGCGAGATATCATTTCATCATATTGTATCACGATTGTTTTGAAAAAGTGTTGTCATCCGAGAGTTATTATTATTGCTCGCTAGTTGATTATGTCATTGATATGAGTAAATGTGAGACCTAAATTTTATTGTGAACGTGGTTAGTTCATGATCTTTGTGGAAAATCTGAACATCAGTTAGACGTATTTACAACAAAAAGATCAAAAAGAGTTTGTAAAAGTTTTTCTTCATCACTTTCAGTTTATCAACTGAATTTCTTGAGGACAAGCAATGGGTTAAGCTTGGGGGAGTTGATACGTCTCCATCGTATCCACTTTTCCATACTCTTTTGCCCTTGTTTTGGACTCTAATTTGCATGATTTGAATGGAACTAACCCGGACTGACGATGTTTTCAGCAGAATTGCCTTGGTGTTATTTGTGTGTAGAAATAGAAGTTCTCGGATTGTCCTGAAAATTTACGGCGAATATTTTTGGATTTAAGAAAAAATATTGGCGCAAGAATCAACCAGAGGGGGGCCACCTGTAGGCCACAAGCCTGCTAGGCGCGACCACCCCCTGGCCACGCCTAGCGGGATTGTGGGGCCCCTACAGCTCCTCCGACCTCCTCTCCGACTCCATATAACCCTATTCGCGGAGAAAAAAATCAAAGAGAAGAGTTCATCGCGTTTCACGATACGGAGCCGCCGGCACCTCCGGTTCTTCCTCAGGAGACCAGATCCGGAGTCCGTTTTGGGCTCCGGAGAGGGGAAATCGATGCCATCGTCATCACCAACCATCCTTCATCACCAATTCCATGATGCACTTCGTCGTTCGTGAGTAATCCCATCATAGGCTTGCTGGACGGTGATGGGTAGGATGGGATTTATTATTTAATCAAGTTAGTTTTGTTAGGGTTTGATCCCTAGTATCCACTATGTTTTGAGATTGATGTTGCAATGACTTTGCTATGCTTAATGCTTGTCACTAGGGCCCGAGTGCCATTATTTCAGATCTGAACATTTTATGTTTTCATCAATATACATGTGTTCTTGATCCTATCTTGGAAGTTGTAGACACCTATTACGAGTTATGATCCGCATCCCCCAGGGTGACAATAACTAGGATTCTTTCCAGTCATTACCGTAGTTTGAGGAGTTCATGTATTCACCAAGTGCTAATGCTTTGGTCCGGTTCTCTATTAAAAGGAGGCCTTAATATCCATTAGTTTACATTAGGACCCCAACTGCCACGGGAGGGTAGGACAAAATATGTCATGCAAGTTCTTTTCCATAAGCACGTATGACTATATATGGAATGCATGCCTACATTACATTGATGAACTGGAGCTAGTTTTGTGCCCCCCTATGTTATAACTGTTGCATGATGAATGCCATCCAACATAATTATCCATCACTGATCCATTGCCTACGAGCTTTCACATATTGATCTTTGCTAAGTTACTTCTTCGCTGCTACTATTACTTTTGCTATCGTTACCGTTACTTCCATACTACTTTGCTGCAAATATTAAGTCTTTTAGGTGTGGTTGACTTGACAACTCAGCTACAAATACTTGAGAATATTCTTTGGCTCCCCTTGTGTCGAATCAATAAATTTGGGTTGAATACTCTACCCTTGAAAACTGTTGCGATCCCCTATACTTGTGGGTTATCACAGGTCATGAGTGATGTGAGGGCGAACATAGTCCGAGGTTTGTCCTGGCCGAGCTGGCGAGCCAGCCATTCATCCCGAATATTATGCCAGAAGGAGGTATTGCCTCAGTGTCTGGGCAGTCGACAATCTGGTTTTTCTTGGTCAAGAATCAATTCCAGAATTTCCGCACAGACCCGCCGGGCTTCTGGACAACATTACTTAGGCCAGAGGAATCCGGCGACCGAACGTAGGTGCCCTGGAAGTTAGATCAGAATGCCTCCACTAGGTCTTCCCAACATCCAATGGAGTTTTTGGGGAGGCTGTTTAACTAGTGCCGAGTTGGCCCCTTCAATTTTAGGGGGAGATATTTGATGGCATGGAGATCATCTCCTCGAGCCATGTGGATGTGGAGGAGGAAGTCCTCAATCCATATGGTTGGGTCAGTTGTCCCATTGTACTGCTCTATGTTCATGGGTGTAAACCCCTCTAGGAAATGATCCTGAATCACCTCGTCCGTGAAACACAGTGGGTGAGCGGCACCTCTAACCCGAGCTATGTCACGTTGGTATTCGGCACCTGTTGTTGCCGTCAAGCAACGGTTTGTACCCTTCCCGTCTATCGGGTGAGTAACCTGTGGATCCATAGATGGATCTTGTACGACCTGCTCTATAGTCTAGGTCGTCTCGCGGGTCGAACCTGTCATTGGGCTCTAATGGCTCCTTTCCTCATCTTTGGGGCATCGCCGGCATATAAACAATGTCATCAGCCGTCCTGTCTCGTCCTCGAGGAGGGCGGTCTGGCTTGTCGTATGGTGTATGTTTGGGAGACGGAGTATCAGTGAGCTCGTCTTCAAATTGTGGCAGCAGCCTTCTGCGTGGATAGATCTTAGGTTGGTCCAACAGACCGGTATTGTACCCTTCCTCAGCTGAGAGGATCCTCGTCCATCGACCACTGAGGTTATCTTGTTCGGCTTTAAGTTGTCGTTCTTTTGCGGGCCGTGGCTATGAGTTGTTGCCTGAACAGTTCCTGATCCTCGAGATTTTCAGGGATGTCGAAGTCATCGGCTTCCGGGATGTCCTCCTCCTCTACAGGAGGGAGGTAGTTATCGTCCTCGGAATCATTGAAGTCATCAGGGTTGCGCTGGTCTTCAGGCTTCTCCTCACCCTCTAGCGGGTGTTCGGGGATATCGGGGTCGCCTAGGTCCTCCGGGGTATCTCCGTCCCCGGTGCCGATGATAGCTTTCCTTACCTTTTTGCCTTTTGACCGCTTATGTGGCTTCCGGTGCCTTGACGGTACGTTACCCGATTTGTCGCCATCGTTCTTAGGTGTGTTTTCTCTGTTAGCGGCAGGAGTGTCCACCATGTAGACATCGTATGTGGTGTGGAGGCTCATCGCCCGGTGTTAATGGGGTTGGGAGCGTAATCCTCTTCATCCATGTATTGTTCCTCCTCGGAGGCATAGTCCAACATGTCGGTTAAGTCTTCGACTGTGGCTATCAAGTGGGTGGTGGGTGGGTCAAAAAATTCGTCCTGACATGCTCTGTAGCCGATCTGAGCATAGATCGGGGTTGGTTCGTAGGTAATCTTCATCAACAAGGTTCGATCTAGGGCCTCGATCAACGTCGAGAGCTCAATCGGGTTAAATTGCTCGGAGCTTTTGGAGTTGATCTCTGATGTGTCCAGGCAAGTGGAATGTTTGGCAAGAACAAGTATCCAGTCCTCTAGCACTATGGCTGGATCCGGACTAGGAGTCTAGCCATCGTCGGGGCTAACCCCATGGGCATGACCGAAAAAGGAACTCGAGGTTAAAGCCTCAGAGTCATCGGGCGTGGCACGCGAGACTACGAGCCTGGTTAGTGACAAGTCACCCCTAGGATCTACGGAGAACTCTAGGTTCCCGAATCTGACCTCTCGACCAGGGGCGAAGCTTTCGACACGGCCTATATGGCCAGTCGGATCGGCGTGCAGCACAACGCTGCCAAAGGCGAAGATCTGTCGGGGGACGAAAGTGTCCATGTTGTAGAGCTCTTCGTTGATGACAAGGCGAGACATCGATTCCTTGGGCGATCATGGCAGAGCTCTCAATGATAGCACCAATGTCGGGTAGGGGGTCCCGAACTGTGAGACTGGGATCGATGGTAACAGGAGACGAAGGAGATAAGGTTTACCCAGGTTCGGGCCCTCCTATGGAGGTAATACCCTACGTCCTGCTTGATTTATTGATGATGTGTCGGTTACAGAGTTGATCTACATCGAGATCGAATAGTTAAACCCTAGACGAGTTGTTTTATGTCTACAACCTAAAACCCTCCGGCTTATATAGACATCGAAGGTGTCTAGGGTTTACACATGGTCGGTTACATGCCAAAGAGATAAACATGCCTATTCGCTACATTAAACGTGGAGGACAATCCACGATTCCCGAAGCTTCTTCCTGGAGACAGAGCCTTCGATCGATCCAATCTCCGGTAAGCAGCCCATACAGTCCGGCCCATAAGAAACAGGTCGGCTTATCGAGGACCCTTTAATCCAAGACTCCCTCGATAGCTGATATGGAATTCTTGGTGGCACTTATCTTTAGTGGTAGGATTTTGACAGAGTATTTTGTGGGAGAGCTTGTGGGTATTTTTGGTGGCTAGCACTTGTGCACGTGGAGCAATTTGTTCACCAACAATACCTTACCCCCTAACAGTATTGCCTTTCCTTTGGACTCAAAGTGATTTATCACAAATTAAAAAGAGAGTCTTCTAGCTTGAAGCTTTGCCAATCCATTCCTTGCATCTTGGGGTACCTCCTCACAATTTATAGTCATCCCATCATTAGACTTTTCCTGAAACATGCTTAGTGAAAACATGAGTCCGATGACATATATGTTCTTATTAATTACCCTTGATGTGACATCCCCCCTAAGAGGGATAAACTAACCTTGGGTTTTGTTGTAAAAGACTTCATGTGGGTGATGTAGTAGTGGATGCTCATAGTTGATGAAGATCATCTTGAGTTGGGAGCAATCCTTTTTGTTTCTTACTCTTCTCACCTACATGGGTTAGTCCCAAACCAAGAGACACATATAAGGATATCTATGGGCATGGATTGCAAAGCATACATGATGATTTCCATGTATTCATTAATTACCTTGTATCTTGCTTACCTATGAGGGAATGTGTGACTCCTTGAACTATTGCATAATGTTGATGTTGATTGCAACTAGTTCTTGCCAATAACGAATATGAGTGAATTTCATTGGTGGAGTCACCCCTCAAGAAATACTCTAGTTCTTGTTCTTGGGGACCCACATCAAGTTGATGGGAATCCTTGGTGTTGAAGTGGCACTTGTAGAAGTTGAGCTTGTAGTAGCCTTGGGAACCCACTTGACCAAAGCTTGGTATTCATCTTCATATGAGTCAGTCTCCTCTTGAAGCTTGTCCTTGCCCTTGAGCTTGTGATATTGTGGTGAAGGTCATCTTGAGCTTTTGTTCCCTTGGGAAGAGTATGTTCATACTTATCCCTTTGAGGAACAAATTTGGGCTTGGGGTATGGACCTTCTTCCCATTCAACTCCATTAGCGTTGAAGTAGCCAATGCCATGGTTCTTCTGGTATCCTCCGTGCTTGCATACAATTTCCTCAAATTGCTTACACCTGGAAAGACTTTTGTAGATACCTTTCTATATAATCCCTTTCAATAGTTCATTTTCTTGCTCAAGTGTAACTTGGTTAAGAGAGTCGTTAGTGGGATCAATAGAACTACTAGAAGCAATATCATTGAATTTATCATTTTTGTTGCTACTAGTTGAAGAACCTTCCTTGACTTTGTTACTAGTTTTCTTAGCCTTAACTTGTGGAATGAAAGTAGACAAGAGAAGTCGTTTGGCGAGATAAGAGGAAGTCTTCTTTCAAAGATCGTCATTGATAGATTTAAGGAATTCATGCTCTTGTTCCAAACTAAGAGTCTCGAAGCGGGGCTTCTCATGTGTCCTTACAATCGCTCTATGATCTTGTAGAGTAGACTCGTGTGCTAACTTAAGAGTGTTTAGTTCTTGACTTAGTCGCTCTATTTCCAACTTATCATCATCAAACGACTTATCTTGACTAAAGTGATTACTAACAAGTTCATTTTGACTAATATCACTAGATTTGTCAAATAGCAAGTCAGCATCTCCTAGTAAGTCATCCTCATCACTACTGAAATCAAGATACTCGAAGTGTGATACCTTGGGCAACTTAGCGATGAAGCAATTTCCACTCCCTTCATTTTGTGAATCAAATATGTCGTAGGAGTTGGAGTAAACGAGGGAAAGTCTGGCAACACCTTCATCTTGACTATAGTCGTAGTCGGAGTGATAGCTTCTCTTGGAGTGGTTGTCGGAATCGGAGCCGGAAATCCATTCACCAACATGAGCTTGATGCCTTCTTCTTGAGTAGCTCTTGGTGTACTTGTCGTTCTTCTCTGAATCCCTACTTCTCCTTGAGGGTCTTCGTTCATAACAATCATCTCTACTCCTTATCTCTCTTAGAGGTGACTTATCTCTTGAGCTCTTTCTTCTAGGTGACTCTTCCCTTCTTTTGTGGGGGGGTGCACTCATTGGAGTAGTGTCCAGGCCTTCCACAATTGTAACAATTCCGGTAGCGACTAGATGAATGCTTATCTTCATATCTTGAACTGGAGTTCCTCTATTTGCCTCTACTCTTGTAGAACTTGTTGAATTTCTTGATCATGAGGCTTATCTCTTCATTGGTAACAAGGTTGTCGCTTGAGGTAGCGGGAGCATCACTTGTGACTTTGTAAGAACCGCTAAATTTGTTGTGAAGCTCTTCCTTGTCTTTGAGTGACATCTCATGAGCAACAATCCTTCCAATCACTTATGTAGGCTTGAGATCTTTGTAATTTGGCATCATTGGGATTAAGGTGCACACGGTGTTATATTTTCCATCCAAATCTCTAAATATCTTCTTAATTATGAATTTGTCGATCATTTCTTTGCTTTCTAAGCCGGCAATGTCATTGGTAATGAGAGCTAGCCTAGAGTACATCTTCGTGACTCCTTCACCACCCTTCATCTTGAACTTGTCAAGCTGACTTTGAAGCACATCCAACATAGATTCTCTGACGGAATTGGTAACTTCGTGCATATCAACCAAAGTATCCCAAATTTTCTTTGCATTCTCAAGACAATTGATTTTGTTGAATTCTTCGGGGCATAGACAGTTGAAAAGAATGTTGCGTGCTTGAGCATTGTATTGCAATATCTTCAATTCTTCCGTTGTCGCTTCACGATCCGATTCCTTCCCATCACCAAAGAATGCACCTTGCAAGCCAACATGAACAATAGCCTAAACGGCAAGGTTATGACCAAGAATATGCATTTTCATCTTATGCTTCCAACTAGCAAATTTTGTATCATCAAAGTAAGGACCTCTACGGTGATAATTTCCCTCACTAGACGCCATACTCTCCTAGGTTGTGAAACCAATGCAATGGAGACCAAGGCTCTGATACCACTTCTAGGATCGAAAGTAGGTCTAGAGGGGGTGATTAGACTACTTGACCGAATAAAAATTCTACCTTTCCCCAATTTTAGTTGTGGGAAGATTTTAGCAATGATAGCAAGTCAAGCACACCTTACACATGCATGTCTACGAGTATAGCGGCGGAAAGTAAAGACAAGCACATGTAATAGAGGTAAGGGTTAGAAGATCAAACGCAATTGTATACACAAAGATTTTTCCCGTGGTTTTGATAGGTGGCGCTATCGTACATCCATGTTTATGGAGTCTTCAACCCACTGAGGGTAACGGTCGCGAGAGTCCACGGAGGGCTCCACCCATAAGGGTCCACAAAGTAGCAACCTTGACTATTTCATAACGGCTTCCGTCCATGAAGGACTAGCCTCACTGTGGGTAGATCTTCACGAAGTAGGCGATTTCCTTGCCCGTACAAATCTTCTTGGTTCAACTCCACAACACGAAGTAGGAGGCTCCCAAGCAACACCTAACCAATCTAGGAGGTACCACCCTCCAAAAGGTAATAGGCTTGATAATGGTGATGACCTCCTTGCTCTTGTGCTTGAAGATGATAGACTCCTCAACACTCAATCACTCTCTCACGGATTTGGCTTTGTAGAAGAGATTGATTGGGTGGAAAGCAACTTGGGGAGGCTAGAAATCAAGATCCATATGGTTGGAGTGGATGATCTTGATCTCAACACAACTGTAGGTGGTTCTCTCTCAGAAATTTGGATATGGGAAGTGGGGAACTGTTCTGAGTGCTTCTCTTGCGAGTGGGATGTGGTGGAGGGGTATATATAGGCATATCCAAAAATCCAACTGTTACAACATTATTGACCATCTCGGTGAAACCGATGCAAAACTCAGTTGTACCGATCTGTTCAAAATGTGGCAACTTTTGAAATCTTGGTGAGACCGATATAGGAATCTCGGTGGTACCGAAGTCAGTGGCCGAGGCACTTTCCAAGACTCGATGAAACCGAAACACAAAACTCAGAAATTCCAATTTTATGAAAACAGCCAATAGAGTCGTGGTCACTGATTCTCGGTTGCACCGATGTGAAGTTGGTTGCACCAAAGAGCTAGGGTTTGGCTAGGGTTCTGTCTTAGGTTTTGACTCGGTGTAGCCGATATGGAATTCTTGGTGGCCCGATTTTGAGTGGTAGGATTTTGACAGAGTATTTTGTGGGAGAGCTTGTGGGTGTTTTGGGTGGCTAGCACTTGTGCACATGGAGCAATTTGTTCACCAACAATACCTTACCCCCTTTTAATAGTATTGGCTTTCCTATGGACTCAAAGTGATTTCTCACACAGTAAAAAGAGAATCTTCTAGCTTGAAGCTTTGCCAATCCATTCCTTGCATCTTGGGGTATCTCCTCACAATTTATTGCCATCCCATCATTGGACTTTTCCTAAAATATGCTTAGTGAAAACATGAGTCCAATGACATATATGTTGTTATTAATTACCAAAACCACCAAGGGAGCAAGTGTGCTTTCATGGGCACCACTCCTCGTCGCGCACCCTTGCCAGTAAGGCACTTCACTATGGGTTTTACTGGCCCACTACGCTTCACGACGCCGCCAAACTGGTCAAGTCATCTGAAGCTTGCCAGTTCCAACCAAGTAGATCCATCAACCCGTGCAAGAGGTCCACACGATCCTGCTCTCTTGGCAATTCGCAGTATGGGGCTGGACATCCTGGGCCCCTTCCCCCGCATAGCCGGTGGATACCGGTTCCTCTACGTCGCCATCGACAAGTTCACCAAGTGGGCGGAGGTTGAGCCAGTCTGCGCCATCCCGACGGGGTCGGCCGTCAAGTTCATCAAGGGACTTGTGTGTAGGTTCGGCGTCCCCAACCGCATCATCACTGAGAAGGCTCCCAGTTTACGAGCGGACTCTTCAAGTCGTATTGCGCTAACTTGGTACCGGTTATGATACGCTTCGGTGGCCCACCCACGAAGCAACGACCAGGCTGAGTGGGCCAATGCCGAGATCCTCAAGGGCATCAAGACAAGGAGCTTAAAGAAGAAGCTTGAGGCCTATGGGAGGGGGTGGCTGGATAAGCTACGGTCCATGTTGTGGTACATTCGCACAACCGCAACTAAGCCCACCGGTGAAACCCCCTTATTCCTCGTCTACGGGGCGGAGGCGGTCCTCCCCTCGGAGCTAAAGCATGGTTCCCCGCGGGTCTTGGCATTCGACGAGGCATGTCAGGATGCCCCGCGGGAGGCCGATCTTTTGTTCCTCAAGGAGATCCGCCACCTGGCCGCCCTCCGAGCTGCGAGGTACCAGCAGGCCTTGCGGCGCTACCACAGTCGTGGCGTCCGGCCCCGCACCCTCGAGGTTGGTACCTCATCTCTCAACGGTTCCAAAGTGAATTCAGTCAGATTATAGAAACTTGGTCATTGCACTTCGGTGGGACCGAAGGCCATCTCGGTGTCACCTAGTTTCTAGGGTTTGCTTGTGACTCTGTCCTGTGTAACTCTATGGATCCGAATGGAGGTGTATCGGTGGGACCGAGTTGACATTTAGGGTTTTGGACAGATTGATTTGAGAATGTGGTTGAGGGTATTGGTGACAAATCCCTCTATGCACTTGAGCAACAGGATCGTCATCAAAACCTCATCCCCTCTTAATAATATTGTCTTTCCTATGGACTCAATGTGATAAAAAGTCACTCAATATAAAATATAGAATCTTGAAGATTTTGCCAATTTGTTTCCTTTGCATCATGAGAGGTCCACAATCGCATATCCTAGCCAGCCAATAATTGAACTTTTCTTGAAATATACTTGAGAAAACTACTAATCCTATAAAATGCATATTGACATTAGTTACCAAAACCACCAAGGGAGCAGTTGTGCTTTCAGGTGATGCCTCCTAGATTGATTAGGTGTGTTTGAGAGTCTCCAAATCGTGTGGAGAAACCAAGAAGTTTGTAAGGGCAAGGATATCGCCTACTTCGTGATGATCTACCCTGAATGAGGCCAGTCCTTCGTGCATGTAAGCCATGGTGGAATGTGCAATGTTGCATCTTCGTGGACCCTTTGTGGGTGGATCCCTTCGTGAACTTGATTTGTCCATAGAATCTCGCAAATGTCATCCTTGAGATCACTAATCCTTGAGATTGAAGTCTCCATCAACGTGGACGTATGATAGCACCACCTATCGAAACCATGGGTCAAAATCTTCCACGTCACCATTGTTTCCATATCTACAAATTCATTCATTTAGTACTATCACTTGAAATGTCTTTACTTTCCACGACATATGAATAGGCTTGCATGGGAAAAGAGACATCTTTAATTTGGAAAGTAGTATAATCATCCCCCATCTAGACATACTTTCGATCCTACAACGATGTCGTAGCCCTCTTCCTTCACTAAAAACCCATTAGTGGATATTCGTGGATGGGTCAATTGTCAGCACCAGATATTACACGTCTTGATTTGTTGAACAGGATCAATCTTGTAGATACTAAGGATTATTAGGTTGCACTTACTAAAAGAAGTACTAAAACAACTAGTACTATGTTAAAAAACTTATCTGGTCTGCACATCCAAGAAATTTCTTCCCTGCATCAACTTACTCAAAAGCAAACATGTTTTCCGGGGGGGGGGGGCTTATGGAAGCAAAGATCATGCTCCAATCTTGTACGAAATCGTGTATGGCATCTAAAGCACTAACAAAATCGATTTATTATAGGCGAGACAGTAAATCCCCAAATCTCAAACAGATGGGAGTCAGAGAAACTACTTGATCCAATGCTACATTCGGGTAAGCAATGATATAACAATTCCAAACATTGTAAGTTTTTCCCCAAAACTAAGAGGCAGTCCATATGTCCCACCTTAAGGGAAAGGTGATGATGATGCTCGTGCTACTCCAACTCCCATCCTATCTTTCTACTTTTTCTTATTTATTGCATTTGCCTAAGAACATGTGTAAATTTAGGATAGTAGTAGTATATTACTATTAGCCGTACTTTAGGACATCTGTAATGTGGATCACCAAATTTACGCAGGTGACTACGAACAGTTAGGCGAGTAGACACCATCCAAACAAGTCCCCTGAAAGATTGCAGACATTGTTTTTATTGATATTTAAATAAGTTTGTACACAACAAAAGATCCCTAAAAGCAACAACATCAGAAAAAATCTACTCCTCGCTGAACGGTCTAACCTCTTCGTCGTTGGCGGTTGGCTCGAACCAGCTATAGCTACCGACGTGTGCCTCCAACTCTTGTTGACGCAAAGTGTGTGGGTGCTCTGCATGGATGCAAGGACCACCAGGTTCACATACATGATGACCGGTTCCACTTGGAGGAGGGTCGCGAAGGCAGCGGCATATGCACGCTCTGCCTCGAGCTGAGCCTCCAACATGCAGTGCTCCTTTAAGAGTGCCAAGTTGAACTGTTGCTCCACGAACAGCATGATGAACCCGCACGATCGGCACGACATTGACGGCTATCGCTCCTCCGTCGTGAGCACCTCCTCTTCTGCCTCGGGCGCCTCCTGTCCACGACCTCCACCATAGCTATTGGGTCATTGTCCTCCTCCATCTCATCCTTCTCAGAGCTCGGCTCAAGAGAGCTCGGAGGTTGGCATGTCACAATGCAAACCTAGGAGTCCACAGACCTCCGTGGTGATTTCTACGTGGTGCTTTGACATCAACATCTTGTAGTGCGGGCTCTTGCACTGCATCATGATGGAGATATTGAAGACCAACACGTCAAAGTTTATGACAATCCGTATTGTTGTTCAAGAAAATCTGTGTTGTTGCTCTCTCTCTCTCTCTCCCTCCCTCTCTCTCTGTGTTGCCACTTGCATCTTCTGGAAACTTTCATGTTATGTTTGGAAACTTTGGTAGGTGTAGGTTTTGGTGTTGACTTCTGGAAACTTTCCTGTTATGTTTGGAAACTTTGGTAGGTGTAGGTTTTGGTGTTGATAAATTTTTCCCCATGGCATGTGTTTCGAATGCGAGTACATGTAGTAGGTTTCCTCTCAATGCGTTGAACTTGCTCTTCCCTCTATCCTTTCTGGACCTTATTCTCGGACATATTTCAGTTGAGTTTTTAATGAAAAGGCGCAGAGCCGGTGCAAAAAATAAGCATATTTCAACAGTCTTGGAATCATGTGTTCTGAACTAGCCCTAATAGAGATCTCATTACACCATGTACAACATTAGGTGCACGAAAAAATGTTGATCCATATAAAAAGATCAGTTGTTAACTCAACTGAGTATGTTCGGACAACTAGCACAATGTATGTGCATTATAGCTGAGCCATAAAAAAATGAGGAGTTACCACTGGTTTAGTAGATCATCAAAACATGATGATGCCCTAAAGCTGTTGCATGCTTCATGATTAAAAAGAGCTAAAATATAAGAAAATATCAGGTTGCAGTCACCTTAGAGTCTGGAGCGACCCTAGTAGGTCATTTGCAAGATTTAGTGCGAAATAACATTTTGGACTTTGAAACGTAGGAAAATGGGCATGACTAAGTTGAATGCATAAGATCATAGATTAGGTAAGAGGACAACATCTATCGCTGTGTTGAAATTGCAATTTGTTTGCCCTCTTTTGCTATGACATTGAACTAGAGAAGTTGGTTTGACAGAGAAACTAATATCACGATCATGACTTTGAGCTAGAGTTGTATATTTGCATTAATAATCATGTTTTTACAACACTCTCATTAGGATGGCAGTGTTTTTGTTTATTTGGGATAAGTCTCATACTTTGTAAAAGTAATATTTGTTTATTTATTTCTCTAAGGTTGCTAGTCCCACATGTGTAGAAATGCATTTGTTTACTCATCACTAACTCCAACCTTTATAAGTAGATAGAAAGGATTCCAGCTCTAGATGATGATAACAGCTATCTTTCGATCAGAGATTACCAATGCAATCAAAAATTTGGGGTGATTATGATAGAAACAATGGTAGGAAGTGTACAACTACGCTACACCAAACACAAAATTGCTTCTAAGCGCACAAGACAGGACACGCTTCAAAATTCCAGGACTCCCTCAATGATCCAATCTACCCCGACATCAAAATATTTCAAATATAGTATGTGTCGACATAAGAGCCCTGTCCTATGTCATCTCAGGGTATCAGTCAGAGTAAGAGAACCATTAGGCGTACAACTGAGCCAGATCATCTTCATACGTCTTCCTGATCACCTCCCTCTTGAGTTTGAGCGCAGCCGTGACAAGGCCCGACTCGGGGGTCCATGGATCTGGTATCAGCTTGACTTTGGCTGGTGTCTCGAACTTCTCCAGTCGTGCTTCCTTTGCAGCCTGGAGTATCAGAAAATGGATGTCAGTACTGGAAACTGTTGTCCCAACAGGATGCAGAATTTGCCTGACTGCAACTCTCAACTTGCTCTTGGACTAGAGGATGCAATTATCTTTGGTGGAAGGGCGTGTGCATGTATGACCAATGGTTAATAGGGAAGTTGCAACGACAAATGCCTTCACTACTCATTACAATAGTAAAGATCTAAGTGCTTCCGAAAGACATGCTCGATGATGTATGGCTTTACTGGGAAATTGTAACCAAGCAAACTGCACATAAAGTCTTGAACTATATGCTCAAGACATATATACTCCTGTTTCTCTTATTTTCTTTCAAAGACTAATAAGATGAACTTAGAAGCAATGCTAAGATATATCATGGATGGTAAATATGTATGATTGCTAGTTTACATTTAAATACACTTGGAGAAGTACCGAGTCAAGTATGATCTATGTGTAATGGAAACCAGAAAGTTGACTGAAGTCAACACAGAAACAAACCTTTGTTAAAGATCCAAGCACTTCTACAACAGCCTCTTGCTTCTGGCACAAATCAGCAAAATCGGTGTATGCAAGTCCTTGCTGCAGCGCCCACTTTTCCAGCTCGTTCTGTGCTGCTACCACAAGTGCAACACAGTAACTGTGAAAAGGATCAGCATGGATCATGATGTTCTCAACATATGGGTTCATGGCCAACGCAGCTTCCACCTGTGTCATCCAATCAGTTAATATAAGTGCTACCAGAAACTTATCTCACCAGAGCAAGAACATTTCTTACCTTCCCGAGAGATACGTATTCACCATGTTGAAGCTTCACGATATCTTTCTTGCGGTCAATGATTTCAAGGCAGCCATCTGGATGGAAACGCCCTATGTCACCAGAATAGAACCATCGTAGACCTTTTTCATCATCCTACACAAGATATATGAGGCGTGTGTTAGATCAATTATTATTGTTAAAGAGAAGTCATTACTCATTGGTAATGATGCATGATTTGGTGTGTGAACAGATCAGTAACAAGTTAACAACATACCTTATAGACTTCATTTGTTTTAGCTTCATTCTTGAAATAGCCTTTAGTTACATTGGGACCTCCGATGACTATCTCCCCCCGAGGCATTGGTGAATCCGTTGTTAAGTATCCCCCTTCAGCCCAGTCAATCAACTGAAAGGTGCAGTTGACATTGTGTTAAGAATTGTGAGGTAATAGGTCAGATATCCCATTAAGTAACAGGTCAAGGAAGAAATGCCAAAGCATAAACTATGGAATCACAAAAAATAAAATTAACAACTTAATTCCTCTCGTGAAAAATATCTTCAATACATTGGACTTATTGTATCAAAATTTGGATACATTGCCTTGTCAGATATCAAAATTTGGATACATTGGCCTTGCCAGATATCAAAAATTGGATACATTGGCCTTGTCAGGTATCAAAATATGGATACATTGACCTTGCCAGATATCAAAATTTGGATACACTGGCCTTGTCAGATGTCAAAATTTGGAAATAGTAATCATATAAGTTGTAGGAGTGGGAAGAACAGCTTTGATGTCAAAAATTGGTCCAGCTCACATGCTGAAAAAACAAGGCAACAATGTTATCTAACCTTGATATATGAACAAGGTAGTGGAGCACCAACACGGCCAACAGATGTATCATCGTACTCAGAAAACGTTCCTCCAGCACAAGTTTCAGTCAGACCATACCCTTGGCCTATTGGAGCCCTGAAATTGCATAAGCGTGTCAAAATACGGGACTATAAAAATGGTGAAACAAACATACAGTATTGCCACAGTAATTAGAGTAGTTGGAAAGTTGCTGGTGACAGCATGAATGATGGTTAAATAATCTTACCCAAGGCATATATTGATAAATCTCTGAGTATCTCCAGACAGAGGTGCTCCACCTGAGAGTACAAAGCGAATGTTTCCTCCCAATATTGCACGCACCTTCGTGAAGAAAAGCCTGTCCCACAAAAGTTTCTCTACTCCCCATGCACCAAGCCAACTTCCACTGATAGCAGTAAGTCGGCGGCTATATCCGATGTCAAATAATTTCTTCGCTACACCACCCTTTGCATCCACCTAAAAACCATCTCGGTGTGAAAGCTAGCAGTCAGTAAACAAATGAGAGCACAAGACCCAAATAGCGTAGTGGGAAATACCTTTTTCCTCACACCATCACGGACACGATCAAGTATCGCAGGTACAGCAGTCATCAGTGTCGGCCTCAGTGCAGAAGCATCGCCTAGGGTCCCCTTCTTTATTTTGCTTGATGTATCAGTCAGGGTCAAAGCTGATCCATATCCAATGGAGGCCCCAACAGCAGCCATAAGTGTCTATAAATCATAATTGCAGACAGAGAATTAAATTATAAGACACAAATATTAATATACTGAAATGATATCCAACAGTTACCTCAGCTGCCAACTCAAGAATGTGCGCCAATGGGAGGTAGGCCATGTATATATCCTTTCTGCCAAGTTCAGGCACAATTGTCATAACTGCTGAAAGTGTAGCCAGGACATTGCGGTGGGTCATCATAACTCCCTACAACACCATATGATGTATATATTACTCCCTCCATTCACAAATAAAGACGTTTTAGATATTTCAATATGGACTGCATACGGACTGAATGAGTGAACAAACACACTAAAATGCGTCTATATACATCCAAATCAGAAAAAAATTAGAACATCTTATATTTGTGAGCGGAGGAAGTAGTTCATAGCTGAGCATATGGTTAAACAAGAATAGAAAGGGCCTTTTGAGTCATGCAAACAAAAATATATTTGCAGCATAATGAACAACCAAAGTCGAACCTTGGGCAATCCAGTGCTACCACTTGTGTACATTATCACTGCAACATCAGATGGGAGAGGCATGTTTGCATCAACAGGTGCTTCAGCTCCCAATTTACCTACTTCCTCAAATGACTTAACTGACCAGCTAGTGCTGTTTTGAGCTATAGAAACTTCAGCCGAGATGCCGTCCTCATTGATGTAGATCACACGCTTGACAGTGTCAAGTTGCCAACCTATATCAATCAACTTCTTGAATTCCTTCCGACCACATACTACAGTAGTGACCTCAGTCTGTAGAGCATAAGAGGGAAATAAATAAATGTAAATCAAACAAAGCGTTAATTACATGCAACAATAATCTTGGGAGTGTGCTAGCAATTGCTGAAAAGTATTTGTTGCTTATCTACAGCAAAAATGCTACAAGAGGTCTATACTCTAGAATTGATGTATATATAAGCAGACAACATGAAGGAAGAAAAACTTAACTAGGAGTAATTGTACAACATATTGGACCCAAAGTGACAGTACTAACCTCATTTAGTGAGTGGCATAGTGCTTCCTCCCCCAACGAGGCATATATGGTGACAACTGTTATGTTTTGTCTGAAGCATGCCTTGCAAATACAAAAATAGTAACTTCGAAATTGAGTACAATGACCAGAGTTCAACGTACAACGAATAGCTACCAGAATGAATGTTTGTGCAAAGGAACCAACTATGAATTGGTGGTATTTTAGTTAAGTAACACGATCCAACCAATAACTTAAAAGTACAAATAAAAAAACCTCTCTATACTACTTGTATTACTGGAGAGGTTAAAGTGTCCTAGAATATCATTTAAAAGGGTTGAGAATGGAAATTTCTCATTATAATTTTCTCAAAATTAAAATTTATTTGGTCTGCATGCATGCTGGATTGGGAACAGTTATAGTGAAACAGAAATGGTACTAGGAATATATTTATGTATCATTTGGTGTATATAATCTCTCTTTTAAATAAAATTGGTGTACGAGTACGACCTCCTATCCCAAGTCTCCATGCATCACATGAAATCTGCCACCGCAACTACTATTGTCATCCAGTCATACATCATAATAATGAAATATTGGGCTAGTCATTGATATATATGAAATTTGTATACATGCATAATAATAATGAAACATTGGGCTAGCCATTGATATCTATGAAATTTCTATCGTCACTTTACATGAGAATGCAAAAGCAAAGAACATATGGTGACAGGATATCCTTTTGGTAGTTGATACTGCTTATAGAGAAATTTTGGCAGTGAGCAGCACTTAGACTCACTGTGTAGCTAGAGAGGAAAAGATGCCTCGAGAATTTATTTTGAATTCACAGTTCGTGTATAATTCACTCTACTATGCAGGAACCCTGACTAGTTTATGATTTTTATGCGCACAGAGGTGTTCAAGATATAAAGTGGACCAGTGACCACAATTTACGTAACCAAAAGTAAGAACCTCATGTAGTACCACGTGAAGAGACCAAAATGCATGGATTGATCTATCTATTGATTGCAGGAAAAAAAAAGGTATTACCTGCAGTGCAATCTGCCACTCGGCCTGTGTCTCGGCAAAAATAGCAACACGCTCATTGTTCTGGCGACCTAAATTGACCAATCCTGAAGAAAAGTTGCAAACACTCTTGAAGGCCTCAGCGTAACATTTCCACTCGTAGTCCCCCAGATGAAGCTTCTCAAAGGACCTCCCATCAGGTGATGATTCTATTTCCCTTGAAATGAGCTTCCTTGTGCCAAGGAGGGGCATGTAGACGTACTCTTTGCAAGCATACTCAAACAGCTCAGCAAGTGTGTTGACCCCTTCCCAGTGTGTTTCAACAGGGCGTTCAAATCGATGGTTGCGGATCGCATAGCCAGGCTCTCCACCAACATCAACTGGCACACCCCTCTTCTTTTCAACCTTTCTCCTTTTCTGGAGCAGAAGAGAAACCGCGATGGGCACAAGAAGGCCAACAAAATAAGGATTCATACTTGTTCAAGGGCGATCTGACAGCTGTATACTAGCTTATGGGGGGAAGGCTACAGATTAAAGATGCCTTGAAGAGAGAACCCTGAAAAATATAATTTCATGCTGTAAACAAAAACTGAAAATACAGTACAGATTGCATATAATGCAGATTCTTTACATACAAGGAACTAATTGCATGTTAGATCGTTAGTCTTTCAATCTGTTCAGGTCCATTTTGTACAACCAATCCAATAACCAATGGAATATCAACTGGCAAAGTATGAAGCATTTAAGCAGTCTGGTAAAGTAAGATCATCCATAAAGATGCACCTGAATTGCAAAGTTCTCTAAAAGAGCTGGTAAAGTAAGATCATTCATAAAGATGACCACCTGAAATGCAAAGCTTTTGCATGTTCTCTAAAAGCGGTGGTGTGCACACTTGCATAGTAGCATACAAAGCATGCATCAAAATTAGGTGTAAAAAGTTGTGTATGTTCATTTTTCCTTGTGCTAATCAGTAAGCAATCAAATCTCCTGTTTGGTTTCCAAACAACATGTATACGAGAGCTATGCAAGAAATACAGGTAATTCTGCAGTCATCAAAAGTACCATCTGAGATTCAAACCTAGTAGAATCTAGCCGCGCAACTGCACGGGATAGTTGCGGACAGAAGTGAAAAGGGATACACTAATATTCGTAGTATTATACGTCTGCACGGCGAGGTGATAATAATGCTGTATACAGCGTGACAATGCGATATCGACGCGATGCGATGCGATGCACAAGGAACCCATTCCCACGAGGCACTGAAACCTACGAAATCTAACAATGCTCGGATTCTTTAGATTCCACGACCACGACCGCTCGTTGCGAGGTGCGGAGCGGAGGGTGCGGGTGCGTACCTTCTGGAGAGGGGGGCGGGACAATGGCGTGTGGAAGCTTCTGGAAGGGGAGAGGCGAAGGCGTGACGTCAGGGAGAGGAGGATCGATCGGCGCGGCGGGGAGAGGAGGAAGGGGGTGGAGCTGCTCTGCCTCTTCTCCAAGTCTTCAGCCGCTAAATTCGCTTGAGGCCGGTGTGTGCTCTGGCCCCACCAATCTCCTCACGTCTCCGCTATCCAACGAGGCCCAATGCCCAATCAGTCTATCGGCTGCTGGAATGGCCCAACATGGACTTAGCCGTCTACTCTTTTTTTTTTTTTGCGGGGAACTTAGCCGTCTACTCCCTCCATTCCAAAATACAAGTATGAGAGTAGTAATTTTCAAAAAGACTCGAAAAGAAAAGTAATTTTCAAAAAAGTTCATATAGGGATTTTCATCGGATTGATCCATACAGATTTTCGCTTTCAACTACTTATCTAAGGAAGTTGTTTTTCATGTTCGTTTAATGAACGATATTAATAAAGAAAATATGTATTCTTAGTCCGTCATGTTATTTTAAAGAAAAAAAACTGATGTTATTTTTTAAACCCTAACTTCAAATTTAGCATGTTATATATGAAATTTGATTAGAAAAATATATAGAATCTAAATATGATATTATTTTACATGTTAACCATTTTAAAAATACTATTTGGGTTGCAACATTAATCAATACTGCATAATTGATATGTTTTTTTATACTCGTATCTTTTAAACCCTAGATTCAAATTTAACTATTATATATGGAATTTGATTAGAAAAATATGTAGAATCTGAACTATTTCAAAAGTACTATTTGGGGTTGCAAACTTAATCAATAGTGCACTATCCGTTCTTCTTTCACAGTGGTATCGATTCAGGTCGGAAATAAACACCTCAGCAAAATTAGGATTGGAAACGGGGTTGAAGGAAAATTTGCTAGAGATGCTCAGTAAATAAGGGCATGCATGACAGGAAATAAAAGAGAGGCCCAATAAAGATGGGATGTGCACTACAGAAGAAATAAAGGAGAGAATGCAAGAATATTTGCACATACAAAACAAATATGTGTGTAGTTTACAAAATAGGTTATATGAGAAGTGAAAACCATATCAAATGTAGCAAACTATGATGATTGTTGGGCTTGAGGACAAACAAAATGCGACACCAACAACTTCTTTCAGACAGGTTGTAAGCAATAAAGCAAGAGACCCTTTAGCAAAAGGTAGGTAAATTATCAGAAGGACGGTGTTGACGAAGCAAACTAGGTGAGCATAGAGGAGGCATGAGGAGTTTCAGAGTGATGTTTGAAGTCACAGTGAAGCGAGGAGGAGCTCGGGACGGCGGTGCGAGTATGAGGTTGAGGTTATGGAGCAGAACCAGAAGATGGAATGACGTTGCACGTGCCCGAAGTTAGTGATGCTTAAATTGGAAACCGTGGATGGTGCACACATGTCTCCGTAGTGCGGTAGTTTGTCATTATCTGTTTTTTATCGTTTTTCTTTACCTGTAACAACACCTCATTTCGAACATGACATTAATAAATGGATGATCACGTATCCATTTTTATGTACCTATTAAATCTACATGCAAGACGTGTGGAAATAGAAGACATGTGGAATGTGTTGGGGAACATTGCATGGTAAACAAAAAAATTCCTACGCACACGCAAGATCTATCCATGGTGATGAGCATCTACGAGGGGGGGAGTGGATCTACATACCCTTGTAGATCGCTAAGCGGGAAGCGTTAAGAAACGCAGTTGATGTAGTCGAACGTGTTCGCGATCCAAATCGCTGAGCGTCCGCGATCCAATCACGATAAGTCCCGATCTAGTGCCGAACGGACGGCACCTTCGCGTCCAGCACATGTATAGCTCGATGACGATCTCCGCCTTCTGGATCCAGCAAGAGGGAGCAGAGAGGTAGATGATTTCTTCGGCAGCGCGACAGTGCGGTGGCTGTGGTGGAGGAACTTTTCTGGCAAGGCTTCGCCTAAGCACCGCCGAAAACTAGAGGACACGATCTATCGGGGAGAGAGGGTTGCACCGTGGCTTAGGGTTTTCTGGTGCGGCTGCCCTCTCTCCCCTCTAGTATATATAGGAGGAAGGGGAGGGAGGCCGGCACCCCTATGGTTCCCCCTAGGAGTCGGCCGAAGTGGGGAGGTGGAGGAGTCCAACTCCAATCCTACTTGAACTAGGATTCCTCCCCCACTTGGAAACCCTTTCCTCCACTTGGGTTTTTTCACCCCTAGCCGCATGGGCCCTAGTGGGGGGTTCAGCCAGCCCACCAGGGGCTGGTTTCCCTCCTCCCACAGACCATGAGGCCCTTTGGGGCGAGTGGCCCCTCCCGATGGTCCCCAGGTACCCTCCCGGCACTCCCGGTACACTACCGAAGTACCCGAAACTTTTCCGGCGACCAAAACGGGACTCCCTATATATCAATCTTTACCTCTGGACCATTACGGAGCTCCTCGTGACGTTCGGGATCTTACCCGGGACTCCGAACAACCTTTGGTCACCATCATACATAACTCTATACTACCGAAACGTCATTGAACGGTGTGCAGACCCTGCGGGTTCGAGAACTATGTACACATGACCGAGACACCTCTACGGTCAATAACCAATAGCGGGACCTAGATGCCCATATTGGTTCCTACATATTATACGAAGATCTTTATCTGTTGAACCTCTATGTCAAGCATTCAGTTAATCTCGTCTATTGCTCCCTTTGTTCTTCGGTATGTTACTTGCCCGAGATTCGATCGTCGATATCTCTATACCTAGTTCAATCTCGTTACCGGCAAATCTCTTTACTCGTTCCGTAATACAAGATCCTGTGGCTAACACTTTAGTCACATTGCTTGCAAGGCTTGTTGTGATGTTGTATTACCGAGTGGGCCCTGAGGTACCTCTCCGTCACACGGAGTAACAAATCCCAGTCTTGATCCATGCCCACTCAACAGACACCCCCGGAGATACCTGTAGAGCATCTTTATAGTCACCCAGTTACGTTGCGATGTTTTATACACACAAGGTACTCCTTCGGTGTCAGTGAGTTGCATGATCTCATGGTCATAGGAACAGATACTTGACATGTAGAAAACTATAGCAATAAACTGACACGATAATATGCTATGTTTATAGTTTGGGTCTTGTCCATCACATCATTCTCCCAATGATGTGATCCCGTTATCAAATGACATATTATGTTTATGGCTAGGAAACCTTGAACATCTTTGATCGACGAGCTAGTCTACTAGAGGCATACTAGGGACACTGTGTTGTCTATGTATCCACACATGCAGTGTGTTTCCAATCAATACAATTATAGCATGGATAATAAAATATTATCATGAACAAGGAAATATAATAAAAACCATTTTATTATTGCCTCTAGGGCATATTTCCAATAGTCTCCCACTTGCACTAGAGTCAATAATCTAGCTCACATCACTATGTGATTTACATTGCAATGAATCTAACACCCATACAGTTCTGGAGTTGATCATGTTTAGCCATTGGAAGAGGTTTAGTCAGCGGGTCTGCGACATTCAGATTTGTGTGCACTTTGCAAATATTTATGTCCTCCTCCTTGATGTAATCGCGGATGGAATGGAAGCGTCGCTTTGTGTGTCTGGTCCTCTTGTGAAACCTTGGTTCCTTGGCCAGAGCAATGGCACCAGTGTTGTCACAGAACGGAGCCATTGGATTCAGTGCACTGGGCACTACTCCAAGATCTGTCATGAACTCCTTCATCCAGACACCTTCCTTCGCCGCCTCCGAGGCTGTGATGTACTCCACTTCGCATGTAGAATTGGCTACCACGCTTTGCTTGGAACTGCACCAGCTTACAGCTCCCCCATTGAGAATAAGTACATATCCGGTTTGAGACTTAGAGTCATCCGGATCAGTGTCAAAGCTTGCATCGACGTAACCCTTTACGACGAGCTCTTGATCACCTCCATAAACGAGAAACATTTCCTTAGTCCTTTTTAGGTACTTAAGGATATTCTTGACCGCCGTCCAGTGCTCCATTCCTGGATCACTTTGAAACCTTCCGGCCATACTAATGGCAAGGCTGACATCGGGTCTTGTGCACAACATTGCATACATGATAGAGCCTATGACTGAAGCATAGGGGATGACACTCATCTTTTATCTATCTTCTGCAGTCACTGGGCATTGAGTCTTACTCAACTTCACACCTTGCAACACAGGCAAGAACCCCTTCTTGGAATGATCCATTTTGAACTTCTTCAAAACTTTGTCAAGGTACGTGCTCTGTGAAAGTCCTATTAAGCGTCTTGATCTATCTCTATAGATCTTGATGCCTAATATGAAAGCAGCTTCTCCTAGGTCCTTCATTGAAAAACTCTTGTTCAAATATTCCTTCACGCTTTCCAACATTCTATATTGTTTCCAATCAGCAATATGTCATCCACATATAATATTAGAACCGCTATAGAGCTCCTACTCACTTTCTTGTAAATACAAGCTTCTTCATAAACTTGTATAAACCCGAACGCTTTGATCACCTCATCAAAGCGCAGATTCCAACTCCGAGATGCTTGCACCAGTCCATAAATGGGTCGCTGGACTTTGCAAACTTTGTTAGCGTTCTCTGGATCGACAAAACCTTCTGATTGTATCATATACAACTCTTCCTTAAGGAAATAAGGAACGTTGTTTTGACATCCATCTGCCGAATTTCATAATAAAAAATGCAGCTATTGCTAACATGATTCTGACGAACTTAAGCATCACTATGGGTGAGAAGGTCTCATCGTAGTCAACTCCTTGAACTTGTGAAACACCCTTTGCCACAAGTCAAGCTTTATAGACGGTGACATTATCGTCCGCGTCCATCTTCTTCTTAAAGATCCATTTGTTCTGAATGGCCTTTTGCCCTTTAGGTAATACTTCCAAAGTCCATACTTTGTTTTCATACATGGATCCCATCTCGGATTTCATGGCCCCTAACCATTTCTCGGAATCTGGGCCCATCATCGCTTCTCCGTAGCTCATAGGTTCATTATTGTCTAACAACATGACCTCTAAGACAGGGTTGTCGTACCACTCAGGAGCAGTACGCGCCCTCGTCGACCTACGAGATTTGATAGTAACTTGATCCGAAGCTTCATGATCATCATCATTAACTTCCTCTTCAACCGATGCAGGCACTACAGAAACATCTTTCTACATTACGCTACTCTCTGGTTGAAGTAAAGGTTCAGTAACCTCATCAAGTTCTATTTTCCTCCCACTCAATTCTTTCGAGAGAAACTCTTTCTCAAGAAATGTTCCGTTCTTAGCGGCAAACACTTTACCTTCGGATCTGAGATAGAAGGTATACCCAACTATCTCTTTTGGGTATCCTATGAAGACACATTTCTCCGCTTTGGTTTCCAGCTTTTTAGGCTGAAGCTTTTTGACATAAGCATCACATCCTCGAACTTTAAGAAATGACAACTTTGGCTTCTTGCCAAACCATAGTTCATATGGCGTCGTCTCAACGGATTTTGATGGTGCCCTATTTAAAGTGAATGCAACCATCTCTAATGCATAACCCCAAAACGATAATGGAAAATAGACTAGAGACATCATAGAATGCACCATATCTAATAAGGTTCGATTACGACATTCGGACACACCATTACGTTGTGGTGTTCCAGGCGGTGTCAATTGTGAATCAATTCCACACCGTCTCAAGTGACTGCCAAACTCATAACTCAGATATTCTCCTCCTCGATCAGATCATAGGAATTTAATCTTGTTGTTACGATGATTCTCAACTTCACTCTAAAATTGCTTGAACTTTTCAAATGTTTTAGATTTGTGTTTCATTAAGTAAATATACCCATATCTACTTAAGTCATTAGTGAAGGTGAGAAAATAACGATATCCACCGTGCGCCTCAATGCTCATCGGACCGCACACATCAGTATGTATGATTTCCAACAAGTCACTTGCCTGTTCCATTGTTCCAGAGAACGGGGTTTTAGTCAAATTGCCCATGAGGCATGGTTCACATGTGTCAAGTGATTCAAAATCAAGTGGCTCCAAAAGTCCATCAGCATGGAGCTTCTTCATGTGTTTTACACCAATATGACCTAAACGCTAGTGCCACAAGAAAGTGGTGCTATCATTATCAACTCTACATCTTTTGGCATCAATGTTATGAACATGTGTATCATCACTATTGATATTAAATAGGAATAAAACCCTCACATTGGGTGCATGACCATAAAATATATTACTCGTATAAATAGAACAACCATTATTCTCTAATTTAAACGAGTAACCGTCTTGCAATAAACAAGATCCAAATATAATGTTCATGCTTAATGTAGGCATTAAATAACAATTATTCAGGTTCATCACTAATGTCGATGGTAATCGAAGAGAGAGCGTGTCGATGGTGATCACATCAACCTTGGAACCATTTCCCACGTGCATCATCACTTCGTCCTTTGCCAACATTCTTCTATTCTGTAGCTTCTGTTTTGAGTTGCAAATGTGAGCAACTGAACCGATATCAATTACCCAGGCACTACAACGAGAGTTAGTAAGGTACACATCAATAACATGTATATCATATATACCTTGTTTGGTGTTGGCCGCCTTCTTTTCGGACAGATACTTGGGCAGTTCTGCATCCAGTGACTAGTTCCCTTGCAATGAAAGCACTCAGTTTCTAGCTTGGGTCCAGCCTTGGGTTTCTTCACGGGAGGCGCAACTGCTTTGCCACTCTTCTTGGAGTTACCCTTCTTGCCCTTGCCATTCTTATTGAAACTAGTGGTTTTATTGACCATCAACACTTGATGCTCTATCTGGATTTCAGACTCAGCGATTTTCAGCATCGCAAACAGCTCGACGACTGACTTGGTCATCCCGTTCATGTTATAGTTCAACACAAAGCTCTTGTAGGTAGGTGGCAATGATTGAAGAACTCTGTCGGTGATCGCCTCCGGCGGTAGGGGCATCCCTAACTCAGCCAGACGGTTTGAATACCCAGACATTCTGAGTATATGTTCAGTGACAGACCCGTTCTTCTCCATCTTGCAAGCATAGAACTTATCGGAGGTCTCATAACTCTCGTTCCGGGCATTCTTCTCAAAGATAAACTTCAACTCCTGGAACATCTCATATGATCCATGACATTCAAAACATCTTTGAAGTCTCGGTTCTAAGCCATACAACATTGCACATTGAACTACTGAGTAATCTCCAGAACGTGCCTCCCAAGCGTTCTTAACGTCTTTGGACGACACGGGAGTGGGTGGGTCACCAAGAGGTGCATCAAGGACATAAGCCTTCTGGGAAGCCGTGAGGTTAATCCTCAGATTACGGGCCCAGTTTACAAAGTTACTTCCATCATCTTTCAACGTGGCTTTCTCTAGGAACGCATTAAAATTCAGGGGAACTACTGCGCGAGCCATTCATCTACAACATAAATATGCAAAGGTTACTAAGATTATTGTTCAAGATAATGAGTTTAGTTAATCAAATTACTTCAAAACTCCCACTCAAATTGACATCCCTCCGGTCATCCGAGTGTTACATGATCCAAATTCACTAACTCAAGTCTGATCATCACGTGAGTTGAGGTGGTTTCAATGGTGAACATCATCATGTTGATCACATCTACTATATGACTCATGTTCGACCTTTCGCTCTCTTGTGTTCCGAGGCCATGTTTGTACATGCTAGGCTCGTCAAGTTTAACCCAAGTGTTATGCACGTGCAACACTGGCTTGCACCCGTTGTATGTGAACGTAGAGTCTATCACACCTGATCATCATGTGGTGTCTCGACACAACGAACTTTCGCAACGGTGCACACTCAGGGAGAACACAAATTTATCTTGAAATTTTAGTGAGGGGTCACCTTATAATGGTACTATCGTCCTAAGCAAAATAAGATGCATAAAAGGATTAACATCACATGCAAATCATAAGTGACATGATATGGGCATGAACTTGTGCTTTTGATCTCCATCTCCAAAGCACCGACATGATATCCATTGTCACTGGATGACACCATGATCTCCATCATCTTGATCTCCACCAACGTGTCACAATGAGGTTGTCGCGCCAACGTTTCTTCCACGACTATTGCTAACTCATAGCAATAAAGTAAAGCAAAAACGGATAAAATAATTAAAGACAACCCTATGGCTCCTGCCGGTTGCCGTACTCATCAACATGCAATTCGTGATATTCTATACAAAACATGATCATACCATACATCACATATATCTCATTATGTAATTGGCCATATCACATCACAACATACCCTACAAAAACAAGTTAGACGTCATCTAATTGTTGTTGCATGTTTTACGTGGCTGCTACGAGTATCTAGCAAGAACAATTCTCACCTATGCAAAAGCCACAATGGTGATACACAAATTTCTATTCAACCTTCTCAAGGACCACCTTTGTCGAATCCGATCCAACTAGAGTAGGAGAGACGGACACCCGCCATCCATCTTTATGCAACAAAGTCACATGTCAGTCGATGGAACCGGTCTCTTATAAGCGTACGAGTAAGGTTGGTCCGGGACGCTTCATCCCACAATACCGCTGAATCAAGAAAATACCAAGGGAGGAAGCAATCTGAGCATCGATGCCCACAAACTCCTTTGTGTTCTACTTGTGATCTCATCTACACATAGACCTAGCTCATGATGCCACTATTGGGGAACGTTGCATGGGAAACAAAAAATTTCCTATGCACACGCAAGATCTATCCATGGTGATTAGCATCTATGAGAGGGGGAGTGGATATACATACCCTTGTAGATCGCTAAGAGGGAAGCGTTAAGAAACGCGGTTGATGTAGTCGAACATCTTTGCGATCGAAATCGCTGAGCGTCCTGCTATCCAATCATGATCCGTCTCGATCTAACGCCGAAGGGACGGCACCTCCGCGTTCAACACATGTACAACTCGATGACGATCTCCGCCTTCTTGATCCAGCAAGAGGGAGCGGAGAGGTAGATGAGTTCTCTGGCAGCACGATGGCGCGGCGGCGATGGTGGTGGAACTATTCCGACAGGGCTTCACCTAAGCCCCACCGAAAAACTAGAGGACACGATCTACTGAGGAGACAGGGCTGCACCGTGGCTTAGGGTGTTTTGGTGCGGCTGCCCTCTCTCTCCTCTAGTATATATAGGAGGAAGGGGAAGGCCGGTGCCCCTAGGGTCCCCCCTACGAGTCGGCCGAAGTGGGTAGGTGGAGGAGTCCAACTCCAATCCTACTTGGAGTAGGATTCCTCCCCCACTTGGGTTTTTCCACCTCTGGACGCATGGGCCCTAGTGGGGGGTTTGGTGTGGGGACCCCGACTCATAAGTCGTGATCACCGAATGCACGTGTAGTGATCCCAGAGATCAATGCTCACTGAACACATAGAAGCTGAATAACAAGAGTCTTACATCCACATTTAGCGTCTTACACAAATAAAGACCATGAAGGTCTAGTCTTACATACATAGGGCCACACGGACAAACACTTAAATGGAACAAGCAGCGGAAATCTTGGTCGAAAGCGTGAACGCATGTCATCTGCCTTAACCTACAGGCATTCCGACTAGGAAGCGTCCTAGTTCGCATGTTCGTCACCAATGAACTCTTCAACATACTCCTGTTCTTCCATGCCTGGCTAATTAAATAACCAGTGGCAAGCCAATGAGTACTTTGAATGTACTCGCAAGCAACCCAAGTTGTGGAACAAAGTAACAATGATGCATGATATAGCACTAAGCAGGTAATTTGCGGAAAGCTAGTTTTAAATGCAATGACATGATCAAGTAACTAGTAAGCATACATCAACAATAGGTCGATATCCATATGAACAAGTTACATATATCATCATAAGTAGGGGTTGAACACCTCATGTTCATTCATCATGCTAAGTCATCGGATTTAGTTCAATTCCCATGCCAAGTCATCGGACTTAGCTCATGTGACCTCTTGTCACCATCACATCCATACTCACACCAAGTTTCGCGAAAATATCCGGACATAGTTTAAGAAGGACCTCCAACTGTCCATGACCGCGGACGCGGCTATTCGAATAGTTTTACACTCTGCAGAGGTTGCACATTTTACCCACAAGACTCGGGGAACTTCCGTGTCATCCACGACTCGCGGTATATAACATACCCGAGGTAAGCACCCGAACAATGCCTTTCCCCTAGCGATACTAGGCAAAGAGTCCACTCGATTGGTAGCCAGCCCTCATGATGTACATCACACGAGCCTTGCTCTAATCATACCATCCATGAGGGGACCAACGGTGTGCCCGGTGCCTGTGAACACAGCGCATGATCGTACATACCAATACGACCCCGTATCGAGAGTGACCATGCCACTCCCGCCACTAGTAATGCGGGCCCCTTGCTAGTAACCACCAAGGTAATCAACAAAGCCCCATCCCATAAGGGGTATCGTGGTTGCGCATGCAAGGTTGGGACGGTCAGCAGACCTTAAATCTAATCCGGTTTCGAAAACACACACACTCACACAACTTTCTTTGGTACACCACTTCTTTCTCAAGTGGTCACCCATCACATCATTATCTCCCTCAGGCATTAGTGGCACCCGGCGGGGGTTTTGAAAAGTATTTGAAATCAATTCTATCCTTTCCATCACTATGCATAAGTCCCATCCCACTTGTGTAGCATCTATTAGCATCCTAACTACACCCACCCGCATAACCCTCATAAGGTGATAGGGTCATGCTCGATGCAAGTGTCAATGGTAAGAGTATCGGAGGCAACCCACCGAAGGGGGGATACAACATCATGATCAAACATCGAAACAACAAGTGCTATATGTCATGCATGAAAAAGTTTCTTAACATGGTCAAAGGGTTGCTTGCCTGGCTGAACAAAGTCTCCGGGGTCTTCAAAGTCTTCGGGTCTAACTTCCTCGTCAATAGCGCAATCTATCGTCGCAATAAAATAACGGTAAAAATAAGCATCACACAAAACAGAGCACACAAGCCACTATAAAAAATGCTCCCTATACTCTAATAAATACTAGAGACTATAGCAAAAATGTTTGTTTAGTATTTTGTTATGAAAAACATTTTTAAAAACTATTAAAAAAAGGTAGATAATGCCAAATAGGGGTTTTAAAAGTAAAACAATACATAAAATATTTTCAAACATTTTTACAAATGGCACTAATAAATTCTAGGGAATATTCTAAGATTTTTGGTGGAAAAAGTATTTAAAATTAGATTTAATTTGTGCCCTGTGGAATTTTTGGAAGATCAGAGAAAAAGAAAAATAGAAAAGAAAAGGGCATAGTGCCCTGGCGAGAGGCGGCCAGCGGCTGGGCCGGCCTAGAGGCCATCCAGCCCAGGCGAACCGGCATGCGTGCGCTCGCGTTCAAACCTGACGGCTGGGGACCGAAGGCCAACGACAAAGAGAGGAGGGGGAGGGAGGGAGGTGAGGATGACAGGCGGGCCCCGCCTGTTATCTTCAACCTCATGATAGGGAGGCCGGCATGCTCACCGGCGACGATACAGGGGACAACGACGGTAGGCGAAGGCGGCAATGAGCTCAGCGTCGACCCGTCGTTCCTCTAGAGGTTGAAGAAGTGCCAGAGGCGGTCGAAGTCGCCGACGATGAGCTCCTGCAGCGGAGGATGCTTCGGGAGGATTCACTGGGGCCTCTCTGAGCTGCAAACACGACCGGGGCAAGGGGGAAACGGGTTCGGAGAGCGAGGGGAGACCAGCGGAAGAGGAATGGGGACTGGAGGGCGCCGCTACCAGGAGATTGGCGACGAGGTCGCCGCGGCAGTCCTTGGCTCGATCCCGAGCGTAGGGGCTTCAGGAGGTCTCCGGAGCGCGCAGGGGGGCTACTGGGGAGAGGAGAGAGCGACCAGAGGGGGGAGAGAGCTCGGGGAGGGCCTTAAGTAAGCGACCCTCGGTCCACCGAGCTCGGGTGCGCCCGCGAGCTCGTGGCCGGGGCCATAGGCCATGGGAGAGAGAGGGGGCGAGTCAGGGGTGTTCTTGGGGTCAGTCTAGGCCATGGGGAAGGAAGAGAGGGAGAGATGATCGCACGTGTGAGGCTGCGGTTTGGCCGAGACGGGCGGCGCTCGGCACGCGCCAGGGAGGGCAAGGGAGGAGGAGAGAGGAGGGGTCGACCGGCCAGCGTGTCCCGGACGCCAAGGCCAGCCAAGTGGCAAGAGGGGGAGCCCGAGGCGGTCGGGGCCATGTAGTGGCCAATGGCTACAGTGCCTGTCAGCACTGTAGCACGCTCCAAAGCGCGCGTTTGTCATGCCCCGGCATGCCAACGACGTCTTCTACGTGACCACCTATGTCTAGGGGATAGGGGAGGGTTTAGAATAGTGGAAAGTGGCCTTGGATGCCCTGGGATTCCTTAGGAGAGAAGGAAAGCTGAGAGAGAGGGAGAGAAACTACTGTCTAGAGGGGTAAAAGGAGGGTTTTACCCCACTTACCTATGGATTCTTGGTTAGGAAGAATTACTGGAGGTAGCTAGTAACCCAGAGGGGTTATGCTAATAGTTTAGGGGCAAGGGTAAAAGAGGAAGGGGTGGAAATAACAACTTTACTGTATTACCAGAAGGTGTTTGATGGGGTTTTGGGCAAGAAAAATTTACCATCTTACTGAGATATTCAACAGGGTCAAGGGCTAGGTAAAAACGAGATGATTCACCAAGTTTGAGTCCAAGGGGGGAAAGTTGACAATGGAAACTTGGTAAACCCTAGAAATTAACAGAATCAGGTTTCTGTAGATCTAGTGATGCTAGGATTTTACCCTTGATGCACCACTTAGTGTAGAATCACTATTTGGTCATTAGAGCATGCCCACAAAGTTTGGGGTCAAGGGGAGACACTTCACAATGTAAAGTTGCTCAAATTTCAATCTGGACACGAAGGGTTTTCGGATGGTTTGATGAACCAAATCAACTTGGATTGAGATGAAACTTTGCAAGATCATCACCTATGATAGTGTTGACTTGCTGGAATTTTCCTGGATTTTATTGAGAACATTTCTTATAGAAATATTCCAAAAGTTTGATTTGAACAGAAAGGGTTTTGTGGGGTTTTGCCCATGATTTGAACATGCCCCTGTATTGAAACTCATATATATGGAAAATATATGCCCAGTGAGTTTCCCTAAATTTTCTCAAATATTTTAAAAGCTTTTAAATAATTTTTCCCTATGAAAAACCATTTCTGGCCTTAAAAAGCCTTTAAATAAAATATAAGAATAATCAAAATTAATATTAGGTGGTTTTGGAAAGTCTTATATATAGTAGGTTTGAAATAAAGCTTTTGTGGAAGAAGAATCCACCCAATTTGAGGACTTGCAGTGCAAACCTCATTTTAGGGGGTTTTGAGAACCTAATTTGAATAAATCATTTTTTAGTTAAAACAAAATTTGATAAAAATAGTTTTGGGCACTATTCACATGGCATGATCATTGGGAAAGAGGTTTGGGTCAAGGAAGATAAATATGAAGTGGATTAGAATCTAGGAGTGCCACAACCACAATCATCAAGCAAGCAAACAACATTGCAAACAAGCACAAGCACTTTGAAAAAAAATTAGTTGGCTCCAAATTTTACAAATCCAAACATATCAAGGTCATACAAATATAGGGTGTGACAGACCTTCCCCCCTTAGAAGAATCTCGTCCCCGAGATTCCTAGGCTAAGGGCTAAAAAGATAAGGGAACTCCAATCTAAGATAGTCTTCACGTTCCCAGGTTGCTTCAGCTTCAGTGTGGTTGCTACTGGACCTTGAAGTACTTGATGGTGCGGCTTCGGGTGCAGCGCTCGGCTTCATCCAAAATGCAAACTGCCCTCTCACGATAAGTGAGGTCTGGTTGAAGATCGATGGCTTGATGGTCGATGTCCTTGTAGAGGTAGGGCGGTTGGGAACTTGCAGACACTTCCGAAGTTGTGACACATGAAAGATGTTGTGCACATCCGATAGCTCGGAAGGTAACTCTAGCTGGTTTCTCCTCGTCTTGCGGGGACCTTGAAGGGGTCGATGTATCTGGGTGCGAGCTTCCCTTTGACGTGGAAACGCTTGGTTCCTTTAAGAGGTGTGACTCGAAGGTAGACGTGATCCGTTGTTGAAGCTTAGTTCTCGGCGGTGAGAGTCGGCGTGGCTCTTCTGTCTTGATTTGGTGGCCTCCAGACGCTCTCGGACGATTTGAACTTGCTCTTCTGCCTTGCGGAGGATATCTAGTCTGAAGACTAATCCTTCTCCGGTCTCTGGCCCTTTGAGGGGAGTACAGCACTTGCGCCCATATAATACCTCAAATGGTGCCATCTAAAGGCCCGCCTGGTAGCTGTTGTTCTAGGAGAACCCAACGAATGGTAGGCAATCTTCCCACTTGGCTCCATATGCCAAAATACAAGTGCGGAGCATATCTTTGAGTATCTGATTTACTCGCTCCGTTTGACCACCGGTCTGGCGGTGAAAAGCAGTGCTGAAGGAGAGCTTGGTTCCCATAGCTTCTTGAAACATCTTCCAGAATCTCGAGGTGAACTGGGTGCCTCGATCCGACACGATCTCCTTTGGAACTCCGTGAAGGCTCACGATACGCTCGATGTAGAGACTGGCTAGCTTGTTACCGTCATAGGTGGTCTTGACAGGAATGAAATGGGCTACCTTGGTTAGGTGGTCGACAATGACCCAAATGGAATCATGTCCTTTGCTTGACCTTGGTAAACCGGTGATGAAATCCATCCCGACTTTGTCCCACTTCCATTCAGGCACTTTGAGAGGTTGCAATAGTCCAATGGGTCGCTGATGCTCAGCCTTGACTCTTTGGCATATGTCACACTTAGCAATAAACGTGCCTATCTCCCGTTTCATGCCATGCCACCAGAATCTTGCCTTGAGGTCTTGATACATCTTGGTTCCTCCAGGATGGATGGATCATGGAGTGTCATGAGCTTCTTGCAAGATCAGGTTCTTGAGCTCCTCTTTGTTGGGTACGCAGATGCAATTCCCGAGCCATACTACTCCTTGTTCATCCAATGAGAACCCTTGGGCCTTGCCTGCCTTGATCTTCCTCTTGATGCCTTCGATGCTCTTGTGTCCCTTCTGGGCTTCTTTGATATCATCCATCAAGGTAGGATTTACTTCGAGGTTGGTGAGGAATCCTGGTGCAACCAGTTCCAAGCCGAAACTTTCAAGCTCCTCATACAGGGTGGGTAGCCTTTCCTTAATCATATCATTCAAGGAACAAGCCTTTCTGCTTAAGACGTCTTCTACCACGTTGGCCTTTTCAGGGTGGTACTGAACACTGAGGCCATAATCCTTGATCAACTCCAACCATCTTCACTGCCTCATGTTCAATTCCCTTTGAGTGAAGATATACTTCAAACTCTTGTGGTCTATTAATATCTCACATTGCTTCCCCAGAAGGTAATGCCGCCATGTCTTCAAGGCATGAACCACGGCTGCCAACTCGAGATCATGAGTTGCGTAGTTCTCTTCATGAGGTCGTAGTTGTCTGGGTAGATATGCTACAACTCTGCCTTCTTGCATCAGAACGCGTCCAAGCCCGGTTCTTGATGCACCACAATATATCACAAACTCCTTGTGAATATCGGGGGTGGCCAAATCAGGGATTGTGGTCAATCTCTTCTCGAGCTCCTGGAAGCTTTCTTCGCACTTAGCCGTCCATTAGAACTTCTTGTCCTTCTTCAAAAGCTGGGTCATGGGTCGGGCAATGCTTGAGAACCCTTCCACGAACTTGCGGTAATAACCTGCGTGTCCGAGGAAGCTCCTGACTTCCTTCACGGTGGTTGGGGTTTGCCATTCAGTCACAGCTTCAATCTTGGCAGGATCCATCGATAATCCTTCTGCAGTCAACACTGAAGGATCACTATAAGAGTGTCTACGGGGGGGGGGGGGGGTGAATAGACTACTAGCAGGAATTTAAAACCTAACATTTTCCCAAGTTAATTGGTTGGGAGATTTTAACAGTTTTTAGCAAAGCTAGTAAGTCTAACAGCCCTACACATGCATGTCAACAAATATGGCAGTGGAAAGTAAAGACATTGCATATGAAATAAAGAGTTGAGATAGGTAGATCAAACGCAGTTGGAGACGCAAGGATTTTTTCCCGTGGTTCTGATAGGTGGCGCTATCATACATACACGTTTATGGAGTCTTCAACCCACGGAGGGTAACGGTCGTGAGAGTCCATGGAGGGATCCACCAAAAGGGTCCACGAAGTAGCAACCTTGACTATTCCATACGGCTTCCATCCACGAAGGACTAACCTCACTATGGGGTAGATCTTCACGAAGTAGGCGATCTCCTTGCCCTTACAAACTTCTTGGTTCACTCCACAACACGAAGTAGGAGGCTCCCAAGCGACACCTAACCAATCTAGGAGGAACCACCCTCCAAAAGGTAATAGGCTCAGTTAATGATGATGAACTCCTTGCTCTTGTGCTTCAAGATGATAGGCTCCTCAACACACAATCTCTCTCTCACAGGTTTGGCTTGGTAGAAGAGATAGGATTGGTGGTAAGCAACTTGGGGAGGCTAGAAATCAAGATCCATATGATTGGAGTGGAAGATCTTGACCTCAACACAAGGGTAGGTGGTTCTCTCTTAGAAAATCTGATAGGATAGGTATGGAATAGTTCTAAGTGCTTCTCTTTCGAGTGAGTGGTGGTGAAGGGGTATATATAGGCATCCCCAAAAAATCCAACCGTTACACACAAAATGACCAACTCGGTGACACCGATGTGTGAATCTCGGTGGTATCAAAGTGACCAAAAGGTGGCAACTTTTGAATCTTGGTGAAAACAATATAGGAAACTCGATTGCACCGATAAGGTGACCAACGGCCAGATTTCCAATCTCGGTGACGCTGATCCAACATTCTCGGTGGGACCGAAAATGTGAATTTGCGTAATAGAAAGTTGGCAACCTAAACTCGGTGGCATCGGTATGGAATCGGTTGCACCGAAGTGGCTAGGGCTTGGCAGAGTCTGTCTAGGTTCTGGAATCTATGGCACCGAAGTGAGAAAGTTGGTTGCACCGATTTTGAGTGTTGGGTATAGAACAGACTTTGGTGGGAGAGTTTGTGGATGTTTTGGCGACTATCACTTGTGCACGTTTGAGCATATTGTTCACCAACAAAACTTTACCCCCTTTTAATAGTATTGGCTTTCGTATGACTCAAAGTGATTTCTCACAAATATAAAATGTAGAGTCCTCTTGCTTGAAGCTTGGCCAACCTATTTCCTTGCATCTTGGGGTTTGTCCACAATCTCCTTTTGCCAATCCTCTCTGTAGACTGTATCTGAAATACACTAGATGAAAATATCAGTCCAAGAGACACTGTATGTTGTCATGAATTATCAAAACGACCAAGGGAGCATGTTGTGCTTTCAATCTCCCCCTTTTTTGTAATTGATGACAACATACAATCAAAGCTTCAAATAAAGATGTGCATGGTTATACTGAAGACTTTGAGAGACACATGACTTGGACTTGATCCCCCTAAGTGTGTGCAGTCCTTTAAAGGATAGTTGCTTTTGAATGCATGAACACACATAAGGTAGAAGGGATATAACAAGTCATGTGTTATCTTGGCTATATGCATCAAATATATATGAATGAAATGTATCTTTGTTCAAGACATCACTCTTGCAAACAATATGTGCAATAAGCAAGAGATCAACTTGATCAAAGATGTGATGCATATACTTACCTTGAGTTCCTGAGCATCCTGGTGATCGAAACACACTTGAGAAAACAATGTTAGAAAACACAAGAGTATTCTACCAATCAACAAGGCAAAAGAACTCAAAATTTCCAATATGAGATATGGAGGACATATTGACAGTAGTATTCCTTAGAATTGATATGTCTCCAAAATCATTTAGAATTTTCTCACGTAGATATGAAAATAGGTTATCCTCTCCCCCTGAATCTTAGCATGTAGATTTTAGGATAGGATAAGGTGAGAAAGATCAAAGATTTTCTTCTCCCCACTTTGATATTCTCCCCCTGTTTATAAAGATGTGATTATTGATATTGGCTCTCGTCCTTGATCATATCTCCCCCTTTGCATAAGCATGTATCTCCCCTTTAGCTTGAAGCTTTGGTCTTCTCCCAAAATGGTTGAAGCTTTGGTCTTCTCCCCCTTTGGCATTAATTTCCAAAAAGAAAGGGCAAAAAAAAAAAATCATTTACTGAGAAGGGATCCTTGAGGACAAGGGTCATCGAAATGTAGGATTCATAGAAATGAAAACTGAGAGAGTCATGAAAAATGATTTGTTCTTCTCCTCCTTTCTTCATTGAAGGTAGGGATCCTTGAAGAAACAAATTCTCTCCTCAAGATTAACTTTAGTTCTTCTCCCCCTAAGTAATACAAGGTTTTTTTAACCGAGGGATCATCGAAGTAACAGAAGTATTATAAGACAGTTTACTAAGAAAACACAGAGTTTGCAAAAGTGAATTCAAATGAACCAGAATGAAAATCGGTGACTCCGAGATGGATAGATCGGTGGTACCGAGATGTTGTAGTGCAGCTTGTCTACAATATCGGTAGAACTGATATATCTGACTCGGTGGTTCCGAAGGAGAAACCAAGTTTCTGTTTTCACAGAGTCAAGAGAAACATTTGCAATGAAATATACAAGGGACATCAACTAGAGAAGATTGGAGTGGTTATGAGAAATCATGCAATAGAGAGCAAACCACACCAGATTCTTAACTAGATGATGGGCGGTGACTTGGTCACCTATATTAGAGTATATCGACTTAGGAGCCAAGCAAGAATACTTGATCATAGGTCATACTCTACGTTAAGCTCAGAATGGGGTTACCATTTTTCGATTAAGCGTCTTAATGTCTTCATGTCGCTTGAGTTGCTTTAGCTCATTTCTTGGAGTAAAGCCTTTTCAAGGACATGAGTTCATACCTTTGAGTGATGCTGATGACGTAGCTTGTAGATGAACTTGTTGAGGATGCTCGAGGTTGATGAACATCATCTTGAGTTTTGAGCAATCCTTCTTGTTCTAGTACACTAGTTACCTACAAGGATTAGGCATGCAAGGAAGAACAATAGATATATCCAATTGACATGATACCAATTGAGATTGTGCAATCATGATCAAGTATATGTCAAGGATATGGTTGAGTGGCCTTCTTCCTTCCATCATCAAGAAGGGTTGTGGATACTTCGTAATGACAAGATTGCTTATGATTGGAGTTGATGGCAATCTTGTGGGATGAAGTTTTTTTTAAGTACCTACAAGAGATCAGATGCAATACAAGGGAGCATAGAGTTCCATGGCATAAGATGAAATGTCAAGATACATGGAAATATCAAGAAAGCTCAAGCCCTTGCATGCAGCCAAGTGAGTCTAGCTCAAGTTTTAAGCATCAATGATGTTCAACTCACTCCTCAAGTGACAAAATGTCTTCTCATCAAGTGGCTTAGTAAAGATATCGGCCAATTGCTTGTTAGTGCGAACATGCTTAAGATTAATATCTCCTTTTGCAACATGGTCACGAATGAAATGATGTCGGACTTGAATATGCTTAGTTCGAGAATGTTGCACAGGATTATGAACAATTTTAATAGAACTTTCATTGTCACAAAGTAATGGAACATTTTTAACATGAATTCCATAATCCTTAAGTGTTTGTGTCATCCAAAGAAGTTGCGCACAACAAGATCCAGCAGCAATATACTCAACTTCGGCAGTTGAGAGAGATACCGAGTTTTGTTTCTTAGAGGACCAAGATACAAGAGATCTGCCCAAAAATTGACAAGTACCCAAGGTGGATTTTCTATCAACCTTGTCACTGGCATAGTCCGAATCAGAATAGCCAACAAGGTCAAAGGAAGATCCCTTGGGATACCAAATGCCAAAATTTGACGTTTGTATCAAGTATCTCACAATGCGTTTTATAGCTGAAAGATGATATTCTTTCGGTGCAGCTTGATATCTAGCACACATGCAAACACTAAGCATAATATCGGGACAAGATGCACATAGATATAACAATGAACCAATCATAGATCGATAAACTTTCTGATCAACCGGCTCATCCTCTCTAGTAAGATCAACATGTCCACTAGTAGGCATAGGGGATTTCATACCTTTGCATTCCTGCATGTTGAACTTTTTGATCAAGTCCTTGGTATACTTAGTTTGAGAGATGAAAGTTCCTTCTTTCGATTGTTTGATTTGCAACCCAAGAAAGAATTTCAGCTCACACATCATAGAAATCTCATACTTCTTAGACATCAACCTTCCAAACCTTTCACTAAATTGAGGGTTAGTGGAACCAAAGATAATATCATCCACATAAATTTGGCACACAAATAGTTCACCATTAACTCTCTTAGTGAATAAGGTTGCATCAATTTTACCAATTTCAAAACATTTTTCGATAAGAAACTTTGTTAAACATTTGTACCAAGCACGAGGGGCTTGCTTAAGACCATAAAGAGCTTTACGAAGCTTGTAAACATGATTAGGTTTCTTAGGATTAACAAAGCCGGGTGGTTGCTTAACATAAACCTCTTCTTCAATCTCACCATTTAAAAATGCACTTTTAATATCCATTTGATAAAGCATGATATCATGGTGATTGGCATAAGCAAGAAGAATGCGAATAGCTTCAAGTCTAGTGACAGGGGCGTAGGTCTCATCGTAGTCCATACCTTCGACTTGCGTATATCCTTGAGCTACGAGGCGAGCCTTGTTGCGCACGACTTGACCGTCTTCGTCTTGCTTGTTTCGAAAAACCAATTTGGTTCCGATGATGTTGTGTTCATCCTTGGGCTTCTCCACGAGTGTCCACACTTTGTTCCTTACGAAGTTGTGAAGCTCTTCATGCATAGCGTTCACCCAATCTGTGTCTTCAAGAGCTTGTTCTACCTTCAAGGGCTCAATGCTAGAAATGAAAGAGTAATGCTCACAGAAGTTTGCTAGACGAGTTTTAGAGCGAGTGATTCTCCCTGTTTGTATATCACCAAATATTTGGTTTAGGGGATGGTTCTTGGTCACTTGTGCTCGAACTCGGGTCAGCTTCCGATTGTTGGTTGGTGGAGCTTCTTCTTCATCATCATCTTCTTCATCTTCATTGTTGTTAAAGGTGGCGTTCCCTTAAAGTGGTGGTGGAGGAGGTTGTGGTGGATCTTCATGATGCACTTCCTCCTCTTCATCATCTTGCCGTGTACCGCTTGTGGATGCCTCCATGTCATGTTGTGGTTCACCTTGTCGTGAAGTAGGGGCTTCCACTTGAGTTGATGAAGTACTTTCCTTCACCTCCATGGGACGAATCTTGCTGATGGGTAGATCTAGGATAGCTTCTGAAGGTTCTTATCACCTACATCATATGGCAAATGTTCGACTTGCGAACCATTGGATTCATCAAACTTCACATCTATCGTCTCTTCAACTTTTCGAGTGAAGTTGTTGTAAACATGGTAAGTGTGAGAGTTTGATCCATAACCAAGTAGGAATCCTTCATGAGATTTAGGAGCAAATTTAGTACGACGATGCTTATCAAGAATGTAGCATTTAGAGCCGAATACCCGAAAGTATCCAACTTGGGGTTTGTTACCGGTGAGTAGCTCGTATGCCGTTTTACCGAGAATCTTGTGTAAGTAAAGTCGGTTTGTGGCATGACATGTTGTTTCCACGGCTTCTGCCCAAAAGTGCTTTGGCGTCTTGTATTCGTCAAGCATCATAATTGCCATCTCAATGAGTGTCCGGTTCTTTCTCTCAACAACTCCATTTTGTTGAGGTGTGTACGTAGCCGAGAACTCATGTGAAACACCTTCTTCATCAAGAAAGGTATCCACATGGGTGTTCTTGATCTCAGATCCGTTATCGCTCCAAACCTTCTTGATCTTCACTTCAAACTGATTTTGCGCTTTGCGAGCGAAGTTATTGAAGATCTTTTGAACCTGCGACTTGTCATCAAGAAAGAATACCCACATAAATCTGGAAAAATCATCGACTATAACTAGACCATAGGAATTTCCACCGAGACTCTTGTAAGCATTGGGACCGAAGAGATCCATGTGAAGTAACTCGAGTGGTCTCCTAGTAATGATATTCTTAACAGGATGACTTCCACCTACTTGCTTTCCAGCTTGACAAGCACTAAAAAGTCTATCTTTGTCAAATATAACATCTTTAACACCAAGTATATCATCACCTTTGATAAGTTTGTCTAAATTACGCATGCCAACATATCCTAATATTCTATGCCAAAGCCAACCTTTAGAAGATTTAGCAATTAAACAAGTGCGAGGTTTGGATCTCTTAGTGAAATCGACAATGTATAGATCACCTCTACGGATACCGGTAAAGACCATTTTATGATTATCATGACGAAACACTTGACAATCTACTTTCGTGAATAGAACATTGAATCCGAAGTCGGAAAGTCTAGATACGGAAAGAAGATTATAGCCAAGAGATTCGACAATCATAACATTTTGAATAGAACTATCATGGGATATGGCCACCTTACCAAGGCCAAGTACCTTACCCTTAGAGTTGTCTCCAAAGGTCACGTACCGTCGAGGAATTGATTAGGTGTGATCTCTTGGAACATGTCTTTATCACTAGTCATATGATCCGTACATCCGTTGTCGAGAATCCAACTTCATGCAGCCAAAATTCACACTTGCTGAACTTGGCATATAGCTGGTGCTCTCGAAGCTTCTCTAGGACCAATACCAAGTGTTCCTCATGTTCTCCTTCAAACTTGGAGAAGACGAGTATGTCATCAATGAAGACAACAACGAACTTTTCCAAGTACTCCATGAAGACCTTATTGATGAGGTACATGAAGTAGGCAGGGGCATTAGTTAACCCAAATGACATGACCGTGTATTCATACAGGCCGTACTGGGTTACAAATGTCGTCTTCGGAATGTCTTGGGGTCTGATCTTCAGCTGATAGTACCCAGACGTGAGGTCGATCTTGGAAAACATCTTGGCTCCATTCAACTGATCAAACAAGTCTTCAAACATGGGGAGTGGGTACTTGTTCTTTATCGTGACTTCATTGAGAGAACGGTAATCTACACAGAGTCTGATAGTTCCGTCCCTCTTTGACACAAATAGAACAGGTGATGGCACTTGGGCGAACAAATCCTTTTCTAAGCTGCTCTGCGAGTTGCTTCTTCAATTCAGCCAACTCTTCGGATCCCATTCGGTAGGCCTTCTTATAGATGGGCCTTGATCCGGGCAGAATCTCAATGATGAACTCAATGTCGCGGTCAGGAGGCATTCCAGGCAGTTCATCAGGAAACACATCCGGGTATTCACATACCACTGACACTTGATCCAACTCAACTCCCGATAGACAGTTAGCCTGAGGGGCTTGAGTGGAGGCCGGGTTGGGAACATACTTGACTTCCACTCCTTGGCTATTGGTCATGGTAACTATCCTCTTGGCACAGTCTAGCAAGCCTTGGTGCTTGGTTAACCAATCCATGCCTAGGATCACATCCAAGCCTTCTGGCTTTGGAATGATAAGATCTGCTAGGAAGTCTACCCCGTTGATGTTAATTCCAACTCCCTTACACCCTATCCCCGACTTCATAACTGATCCCAGGGTTTGTATCAACATACAACTACCCGGGGGTGTAGGCTTCATGCCACTCTCTAATGCAAACTTTTTGGTGGCAAAAGAATGCGAAGCTCCACAATCAAACAATACTGTTGCTGGGGTTGAGTTGATGAGGAACGTACCCAGTATGACGTCCGGGTCTTCCTGGGCTTCCACTGCAGTGACGTGATTCACATGACCCTTGCCATTGTTGGGCTGGTTGTGAGGAGCGGGGTTCCTTGGTGGTGCTCTACAGGCTTGTCCTTGATTTGGTGCATTGGAGCACGATGCATCTGGCTTCCTATTGGGGCACAGCCTGGAGATGTGTCATGGTTGACCACATCCGAAGCAAGCGACTTGTCCAGGGTTGTCATTGAAGTTTCTACCACCATTGTTGTTATTGGGGTTGCTGTGGTAAGCTGGCCTGGGATTGGCATACTCCTGAGGTTGGTAGCTTGGACGAGGTGTAGGAGGTCTAGCCTGCTGCGGCTGATAGATGGGCTTGGTTGGGGCTGGCTGCCAGGGGCGAGGCTTCTAGTTGCTGGAGCTACCCTTGTTGATCATATTGCGCTTGCGAGTGTCGTCTATGGCACGATGCTTGTCTTCCAGCATGAGGGCCTTGTTTACCATGTCAAAGAAGGTATGACAGCCGCACATGATGAGCTGATACTACAGGGTCTGTTGAAGTCCTTCCATGAAGCGTTCCTTCTTGGCAGCCTCCGTGTTGACATCTTCAGGTGCATACCTCGACAGCAGGTTGAACTTCTGCAGGTACTCCTTGACAGAGACATTTCCTTGCTTCGGTGCTCGGAATTCTCTCTTCTTAATAGCCATGATCCCAGAAGGAATGTGGGCGGTGCAGAATCCTTCCTTGAAGTCATTCCAAGTGATCACACGCTCACCTTGCATGACCTTGAATCCATCCCACCAAGCTCGGGCGGTACCTCCAAGGCAGTGAGAGGCATACAGCACCTTCTCACGATCCTCATTGCAATTTACCAGTGCAAGGAGGTACTCGATGGTGCGGATCCAGTCATCAGCATCCAATGGTTCAGCAGTCTCGGTGAAGGTTGGGGGCAAATTCCTCATGAAATCAGACAGTGTGGAGCGGCCATTGCCGTTACTGCCTTGCTGCTGGTTGTTCACAAGGGCCTGAGCCATCTTCTGGATAGCAGCATTGTTGGCTTGGCGCTCCTCCCGGAGAACTTGGAGAAACTGAGCTATGGTCATGTTCTCCGGTAGAGGTGGTGGCGAGGGAATGTCGCCTTGTGGCTGCTCCTGGTGTCCTCCAACGTGAGCAGGCCCACCAGCTCCCTGTTGCTGGCTTGAGTTGCCGACTTCAGGGTTGGTTAAGGAGCTATTGTGGGTAGCAGTCACCATCCTATTTGGAGCAGCCAAGTCAAACAACAAGGATAGACGAGAGGAAAAGCAATAACGGAAAAGTGCGCCTAAGGGGGTTGGTCGAGTGCAAGTGTGTTAAAACAAAGGTCGAAAGACAAACATATTTTAAGATGGACGATGGAGTCACTTACATGTTGCCTAAGGCAAAAGCACGACTCACATCGGAACACAAACAACAAAACAAACAATAAGCACACATTGTTTCATATGAACCATTACACGGACTCGACTTCGCATGAGGGGTACATGACTGATCCTATCCTAGGGGTTCTCGGACTCAGGTGGTGGAGTGCTCGGTCTCGTAGTCACAGTCCTCTGGGTCTTCCTCCTGTTCATCATCTGACCGGGCATCATTCTCGGTCGAAGGGGTCGGGGAAGAGCTCACCATCACATCCATACTCACACCATGTTTCGCGAAAACATCTGGACATAGTTTAAGAAGGACCTCCAACTATCCATGACCGCGGACGCGGCTATTCGAATAGTTTTACACTCTGTAGAGGTTGCACATTTTACCCACAAGACTCGAGGAACTTCTGTGTCATCCACGACTCGTGGTATATAACATACCCGAGGTAAGCACCCGAACAATGCCTTTCCCCTAGAGATACTAGACAAATAGTCCACTCGATTGGTACCCAGGCCTCATGATGTACCTCACACGAGTCTCACTCTAATTGTACCATCCATGAGGGGACCAACGGTGTGCCCGATGCTTATGAAGACAGTGCATGATCGTACATACCAGTACGACCCCATATCGAGAGTGACCACGCCACTCCCGCCACTAGTAATGCGAGCTCCTTGCCAGTACCCACCAAGGTAATCAACAAAGACTCATCCCATAAGGGGTATCGTGGTTGCGTACATAAGGTTGGGACGGTCAGCAGACCTTAAATCTAATCCGTTTTCAAAAACACACACACTCACGCAACTTTCTCCGGTACACCACTTCTTTCTCTCAAGTGGTCACCCATCACATCATTATCTCCCTCGGGCATTAGTGGCACCCGACAGGGTTTTCGAAAAGTCTTTGAAATCAATTCTCTCCTTTCCATCACTGTGCATAAGTCCCATTCCACTTGTGTAGCATCTATTAGAATCCTAACTACACCCACCCGCATAACCCTCATAAGGTGGTAGGGTCATGCTCGATGCAAGTGTCAATGGTAAGAGTATTGGAGGCAACCCAATGAAGGGGGGATACCACATCATGATCAAACATCGAAACAACAAGTGTTATATGTCATGCATGAAAAAGTTTCTTAACATGGTCAAAGGGCTGCTTGCCTGGCTCAACAAAGTCTCCGGGGTCTTCAAAGTCTTCGGGTCCAACTTCCTCGTCAATAGCGCAATCTATCGTCGCGTTAAAATAACGGTAAAAATAAGCATCACACAAAATAGAGCACACAAGCCACTATCAAAAATGCTCCCCTACTCTGATAAATACTAGAGACTATAGCAAAAAATGTTTGTTTAGTATTTTGTTATGAAAAACATTTTTAAAAACTATTAAACAGAGGCAGATAATGCTAAATAGGGGTTATTCTAAGATTTTCGGTGGAAAAATATTTGAAATTAGATTTAATTTGTGCCCTGTGGAATTTTTGGAAGATCAGAGAAAAAGAAAAAGGGAAAAGAAAAAGGCACAGTGCCCTGGCGAGAGGCGGTCAGCAGCTGGGCCGGCCCAGAGGCCAGCTAGCCCAGGCAAACCGGCGCGCGTGCGCCCACGTTCAAACCTGACGACTGGGGCCCGAAGGCCAGCAACAGAGAGAGGAGGGGGAGGGAGGTGAGGATGATAAGCGGGCCCCACCTATCATCTTCAACCTCATGGCAAGGAGGCCGACGTGCTCATCGGCGACGATACAGGGCACGACGACAATAAGCGAAGGAGGCGATGAGCTCAGCGTCGACCCGCCGTTCCTCTGGAGGTTGAAGAATGCCGGAGGCAGTCGGAGTCGGCGGCGATGAGCTCTTGCGGCGGAGGATGCTTCGGGAGGGTTCGCCGGGGCCTCTCTGAGCTATAAACACGACCGGGGCGAGGGGAAATGGGTCAGGAGAGCGAGGGGAGACCAGCGGAAGAGGAATGGGGACCGAAGGGGCCGCTACCAGAAGATCGGCGATGAGGTTGCCGCGGCGGTCCTCGGCTTGACCCCGAGCGCAGGGGCTTCGGGAGGTCTCCGGAGCGCGCAGGGGAGGGCTACTAGGGAGAGGAGAGAACGACTAGAGGGAAGAAAGAGCTCGGGGAGGGCCTTAAGTAGGCGGCCCTCGGTCCACCGAGCTCGGGTGCACCCGTGAGCTCGTGGCCGGGGCCAGAGGCCGCGGGAGAGAGAGGGGGCGAGTCAGGGGTGTTCCTGGGGCCGGTCTAGGCCATGGGGAAGGAAAAGAGAGGGAGAGATGCTCGCACGTGTGAGGCTGCGTGTTGGCCGAGCCGGGCGGTGCTCGGCACACGCGGGGGAGGGCAAGGGAGGAGGAGAGAGGAGCGGGCCGACCGGCCTGCGTGTCCCATACGCCGAGGCTAGCCAAGTGGCAAGAGGGGGGATCCCGAGGCGGTCGGGGCCATGAAGTGGCCAACGGCTACAGTGCCGTAGCGAGCTCCAGAGCACGCGTTTGGCATGCCGAGGCATGCCAATGATGTCTTCTGTGTGTCCACCTGTGTCTAGGGGATAGGGGAGGGTTTAGAATAGTGGAAAGTGGCCTTGGATGCCCTGGGATTCCTTAGGAGAGAAGGAAAGGTGAGAGAGAGGGAGAGAAACTACTGTACAGAGGGGTAAAAGGAGGTTTTACCCCAGTTACCTATGTAGTCTTGTCCAGGAAGTGTTACAGGAGGTAGCTAGTAACCCACAGGGGTTTTGGTAAAAGTTTGGGGGCAAGGGTAAAAGACGAAGGGGTGGAAATAGCAATTTACTATATTACCAGAAGGTGTTTGATGGGGTTTTGGGCAAGAAATATTTACCATCTTACTGAGATATTCAATAGAGTCAAGGGCTAGGTAAAAACGAGATGATTCACCAAGTTTGAGACCAAGGGGGGAAAGTTGACAATGGAAACTTGGTAAACCCTAAAAATTGACAGAATCGGGTTTCTATAGATCTAGTGATGCTAGACTTTTACCCTTGATGCACCACTTAGTGTAGAATCACTATTTGGTCATTAGAGCATGCCCACAAAGTTTGGCGTCAAGGGGAGACACTTCACAATGTAAAGTTGCTCAAATTTGAATCTGGACAGGAAGGGTTTGGGGATGGTTTGATGAACCAAATCAACTTGGATTGAGATGGAACTTTTCAAGATCATCACCTATGATAGTGTTGACTTGCTGGAATTTTCCTGGATTTTATTAAGAATATTTCTTATAGAAATATTCCAAAAGTTTGATTCGAACAGAAAGGATTTTGAGGGGTTTTGCCCATGATTTGAACATGCCCTTGTGTTCAAACTCATATATATGGAAAACTTGTGCCCATTGAGTTTCCCTAAAGTTTCTCAAATATTTTTTCCCTATGAAGGATCATTTGTGGCCTTAAGAAAAAGCCTTTAGATAAAATATAAGAATAATCTTGAAAATTAATATTTGGTGGTTTTGGAAAGTCTTATATATAGTAGGTTTGAAATAAAGCTTTTGTGGAAGAAGAATCCACCCAATTTGAGGACTTGTAGTGCAAACCCCATTTCAGGAGGTTTTGAAAACCTAATTTGAATAAATCATTTTTTTAGTTATAACAAAATTTGATAAAAATAGTTTTGGGCACTATTCACATGGCATGATCATTGGGCAAGAGGTTTGGGTCAAGGAAGATAAATATGAAGTGGATTAGAATCTAGGAGTGCCACAACCACAATCATCAAGCAAGCAAACAACATTGCAAACAAGCACAAGCACTTTGAAAAAGTTTTAGTTGGCTACAAATTTTATAAATCCAAACATATCAAGGTGATACAAACATAGGGTGTGACATTTGGCCAGCCCACCAGGGGATGGTTTGCCTCCTCGCACAGCCCATGAGGCCCTTTGGGGCTAGTGGCCCCTCCCGATGGTCCCCCAGTACCCTCCCGGCACTCCCGGTACACTACCAAAGTACCTCGAAACTTTTTCGGTGACCAAAACGGGACTTCCTATATATCAATCTTTACCCGCGGACCATTCCGGAGCTCCTTGTGATCTCTAGGGTCTTATCCGGGACTCCAAACAACCTTCGGTCACCACCATACATAACTCTATACTATCTAAACATCACTAAACGTTAAGTGTGCAGACCCCGCGGGTTCGAGAACTATGTAGACATGAACAAGACACCTCTAAGGTCAATAACCAATAGCGGGACCTAGATTCCCATATTGGTTCCTACATATTCTATGAAGATCTTTATTAGTTGTACCTCTATGTCAAGGATTTAGTTAATCTCGTATGTTGTTCCTTTGTTCTTCGGTATGTTACTTGTCCGAGATTCGGTCGTCGGTATCTCTATACCTAGTTCAATCTCGTTACTGGCAAGTCTCTTTACTCATTCCGTAATACAAGATCCCATGGCTAACACTTTAGTCACATTGCTTGCAAGGCTTGTTGTGATGTTGTATTACTAAGTGGGCCCTGAGATACCTCTCCGTCACATGGAGTAACAAATCCTAGTCTTGATCCATGCCTACTCAACACACACCCTCGAAGATACCTATAGAGCGTCTTTATAGTCACCTAGTTACGTTGTGACGTTTTACACACACAAGGTACTTCTCCGGTGATAGTGAGTTGCATGATTTCATGATCATAGGAACAGATACTTGACATGCAGAAAATTATAGCAATAAACTCACACGATCATATGCTATGTTTATAGTTTGGGTCTTGTCCATCATATAATTCTCCCAATGATCTGATCCCATTATCAAATGACATTTTATGTCTATGGCTAAGAAACCTTGACCATCTTTGATCAACGAGCTAGTCTACTAAGGCATACTAGGGACATAGTGTTGTCTATGTATCCACACATGCAATGTGTTTCCAATCAATACAATTATAGCATGGATAATATTTATCATGAACAAGGAAATATAATAATAACCATTTTATTATTGCCTGTAGGGCATATTTCCAACAGAATGTGGAACATTGAACTGCGTTTTTGTAGGCTAAAACCATCTTTGTTTGGGTTACAGCTACAAATTCTCATATTATAGACCATCTTTTGTAGATTAAGAGAATATGGTATTTTTTTGTCTCATTGGCCCTTTTGCTAGTGAACGATAAAGCCATAAAAAACAGGCAGAAAAATAGTACCAGAATGGCGGCCAGTCTATAGAAATGGATGGCTTCTCTTTTAACATCCACTTAAGGCATCTCCAACACGGGCCATTAAAACAGACACATTATCTGTTCGATGACATGGATGTGAGCATTCAGCTATGTATATTTCGAACAAATTTGAAGAAAAAAGATGATTTTCATGCAAAATCTGAAGTTTTTTATTATACCAGAGCACGTTCATGACATTTTCGAAAAAAATCACTAAACAAAATCATTTGAAACTTGACCTAATCTTAATCAATGGTGTTGACTATGTTCCAAGACCTTGTTGTTCCCCATGTCCCGCATCTTCACTGGGCGTGAGCTCCCTAAAGTGAAGTTGCGGGGCACCAGTGAGGAAGAGTAAGACATGAGACACGAATGTGCCCACATGGGACACAAATGCTTCGTCTCCCATGTCTTACACTTCCTTGTCGGAGTTTGCAACTTAGACGTCATCGGAAGAGGCGAGTTCCATGATAGATGTGGATGGGTCGGCCTTGCGGTGGTTGCGGCCCGACACGAAAGATGTGGAGCGGTCGTCATGCATGCCAACGATCACATGCGCCGCCAGCCCACCTCCGTGTCCCACTATGTCATGATCATGTTGCACCCAACTCGAGTGATGCGTGTGACCATTGTAGAGCGCCCACGAATCATAGAGGAAGTTTGGGTCCTTCATGGCATGGCCGCCATGGCCTCCGCGCTCGTGAATTCGTCATAGATTTCACCTGGCGCCATCCGGTGAAGCGCGAGGAGGGAGAGGTTCTAGCATTGCCCCTGCTTTATGGTGAAGCTGACATGGACAAGCACGAGTGGGGGACCGGCTCATCATCAAATGCCTCCTTCATTATCAAATCTTCCTCGCTCAGCTCTGACGAGCAAGCCGGCAAGACGGCCTCTACACGTCATGCATGATGGACCTGCCAGCCAGCCGCAAGGTTGGCCAACTGGAGCTTCTACTTCGACGAGAGACTCTCTCACATCGCTCTAGAGCTCATGGTCATGGCGAAATTGGTGCATGGAGGAGGAATGGAAGCAGACGTGGTGCAATGCGGATCATGTCAGGTGTGGCCATGTATAAATAGTAGTCACCAGTCAGGCCAAGCGGTGGATTGTTTCAATGTGGATGTCAAGGTGGGTTTCTCAGCATCGCGCCTATTTAATACTGGCGGGCGAAAGGACAGGGCACCCAGTTTGAATGCGATAGATAGTCGTCTCTTCCATTCATGCATCTTGGACATTGAACATGTGTGGCACACTCGCAGTCGGCGCACTGCTTTAATGTCGGCTCCAATGACCGGTCATGTCCACTCTAGGCCAACATCAATGTGGCGCGAGGAGTGGAGGTACGATCGCCCGGGAAAGGATGCGGGCACGGGAGATGTTTTTCTGTGGGGACGGATGTCAGTGCTGGAAATATGCCCTAGAGGCAATAATAAATTGATTATTATCATATTTCCCTGTTCATGATAAATGTCTATTATCCATGATAGAATTGTATTGATCAGAAACTCAGATACATGTGTGGATACATAAACAACACCGTGTCCCTAGTGAGCCTCTACTAGACTAGCTCGTCGATCAAAGATGGTTAAGGTTTCCTAACCATAAACATGAGTTGACATTTGATAACGGGGTCACATCATTAGGAGAATGATGTGATACACAAGACCCAAACCGTAAGCATAGCATATGATCGTATCACTTAGTTTGTTGCTACTGTTTTGTTCATGTCAAGTATTTGTTCCTAAGATCTTGAGATCATGCAACTCCTTGACACTAGAGGAATGTCGTGTGTGTATTAAAGTTCACTTCGTAATTGGGTGATCATAAAGGTACTCTACACGAATCTTTAGGGGTGTTTGTTGGGTTGGCATGGATCGAGACTCGGATTTGTCACTCCGTTGGACGGAGAGGTATCTCTTGGCCCTCCCGGTAATACAACATCACAAGAAGCTTGCAAGCAATGTGACTAAGGAGTTAGTCATGGGATCTTGTATTACGGAATGAGTAAAGAGACTTGCCAGTAATGAGATTGAACTAGGTATGGAGATACCGACGATCAAATCTCGGGCAAGTAACATATCGCTGGATAAAGAGAACTGCATACGGGATTGATTGAATCCTTGGCATCGTGGTTCCACCGATAATGGTCTTCATGAAATATGTGGGAACCAATATGGTTATCTAGGTCCCGCTATTGTTTATTGACCGGAGTGGTGTCTCGGTCATGTCCACATGACTCTCGAACCGGTAGGGTCTGCACGCTTAATGTTCGCTGACGATATAGTATTATTGGGTTATTTATGTTGGTGACAGTATGTTGTTCGAAGTCCGACATGAGATCTCGAATGTCACGAGGAGCTTCGAAATGGTTTATATATGGGGAGTCGTACTTTGGCTATTGGAAAAGTTTCGGGTTTTTCTGGTATTGTATCGAGAAGCTTCTAGAAGGTTTCAGAAACTTCCATAGGAGTACGAAATTCCACCAAGGGTTTGTATGGGCTGAAGGGAGGTGCTATGACCTTATGCGCTAGGCGCTGATACATCTCCAACGTATCCACTTTTCCAAACTCTTTTGCCCTTGTTTTGGACTCTAATTTGCATGGTTGTGTGCGTAGTCCCCAGGATATGATATATTACTTCTCTGGAAAATATTTTCCTGTCCATAAGAAACAAGCTGCCTTGCAGGAAATATTTAACTTTGTGCAAATTGAAGAAGAGAGTCTCCCACAAGCTTGGGCGAGGCTTCTCCAATTACTTAATGTTTTGCCTGATCATCCTCTCAAGAAAAAGGAAATACTTGATATATTTTATAATGGACTAACCGATGCTTCTAGGGACCACCTAGATAGTTGTGCTGGTTGTGTTTTCAGGGAACGAACTGTTGAACATGCTAAACTACTATTGAATAATATATTGAGCAATGATAATGATTGGACTATTCCCGAACCACCTCCGAAGCCAACTCCGAAGAAAAGAGGTATTCTATTTCTCAGTCCTCAAGATATGCAAGAGGCAAAGAAATCTAAGAAATAAAAAGGTATTAAAGTTGAAGATGTTAAGAATCTACCATGTATTGAAGAAATACATGGTCTTGATAAGTCGACATAGGTAGTAGAGGTAAATTCTGTCCATAGATTTGATGAAGGTGATATTCCTTATAATAAATCTGCTAGACAATGCTTGGATGGGTTTGATAATTTTGTTGTTAAGCAAGGTAATTTCAATGCTTATGTTAGTAGACAATTGAAACATAATGCTTACATGCCTGATCACTTAGGTGATTATATGAGTAGAACTATCAATGATCTTAAGCTTATTAGTAAACATGCTTCCATGGTAACCACTCAAGTAGAAAACGTGCTTAAGGCACAAAATGATTTGCTTAATGAGATTAATAGTAAGAACAATGATCATTCTGTTAAAGTTGTGACTAGAGGTGGTAAAATGACTCGGGAACCTTGGTATCCTGAGGGCCATCCTAAGAGAATTGAGCAAGATTCCCAAAGGAGTAATACTAATGCACCTAGTCGTTCTAGTAATAAGAAGAAAAAGGATGGTGATAGAACTTTGCATGCTGCTAGTGAATGTGTTATTGATACACCTAAACACCCAAATGACATTTCTGTCTCTAATGCTGAGACACAATCTGCTGATCAACATGAGCCTAGTGATAATACTAATGACGATGTTCATGTTGATGCTCAACCTAGTAATGATAATGATGTGGAGATTGAACCTGCTGTTGATCTTGATAACCCACAACCTAAGAATAAAAGATATGCCAAAAGAGATTTTGTTGCTAGGAAGCATGGTAAAGAAAGAGAACCATGGGTTCAGAAACCCATTCCCTTTCTTCCTAAACCATCCAAGAAAAAGGATGGTGAGGATTTTGAGCGCCTTGTTGAAATGCTTAGACCTGTCTTTTTGCGTATGCGCTTGACTGATATTCTGAAAATGTCTCCTTATGCTAAGTATATGAAATATATTGTGACTAATAAAAGAAAGATACCGAAAGCTGAGATTTCCTCCATGCTTGCTAATTATACTTTTAAGGGTGGAGTACCAAAGAAACTGGGAGATCCAGGAGTACCAACTATACCATGCTCTATCAAAGGGAATTATGTTAAAACTGCTTTTGTGATTTGAGAGCTGGTGTTAGTGTTATGCCTTTCTATTTATATCATAGACTTGATTTGAATAAGTTGACACCTACTAAAATTTGTTTGCAAATGGCTGATAAATCAACTGCTTTACCCATCGGTACTTGTGAGGATGTGCCCGTCGTAGTTGCAAATGCTACTATCCTAACTGACTTTGTTATTCTTGATATTCCCTAGGACGAGAGTATGTCGATCATCCTTGGTAAACCCTTTTTGAGTAGTGCAAGGGCTATTATTGATTGCAACAATGGCAATGTCACTTTTCATATCAATGGTAATGAGCATACGGCACACTTTCCGAAGAAACAACCCCAAGTTCATAGTATCAACTCCAATGAAAAAATTTCAACGATTATTATTGGAGACTTTGAATTCCCTCTTCCAACTGTCAAGAAGTAACATGATATACTTATTGTTGGGGATATGCATATCCCCATTGAGGTACCTTAGTGTTATTCTAAAATTCTCCGGTTTCATGTTACTCGAAAGAAGTTTGTTAATAAGACTTGATCAACCTTATTGATGGATTCCTTTTGATGAGCATGAGATGGATGAATTTAGAAATCACAACTTTTTGTACCCAACTTTTACTTTCTGTTAGTTAGAGAAAATAAAGTAAAAATGCTATTGTTTTTCTATTTTCTGAGTTTTTCGTGCATTAGAAAAATGACCTGAAAATAAAAGTTCAAATGCCCTGAAAATATAGTATGATTTTTTCTATAATATTTAAAAATATCTGGCACTGAGCACACATGAGGGGGGCTGCACTAGTGGGTCAAAAGCCCATAGGGCGCGACCACCCCCTGGCCACGCCTAGGTGGCTTGTGGGTCCCACGTAGGCCCCCTTCACTTATTCCAGCTCCGATCCACTTCGTCTTCCTCCAGAAAAAAATCCCACCATTGCTCAAACCCGTGTCCTAGCTCATTTTGCTGCCATTATCGATCTCCTTGTGCAAAGCTCCTTTCGCAAAACTGTTTTAGGAGATTGTTCTTCGGTATGTGACTCCTCCAATGGTCCAATTAGTTTTTGTTATAGTGCTATATATATTACAATTTTTTGCTGTTGTGGTGACCTTGTTCTTGAGCTTGCATGTCAAATTTGTATGGTCCCGAGTATTTTTTTTATGCATGATATAGGCTCTAGGCACTTGTGGAAGTAGTTTCTATAAGTTTTATTGAGTTTTATTCACCTTTATTTCGAGTCACTAAAAATTCTAGAATTTTTCAGAGAAAGAAAAATGTTGAGGAGATTGTTAAGGGGCTCTTTAAGTCAAGGTTCTAAAGAAGATGAAAATGAGATGAACAAGAAGTCCAAGTACAATCTTCCTCGCGTTGCAGAAGTTCGACCATGTGAATGGCCAAGTGATGCATTCTTGAGGGCGGCCGGAGTTTATGAAGATTTCTATTATTTGGCCAAGAGGGCAGGCATCACCAACTTCCTCAACGACAAGTGTGACCAATACCTCTTGCTCACTAATACCTTTGTGCAAAAAATTCACTTTCATTTTAGGGAAGACCTTCCTACGGTAGAATTTCATTTATATGATGTGCTGAAGAAAATGAACCTTTATTATTTTTGCAATATTTGCAAAATACCCTAGGGTAGCATCAGGGAACCACGTCCTAGGGACATGGAAGATTTTATGGCCGCAGTCACGGTAGGAGAAGAGAGAGGGGTGTCGAAGGCAAGAATAGCTAGTTTACATTTTCCTGTTTTACGATATTATTCATTATTTGTAGGGAGATGTTTAGTTGGTCATGGGGAGAGTAGAGGCCTTAGTGCTCCCGACCTCGCCATTCTGCGCCAAGCTTTACTGGCTGATAGAACCTTTAGTCTGGGCGCTATGGTGGCCCAACGGTTGAACTTAAACCATTCGAGGGGGCCCATATTCGGAGGTATCTATGCATCTCATCTAGCCAAACACTTTGAGATACCCTTTAGGCTTGACAAGAATGAAGAGATGCTGCTGCCCTCGAAATTTGTAGACTATGATAGTATGGTAACACATGATGTTATTACGAAGAATGATGATAGGAGGCTACTTTATAATTTAGTTTTTAGTCAAGGTACTTGTGAGATTATTGTCCTGGCTGCTTCTTCCTTGTTTGATATTCATTTCGGCAGGTACACTATTATGCCTAAGGACATTTATAGACATTGGGGTCTGACGCAACCCCCAGCACCTGAGCCGGTACCAGATTTTGATCCGTATCCGGATCCGGTTTTTCAGTGGGAGCCATAGGAGCTCGCCAAATAGTGGAACCCTCTAGACCCTCAGGATTATCCAGGAGAGGTTATTTCCAGCCATGGCCCGAGACCAACTTAGGCAAAAAGCCTAAGCTTGGGGGAGTACGCATTTTTCACCGACTTTACATTCATGTTCACACATTCATCTTAGTAGTCGGTGTTCATACTTTTTCATTGTACCATCCATGGTACTTTATTTCCTTTTTCCGCTTTCTTCTTGTGTGTTTAATTAACTTTGAGTTAAATTCAAAAAAAATAGTTATAGCTTTACCTTCTAGTTTGTTTAGTTTTAGCATTCAAAACAAAACCCAAAAAGATTCTTCGTTCTTCTTTTTGCTTGTTGGGTGCTTTCACGTGTAAATAGTTTTCCTCGTTCTTGTTTTGAATTTTCTTTATTTGGGTCGTAAGGAGAAGACCACGATGGAAATGTTGAGTGGTTATCATATGCATTATTGTTTACCTATTAGAGAGCCCATATTCCCTTGTCTTCTCCTTTGGGTTATTGTTTGCAGATTCCAGCTTAGTCCATTGCACGTGCACTCTTATTATTATTCACACCGTTCGATCATGCAAGTGAAAGGCAATAATGATGCTATATGATGAAAAGATTGAGATGGAGAAAAGATGATATGAACTCGACCTATTTTGCTTTTGTAAATATGATTGGCTCATCGTTCCGAAATCAGTTCATTATGGGTGAAACATATTTGCAATGACAATTAGAGAATATAATTACTAATGTCATGCTTAATTAGATAAGAGTGGATAATGGTTTGTCTTGAGTGCCAACATGCATATTAAAAGGGTTGTGATGTAGTATGATAGGATGGTATCCTCCTCTGAATGATTCAAGTGGCTTGACTTGGCACATGTTCATGCATGTAGTTGAAACAAAATCAACATAGCCTCTATGATATTTATGTTCATGGTGCTTTATATCCTACTCATGCTTGCATTCGATGTTGGTTAATCTCAAAGCATGTTGATGACTGTTGTTGCTCTCTAGTTGGTCACTCCCCAGTCTTTTGCTAGCCTTCACTTGTACTAAGCGGGAATACTGCTTGTGCATCCAATTCCTCAAACCCAAAGTTGTTCCATCTGAGTCCACCATACCTACCTATATGCGGTATTCACCTGTCGTTCCAAGTAAATTTGCATGTGCCAAACTCTAAACCTTCAAATAACCATTCTGTTTTGTATGCCCGAATCGCTCATGTAGCGACTGGGGGCTGGCAATATCTTCCATGCTAGGTGGGTTATTCTCACGATATGTGTTTATTCACTATCATTCATGAGAAAGTGGCTGGTATTCGGGATGCCCAGTCCCATGCTCAAAATCAAATCAAAATATAATGAAACAAAACTCCCCTAGGAATGTGTTTGTATGGACGGCACCCGTGGATTCGGCTAGCCGTGGAGTGTGATTGATTGGTGGAGGGAGAGTAAAAACTTTATCATTTTGTTTGGGAACCACCTATAATAAATATAGCATGGAAGATGCTGAAATCTCTTGGGTGTTATTATGACGATGAAAGCATGCCACTCAAAATTGTTATTCATTCATGTTTTAAAAGCTCGAGCTCTGGCACCTCTGCAAATCCACGGCACCTCTGCAAATCCATCAACGCCGTCATCATCACCAATTCCATGATGCTCTCTGCCGTTCGTGAGTAATCCCATCATAGGCTTGCTGGACGGTGATGGGTTGGATGAGATTTATCATGTAATCGAGTTAGTTTTGTTAGGGTTTGATCTCTAGTATCCACTATGTTCTGAGATTGATGTTGCTATGACTTTGCTATGCTTAATGCTTATGACTTGGGCCCGAGTGCCATGATTTCAGATCTGAACCTATTATGTTTTCATGAATATATATATATATATTTATATGTGTGTTCTTGATCCTATCTTGCAAGTTGTAGACACCTATTACAAGTTATGATCCGCATCCCCCAGGGTGACAATAACTAGGATTCTTTCCGGTGATTACCGTAGTTTGAGGAGTTCATGTATTCACTAAGTGCTAATGCTTTGGTCTGGTTCTCTGTTAAAAGGAGGCCTTGATATCCCTTAGTTTCCATTAGGACCCCGCTGCCACGGGAGGGTAGGACAAAAGATGTCATGCAAGTTCTTTTCCATAAGCACGTATGACTATATATGGAATACATGCCTACATTACATTGATGAATTGGATCTAGTTTTGTGTCACCCTATGTTACAACTGTCGCATGATGAATGCCATCCGACATAATTATCCATCACTAATCCGTTGCCTATGAGCTTTTCACATATTGATCCTTGCTAAGTTAATTTTCCGTTGCTACTGTCACTTTTGCCATTGTTACTGTTACTTCCATACTACTTTGCTACCGAATACTTTGCTGCAGATATTAAGTCTTCCAGGTGTTGTTGAACTGACAACTCAGCTGCAAATACTCGAGAATATTCTTTGTCTCCCCTTGTGTCGAATCAATAAATTTGGGTTGAATACTCTACCCTCAAAAACTGTTGCGATCCTCTATACTTCTGGGTTATCAGGTGCACAAGTCCCTCAAGTCCCATGCAGTTGGGAAAGGTGGAAAGTCCACCTTTGTATGGAAGGAAAGGAGGAGGACTAGGATTCCACCTCTGCCCCCTTGGCTGTGCCCTAGGGCTTCGAAGGGATGTTCCCCACACCCCTCCACCTATATATAGAGGGAGGGGCACCCCAAGAGGACACACCAAGCTCTTGGCGCCCCTCGCTCTCCCTAGATCATTTTCTCCTCTATTTTTTGTTGTGGTAGCGCTCGGAGAAGCCCTGCCGGGGCAGCACCACCACCACCGCCACCATGCCGTCATGCTGTCAGTGAACTCATCTACTACTCTGTCCTCGCTCGCTAGATCGAGGAGGCAGAGACGACATTAAGCCGCACATGTGCTGAACGCAGAGGTGTCATCCGTTTGGCACTAGATCAAGATGGATCGCGATTGGATCATGAAGACGTACGACTACATCAACCGCGTTATATACGCTTCTACTTAGCAATCTACAAGGGTTTGTAGATACACTGCCTCTCTCGTAGCTATGCATTTCCATGGATATATCTTGCATGTGCGTAGGAATTTTTTTTCCATGCAACGTTCCCCAACAATGGCATCATGAGCTAGGTCTATGCGTAGATGATATGCATGAGTAGAACACAAAGTGTTTGTGAGTGTTGATGTTCAGATTGCTTACCTCCTTAGTCTTATTTTGATTCGGCGGTATTTCGGGATGAGCGTCCCGGACCACGTACAAGAGACCGGTTCCACCGACTGGTATGCAACTTGTTTGCATAAAGGTGGCTAGCGAGTGTCTGTCTCTCCCACTTCAGTTGAATCGGATTCGACAGAGCGGTCCTTGTAGAAGGTTAAAAGGCAACTTCATTATCACCGTTGTGGCTTGCGTATGTAGGAACGGTTCTTGCTAGTTGCCCATAGCAGCCACGTAAAACTTGCAAGAACAAAGTAGAGGATGTCTAACTTGTTTTTGCAGGTCATGTTGTGATGTCATATGGCCAAGACGTTATTTGATATATGTGATGTATGAGATGATCATGTTTTTTAATAGTTATCACAACTTGCATGTCGATGAGTATGGCAACCGATATGAGCCATAGGGTTGTCTTTACTTTATTTCATGCCATTTGCTTTACTTTATCACTATGAGTTAGCAATAGTTGGCGCGACAACCACATGAAGGCACGATGATGGAGATCATGGTGTCATGCCCGTGATGATGGAGATCATGCCGGTGCTTTGGATATGGAAATCAAAAGCACAAGATGATGATGGCCATATCATGTCACTTATATGATTTGCATGTGATGTTTATCCTTTTATGCATATTATTTTGCTTAGGACGAGGTAGCTCTATAAGATGATCCCTCACTAAATTTCAAGATAAAATTGTGTTCTCCCCAAGTATGCAGCGTTGCGAAGGTTCGTCGTTTCGAAGCACCTCGTGATGATCGGGTGTGATAGACTCTATGTTTGCATACAACAGTTGTAAGCCAGTTTTACACATGCAGAATACCTGGGTTAAACTTGACAAGCCTAGCATGTACAGACACGGCCTTAGATCATAGGAGACCAAAAGGTCGAACATGGCTCATATAGTAGATATGATCAACATGGATATGTTCACCATTGAAACCACCTCATCTCACGTGATGATCGGACTTGGGTTGGTGGATTTGGATAATGTCACAATTAGACAACCTGGGGGATGTTGATTTGAGTGGGAGTTTTTTAGTAATATGATTAATTGAACTCATTATCATGAACATAGTCAAAATGTCTTTGCAAATTATGTTGTAGATCAATAGCTCGCTTTGTAGCTCCCATGTATTTTGATATGTTCCTAGAGAAAATTAAGTTGAAAGATGATGGTAGCAATTATGCGAACTAGGTCCGTGGTGTGAGGATTGTCCTCATTGCTGCATAGAAGGCTTATGTCCTTGATGCACTGCTCGGTGCATCATCCTCTCGAGCGTTGTCTGTGGATGTTATGAACATCTCACAAATGCGTCGTGATGACTACTTGATAGTTCAGTGCGTCATGCTTTACGGCTTAGAATTGAGGCTCCAAAGATGTTTTGAACATCACGGAGCATATGAGATGTTCCAAGAGCTGAAATTGGAATTTCATGCCCATGCCTGCGTTGAGAGGTATGAGACCTCTGCCAAGTTATTTGCCTGCAAGATGGAGGAGAATAGCTCAAAGTGGGAGTTCATCTTCTAGATAAGATACCTGGGTTAAACTTGACAAGCCTAGCATGTACAGACACGGCCTTAGATCACAGGATACCGAAAGGTCGAACATGGCTCATATAGTAGACATGATCAACATGGATATGTTCACCATTGAAACCACCTCATCTCACGTGATGATCGGACTTGGGTTGGTGGATTTGGATAATGTCACAATTAGACAACCTGGGGGATGTTGATTTGAGTGGGAGTTATTAGTAATATGATTAATTGAACTCATTATCATGAACATAGTCAAAATGTCTTTGCAAATTATGTTGTATATCAATAGCTCGCTTTGTAGCTCCCATGTATTTTGATATGTTCCTAGAGAAAATTAAGTTGAAAGATGATGGTAGCAATTATGCGGACTAGGTCCGCGGTGTGAGGATTGTCCTCATTGCTGCATAGAAGGCTTATGTCCTTGATGCACTGCTCGGTGCATCATCCTCTCGAGCGTTGTCTGTGGATGTTATGAACATCTCACAAACGCGTCGTGATGACTACTTGATAGTTCGGTGCGTCATGCTTTACGGCTTAGAATTGAGGCTCCAAATATGTTTTGAACATCACGGAACATATGAGATGTTCCAAGAGTTGAAATTGGAATTTCATGCCCATGCCTGCGTTGAGAGGTATGAGACCTCTGCCAAGTTATTTGCCTGCAAGATGGAGGAGAATAGCTCAAAGTGGGAGTTAATATTCTAGATAAGATAGTGATTGACAGAGTTCTCCAAGTCACTACCACCAAGCTACTAGAGCTTCGTGATTAACTATAATGTGCAAGGGATTGAGAAGATGATCCCTGAGCTATTCATGATGTTTTATGCTGCGAAGGTAGAAATCAAGAAGGAGCATCAAGTGTTGATGGTTAGTAAAACCACTAGTTTCTAGAAGGGCAAGGGCAAGAAGGGAAACTTCGAGAATGGAAAGTCAGTTGCCACTCTAGTAAAGAAACTAAGCGATAACTGACTTGCCATATGAATTATGGTTTGGCAAGAAACCTAATTTGTTGTTTCTTAAGGTTTGGGCTTGCGACACTTATGTGAAGAGGCCTCATTCTAATAAGCTTGAACCCAAAGCGGAGAAGTGTGTCTTCATAGGATATCCTAAGGAAACAATTGGGTACACCTTCTATCTCAGATCCGAAGGGAAAGTATTTGTTGCCAAGAATGGATCCTTTCTAGAGAAGGAGTTTCTCTCGAAAGAATTGAGTGGGAGGAATAGAACTTGATGAGGTTGATGAGGTTGTTGAACCGTCACTTCAGTTGGAAAGTAGCATGATGCGGTAAGATGTTTTGGTGGCGCCTACGTCGGGTGAAGAGGAAGCTAATGATGATGATCATTAAACTTCAGATCAAATCACTATAGAGCCTCGTAGGTCGACAAGGATACGTACCTCCACTGAGTGGTACGGCAATCCGGTCTTGGAGGTCATGTTGTTAGACAACAGTTAACCTACGAGCTATGAAGAAGCAATGGTGGGCCCGGATTCCAACAAATGGCTAGGAGCCATGAAATCCGAGATAGGATCCATGTATGAAAACCAAGTATGGACTTTGGTAGACTTTTCGGATGACCAGCAAGCCATTAAGTACAAACATATCTTTAAGAAGAAGACAGACGGTGAAGGTAATGTCACCATTTATGAAGCTCGACTCGTCACAAAGAAGTTTTCGACAAGTTCAAGGAGTTGACTATGATGTGACTTTCTGACTCGTAGCGTTGCTGAAGTCTATTGGGATTATGTTAGAAGTTGCTGCATTTTTCAGTTATGAAGTATGGTAGATGGATGTCAAAACAACATTTCCTTAATGGTTTCCTTAAGGAAAAGGTTGTATATGATACAACCAAAAGGTTTTGTCGTTCCTAAGGATGCTAAAAGGTATGCAATCTCTAGCGATCATTCTATGGACTGGTGCAAGCATCTCAGAGTTCGAATATATGCTTTGATGAGGTGATCAAAGCTTTTGGGTATATACAAAGTTTATGAAGAAACTTGTATTTACAAGAAAGTGAGTGGGAGCACTATACCATTTCTGATAAGTATATGTGGATGACATATTGTTGATCGGAAATGATGTAGAATTTCTGGAAAGCATAAAGGGTTGCTTGAAAGTAGTTTTTCAAAGGAATACCTGGGTAAAGTAGCCTACATATTGGGCATCAAGATCTATAAAGATAGATCAAGATGCCCAATAAGACATTCATAGTGCACATGCCTTGACAAGATTTTGAAGGAGTTCAAAGTGGACCAGTCAAAGAAGGAGTTCTTGCTTGAGTTGTAAGGTGTGAAGTTGAGTAAGACTCAAAGCTCGACCACGGCAGAAGAAATAGAAAGTATGAAGGTCGTCCCCTATGCCTTAGTAATACGCTCTATACGGTATGCCATGTTGTGTATTGCACCTGATGTGTGCCTTGTCACGTGTCTGGCAGGGGGGGTACAAGAGTGATCCAGGAGTGGATCACTGGACAGCAGTCAAAATTATCCTTAGGTACCCAAAGAGGGCAAAGGAAATATTTATCGGTTGGGACGTGATAAAGAGTTCGTCGTGAAGGGTTGCGTCGATGCAAGCTTTCATACTGAGCTGGATGACTCTGAGTCGCAAACCAGATACCTATAGTGTAGCAGTCATTTGGAATAGCTCCGAGTGGAGCGTGGTAGCAGCATCTAGAACATGACATATAGATTTACAAAGTACACACAGATCTGAATGTTAATAAATTGGTTATTATCATATTTCCATGTTCATGATAAATGTCTATTATCCATGCTAGAATTGTATTGATCAGAAACTTAGATACATGTGTGGATACATAGACAACACAGTGTCCCTAGTGAGCCTCTACTAGACTAGATCGTTGATCAAAGAGGGTTAAGGTTTCCTAACCATAGACATGAGTTGTAATTTGATAATGCGGTCACATCATTAGGAGAATGGTGTGATGGACAATACCCAAACCATAAGCATAGCATATGATCGTATCACTTAGTTGGTTGCTACTGCTTTCTTCATGTAAAGTATCTGTTCCTAAGACCATGAGATCATGCAACTCTCTGACACCAGAGGACTGCCTTGTGTCTATCAAACGTCACTTCATAATTGGGAGATCATAAAGTTAACTCTATAGGTATCTCCGAGGGTGTCTGTTGGGTTGGCATGGATCGAGACTGGGATTTGTCACTCCGTTTGACGGTGAGATATCCGCGGTCCCTCTCAGTAATACAACATCACAAGAAGCTTGCAAGCAATGTTACTAAGGAGTTAGTCACGAGATCTTGTATTACGAAACGAGTAAAGAGACTTGCTGGTAACGAGATTGAACTAGGTATGGAGATACCGACGATCGAATCTCAGGCAAGTAACATGCCGCTAGACAAAGGGAACTGCATACAGGATTGATTGAATCCTTGGCATCGTGGTTCGACCGATACAGATATTTGTGGAATATGTGAGAAGGAATATGGGCATCCATGTCCCACTATTGGTTATTGACCGCAGAGGTGTCTCGATCATGTCCACATAATTCTCGAACCCGTAGGTCTACACGCTTAACGTTCAGTGACGATATAGTATTATTGGGTTACGTATGTTGGTGACCGAATGTTTTTTGGAGTCCCATATGAGATCTTGGACGTCACGAGGAGCTCTGGAATGGTTCGGAGGTAAAGATTTATATATGGGAAGTCATATTTTGGCTACCTGGAAAGTTTTGGGTTTTCCGGTATTGTACCAGGAAGCTTCTAGAAGGTTCCGAAAACTTCCGGAGGAGTCCGGAAGTCCACCAAGGATTCCACTGTGCCTCAAGGTTTTGTAGGGGCTAAGAGAAGGCGCTATGGCCTTATTGGGCCAGGCACACAAGTCCATCAAGGCCCATGCAGTTGAGAAAGGTGGAAAGTTGGAAGCACATTTGCTCCCTTGGTGGTTTTGGTAATTAATAACAACATATAAGTCATTGAACTAATGTTTCCACCAAGTATATTTCAGGAAAAGTTCATTGATGGGAATGGAAAAAGGATTGTGGAATTACCCCAAGATTCAAGGAAATAGGTTGTCCAAGCTTGAAGCAAGAGGACTCTACATTTTACATTTGTGAGAAATCACCTTGAGTCTATAGGAAAGCCAATACTATTAAAAGGGGGTAAAGTTTTGATGATGGACAATATGCTCAAACATGCACAAGTGACAGTCACCAAAACATCCACAAACTCTCCCACCAAAGTCTGTCATATGCCAAATCGGTGCAACCAACATTCCTATCCCGGTGCCAGCGAGTTCCAAATCCTAGTCAGACTAAGCAAAACCCTAACACTTCGGTGCGGTCGACACTGCACTCGGTGCCACCGAGTTGGGTTGCCAACTTCCTGTTACACAAGTTCTCATTTTCGGTCCGACCGAGAATGGTGAATCGGCGTCACCGAGTATAATAAATCTAACTGTTGGTCACCTTGTCGGTGCAACCGAGAATTGTATATCAGTCCATCCGAGATTCAAAAGTTGCCACTTTTTGTCACTTTGGTACCACCGATATTTACACATCGGTGTCACCGAGACTGACTTATTGTGTGTAACGGTTGGATTTTTGGGGATGCCTATATATACCCCTTCACCACCACCCACTCGAAAGTGAAGCACTCAGAACTATTCCATACCTATCCTACTCAGTTTTCTGAGAGAGAACCACCTACCCTTGCGTTGAGGTTGAGATCTTCCACTCCAACCATATGGATCTTGATTTCTAGCATCCCCAAGTTACTTTCCACCAATCCCATCTCTTCTACCAAGCCAAATCTATGAGAGAGAGATTGTGTGTTGAGGAGTCTATCATCTTGAAGCACAAGAGCAAGGAGTTCATTGTCATTACCGAGCCTATTACCTTTTGGAGGGTGGTGCCTCCTAGAATGGTTAGGTGTCGCTTGGGTGCCTCCTACTTCATGTTGTGGAGTGAACCTAAAGTTTGTAAGGGCAAGGAGATCACCTACTTCGTGAAGATATACCCATAGTGAGGCTAGTCCTTCATGGACGGAAGTCGCATGGAATAGTCAAGGTTGCTTCTTCGTGGAACCCTCCATGGGTAGGGCCCTCCGTGGACTCTCGCGACTGTTATCCTTCGTGGGTTGAAGACTCCATTAACATGGACGTACGATAGCACCACCTATCGGAACCATGGGAAAAATCATTGTGTCATCACTTGTGTTTGCATTCTTAACCCTCTCTATACTTACATGTGCAATGTCTTTACTTTCCGCTGCTACACTCTTAGACATGCATGTGTAGGGTGTTACCCTATATGCTATGAATGCTAAAACTTGCCAAGAATTAAAATTGGGAAAAAGGCAAAACTTTTATTTGTTCAAGTAGTCTAATCACCCCCCCCTCTAGACCTACTTTCAATCCTACAAGTGTTATTAGAGCTTTGGTCTCCATTGCATTGGTTTCAGAACCTAGGAGAAGTATGGCATCTAGTGAGGGAAATTATCACCGTAGAGGTCCGTACTTTGATGGCACTATTTTTGCTAGTTGGAAGCATAAAATGAAAATGCATTTGCTTGGTCATAATCCTGTCGTTTGGGCTGTTGTTCGTGTTGGCTTGCAAGGTGAATTCTTTGCGGATGGAAAGGAACCGGATGATGAAGCATCTGCGGATGAATTGAAGATGTTGCAACTCAATGCTCAAGCATGTGACATACTCTTCAACTGCCTATGTCCTGAAGAATTCAACAAAATCAGCCGTCTTTAACACGCAAAAGAGATTTGGGATACTTTGGTTGATATGCACGAAGGAACTGACTCTATGAGAGAATCCAAGTTAGATGTTCTTCAAGGTCGACTTGACAAGTTCAAGATGAAGGATGGTGAAGGAGTTGCTGGAATGTACTCTAGGCTAGCTCTCATCGCCAATGAGATTGTCAGCTTAGGAAGTGAAGAAATGACTGACAAGTTCATCATCAAGAAGATACTTCGAGCTTTGGATGAGAGATATGACACCGTGTGCACATTGATCCAAATGATGCCCAACTACAATGATCCCAAACCAACGGAAGTGATTGGTAGAATTGTTGCTCATGAGATGACACTCAAAGACAAGGAAGACCTTCATCACAAGTCTAGCAGTGCTTACAAAGCCACAAGTGATGCTCCCGCTACCTGAAGAGACAACCTTGTCACAAATGAAGAGATAAACCTCATGATCAAGAAATTCAACAAGTTCTACAAGAATAGAAGCAAAGATCGCAGCTCTAACTCAAGATATGAAGAGAAGCATTCGTCAAGTCGTGATCGAAACTGCTACAACTGTGGGATGCCTGGACACTACTCCAATGAGTGCTCAGCTCCCTACAAACGAAGAGAAGAGTCACCAAGAAGACGAAGCTCAAGAGATGAATCACCTATAAGAGAGAGAAGGAGTAGAGATGATTGTTATGAACGAAGACCCTCAAGGAGAAGTAGGGACTCGGAGAAGAAGGACAATCACACAAAGATCTACTCAAGAAGGAAGCATCAAGCTCATGTTGGTGAATGGGTTTCTGGATCCGACTCCGACAACCACTCCGAGAGAAGCTATCACTCCAACTCCGACTATAGTCAAGATGATGTGTTGCCGGAATTGCACTAGTGACAACCAACTCCTATAACCTATTTGATTCACCAAATGAAGGAAGTGGAAGTTGCTTCATGGCTAAAGTCCCCAAGGTATCACACCCCGAATATCTTGATTTCGATAGTGATGAAGATGACTTGCTTTACGATGATGACTTGCTATGTGATAAAACTAGTGATGTTAATCATAATGAACTTGATATTTCTCATGCTAGTCAAGATAAGTCGAGTGACGATGATAAGATGAAAATAGAAGAACTAACTAAAGAACTCAACACTCTTAAGTTAGCTCATGAATCTACTCTTGAAGATCATAGAGAGCTTGTAAGAACTCATGAGAAGCTACGCTTCGAGAAGCTCAATTTGGAGCAAGAACATGAATTTCTCAAAGCTATCAATGACGATCTCCGAAAGAATACTTCATCTTATATTGCCAAATGAATACTCTTGTCTACATTCATGCCACAAGTAAAATCTAAGCAAACTAGTAACAAAGGAAAGAAAGGTTCTTCATCTAGTAGCAACAATAAAAATGCTAAACCCAATGATGTTGCTCCTAGTAGTTCTATTGATTCCACTAATGATGATTCTCTTACCCAAGTTACACTTGAGCAAGAAAATGCTTTATTGAAAGGAATTATAGATAAAGGTATCTACAAGAGTCTTGAAGGGTACAAACAATTTGATGAGATTGTACGCAAGCACGGAGGATACCGGAAGAATCGCGGTGTTGTCTACTTCAATGCTAATGGAGTTGAATGGGAAGAAGGTCAATATCCCACTCCCCAAGTTTGTGCCTCAAAAGGAGAAGTATGAAAATAATCTTACCAAGGGAACAAACACTCAAGATGACCTTCCACCACAAGACACCAACCTCAAGGGCAAGAACAAGCTCCAAGAGGACTTTGACTCTTATGAAGATGAATCCCAAGCTTGGGTGAAGTGGGTTCGCAAGGCTACTACAAGCTCAACTTATACAAGTGCTACTTCAACACCAAGGATCCCCATCAACTTGATGTGGATTCCAAGAAGAAGAACTAGATATTTCTTGAGGGGTGACTCGCCAATGAAATGCACTCACATTCATTATTGGCAAGATCTATTTGCAATCAACATCAATCCTATGCAATAGATTAAGGAGTCACACATTCCCTCAAAGGTAAGCAAGGGACAAGGTAATCAAAAAGTCAATGGACATCATTACACATGCTTTGCACTCCATGTCCATAGATATCCTTGTATTTGTCTCTTCTGTGCTGGGACTAACCCATGTAGGTGAGAAGAGTAAGGAAACAACAAGGATGCTCCCAACTCTTGGTGATCTTCATCAACTTTGAGCATCCACCACTACCTCACCAACATGAAGTCTTCATCGACAAAACCCAAGGTTAGTTTATACCTATTATGGGGGGATGTCACATTAAGGGGGAGCTTTACTCTAAGACTTGAGTCAAAGCATCTCTTAGTATGTGACAAACATTAAATGCTTTATGTAAAAGTGGTAACCCCACTTGTGCTTAAACGATGAGTATGACCTATGATCAAGTATTCTTACTTGGCTCCTAAGTCAAATACTCATATATAGATGACATCATCACCGCCCAAGTGCTTGTTAGATGCTAGAGTATGTGTGCATGTTTGCCATGATTTCATTTGACATCTTATTGTGTGAGCATGTTGGTCTACATTTATTTTCTCATTCAAGGATATCCAATTGTTGCTATTTGGATTTTTAATTTATCTTTTGCCAATTGGATATACAAGAATGCCTAAGACCACTTCTTTAGCTATCTATATTTTCTCACCTCATACTCTATTCATGCTGCATCACAAAACTTGAACAAGTGCTTTTTGATCCCTTTGTGTGTGGAGCACTCGGAGTTCCGTATCGACAAGGACTAACCATTAAAACCTCCCAAGTGCATCTCGGTGGAACCAACCAAAAAATCTCGGTTTCACCAAATGCCTAGGATTGATCTGTTTTTCAATCTCGGTACCACCGATTCCATTTTCTCGGTTACACCGAGTGTCCCTGTCAGCTGACAGTTGAGGCACTTGGTGACACCGAAAACTTATAATCGGTGTCACCGACAGTGGTGGGTATAAAGGCTGGACCCCGAAGCTTTGAAATTGTATCTTCAAATAGTAACATCCCAAATTTTGGAATGTTATAAAAATATTAGAATGAATGCTTGTTTGCTTGACTGGTTGAATTGAGTAAAAATTTGAAACTTCTTAAAACTTTTCAATGAGTGGGAATGACATGCCTTTCCCATGTGCTTTTGAATTCAAATTCCTACATTTCAAATCAGTGAGAGAAGATGACATGACTTCTTCAATATAAACGGATTTGAAAATTTTAATTTGAAAACTATTTGAAAATTTCTGATATGGAGATCACTTTGATATTTGAATTTCCTATTTGAAGTTTGAAAGCATTCAAATCCCTTGACAAGTTTTTGAGAGGATTAAGATGACACTCCAAACCAGGGGTAATTTTGTGAAGTATTTGAACCATAAAACCCAAGGGGTTATTTGAAAAATATTTGCAAAAATAAATAAAGCCATTTAGACATTTTCTGAAAATAATTTTTTTAAAGTATTTAATTTGGACGTGGAAAAATGTTCATTAAATGGCATTTATTTCCCTGATCATTTTAGTATATAATAATTTATTTTTTTGAAATGCTTTGATGGCCATAAAAGAGATTTCAATGCTCTAGCAATTAATAAAAGGAAAAATGTTAGTATAAAGTCCAGCTGGCCCACCTACCCCTAACCCCTCCCGAAATCACTCCGCAACAGTCACCGATGCCACTGACCGTGCCCCCTCTCTCTGACATGCGGACCCCACCGCCTGACCGCGCCATCTCCGTGGTCATCCCCTCCATCTCGCCACGCTCCTCGCCGGCGAGCTCACCGCGTCGTGATCTCCTCCTCCCTTTCCTTTCAAGCGCCCCAAGGCCGCCTATAAAACCCCGCCCTCCCCTCGACCCATTCTACCCATCTCCCCTCTGCCCGAGCCCTCTCATCGCCGTAGTCGCTCGCCGGAGCCACCGGTCGTCGTCGCGCCATTTCCATCATGCCGCTCCACCCCGACCACCCGGAGCCCTCCCGAGCCCACCATCCACTTCCCCACGGCTGTACGCACCTCCCAGTGCCCTCGCCCGAGCCCCGCACCTACCAGAGCAACCACGCCGACGACCTCACCGGAGCGGGCCGCCTCCTGAAGCTCTATGAGCTCGTGCCACTCACCACCGTCGCCCCCGAGCTCATCCTCGACCACCACTGGACGCGCCGCTCCGCGACGCATCGCCTGGTGCCGATGCCATCGCCGGAGGACCACCGGAGCGTCGCCCCGTGTCACCTCGCCGCCTCGGAGCATCACTGGAGCTCCCCTCCACCTCTGTAAGCCACCAGAACCGTCCCCTCCGTCCGATCTCATTTGAACGGCCACGATTAGAACACCCGTACCCCTTCAGTTTATTTTAAAGGAACCGGCCGATTTTCTGTTTAGTTAGTTAGACCGAACCGTTATCTTCTAATTAGCGGCCGTTTTCTCGTTAGCACCCACGCGCACACACCTCCAGCCAATCAGAAGCCGCCACGTAGCACCCCTGTTCGCTAGATTAGGATTTTATTTTCTGTTTTATTTTCTGAAACAAAATTAGTTCTGCTTTTTGTTTGCTTTATCTCTTTTATGTTTTTAGGTGTTTTAATTTGATTCTTTTTTCATTGTGTCACAAATTTTATGTAGTTTCTGTAGATATCAAGTTTGACACAATTTGGATAATTTAAAATTGATTTCAAACAGATTTGATTCAAATCTTATTTTCTGCATATCTTGAGTTTAAAATTTTATTTTAAGTTGATTATTTTTTCTACTTGTCACTAGTGACCTTAGTTATCACTAGATAGAACTTGGGAATTTTTAGAATAATTTAAATTAGTATTTTTCATCAAAACAGATTCTGTTTAGTTCTTTTTAGGATTATTTATATTTCTTTTGTTTTAAATTGTTTTAATTTATTTTTCTTTTATATTAGTTGAAAAATTATACTTTGACTTCTATTAGTTAGCAATATTATTTTCAACCAAAATTATTTTAGGTCATTTTATTATTATTTGGTTGCATGAAATCAATTCAAGTTAAATCATAACTTGCAATTGATTTCCATTTGCTAGTTTGATTTTGCTAATTGAAAATACCTTTAATAAAATTTGTTTTATAAAATATAATTTCTGTTAACTTAGTTGTTTTATATTTTTATTCTTTTATTTTATTTGTTTTACTTTGTTAAGTTTATTAACTAGTAAACTCTTGTTGTTATTGGGTTGTTTTCAAAGATCATAGTTGTTCTTCAAAAGTAATTCTTTTTGCTAGTAAAATATTTACTAAAATACTTTTGTTATATTTTACTTTGTTTTGGTTTTGTTACTTTTGAAAATAGGATTATTTGTAGGGAAAACCAACCCTTGGTTGTGTTGATGAAGTTCTGTTGTTTTGAGTTTTGTCTTAGGTATTTCCTTCATCACAACCTTGTTGCTTTTAGTTTTGTGTTGCTTATTGATTGTTAGTAGTGATTGCTAGAAGTGTTTGCTTATGAATGAAATGTTTGATTATATAGATTTTTATCGGAGAGTGACGAATAGTCTATCAAGTTACTTCTGAGAGTGATTCTTTCTTCATCAACAGTACAAGCAAGTTCACTTTGACCATCTTGTTCATACCTATGTTTTATTGCATGGAGTGATATCATTCAACAAATCCCTCCCATAGTGTTATTGAAATTCTTGTAGATGAGTAGAATGCATGAGGTAGGAACCCACCACTTGTTACTAAAGCCCCGGGAATAGTTATTTTTATGCTATGCTAAAGTAGACGGGGTCTGGTATGAGTGTTCGTGAGTGGTGTGAGAAGGAGGACTCTACGTCAAGACGACAACTTCATGAAAGCATCTTCAAGTCCTGCATCTTCAAGACCTCAAGACTTTGAGACTCGGGAAACAAGTTTTCAATACACACTACTGGGTGAAGGATGGTTGAAACGGCGCCCTGGAGAAGCCAGTGGTTAGCCTAGGTGTTGCTGGAGAAGTGCCAGTATTCACGCGGAAAGCTTCACTCAGACTCAAAGAGATGGATGAATACTTCATGCCCAGAAGCTTACCTGTGTAGCCACAAGTCATTATGGGCTCTGGCTTGGTTGATATTTGTTGTGACTCTAGCTGGGCAGTGCTACGAGATGTAGTCGATGTTAGGAATGGATGGGCACTAACAATAGTCAGGGAAACACTCTGAAAGACCATGTTTCGTTCGTCCTGTTCTCAAACACCCGGCAGTGCGAGGACTTACCAGGAGGGAACGAATCTTGTGGGTAAAGTACACAACACTCTGCAGAGTTAAACCTAATCGATTAGCCGTGTCCCCGGTTAAGAACAATTTGAGCTTCTAGACTTGGATCTATTTCTGAAACTCTCAACACTGGACTGATAATTAATTGTGGGCAACTTATGATACTTGTGGGCATTTGGACATCGGTTGGCAGAACCATGTCATGATAGGTAACTCTATAGTGAAAACTCCTGATATTCCTTTGTTGTAGGAAAAGAAAAAGAAAATCAGCTTTTATGCAAAAACTCAGACACAGAGCCACAAAGCCTTATTGTATATAGTATAGTTTTTATCTTCTGTTTCTACTATGGTGATCTTGCCAGTACATTCAATGTACTGACCTACACGGCTGCAACGTCTTATGTCGCAGATACTCTTCTACGGCGAGTAAGAGTATGATTCAGGGTTACGGTCCGCACTCAACCTGTCGTTGGTGTTATTGGGATCCACTCCCGTTGACCGCTTCCGCTGAAATTTTAAGGTATATATCAGTTTTACGTTAATTACATGTGATTGCACTTTGATATATACATTGATGTATTGTGTGTGCCAGCATACTGATCCAGGGATGGCACAGAACACACAGAGGCTTGACTCATTTTGAGTCGGGTCGCTACACAAACGTCGCACTCCAAAACCCTAAGATGTCGCTCCAAAGACCCCTGGTCGTCGCCCTTGTCTCCCCGCGCTCCTCCGCCGCTGGGAATCACCGTCACCAACGAATTCCTCTCCCTCGTCGCCGCCGTAGAGGATCCACTCCAAGCTAGGGTACGGATTCGATCTCTATTGCGCTCCTCGTCTGATTCTTGCGCATTAGATCCTTATTTATCATCATTACACCCTTTGCACATGTTTCCATCCTCTCAAAACGGCGTAATCTCGCGAAAGATGAGTTTTCTAGGGTTTTGTCGTCCGCCTGATAGATCTCGGTGAAACCAAAACGGAAATATCGGTCTCACCGATATACTTTTCTGTGTGGCTGAGAACTGACTCGGTGGAACCGAGTTGCTCTTTTCGGTCTGACCGAAAAGCCTGCCAAGTTTCGACTAATGAGTCAGTCAGTCTCGGCCCCACCGAAAATTTTGTTTCGGCTGCACCGATATCTATTTGACAGAATGCAAAAATCTTGAAAATTCATTGCTCAAATTTCAAAAACCAGCCTCATTTTGTGATGACTCATCTTCTTCTGCTCTCCTATACTCTATTCACAGGGTCAGTATGTCAGGCTTAGAGGACAGTCAGAATTTGGTAGAGCAGGGAGTTGATATGAGTTGTGGAACAAGCCCAGAAGCCAATTCTTTCTCAGATCCAGGCAACCCCAGCTCTCATGGGTTGCCCAAGGTTGCCACCAGAACCAGGAAGAAGCTCAACTCTGATGGAGAAGATTCAGATTTTATTCCTGAGGAGATTCTTGCTAAGAAGCAAGAAAAGGCTGCCAAGAAGTCAGCAACTAAAGCTACTTCCTCTCGAAGAGTTGTCAACAAATTTTATGCTCCTGCTGAAACTATCAAGGCACATGAAAGTGCAAGAGCCACTATGTGAGCTGAGGTCCCCAAGAAAGCTATGCCTAAAAAGGCAGGGGAGAAGAAGTCTAGGAAGAGGATTGTCCATGTGATTGGTAGGCCTACTGATACGTCTCCAACATATCTATAATTTTTTATTGTTCCATGCTATTATATTATCAACTTTGGATGTTTTATATGCATGAATATGCTATTTTATATTATTTTTGGGACTAACTTATTAATCCAGTGCCCAGTGCCAGTTCCTGTTTTTTCCGTGTTTTTGACCTTTTTCAGATAGGAATATCAAACGGAGTCTAAACGGAATAAAACTTTCGCCGTGATTTTTTTATGAAAAATATCAAAAATAGCAGAAGGAAAAGATACTGGAGAGGCGGCCCGAGGAAGCCACGAGCCTGGGAGGCGCCCCCCCTGGCCACGGCTAGGGGGCTCGTGACCTCCTCGTGGCGCCTCTTTACTTGTTCCCGACGCCAACTAGTCTTATAAATACGGAAACCCTCAGAATTAAACCTAGATCACAAGTTCCGCTGCCGCAGACCTCCAGAGCCACCAAATACCAATCGGGAGACCATTCCGGCATCCTGCCGGAGGGGAATTCATCACCGGTGGCCATCTTCATCAACACCATTGCCTCTCCGATGATGCGTGAGTAGTTCACCATAGACCTTCGGGTCCATAGCTAGTAGCTAGATGGCTTTTTATCTCTCTTTGATCTTCAATACAAGGTTCTCAATGATCTTCATGGTGATCTATCCGATGTAATCTTCTTTTGCGGTGTGTTTGTTTGAGATCCGATGAATTGTGGATTTATGATCAGATTATCTATGAATATTATTTGAGTCTCTAATTTCTTATATGCATGATTTCATATCCTTGTAATTCTCTTCGAGTTATGGGTTTCGTTTGGCCAACTTGATCTATAGTCCTTGCAATGGGAGAAGTGCTTGGTTTTGGGTTCATACCATGCGGTGTCCTCACCTAGTGACAGAAGGGGTAGCGAGGCACGCATCGTGTTGTTGCAATTAAGGGTAAAAATATGGGGTTTATATCATATTGCATGAATCTATCCCTCTACATCATGTCATCTTGCTTAAAGCGTTACTCCGTTTATCATGAACTTAATACACTAGATGCATGCTGGATAGCGGTCGATGTGTGGAGTAATAGTAGTAGATGCAGAAAGTATCGGTCTACTTGTTTCGGACGTGATGCCTATATGTATGATCATTGCCTTAGATATCGTCATGACTTTGCGCTATTCTATCAACTGCTCAACAGTAATTTGTTCACACACCGTAATACTTGTTATCATGAGAGAAGCCTCGAGTGAACACTATGGCCCCCGGGTCTATTTTACATATTATATATTCAGGTCTAAACACAAAAACACCAAAAATACTTTGCTGAAATTTTATTTACTTATTTATATTCATCTACTATCACTATCAGATCTGACCTTGCAAGTAATCGTAAAGGGATTGACAACCTCTTTATCGCGTTGGGTGCAAGTTTGTTTGTGTTTGTGCAGGTTCCTTGTTGCCTCACCTTGATACTCCTACTGGATTGATACCTTGGTTCTCAAACTAAGGGAAATACTTATCTCTACTTTGTTGCATCACCCTTTCCTCTTCAAGGGAAAAACCAACACAAGACAAGAATTCTCCCATCAACTTGCCAATTTCTGGCGACGTTGCAGAGAAGTAGCAGGAAGAATTTCTGGCGTCGTTGCCGGGGAGTATTCAAGTGAAGCATATCTACCAAGTACCCATCACAAACTCATCTCTTGCATTTACATTATTCGCCATTTGCCCCTCGTTTTCCTCTCCCCCACTCCTAAAACAAAATTTACAAAAAGAATTGCCTCTTTATTCGCCTTTCTTCAGTTCGCCTTTTCGTTGCTATGTTTGCTTGTGTTGCCATGTGCCTTCTATTTGCTTGCATCTTCGCTTGCTAAAAATCTATTGATATGGATCCTCATCCACTTGCTAATCTTTTCAAAAGACCAAATTATGATGAACCAATTGCTAGTGAGTTGAGTGCACTTGATTATCTCTATGAAGTTTTGTTTGACAATCATGAATCTGGAATTTTTGATGAAGTACTGAAAGAAGAAATTTATAAGGAGACTCATGATAGTTCCTTGAATGAAAATCATGATTTCAATGATGTTAGTGTGAGTTCTCTGAATATCCATGATGCTAATTATATGCAAAACCACAAGCTTGGGGATGCTATGCTTGATGAAGATGATATTTTTTGTTCCCCAAGTTTTGGTGATGACACGTATGCTATAATTGATCATGAAAAGAATCATTTATGTGATAGTTATATTGTGAGATTCCTTCATGATTCTACTGAAAATTATTATGAGGGAGGAACATATGCTTGTAGGAATTGCAATAATATCAAGTTTCCTCTCTATGTGTTCAAAGTTTTGAAGTTATGCTTATTTTGACTTCCTATGCTAAGTGATTCTTGTTCCCATAAATTGTTTGCTCACAAAATCCCTATGCATAGGAAGTGGTTTAGACTTAAATGTGTTTTTCATGCTATTCATGATGCTCTTTTGCACTCTTATTGTGAGCATCATTGAAATCGTTATGCCTAGCTAGGGGCGTTAAACGATAGCGCTTGTTGGGAGGCAATCCAATGAACAGATTTATTTTTGCTTTTTTACTTTCTGTTTTGTTGAGTCCACACCATCATGATTCTGTGATGATTGTGTTTTTTATTTTTTAATTAGTATTTGTGCCAAGTAGAACCTTTATGATTAGTTTTGGTGATAGTTGTTTAATCACGCTGGAAAAAAAAGAAACTTTATGCTCTCGAAATTATTTTTCATTTCTATACAGGAAGAGATTTTGAGTTGATTCCTTTTGATGCTGATTGATATGAAAATTACCCTAATTGTCATAATTGTTTCAGAATTTTTTATTTAGCATAGGTATATGAAATATACAGATTGCTACAGACTGTTCTGTTTTTGACAGATTCTGTTTTTGTTGTGTTGATTGCTTATTTTGATGAAACTATGGGTAGTATCGGGGGGTACGAGCCATGGATAAGTGATAATACAGTAATATAACATCAATCTAAATGTAAACTAAAGTTTACTACAGTACCTAAATAGTTGGTGGTTTGTTTTATTATGCTAATGCTATCACGAGTTTTTGTTTAAGTTTTGTGTTGTGAAGTTTTCAAGTTTTGGGTGATGTTCTTATGGACAATGGAATAAAGAGTGGTGCCTAAGCTTGGGGATGCCCAAGGCATACCAAGACAAATTCAAGGACACCAAAAATCCTAAGCTTGGGGATGCCCCGGGAATGCATCCCCTCTTTCGTCTTCAATCCATCGGTAACGTTACTTGGAGCTATATTTTTATTCACCACATGATATGTGTTTTGCTTGGAGCGTCATGTATTATAAGAGTCTTTGATTTATGTTTTGTCACAATCATCCTTGCTGCACACCTTTTGAGAGAGACATGCACTCATCGTGAATTTCTTAGAATACTCAATGAGCTTCACTTATATCTTTTGAGTTAGGCAATTTAGCTCACATGTGCTTCACTTATATCTTTTGAGTTTAGTTTTTTTTCTCCCATGTGCTTCACTTATATCTTTTGAGATTGGTAATTTTGCTCACACGTGCTTCACTTATATCTTTTGAGCTTAGTAATTTTGCTCCCATGTGCTTCACTTATATCTTTTGAGATTGGTAATTTTGCTCCCATGTGCTTCACTTATATCTTTTGAGCTACATAATTTTGCTCTAGTGCTTCACTTAAATTTTTGTAGAGCACGGCGGTGTCATATTTTGTAGAAATACAAACTCTCGAATCTTCACTTATATCATTTTGAGAGTGCTCTCTCTAAGTAACTTGGTAACTGGCATGTGTGATGAAATTAGTCCTAAATATGATAGGCATCCAAAGAGGATATAATAAAAACTTTCATATTCAAGTGCATTGATTAGTAAGATAAGTTTGATTCCTCGCAATTAGTTTTGAGATATGGATATGGTAATATTAGAGTTATGTTAGTAGGGTGTTGTGAATCTAGAAATACTTGTGTTGAAGTTAGTGATTCCCGTAGCATGCACGTATGGTGAATCGCTATGTTAGGAAGTCGGAGCATAATTGATTTATTGATTGTCATCCTTTGTGTAGAGGTCAGGATCGCGCGATGGTTAACTCCTACCAACCCTTCCCCTAGGAGTATGCGTTTAGCACTTTGTTTTGATTACTAATAAAACTTTTGCAATAAGTATATGAGTTCTTCATGACTAATGTGAGTCCATGGTATAGATGCACTTTCACCTTCCACCATTGCTACCCTCCCTAGTGCCGCGCAACTTTCGCCGGTGCACAAACCCACCATATGCCTTCCTCAAAACAGCCACCATACCTACCTATTATGGCATTTTCATAGCCATTCCGACATATATTGCCATGCAACTTCCACCATTCCGTCTCATGACATGTGCTATCACTTTCATTTATATAGAGTCATCATTATTCTGAGTATCGAGTTATAAGTAAATAAAAGTGTGATGATCATCATTATTAGAGCATTGTCCCATGTGAGGAAATGAAAGATTCCAAAGAGGCCCACAAAATAAAAAAAACATAAAAAAATAGGCCGAAGAGCCCAAACAAAAAAATGAGAGAAAAAGAGAGAAGGGACAATGCTACTATCTTTTTCCACACTTGTGCTTCAAAGTAGTACCATGATCTTCATGATAGAGAGTCTCTTGTTTTTTCACTTTCATATGCTAGTGGAAATTTTCATTATATAACTTGTCTTGCATATTCCAATTATGGGCTTCCTCAAATTGCCCTAGGTCTTCGTGAGCAAGCAAGTTGGGTGCACACCCACTAGTTTTCATTTGTGAGCTTTCATACACTTATAGCTCTAGTGCATCCGTTTCATGGCAATCCCTACTCATTCACATTGATATCTATTGATGGGCATCTCCATAGCCTATTGATACGCCGGGTCGATGTGACCTTCTCCTCCTTTTTGCCTCACAACCTCCACCACACTCTATTCCACCTATAGTGCTATATCCATGGCTCACGCTCATGTATTGCGTGAGAGTTGAAAAGGTTTGAAAAAATAAGAGTGTGAAAACAATTATTTGGATAATACCAGGGTTGTGCATAATTTAAATTCGTTGTGTGGGAATGATCGAGCATAGCTAGACTATATGATTTTGGATAACTTTCTTTGGCCTTGTTATTTCGAAAGTTCATGATTACTTTGCTATTATACTTGAAGTATTATTGTTTTCATGTCAATATTAAACTATTGTTTTGAATCTTACGGATCTGAAGATTCATGCCACAATAAAGAGATTACATAAAACAAATGTGTTAGGTAGCATTCCACATCAAAAATTCGTTCTTTATCACCTCCCTACTCGAGGACGAGCAGGAGTTAAGCTTGGGGATGCTTGATACGTCTCCAACATATCTATAATTTTTGATTGTTCCACGCTATTATATTATCAACTTTGGATGTTTTATATGCATGAATATGCTATTTTATATTATTTTTGGGACTAACTTATTAATCCAGTGCCCAGTGCCAGTTCCTATTTTTTCCGTGTTTTTGACCTTTTTCAGATAGGAATATCAAACGGAGTCCAAACGGAATAAAACTTTTGCCATGATTTTTTATGGAAAATATCAAAAATAGCAGAAGGAAAAGATACCGGAGAGGCGGCCCGAGGAAGCCACGAGCCTGGGAGGCACGCCCCCCCCCCCCAGGTCGTGGCTAGGGGGCTCGTGACCTCCTCGTGGCGCCTCTTTACTTGTTCCCGACGCCAGATGGTCTTATAAATACAGAAACCCTCAGAATTAAACCTAGATCGCAAGTTCTGCCGCCGCAGACCTCCAGGGCCACCAAGTACCAATCGGGAGACCGTTCCGGCATCCTGCCGGAGGGGAATTCATCACCGATGTCCATCTTCATCAACACCATTGCTTCTCTGATGATGCGTGAGTAATTCACCACAGACCTTCGGGTCCATAGCTAGTATCTAGATGGCTTTTTCTCTCTCTTTGATCTTCAATACAAAGTTCTCCATGATCTTCATGGTGATCTATCCGATGTAATCTTCTTTTGCGGTGTGTTTGTTGAGATCCGATGAATTGTGGATTTATGATCAGATTATCTATGAATATTATTTGAGTCTCCACTGATTTCTTATATGCATGGTTTCATATCCTTGTAATTCTCTTCGAGTTATGGGTTTCGTTTGGCCAACTTGATCTATAGTTCTTGCAATGGGAGAAGTGCTTGGTTTTGGGTTCATACCGTGCGGTGTCCTCACCTAGTAACAAAAGGGATAGCGAGGCATGCATCGTGTTGTTGCCATCAAGGGTAAAAAGATGGGGTTTATATCATATTGCATGAATCTATCCCTCTACATCATGTCATCTTGCTTAAAACGTTACTCCGTGTATCATGAACTTAATACACTAGATGCATGCTGGATAGCGGTCGATGTGTGGAGTAATAGTAGTAGATGCAGAAAGTATCGGTCTACTTGTTTCGGACGTGATGCCTATATGTATGATCATTGCCTTAGATATCGTCATGACTTTGCGCTATTCTATCAATTGCTCAACAGTAATTTGTTCACCCACCGTAATACTTGCTATCATGAGAGAAGCCTCTAGTGAACACAATGGCCCCCGGGTCTATTTTACATATTATATATTCAGATCTAAACACAAAAACACCAAAAATACTTTGCTGCAATTTATTTACTTATTTATATTCATCTACTATCACTATCAGATCTCACCTTGCAAGTAATCGTAAAGGGATTGACAACCTCTTTATCGAGTTGGGTGCAAGTTTGTTTGTGTTTGTGCAGGTTCCTTGTTGCCTCACCTTGATACTCCTACTGGATTGATACCTTGGTTCTCAAACTGAGGGAAATACTTGTCTCTACTTTGCTGCATCACCCTTTCCTCTTCAAGGGAAAAACCAACGCAAGACAAGAATTCTACCATCAACTTGCCAATTTCGGGCGACGTTGCAGAGAAGTAGCACCTACCTCTATCTTTGAAGATCCAGAGGAGGCTGCTGGTGCTGCTGAGGAGGAGGAGGAAGAGCATGCTGAGATAGCCCCTCCCAAGAAGAAAGTCAAGAAGCTTATGGTTGATGCTATGCCAAAGACTGGCACCTCCAAGAGCACCAAGCCTACATCCAAGAAGGTTGCTGCACAGAAGTCCAAGAGGACTACCAAGGACATTCCTGCTTTAGAGAAGAACAAAGGGACTGCCTCTAGAGTGGAAGATGATGATGACTTGACTACTTTGATGAAGCTCAGACCACATGTTCCAGTGCATGATGCCATCCACTTAGTTGTTGAGGACATGAAGAAGAGGAAAGATTCAGGATTGAGAGCCTGGAGAGCCATAGATCCTTATGCTCAGAGGAGGAAGACTGCTGTTGACTACAGGTTCTACACCAGAGAGCAACACGATTTCTATGAGACCGTTCTGCTTGACAAGAGCCCAACTATTAGCGACATGAGGTATGTCGATTGGAAGTTCATCAAAGATAATGTGGACTACTTCCCAAGTATCCAAGACAACTTCCATTGCATTGGTCTGGACAAATTCATTGGCAGAGAGCTTACTGCATGGAACGATGAGATGATCATGCAATTCGACTCCACTACTCATTTCTACGGAGATGGTAGACTTGTATGGATGACTGAAGGTGCTAGATATGAATCCACTGTTGAGGAATGGGCTGCTCTATTGGAAGTTCCAGAAGCTCAGGAAGGAGATTTGGATGTATACTCTGAACCCAAGGCAAGTCACAATGCCATGAAAGACATGTATACTCCTATCGCCGTAGACAAGGTGCAATCACACAAGCTAGGATACATCTATTATCTGCAAGCAGGCCTTCGGACTATAAACACTATTCTCAGGCATACCTTGATGCCCAAGTCAGGAGATGACAAGATGATCCGAGGCTACTCCATCAACATGTTGAACCACCTTGACAGGAACACCAGGATTAGAGTAATGGACTTGATTGTTGAGACAATCAAGAGGGTTGCTGCTGACCAGAAGCGCTCATGCTGTTATGCACCCTACATCCGGTTGCTTATCAACTCTTAGTTGGAGAAGCACATTTTTGCTCTTGATCGCCCACATCTGCCCCTACAGCCAGAGTTCAAAGATAACGTTGTGGTGATGAACCCAGATCATCCCACATCTGCTACAGCACAAGCAGAGGCAGAAGCTGTTCGAGCCGCTAGTGCTCAAGCCCCCAGATCCAGAAACGAGCAAATGGACCTTCTGATCACAGCTGTCCAGGGCATGCAAAAGGATATCAAGGGTATTCTGGAGAACCAGAATAGCCTTGTGAGGATCTTTGAGTCGAGGATCAAGGTGCTTGGTGACAAGACAAGGTTACAAAGACAGTGATAGAGCTTCAGAAGGAAGTTGACTCTATGCACATTCCCCGGGTCTCTTCTACCTCTTCTGATGATGATGAGGAGGAGGAAGGATCACCTCTCAGGCCGGGCACCGAGTTCTTCACTCAGACAAGTCAACAACAGTGCCTGCTCCAGACTCGAGGCCCTCTTCATCAGCTCTTGCTACTGTTAGCATAGCTCCTACTCCATCAGCTCCAGTTCCACCAGTGTCTACTCCAGCTCCATCCACGACATCTGCAGAGATCTTCGCCGACATCGTGCTCTCGACTCCTTCATCGACAACCGGAGAAGACCAGCCCAAGAATGCTTAGATAGATACCTTTGAACTTTTTGGTAACTTTTTGCCAAAGGGGGGAGTGTATATAGATCATTAGGCTTCGAGAGAGAGAGAGAGTGTTTGGTGTTCTGCTTTTTCCAATTGATTTTGGTTGCCGTGATACTCTTTTGTTTTGCTTGTGATACACGCTTGATGATGTTTAAACATACGCTTTGATGTGTGATGCTACTATTTCCTATCATCTTAAATGCTTATGTGATGATCATTCATCTTTGGTTGTTTGTGTTGTGCTATGGTAATCATTCCAATTACTCTCGCACACCACCAAGTGGTATGTGACATGTGAGAAGTGACCCATGCACCTAATCGATTGTGCATTTGCATTCAAACGCAAATTTAAAATAATGCACAAATTTAGGGGGAGGTCTTGCTTATCACATACTTCTCAAAGTGACGACTATATTCATTGATTATATCTTTGTCGAAGCTTTGATTTATATGTTGTCATCAATTACCAAAAAGGGGGAGATTGAAAGCACATTTGCTCCCTTGGTGGTTTTGGTAATTAATAACAACATATAAGTCACTGAACTAATGTTTCCACCAAGTATATTTCAGGAAAAGTTCTTTGATGGGGATGGCAAAAGGATTGTGGAATTACCCCAAGATTCAAGGAAATAGGTTGGCCAAGCTTCAAGCAAGAGGACTCGACATTTTACATTTGTGAGAAATCACTTTGAGTCTATAGGAAAGCTAATACTATTAAAAGGGGGTTAAGTTTTGATGATGGACAATATGCTCAAACGTGCACAAGTGACGGTCACCAAAACATCCACAAACTCTCCCACCAAAGTCTGTCCTAAGCCAAATATGCCAAATCGGTGCAACCAACATTCCTATCCCGGTGCCAACGGGTTCCAAATCCTAGTCAGACTCAGCCAAACCCTAACACTTCGGTGCAGCCGACACTGCACTCGGTGCCACCGAGTTGGGTTGCCAACTTCCTGTTACGCAAGTTCTCATTTTCGGTCCGATTGAGAATGGTGAATCGGCGTCACCGAGTTTGGTAAATTTGACCATTGGTCACCTTGTCGGTGCAACCGAGAATTTTATATCGGTCCATCCGAGGTTCAAAAGTTGTCACTTTTTGTAACTTCGGTACCACTGAGATTTACACATAGGTGTCACCGAGACTGACTTATTGTGTGTAACGGTTGGATTTTTTTGGGATGCCTATATATACCCCTTCACCACCACCCACTCGAAAGTGAAGCACTCAGAACTATTCCATACCTATCCTACTCAGTTTTCTAAGAAAGAACCACCTACCCTTGTGTCGAGGTCAAGATCTTCCACTCCAACCATATGGATCTTGATTTCTAGCCTCCCCAAGTTGCTTTCCCCCAATACCATCTCTTCTACCAAGCCAAATCTATGAGAGAGAGATTGTGTGTTGAGGAGTCTATCATCTTGAAACACAAGAGCAAGGATTTCATCGTCATTACCGAGCCTATTACCTTTTGGAGGGTGGTGCCTCCTAGATTGGTTAGGTGTCGCTTGGGAGCCTCCTACTTCGTGTTGTGGAGTGAACCAATAAGTTTGTAAGGGCAAGGAGATCGCCTACTTTGTGAAGATATACCCATAGCGAGGCTAGTCCTTCGTGGACGGAAGCCGCATGGAATAGTCAAGGTTGCTTCTTCGTGGAACCCTCTGTGGGTAGAGCTCTCCATGGACTCTCGCGACCGTTACCCTTCATGGGTTGAAGACTCCATGAACGTGGACGTACGATAGCACCACCTATCGGAACCACGGGAAAAATCATCGTGTCATCACTTGTGTTTGCATTCTTAACCCTCTCTATACTTACATGTGCAATGTCTTTACTTTCCGCTGCTACACTCTTAGACATGCATGTGTAGGGTGTTACTTGATATGTTATGAATACTAAAACTTGCCAAGAATTAAAATTGGGAAAATGGCAAAACTTTTATTTGGTCAAGTAGTCTAATCACCCCCCCCCCTCTAGCCCTACTTTCGATCCTACAAAATTCCAACTTTGTATGGAAGGGAAGGAGGAGGACTAGGATTCCACCTCCTCCCCCTTGGTTGCACCCTAGGGATTGGAGGGCTTGTTCCCCCCACGCACCTCCACCTATATATATAGAGGGGAGGGGACGCCCCAAGAGGACACACCAAGCCCTTGGCGCCCCTCTCTCTCCCTAGACCGTTTCCTCCTCTATTTGTGGTTCCGGTAGCGCTCGGCGAAGCCCTGTCGGGACAACACCACCACCATCTCCACCACATCGTCGTGCTGCCAGAGAACTCATCTACTATTCCGTCCTCGCTCGCTGGATCGAGGATACGAAGACGTCATCGAGTCACACGTGTGCTGAACGCGGAGGTGTCGTTCGTTCGGCACTTGATCAGGACGGATCGCAATTGGATCGTGAAGATGTACGGCTACATCAACCGTGTTATATACGCTTCCGCTTAGCGATCTATAAGGATATGTAGATACACTTACCCTCTCGTAGCTATGCATCTCCATGGATAGATCTTGCGTGTGCGTAGAAATTTTTTGTTTCCCATGCAACGTTCCCCAACAGTCAAACGCGTACCTGGCAGCGGTCCAGAGGCCCACAAATCTCCCCTTGGTTTGCATCCGTTTTGTGGGATTTCGAACAACCTGGAGCATCCACGGACCGAGGGTGTACCACATTAGATGGCTTGTACCATCTGGATAGCTAGGTCTGTGCAGGCATTTTGAGGGTCCGTGTTGGAGATGCCCTTACAGCCCATAGGTTTACAACCATATGGACTTTGAGTTAGTTTCCAAGTTCTGTTAGAAAGAATCGTGTTAATCCCATTATAGCAGTTTTTCAGTCATCTATATCGCGAGATGTATATGCCTCTATGATAAACTTGGGAGTTTCATCCACAAGATATGCAATAAAATCATTACCAAATGATTTTTCAATCCTTTGTCTTCTGCTTCTCGCACGATCTTCATTGTTAACCTTCTCAAGGGCTTCCTCGTGTTGTTTTTGCAATAACCATTAGATGTACTAAATTCAGTAAATATCTTAAAAGAAATACTAGTAGTGTTATGCATACCTTTCATAGGAAACATATTTTCAAATAATGTTGTGTCATGAGATTTCGGTATTGTATCAACATGCATATCATCTACATCATATTTAACTACTGAAAACTATAGGCAATGCTTCGCTGAACATAACCTACAAAGACGTAATCCACGGTCTTCGATCCGAGTTTGCGTTTCTTAGAAATTGGAACTTTCACCAAGCATCCTCGAGTGCGCAAATAAGAAAGTCGTGGTTTTCTTTCAACCACACTACTCGTAAGGGGTTTCCTCTTTGTTCTTGTGACGAACTCTATTTAAGAATTGACATGAAGTCAACAAAGCCCCCCCCCCCAATCATACTTTAAGATAAACCAGGAGTGTCTAACATGGCTTTCACCCAGTCATTAAATATGTGGTTTTTCCTCTCGGCAGCCGTTTTATTGGGGAGAATAGACAAACCTCCTATCATGAATAATACCATGTTCCTCACAAAATTCATCAAATATAGAAAGAAAATACTCGCCACCATGATCCGATCTAAGACGATTGATGTTTCTCTTTAATTGATTTTTAACTTTAGTCATATAGATTTTAAAGTAGTCTAAAGTTTCATCTTTAGTTTACAACAAATAAGCATAGCAAAATCTAGTGGCATCATCAATCAACGTCATGAAATATCTCTTTTTATTTTTTATCAACACACCATTTATCTCACATAGATTAGAATGTATGAGTTTTATAGGTGCTAAGTTTCTCTCCTTATCTTCATGTGAGATTTTCATGGCTGCTTCGACTGCACATGACCATGACACTTATAACCTTTGAAAGTAGTGAAATTTAGGATTAAACTTATATTGGATAGACAAGACATTGTGACATAAAGGAGAGTGTCAAACACTTGCATAATCATTTACCAGCACAAATTTCGTTCAGTAACTTATTGCAAAAAAATCCAAAAAGTAAAAGTGGAACGACCCTCCACACTCATAGCTTTTGCCTATAAATTGACCATATGTCGACGCAAATACTTTAATCGACTCTAAAAACTACAGTAAACTCACCTCTACACAGAAGAGGGCGCTAACAAGATTCTTGTTCATAGTATGTTCCCTAGTTGCACGATCTTTCCCATGCTGAACTTCAAATCCGCCATGACAATGCCATGAATCTTGTGACCCATTATTCATTAGGGCGGAAGAATCTTGTGTGGCCTTATAAGAAGTGAACATACAAATGTAGTACACACTTGAACATTAGCATCAGAATCAATCCACCAAGATGATGATTGAAATAATGAAAAAACAATAGACAAATTATCATACCATCAGTATTGCTAGTGGTCACAATGTTGACATTCTTGAAGCCTATTTCTCTACACATTCTGAGCATTCTTTGGAAAAATGTCAGAGCAAGCATAACACTTTAGCTTAGCCTTGTTCTGCGAAGGTAGTAGTTTTGATAGGCTTGTTGAGAACATGCTTGTTTTTTCTTTGCTCTTGTTTTGTAGATATCTCTGCACAATATCGAACTAGACTAGACCTCACCTCTTTTCTCAGTAGTGCCTTTGGCCATAACTTTTCTTCTCAACATCGAGAGATGATATCAGATTTTTAACTGATATTTCAAGGTTTTTTATGTTTCAAAGTAGTGGCTAAACTCCTCCATGAAGGAGGTGGCTTTTGCAATCATACACCCAGCCACAAAATTATTGGATAAGACACACTTGAGGAGTTCCAGTTTATTTACAATGCATAGTAACTCATGAGCTTGTTCAACTACAAAATAGTTAACCATCCTAGTCATGAAAGTTCTTCATAGTGTACAGTTCACTGGCTATATCTATTATATCGAATTTAGCATTTAGTGCCTCAAATAGCTGCTTCTCATCTAGTAGTGCACATCGTGCTGGACAGTGGGTCCATCGGCAACAATATTTCCAAAAATATTTGAAGTGCATCTAAAAAGAATTCCGGGTTTTTATAAGAAGAAAAAACAACTTTAGAGTAGCAGAAAATCCGCTCTCCAATAGATCTTGCTCATAACCAAACAAGGTGGTGGGCGCAGGACAAGTTGGGTTTGCTTCACGGCATGTGGCGCCCGGTGCAGACATGCATTTTCCGTCAGCAAAATGGCAGCCGTCCCATTTGTTTCATGTTTAACAAAAATGCCCATACATTCTCATCCAAAAAAGTTGCTTCCACCGGTTCCAACTTAGTCTCTTGTTACAATGGCACCACAAGAAAGTGGTGACTATAAATCAGATGTTTAAAATAATTTTAGCTTATCAGTTATGGTGACGTGTATATTATACAGGGCAAAACTCACCATCTAACGCCTACAAACAAGGATAGGGACATATAGGGTACAACAAGCCCCCTTCAGAGCTATCTGACTTATTGTGTGTGCCAATAATCAATCAATCAATGACGAGCATAAAAATCTCATCCAGATGCAGCCGCAACTCTCGCCAAGTCGTTGCTCTCCTGTTTATCAAACTCCTCCATCAGCTCCCGTTGCCGTGGTGTCAGCTCCCTACAAATGGCATATAGACAAAATAAAATGTTGATTTTGGTGTTTCTTTTCTTTTCTTCTGTCAACTGAAATTTTGCCGAGGCAAAGGAACATACGTTGGGACTCTGATGTTGAAGTGGACATAATGATTCCCGTATGATGACGAATTCTTCGCCTTTATTCCTGCAAAAATAAAGAGAGGGACATGTGTGTTAATAATAATATTTGGATCGAAATCTAACGACCTGGATAAAGGAGTTTCTTTTAGGTGATCACAATGACCAACCTTTGCCCCGTAGGACAACCTTCTCTCCTGGTTGGGTACCTTGGCGAACCTAGACAGGGAATACAAACGCAACGTGAGCCTTAGGAAATACAGCATCATCCAACAAATACAAGCAGCGTAGTCAGCTCGTGTCATTTGCCATAACCCCAAAAGTGAACTCAATAGTCCATGTATACCTACCTTGACTGAAACATTTCCGGTGAGGGTAGGTATTGTAACAGTCCCACCTAGCACAGCCTGTAAATCAAGCAGTTTTAAATACCCAAAAATATACAGAGCAATGCATCGTATTTCCGTATTTTTTATTTTTCAAATAAACTAACTAACAGAGCCTAATACACATCGCAGCTGTATCAATGGCCTAACAGTATCACGTAAGTCTAGTGACAGACAACATAGAAAAGTACAAGATGGCAAAGAAGACCGCAAAACGAGCTGTGAGTGAACAAGGGGTCAGGCGTATGAGGACCTCTACCAGCACTTACACACAAAGAAAGGCGAAAGGGACATCTATAAGATGGCCAAGATCCGAGAGAGAAAGACGTGGGATGTCGACCAAAGTCAAATGCATCAATGACGGAGCAGACCAGCTCCTAGTGAAGAACTAAGAGATTAAGCATAGATGAAGGAGTACTTCGACAAGTTGTTCAATGGGGAGAATGAGAGCTCTGTGATAGACAACAGCAGGCGTACGGCGAATCCAGGAGTCTGAGGTCAAGGAGGCTTTAAAAAGATGAAAGGAGGCAAGGCGATGGACCCTAGTTGTATCCCCATTGAGGTGTGGAGAGGCCTTGGAGACATAGCGATAGTATGGCTAACTAAGCTTTTCAACTTCATTTTTCGGGCAAACAAGATACCAGAAGAATGCAGACGGGGTATATTGTACCAATTTTCAAGAATAAGGGGAAGTTTCAGAGTTTGTACTAATTACCATGGAATTGAGCAATAAAGCTATGGGAGAGAGTCATTGAGCACCGCTTAAGAAGAATGACAAGCGTGACCAAAAATTAGTTTGGTTTCATGCCTGGGAGGTCGACCATGGAAGCCATTTTCTTGGTACGACAACTTATGAAGAGATACCGGGAGAAAAAGAAGGAACTGCATATGGTGTTCATTGACTTGGAGAAGGCCTACGATAAGATACCACAGAATGTCATGTGGTGGCCTTGGAAAAACACAAAGTCCCAACAAAGTACATTACTCTCAATAAGGACATGTACGATAATGTTGTGACAAGTGTTCGAACAAGTGATGGCGACACTGTGACTTTCTGATTAAAATAGGACTGCGCAACGGGTCAGCTTTGAGCCCTTATCTTTTTGCTTTGGTGATGAATGAAGCCACAAGGGATGTACAAGGAGATATCCCATGGTGTATGCTCTTTGCAGATGATGTGGTGCTAGTCGATGATAGTCGGACGGGGTTAATAGAAAGTTAGAGATATGGAGGCGAACCTTAGAATCGAAAGGTTTTAGGCTTAGTAAAACTAAAACCGAGTAAATGTGATGCGATTTGAGTACTACTAAGCATGAGGAGGAGGAGGAGGTTAGCCTTGATGGGCAGTGGTGCCTCAGAAGGACACCTTTCGATACTTGGGTCAATGCTGCAGAAGGATGGGGATATCGATGAAGATGTGAACACGAATCAAAACCAAATGGATGAAGTGGCGCACAAGCTTCTGTGTTCTCTGTGACAAGAAAGTGCCCCAAAAGCTAAAAGGCAGGTTCTATAAGACAGCGATTTGACTCGCAATGTTCTGTGGCGCTGAGTGTTGACCGACTAAAAGGCGACATTCAACAGTTAGGTGTAGCGGAGATGCGTATGTTGAGATGAATGTGGCCACACAAGGACCGGATCCAAAAAAAATGATATACAGGATAGAGTTGGGGTAGCACCAATTGAAAAGAAGTTTGTCCAGCATCGTCTGAGATGGTTGAAAAGCTTCAATGCATAGCGGACGTCTAAAGCGTATTGATAATGTCAAGAGAGGTTGGGGTAGACCGAACTTGACATGGGAGGAGTCCGTAAAGAAAGATATGAAGGGCTGGAGTATCACCAAAGAACTAGACATGGACAGGGATGCGTGGAGGCTTGCTATCCATGTGCCAGAACCATGAGTTGGTTGCGACATCTTACGGGTTTCAGCTCTAGCCTACCCCAACTTGTGTGGGACTAAAGGCTTTGTTGTTGTTATTGTTGTTGTAAAGAAAGATGTGATCTGCATAATACAGTTACTCAAGAGTTGTGGGAACACCAACAGGGGAGGGCAAAAATACTAAGAGAGTTCACCTGGGCCATGCTTAGAACAGCATCAACATGCACATGGTTGCCTTCTCTACGGAAGATAGGATCCTCTCTGACCTGTAATAGGAAAATGAGTATTAGGGCTCCTTTACAAAAGCACTTACAAATGAAGATTTTCTTTTCATAGAAAAATATTAAAGAATTAGTAAATTGTCCTCACTAACTAGATTCCACAGTGCAGCAACAGCAAACAAACCATGATTTCACTTGAAATATACCAATTTAACTGACAGATAGAGTTGGAAATTTGACCAAAGAGAAATGTAACCTTGATAGTCAAAAGAAGGTCACCAGGCTTATTGCGCTCAATATCTGCACCACCCTGACCACGAACCTTCATAGTCTCATTGTCATCAATTCCTGAAGAACCATTCTAGTTATATATAATACACATAAATATGTAAGTATTTTCCTGGACTCCAAAAGAACTTGCGCAGTTGCATACTTGTAGCAAAGACTACTCAAACATTAACAGAGAAGGAAGAATAATTAAATAGAAGCATATTTAATAGAACAGTGAGATGAGCTATTGCCGTTAAACAGGGGTCTGGTGGGGGCGCCAGAAAATTGCAAAACATTTTTTAGTATATGTGCCTAATACTAAATACCTAACAAGTTAATGCAACTTTAAGTCTTTAAGACTATTTGTCCAGATTATGACGATGATTAGGCCAAATTATACTATCTATAGTGTAAATTTCACAAACTTTGAACTGTGGTACCCCCAAGTCTAAGATTCTAGATCCACTAGTGCTGTTAAAAGTACCATCTTTACATTAGTAGCGCTATAATAAATGAACTCTAGAAGGGGAGATCTACTTCTGCATTGTGTCAAGTAGTTGGGTTGCTTTCAGTGGTATGTCCACCTAGGTAAGTGTTATGGTGCTGCTAGCGGGAGGGCGCGAGAGGGCCGGCCGGGGGCCTTTTGCCCACGGCCGGTGGCAAGAGGGAAGGGATTTCCTTCTTAATTCTTGCTTGATTAGATTGATACATCTCCTCTCTTTATATAGAGAGGTTTACTTGACTCCTAAACCAACGACCCTTATCTCTAATTAACCCTAAGACTAACGGGCTATACCGCCAGCCCAGGCCCATTAGGTACTCTAACACTACACCCCACCTAGACATGCAGCTTGTCCTCGAGCTGCAGCCTAACCAACGTATAACCATGACCCGACGCAACACAAACGTAACACCTAAAAACAAGCCTTTTACATCTCGGCTCGTGTTCTTACTCTCAACCTGAAATGGACTGGGACGCTTTATTTTGGACCCCTTAACAAAAAGTGGACACCATCCGCACGTCGGACGTGCACGTGTACAGCCACCTGGATCCCATGAACACCATCTGGACAAAAGGAGTGCATGTGTATGGCCACCTGGAAGTGGTCGCAAGAGCGACCAGCGGAGGCGCCCTTGCGGCGGCCGGGGGCGGAATGTAGTGGTGTTACGCGGTGCGCTCCTGTCGAGGAGGGGTGTGCCCTCCCCCTAACCACCGATGTCGCAGACTTTGAGGTCGCTGCCCGCGGGGAAAACAGCATGCCCGCCGCCCGTGGGGGAAACCGCATGCCCAAGATCCCCGACGCAGCGAACGAGATCGAGGTCCTTTGCGCAGCGAAGGGCAACTTGAAGGAGCGGCAGCTGCAGACCACGCATCTCCCGCACACGCCGACGCGCTAGGAGGCCGCGCGCAGCAGCCAGCAGCCTCACCGCCGCCGACACATGGCGGGTAGCGACCCAAGACGGAAGCGGTGACGGCAAGGGCGGGAACCGGACTTGTTGGATCGGAACTCCCGCTGGCGCGGTCGTAGCTGGCCCGGGGCTGAGTGGTGGCGGCGGCGGCTGCTACAGCGGGGCCATGGCCGCGACGGGGCCCTCGAGGGGCTGGGACGGCCACGGCAACCCGGGCAGGGTGGTGACGGGGGGCGGCTGCAGCGGGCCGAAGGGCGCGGCGGAGGCCGCCAGGAGCGGCGGCTGCCACGGCAGCCAGGGCTGCTACTGCAGCGGCCCGGCGACCACAGCGGAGGCCGCCAAAAGCGGGGGCTGCCACAGCAGCAAGGGCGACCCGGTGGTGGCGGGTGCCTGCTGTTGGTGTGGCGGCTGCTGCAGCGGGCCAAAGGGCGCGCTCGTAGCCGGCCCGGAGCTGAGTGGCGGCGGCGCCGGCTGCTGCAGTGGCTGCTGCAGCGTAGCCACGGCCGTGGCGGGGGCCGCAAGGGCCTGGGACGGCCACGGCGACCAGGGCGGGGTGGTGGTGGTGGGCGGCTGCAGCTGCAGCTGCGGCTGCCGCGGGCCGAAGGGTGCGGCGGAGGCCGCCAGGAGCGGCGGCTGCCACGGCAGCCCGGGCTGCTGCTGCAGCGGCCCGGCGACCGCGGCGGAGGCCGCCAGATGCGGCGGCTGCCACGGCAGGAGCAGCGGCCCGGTGCGGCGGCTGGTGGCGCGGCCGGCGGCGGCCCGTAGGGGCCGACCAAGTAGAGGCGGATCCCTTGGACCGCGGTGGCGAGATCGTGGAGGACCGCGGTCATCTCCGCCAGGGAGAGAACGGCGGCGGCGGTGTGCGACTACGTCGGGTGGGAAGAACTCGGTGGAGGGCTGGACATGATCGAACCCGGGAAAGCTGATACCAAGTGTTATGGTGCTGCTAGCGGGAGGGCGCGAGAGGGCGGGCCAGGGGCCTTTTGCCCACGGCCGGTGGCAAGAGGGAAGGGATTTCCTTCTTAATTCTTGCTTGATTAGATTCATACATCTCCTCTCTTTATATAGAGAGGTTTACTTGACTCCCAAGCCAACGACCCTTATCTCTAATTAACCCTAAGACTAACGGGCTATACCGTCAGCCCAGGCCCACTAGGTACTCTAACAGTAAGTCAAATCCTAGTTCACACTTTACAGCAAGCAAAGCTACTGATAAACAAACGGTAATGTTACCCAGCTGACGTTCGCTGGGAGAGGGATAGCAAGTGAACACCATTTGATGGCAGTTTTAGTTGTGAAGAAAAATCAAACGGAGGCAGTTTTTAAGCGAAAAATGTCTTCTCTGAGGAAACTGCCATGTCACTCTGAAGAAATTGCCACCCCCTCAAAACTAAAAATGCCACCTAAAATGTTCGCGTGTGCCACCCTCCATGGCGAACGTTCGCCAGTTATGAGTGTCCTAAACGAAAAGGATATGCAAAATGAATATGTTTGGCTTTGTGGCCATGGGCCAATCTACCGTACCTAGTTTACATGGTTGCCAATTTTTTGGCACGCCCATGCCCCTTGTCACTCTAGTTCACTGGCCAAACCATGGGCAAGTAAAATATTATCCAGAAAGAACCAAGAGCTCTGTATACCCAAATTCATAGTTGCAAGTTACAAGTCAGATATCAAGCATATACACGGTAAAGATTAGTCATTTTTACCAGCCATTATGTCAAGCTTGGCTGATTTTTTTCCCTTGACAAGCTGATTGCCCTTACATGTCTTGCAAAAACTCTTCAAGTGAAACATGGAAGAGCAGATTAAGTTAGGATAAATCATAGAAAAGAAAGTTCAGAATTAATAATTTACTGCACAATCACATTGAGCAATTCATATCATGTACTTGGCATAATGCAGAAATTTTAGGAATTACTACTACCCCAAATTGTTTAAAGCATCAAACATGTTAATTCACCTCATATCACAGTGATGTAACTGAGTATCGTAACAGACAGCAACTTCACCTCATATGACAATATTACCATGAACACTAAACTCGGAGGAACAAGTAGACAAAATATGCCTTTGAAGAAGAAATGTACCTTCACAACTTTTCCACTTCCACCGCACCGAGGACAAGTAGATTCAAGACTCAACATACCCCTCTGGATGAACATCTGTACTCACAAGACGACATTTTGAAGGTCAGGAAAGTAATCTCCAAGTGACATACTCTGTCAAAGCATCATTTAAAAGGAGGCATACCACACCAGCACCTCTACAAGCTTTACATGTTTGAGGTACAGTGCCAGGTGGAACACCACTTCCATCTGCAATCAATAAATATAACACTTGAGCCATAGGGAGTGGGGGTGTGCACACTTCAGCAAATTCCTACATCAATGGAATAATAAACAGATGATAACACGTACTGCAGGTCCCACAGAGAACATCAGCCTCATATGTAATGGTTTTTCTGCATCCTTGGACAGCTTCCATGAATGACAATTCAACAGGAATCTACAATTGAGAAAAAGAAAAATGAGCATTGAAACTATATATCAAGTTTAAAGTAACCGTTGCAATGAAGAAGAATAACCTCGACATCTTGGCCTCCTGTTGAGGTGAACGCACTGTCAAAGATCTGGTTGACATGGCAAAATACAGAAGTATGAGGCATGCATGATGGTTCATAGTTAAATGAAACAACAACATAAATTCTCAGAAATGAAGGGCTAAGAAGATTTTGGCGAATGCAAATAATTAAGGATATTATCAAATCTGCCTGGCCCTCCAAATATGAAAGACCATTATCATAGTCATTTAAAAAAATCAAAGAACTACTTATAATATGTTTAAAGTATACATAAGCCTAGGTCTTTCACTTGAAGAATAAAGGAACAGCATTAGATTAAAAACCATAAGTGTACTACAATGTTTACATGAACACCTTTGTACGATTTATTTACTTTAGAAGTCATGTATGGGTTGTTCGCCCCTTTTCTTCTATCTATATATTTCACATGCAGTTCTCCTGCATTGTTCAAACAAAAAAAACGTCCACTTATGTTTTGAAGTCCCTGTATTGAAGGCAATCACATATTTTGAGTTTGTAAAGGAACAGCCTCATGCATTACTTCAACAGCTTACAGTGACAGCCAAAAAAAATTACTGATACTAAATAAAAAACAAAGGACCTCTTACATCATTAAAAATATCACTAAATTGATTATCACCAGCAAAGTCCCCACCGCCGCCAGGGAAACCATCTGGGCCACCACCTGATGCTTGGCGCTCATAAGCTTCAGCTCCAAGCTGCCAACATGTAATAGTTAACACATAAGCACTAGATTTTGTGTATCTTAGAATTAATTTTGGTGATTAGAAAACCAATGCTATCATTATGTAAGCAAGTTTAGATAAACAGTTGACACAGAAAGAAATGAAATTAAAAAGTTGTTTCTTATTTATGATGGCATTGAGTTTATATATTAATATTATATTATTTTCATACAAAACAAAGTAAGAACCTGATCATATGTTTCGCGCTTATCATCATCCTTCAAAACCTAAGAGAAAATCACGAACAATAGCAGTATTTTAGATAAACACATCCACCATGGTTCACCAAACAGAATAAATTGTGTCTACGAAAACTTTATACCTCATAGGCTCGGTTAACTTCTTGGAATTTCTTTTCTGCGCCAGAATCATCTTTATTAGTATCGGGATGGAACTTCTTTGCAAGCTGGAGAAGCATGCCAGTTAAGCTAAAATTTGATGAGCTAACAAATGTCAAGACAAAGGAGACAGAAAGATCATCTAGTACATGAAGATCATGAGGATTGTTGATCAAACGGCCCGAAGATATAAAAAATACAAGGTAGTTGATCCTCAACGATAGATCAAAAGAATTTGATCATTGAGACATATAGTCTCTGTAAGGGGGCAGGACTATCTCTCGCATAAGCTATCATTCACAAGAAATAGTTTCTCTATTGGTCCAGAAAGTGTTCCATGTAGGGAAAAATCTATGTGTTGCAGAAGTAAACAATCACCTGTCTGGAACTTAATAATGTGTGCACCATGACCCAACTATACTCATTGGCTTCTAAAACCAGCACTAGTAATTTCAGTTTAGAAACCTCATGACAAAGTGTACCAAAAGTGAGGGCAATTTATTTCTTTTAAACAAGAAACTGTAGGCTAATATAACATTGCCACTGAGCAGGGCCTAGCATTATCTAATTGTTTCTCTGGATTTTGCCATGTTCTATAGATCGGCAAGTGCGAGGTGGCTTGGCTGAAAAGGTGAAATACAAATAACGTATCTAGTTTCTGAAAGACATCGTGTGACAAGAAAAGATGTTCCTGCATCTTCCTCCTCAAAATATACACTCTTTGGGGGAAGGACGATAGGTGTTACAAAGGCAGTATAACTGGTTTCTGCCAAGGCTACTGGCAGCATGCTAATCCATTCTACAGAAGCCCTGGAAGATGAGCACATCAAAGCTTGTGGTGATGTGTTCTATTGGACCTCAACCACCAGTAGCGAGCATAAACTTCTTAAAAAACCTTAGCGATTTTCCCTGCTTTAGCCAAAATTTAAAAATTCCCAAACAGATCTTGACTAGCCAATCCTGAAGAAAAGATCCAGATAGGCATTAGTGATCAATTATAGTGCATTTCTGCACATAACGAGCTAACGAGAGGATATGATGGCATGGATGTCAAATTTCTTTATTTATTTGGTCCAGGCCCTGTTTCATGTTAACCATTCTGGTATAGTATAGTAACATCTTGGAATAAACAGGAACCTCCAGAAAGTTAATCAACTTATAACTGATCAATAATGAATATTGTAAGCCTTAATTAATATAAAGTGAATACAGACCCCATAATATGCCTTCTTTATGTCTGATGCAGAAGCATCCGAGCTCACGCCAAGCACATCATAGTAATCCCTTGCATCCACCCTCGCTGTGGCTAAAATCATAAAAATATAAGTTCTTAACTTCTTATCATAGAAATAAACAAAAGGAACATAGAATTAGGGTTGCAAATGGTCCAAGTTAAATGACAATATGGGTGCTGGTAAATGATAAAATCAAGTAGAAATTTACATTGTCTCTTTGTACTTCATACAGCCGTCATGGTAAAGGTTCAACAAGACATAGCCCGCCTAAGTGACTGAGCAGCAGCAACAAGCTGGGCAGCTCTGGAAAGGAGAAATCGGGGAGGAGGGGCAAGGGGGGGATGTCAGGAAAGGAAAGTCCGACCATGTCCAAAACCCATTTGTCCCAGTAAACTACTGCTTTACTTTGGTTAGGTATGCCTTCATATGCAGCTTCCACAAACAACCAAGTTCACCATCTTTTCACGACAGTGCTTTTTTGCGCACCTAGGAACACTTCTTCTAACCTTCATAGAGGTGATGCGCTTTTTTAAGGACGGGTAGCAATAACCCAGCTTCAGGGCCACTCCAATTTGCAGAATTTCAAGAACACTAAGATAGGGAAAATGCAGGATTGCAATTGCACGACCTCTTGAGTCTTACATGCCCAGAAACCGTACGAATTTGCACGAGGGTGTCTTCCATTTACATCATACGGAAAACATAGAAAGTAATGAGCCATAGCAATCCCAAGCGGTTCCGTTAGATAAGTGCGAAGTAGCACATAGGAAAATTTCATAAGATTGAAAGTCCTATAAATCAAACTACCACTACAGAAAGAATTTCGAAGGATCATAACCTACTCAATTCATTTGAAGACACACATGGCCCATTAGGAAGCTAGAGCCAAGAGTCAGATGAGTGTACCAATTTTGCTCTATTCATACTTCCATAGTTTGAAAACAGGCGAAAGAAAACGAACTTCCCATTTAGGGTTTGACACATTAGCAACAAACTACTGGGAATTTGACAATGTTATACGTTTGTATACAACTAGTGCTGCCTGGAAGATTAGCTTATAAAGTGTGTAGCAGCTGCATGATCTACAAAATAATATAACCCTGAAGCCCCCCCCCCCCCTCCTACGATTTTATCTCCCCTTTCGAATCCCTTCCTAACAGCCAATGTACTTATAACATATTGTGTACCAAAAGCCGGCAAAAGAAAAAGAGAGCCCATCGTGATTGAAATAGGGCACAGGCCTAGCTAGCACTTAGCATCGGCACGAACGGACACACAGATCAGTTCTGTCCGTTTCCTGGCTGCTGCAGCGATCCGATCAACGCCTCACGCCGGCTGCCTGCTGTCAGAGCGGCGATCTATAGCGCTGTCGTTTGGGGGCGGCTGGGCAGCGATCCACAGGTGCACTGCCGTTTGGCAGGCCACACAACAGTGCAGCAAGGACATAAGAAAAAGGGTTAGTTTACTTTCGTCATTAGATTACTTCATGCCTGTAACCCTAAATAGAATTGTAGAAACTTCGAACATTAAATTCTAACTATGAAATTTCTGATTTCCTCCGTGTGCTTACGCGTACATGAAAAGGAAGAGAGCTCAATCAATTCATAATTTTATCGATCCAATAAGTTGAGTTCTCAAGACATCATTACCAGGTTGACAACAGGCGTATAGATCGTATACAAGATTTAACTGTCCAATTATGCTTATTTATAGATATGAAGAGGAAGAGTTCAGTTTAGAACATTTTCAAGTCAATTGGAACTAGTAGCCAATTTTACTTCTGAAGAAATTATCTAGACCATCAAGTGTGTCAATCGTGATGGTTGTAAATTATATTGCAGAACAACGGGCATATTTTGAGTATCTAGGTGTTACAATATTTACCATGCTATGTGATTGTGTCTATTATGATTGTGATCGATGCTTCTAGTTCAAGCCCTGCCCCCCTATCACAATTTCCTGGCTCCGTCCCTGCTTCTTTTTCCTATTGCAGTGAAGTACGATAATCTTGTCTGGTTAAGATGTTTTTATATGCTTAGGTGTTAGCTCTTTTATTTTCCATACTCAATTAGGGAAGTGATATGTTATTGCACTCAAGCAGAGATGAAATGTGATGAGGAAAACCATTGGTTAACAGAATGCATGCAACTACAATCTGATGTACTGACCGCAGAGCAGCTTAAAAATAAGCGCAATAATTACAAAATGGCCAACACTTGGCTTCCAACTTTCAACTCTGGCAGTGGTTATAGAACTGAAGTACGCCCGCGCAGGTAGACAAACTGCTGTCTTAAAAATGGTATTACACAGCAGAACACATCAAATCTACCGGAGGGCTTACCATGGAACGACCTGCTGGGGCACCACCAACTCGGGCTCCTTCTCTCCCTCGCTGTTCAGGGATCTCGGGTCAGCTTTTCTCGGACAATTCACGCGAAACTATCGAACTTTAAACTTCAAGCGAGGGGGCTGACCTGGATCGGGAAGCCGCGACGGGGCGCCCCACGCCGACGAGGCGGCGGGCAGATGGCGGGAGAACACCTCGAGCTGGCATGAAGGTAAAATGGGTTAGCCTGAGGAACCAGGGTTGGATGGGAGGAGAAGCGGGAGGGGGGAGGGGGGATGGGAGGGGCATGAGCTCACCGTCGACTTCGAGGAGTTCACGACGGCGGCGAGCCTAGAGGCGGCGACGCGCGCCATGGGGTGCGGAGCTGAGGAAACCCTACGTTGTGCAGGAGGCGGAAACTACACGGAAGAGCCGTGAAGGGTTTTAGCTGTGTTTCAAAAGCCGAAATGATTCAGAAAAATGAAATTCAATATCTAAGGTTTGGTTTTAGCTGTGTTTCAAAAGCCGAAAGGATTCAGAAAAATGAAATTCAATGTCCAAGGTTTCGATCTGAAGTAAACGCGTGTATTTTCAAATAGAAAGATTGAATTGTGGGTGCTTTCTAATTTATCCTCATTGTTGATAGGAGTTGATGATTTATACTAAGACAATGTCGTGCATTGAAACAGGATATAAATATTCTGTTACGTTAATTCATATGCATGTTAATGTGATTATATGTAATAAATAAATAAATCTAAAGATGATATGTTTCTTTGATTATTTTTATCCGTAGATGCTGATTTATATAACAATTGGAAACTTCACGAACACGCTATGGTTATGGGCCTTATACCTGGCCATGGGTCGAGCCGGGCCGGGCCTAAAAAAGCCCATAGAAGAAAAGTGAGGCACAGGCCCGGCCCTAGCCCTATCACGGACCTACTTTTCAAGCCTAAGCCCGGCTCATTTGTTGAAAAGCCCGTCGGGCCTAGGGCCGCAGGCCGGGCCTCTTCCTTAAAATCTCAATATGCCAAGCCCAAGCCCGACCCGGCCCTGCTGGTGGGCTCAAAACTCAGGCCCAAGCCCGGCCCACGGGCAAACCCGTCGGGCCTAGGCCCTGGATTTTCTGGTCAGGCCTGGGTGGGCCGGGCCTGAGGTGGACAGATATATGGGGCCTCGACTCGATGCCACATGTTAGAATGTGTTTGGTTTGAGAGAGATACTAGGGTGGTTATGAGTTCCGCCTAGCTCAACTGGTCGGGGGGAGTGGGCGTACAAACCCACCACCTGAGTTTAAATCCTTACGGAAGCGAATTGAGGTTTTATTTATTTTCAAGGACTAACCTTTCATGGTACTCATGCAATTTATTTAGAGGACCAAGCTTGGTTATTAACCAAGATAAAAATCCTGATACTCATGCATAATGGTTGTATGCATCCTTAGTTGGTGCGGAGGCCGGGGAAGTGAAATCCTCCCCCATTTTAAAGGTCTCTCGTACCCCCTCGTCGCTCGCCCCTCCAGAGCGATCAAGGGGACCAACCCTAGCCCCCAGACGCCTCGATCCCATTCCTCCTTCCCCTCCATCGCCGTCGGGAGACAGCGCTGGGAAGACCCCGTGCGTTCGATGGTGGCGGAGGAGGGCTGCTCCTCCTTTCCAGACTATACGGTGGCGAGGGCGCCAGATTCGCGGAGGTACAGTCTCTTCCTCGATCCATGGTGGTGTGGTGGCTCCTGTTGGAGACGTGTGTGGTGATGCGGGGTGAGATGGCGAGAGGATGGGGGTGGGGCTGGGCATGGCCGGTGGCGGCGGCGGCGTTCGGCCTGGATTCGGTCTTGGCGGACGCGGCAGCGACTCCAGCCTGGATCCGAACATGACGGCGGCAGTGTCCCCTTCGTCGGGGATGACGGGCCAGATGGTGGGTCCCCATGGCGGCGCCGGTGGCGGCGGATCTTGGGATCCCGTTCCTGAGGACGTCGCAGGATGCGCGTGGCACTGGAGCTTCCTCTGGCGTTGATGACGCGTGACGCGGGATCGCGCCGGCAATTGATGTTGTATGGGGGACCACAATGGCTGGCGCGACGGTGGATGCTCCCTGCAGCGCACAAAATCGGGAAGGCGACCCCTCTTCATCAACATTAGGGAACTCCGGGATCGTGTGGGCTATTCGGAGTTTGGATCTCGAGGTGGTGACGGCCTTCTAAGGTTGGTGGCGGTATGGGACGTCCCTTCCATCAACAGATCGGGTTCGATGCGGCTCGGCAAGTGACGCATGTGCCTCACTCGGGGTTGTCAGGGGGTGCCTGTCGCCGACAGGTGAAGCCACCGGTGTATGTGCTATCGGTGGATGCTACGCACTGCATCTTATATGGAGACGTCAAGTCATGCTTGCTACCGGCAGGTGATGCACGTTGGCTCTGACGGAGGTGTCATGTTTAGCATGTTGTTGTCGGATCGAAGGTGGTGCGATAGCAGCGGGAGGCAGGCGGTATGGGACGTCTTTGTCTTTCGTTGTCTCTTCTAGAGGTATGTGGCTATCAAGCTGTCGGTAGACAGATAAGGGAGGATGGTACAAATGGCTTCAGCGATGAGTTTATGCACTCCGGTGGATACACAAGATCTTTGATCAAACTATGTTGTCGTGCGCCTGTGTCGTGCCCTTGCTAAAGGTGGTGGATTGAAGCTCTGCTTTGGGGATGAGAATTCGTAGTTCAACCTTGTGGTAGACTCGCCATCATCGGTGCACATGCGGCAATTCCTTCTTAAGTGTGTGATACGTCTCCAACGTATCTACTTTTCCAAACTCTTTTGCCCTTGTTTTGGACTCTAATTTGCATGATTTGAATGAAACTAACCCAGACTGACGTTATTTTCAGCAGAACTGCCATGGTGTTGTTTTTGTGCAGAAATAAAAGTTCTCGGAATGACCTGAAAATTGACGAGGAATTTTTGTGGAATATATAAAAAACACCAAAGAAAGAATCAACCGAGGAGGAGCTGCCAGTGGGCCATGAGCCGAGGAGGCGCGGGCCCCCCTGGTCGCACCTGGTAGGCTCGTGGGGCCCACGTGGCTCCTCCGACCGCCTCTCCTGCTCCATATAACCCTATTCGTCCCAGAAAAAATCAAGAAGAAATAATCGCGTTTTACGATACGGAGCCGCCACCACCACATGTTCTTCCTCCGGAGGGCAGATCTGGAGTCTGTTTTGGGCTCCGGAGAGTGGAAATCGAAGCCATCGTCATCATCAACCATCCTCCATCGCCAATTTCATGATGCTCTTCATCGTTCGTGAGTAATCTTATCGTAGGCTTGTTGGACGGTGATGAGTTGGATGAGATCTATCATGTAATCGAGTTAGTTTTGATAGGGTTTGATCCCTAGTATCCACTATGTTCTAAGTTTGATGTTGCTACTACTTTGCTATGCTTAATGCTTGTCACTAGGGCCCGAGTGCCATGATTTTAGATCTGAACCTATTATGTTTTCATCAATATATGTGAGTTCTTGATCCTATCTTGCAAGTTGTAGTCACCTACTATGTGTTATGACCCGACAACCCTGGAGTGACAATAGCCAGAACCACTCCCGGAGATGACCATAGTATGAGGATTCCATGTATTCACCATGTGTTAATGCTTTGTTCGGGTACTCTATTAAAAGGAGACCTTAATATCCCTTAGTTTCCATTAGGACCCCGCTGCCATGGGAGGGATGGACGAAAGATGTCATGCAAGTTCTTTTCCCTAAGCACGTATGACTATATACGAAATACATGCCTACATTACATTGACGAACTGGAGCTAGTTACATATGACCCTATGTTATAACTGATACATGATGAATATCATCCGACATAATCATCCATCACCGATCCAATGCCTACGAGCTTTTCCTATACTGGTTCTTGCTTAGTTACTTTTCTGCTACTGCTATCACACTTGCTATACCAATCACTACTGCTACTGTTACCGCTACTACTGTTACTATCATATTACTTTGCTACTAAAACTTTGCTGCAGATACTAAATCTTTCAGGTGTGGTTGAATTGACAACTCAACTGCTAATACTCGAGGATATTCTTTGGCTCCCCTTGTGTCGAATCAATAAATTTGGGTTGAATACTTTACCCTCGAAAACTGTTGCGATCCCCTATACTTGTGGGTTATCAGTGTGTAGCCTAGGAGTTGTGTATTTTTCGTTTATGTTGTGTCTTGTATCATAGGGATTAGTGGCTATCTGGGGAGGTATTGTCAAGGTATATGGCCTCGGGATTTGTTTTCCATTTTATTTTCGGGTTGATGGTGTTCGGCTGCTAGATTTTGCACTATTAATAATATATGACTGCATGCATCGTTCTGATGCAAAGGCCGAGGTTGTCCTCATTTAAAAAAATGGTTATGAATAGCCATTTTTTTTTGTTGGGTGCTAGTACACGTTTTGTTTGGTTTAAAGGATGCAACATGGTTGGCTATGGCCTTTTTTTATTTTTAATCAAACTACTGTTTTCTCATCCTATCTCTCCACCCATCAATTGGGGCATATGTAACGGAAGTCATCTTTCACTTCCGAGCTCATTAGCTCGGGATGAACAATAAATTCCAAAACTAATAATAATTCGAAAAATCTTATTTTGTTGGAAACTTTGCCAAATATTATCGGTGCTTGAAAATTTTCACCCCGAAACAACATTCATGGAAGTCACAGCAAAAAAACAAAACCATCACTCCAAAAATGCTTTCGAATATATCACTTTTGGAGCATCGATTTTATATTTTTAACATGACTTTTAGAAATTTTATTGTAAGATAAAAAATTACAGGCACATAAGACATTTATAAAAGTTTGCACCCAAAAATAGGATTTTTTGAAAAGAAAGTACTATTTTTTTTTTATTTTATTGTTCACTAGGGTGCATTTGAGCTCCGAAGTAGATACTCCGCGACCGAGGGCATGGATGCGGTCTCTCATGAGGATTTAAATGAGTAAATTTCCTCAATTAAATCTTCTATGATGACCGAGGTCAAATCTTTGTTTAAAGAATTTCTTGATGGTCTCAAACTTTCTACCGATCCGTTGCTAGTGGTTAATCCCACTAACTCAGAGTCGGATGCCAACTCCGGTAAGTAGGGGGCTAGTGGTGGTAAGGATAAAGGGCATCAAGGAAAGGATAGGTCGGGAACCTTTGCCTCGGTTCCCCCTCCTATGTTCTGTGGAGGACTGGTCCACCCACCGCATATTATCAACCTTGGTCCTCCTCCTAAACTTGTGAAGAATGATTTTGCTAATTGGGTTTTGAAGAATCATTGAGAAAGGGTACCGCCCACATGATCCAAGCAACCTCACCCCAAGAGAAGAGGCCGACAATCAACTCAATCACTCCACCTTGTTCATTCTTTAGCGTGCAACCCCCTTGAAGATCTTGCTCAATCGCGTCCCTTCACTCGTGGAAAGGTTGTTGGGAACACATTGTCTCCATGTATAAGGGAAGGCCGAGTATTCAACGGTCAAACTTTGGGATGGTTCTTGGTGAGGCTGATGAGTTTGTAATGATTTAAGATGAGGACCCTCGTGAGCTTTACCAGAGAGTGACAACTCTTGCAGTCGCTCTTCAAGATCATGACAGTAAGGATATGGATGATAATTGGATCAAGCATAAGTTTCTCAAGGCCATCATGACATTCAACAAGGCCATGCCCTTCGTTATTTGCAAAGACCGGACTTTCACTCCTTGTCGTCAAGTGATGTGTTGGATGAATTTATTGCCATGAACATCTCAAACAAGATCGCCGAAAATGCTCTAGATCATGTCCAGCGGTCAAAGAAATCCACATCCAACCTTGCTTTGATGTCCAAGGCTATTCCGGAAGAAGAAGAGTGTTTTCCCGAAGACACCAAATATGCTTACCATGAGCACATGGCTCTTGTGTTAATGTAATTTTGGGGCAACAAGAGAAACTCAAAGGCCTAACTTCTCCAAGAACAACTCAAGTGGCTCTAAAGGCAAGCAACATGCGAGAACTTGTTACAGTTGTGACAATGTGAGTCACTTCATGGTGGATTGCCCATACGAGAAGAGGGAAGACAATGGTGGCAAGCTCATCCACAAAGACAAAGCCGAGTCCTTCCCAACAAGAACAACTTCACCAAGAAGGTGCTTCACAAGTTGGTGGTGGCTCAAGAAGAGTATGTCTCCGATGATGATGATGACGATGATGATGATGATGATGATGACGATGAAGATACAAGTGGTGAGGGAATGGCAATGGGCACGTTATCCATCGCTACTAATTCTCTAACCAAGGTGTTTCTCTTCTACTCCCCCAACGAGAACCACATTGCCAGGTGCCTCATGGCCAAAGGTACAAACAAGGTGACCTCCAGCATAAAAACTATCATCACTACTACTCCTTCCTTGTTGAATTGTGTGGATGAAAATGAGGAGGAGAAAGTAGATGAAAATGAGTTTGACAAGTTCATGAGAAAACTCAAAGGTGAGACCAAGAAGCATTTTTGTTGATATTTTGGAACAACTAGGTGATGCTAGTGATCTCGTTGAAACTCATGAGGAGTCCATCTCTAAGTTGGAGGGGCATAGTCGTGACTATGCGGATGAGATAGCAGATCTTTCCATTGCTCTCAGGGAAGATCGATGTCTTGGTTTGACTCTTGAGGAGTCACACAACGTTGGCCTTGCTAAATTAGGAAAAGATCATTATGCTCTTGCTCTCGCTCATGTGCTCAAATATGAAAAGGTTCCACTTGGGGTTGACCATCATAGACTCCAGGTGGATCATGACACACTTGACAAGGCTCACAAGGCCTTGAAGAATGCTTAGTCTTCTCTAAAGGAGTCTCATGATCAACTCCAAGTAAAACTTACTAAGGAGATAGACACATGTTCCCCTTCATGTTAATTGATAATGGCAATGCTACTAACTCTTGTTATGAGCACGTGCACCTTGTGAAGGATAATGCCAAGTTGAAAGAGCAACTTGCAAAGGGCCTTGTGACATGTATCCAAGGTGAGAAGAACCTAAACGACATTTTAAGTAATCAGAAGGAAGTTGTTGCTAAAGAAGGTATTAGTTCTGCACCCAAGCCTAAGAAGAAGAAGAAGAAGAAGAAGAAGAAGAAGAAGATCAAGATCAAGCAACCTCTCCCGTTCAAGGAAACTTTTGTCAAAACGGGGGAGGATTCTCATAGGAAGAATAAGTGCAATATTACCCCATCCAATGAAGCCAACGACTTTAACCTCTCTTATGTTTTATGTCATGCTAGTGATGGGCATGCTTATGCCACATTTGTTGGTTCTTCTTATGAGTACATTGAATGGTCTATTTGGGTTCCTAAGCCCCTTGTAACTAACATGAAAGGACCCATTAAAGAATGGGTACCTAAATCCAAGAACTGATATCTTATAGGAGTTTGCTTCCAGAGGAGGATCATGGTTGCTTGATAGTGGAGTAACAAATCATATGACCGAAAGTAAGGACTTGGTGGTGGACGTTCAAAGGAATACATGCTCGGCCACTCAAGTCTCCTTTGGTGATGATAAAATTTCAAAGGTATTGGGTCTTGGCAAGGTAGTGATCTCTCCAGAGTTAACTATTGAGAAAGTCATGCTTGCCGAGACCCTTGCATACAATTTACTTTCCGTTCGTCAACTTTCACTCATGGGTTTTTGTACCTTCTTTGGTGTCGACCCCGTGGCCCTTTTGTGGAGCAAGACTCTTAAAGTAGACTTTGTTGGGCATGTCGAGAATGGTCTCTATGTGGTTAACTTTTCGGAGTGACCCACTAAGACTGCGACTTGCCTAATTGCTAAAGTTGATGTGGGATGGCTTTGGCATCACTGGCTATCCCATGTCAATATGAGATCTTTGCAAAGTCTACTCAAAGGGGATCACGTTCTTGGACTAACAAATGTGAGTTTTTCCAAAGATCGGGCTTGCGGTGCTTGTCTCGAAGGAAAGCTACATGAGCAGTCTCATCATCCCACGACTACCTTCTACTCGAAGAGGCCCTTGGAGCTCCTTCATATGGATCTATTTGGTCCTCCATCTTTTGATAGTCTTGGGGTAGAAAGTATTGCTTGGTGACTGTGGATGATTACTCAAGATATACCTGGGTATACTTCTTCAAGAGGAAGAGTGAGACCCAACAAACCATCGTCGACTTTGCAAATGAAGCTCAACGTCAACATAAAGCAAAGATTGATGATTAGAAGTGACAATGGCACTGAGTTCAAGAACTACACCTTGGATGAGTTTCTTAGTGATGAGGGATCAAGCACCAATACTCTGCACCATATATCCCTCAACTAAATGGTGTTGCGGAAAGGAAGAACTGAACATTGATGGATGCGGGAAGGACCATGATGGCGGGATTCAAATCTCCGTACAACTTTTGGGCCAAAGCCATCAACACCGCATGCCATGCATCTAATAGGCTCTACCTATACAAAGGTTTGAACAAGACTCCATATGAGATTCTTATCAGTAACAATCCCAACCTCAAGTACTTCTAGGTGTTTGGTTGTAAGTGTTTCATTCTAAAGAAAGGTGTTGGTTTGTCTAAATTTGAACCTAGAGCTGAAGAGGACATATTTGTTGGTTATGCTACAAACTCTTGTGCTTACCGTGTTCTTAGCAAGTCTAATGGACTTAGCGAGGAGACATGTAACATGGAGTTTGATGAAAATAATGTCTCTCAAGTGGAGCAGAGTGGTCTTGGTGACATAGGTGATGAAATTCCTCCCCAAGCCATAATAAGAATGGGTGTGCGACACTTCCTGTCGGATTTTGGGCTCCGCAAAACCCTTAAGATTCGGACACAAGGGCGTGTGCGAAGATTCCCTGCAACCTTGCCTAACCTAGCTCGCTACTCGATGAACGCAACAACAAACTCGCACGATGACGAGGAAGAAGATGAACACGACAGTTTACCCAGGCTCGGACCGTTGCGAAGCGTAATACCCTACTCTTGCTATGGTGGATTGCCTCCCGAGGAGGTGGTGTGGATGAACTTGTGCAGTGTTCCAGGGCCTCATGAGGGCTCCCTTTGAGGTGTGAGGGGCTCTCCATGGCACGGTGTTGGATGGATGATGGAATGGATCGGATCCCTTTCTATGGTGCAACCTACCCTTTATATATAGTGGAGGCTCGGGTCCTCTTCCCTTATCACAATGGCGGGAAGGGATCCCACAATGGACAATTTTGAAGGGGGACAAGATTATGTGCTCGCCCTGGCCAAAGGCAGTCTTCGCGTGCAAAGTAGCTATCGACGACGCAAGGATGGGCTTAGCGATGACATCCGCCCTGCGGGGCGGGTGGTTGTGGTATTGTTGCACCGGAATGGAAACCTTTTGGGGGGGTGCTTTGGGAACCCGCGTACGTCCTTGGTCCCTTTGCACCAAAGGGGAAACTGCACCACCTGGCGCGCTGGCGCCCGCCTGTCCTTCCTTGCGTCACCCTTGACTCCCTAGGCTGGGCCTTGCATAGAGATCTCTACCGCTCTGAAGGGGTCCTGATGAGGCCCCTCCTCTGTCGATCCTGACGCTGTTCCTTTCTTGCGAGGAAAGGGCCCTCGCGAGGGCCTTGTCTTGAGTGAGGCCACGCATGGCCGCATTTGGTCGATGAAGTGGGCAATGCCCTGGGCCGCAAGCAGGTAAGTCTGGGTACCCCCGTTCCCAAAACACCGACAGTAGCCCCCGGGCCCAAGGCGCGCTTGATCTGGCTTATGGGTGAAGCCTGGAGGACGGTCCGAAGCGCTGCGGGCCCCAAATGCCTGCGGGCCAGGCCCTGCACGCGTCGAACGCCCCGGCAGCGGCGCCTTCGCTCCTCGAGGGCATCCGGAACTGCTCCGAGTCGAACTGATGGGACGTCCGAGTGCATTGCGGGCCATCATTGCTTCCCATTGAATGCTACTGCTGCTTCGGGGCACACGGATGTGACCCTTCAGGTGACAAGAGAGGCGACGTGGACAATATTGTATTGATCGAACCGCCTCGTGCCGCCCAAGAGGCGTACCACGCATGCTCTCCCACAATGCCTCGTGGCTATGGTTGCACCTATAAATCTGCCCTGCCCACGGCAGGGGAAGGGCATTGCAGTTCCGCGGCTTCTCCTTGTTTCCTTTGCTCCGCCAGCAAAACCCCTCTTTCCTTCTCGTCCCCTTGTCCTTCATGGTGTCCGGAGGAAGCGATGTGGGCACAGGGAAGCGGTCGGCTCCTCTGGCCCCTCCGTCCTCCTCTGGAGGCGACGATGGAGGACCTTCAGGGTCGGTGCACTCTCGCCAGCGTTGGGCCCTGGTTGACGAGTAAGTATCTTGTTGCCTCCTTCTTCTCTGCTTCTTCTGCCCGGTGTCCCGAGCATGACCCCCCCTCCTTCTAGGGCGCCCGTGGCCAAGAAACGCAAAATTGGCGAGCTTCAGGAGGAGCTAGAGACGTTGCAGGCCCGGCTGACCACTGCCGAGGCCGCCTTCGATGCCGCCCTCCGGGGCAAGGTTGAGGCCTGGGCGGAGCTGGAGTCTCTCTAGGACCAGGTCCAGGAGGCAGCCGACGCCGTGCAGGCCACCAAGGACGAGGCGACGCATGCCAGGCTGCTGGAGCTCTAGCACGCCAAACAGTTCTGGGCATCGCCGACCACGCGGACGATGCGGTTAACTGGTTTGTTGGGGACGCCCTCGCACTGTCGAGCGTGCGCGGCGACGGGGGCTATCTTGAGTTCTTCCAGAAGGTGGTGGAGGCGCGCGAGACCCATGTCTCCTGTGTGTACGCGGACAGCGCATCCAACACACATGACCTTCTGGACCTCGCCCTGACGCTCATTTTCTCCAACCTCCGCCGTATCGCCCCGACAGCTCGACCTCCGGCACGTCAGGGAGCGGGTGCCCGGAGGGCTCTGACGCCCCCTCAGGGATGAGGTGCGCCCGCTCGTGGAGGCTATGGTGGAGCGGTTCATCCAGGTGCCCACCGCCAGCGAGGAGGACGACTTTGACGCCGAGCCGGCCGGCGGCACAGGCGGTGACGGCGGCTTCTCCCCCTAGGTGTCTTGTGTTCTCCCTTATCGGTACTTGTAATGCCCGAACAAGAACTCTGCCCTGTTGGGCGTTAGTATTTTGCATGTTACCTTTGCCGCCTTGTTTTTCTTCCTCGATTCGCTGGTCGCTCACTGGTGGTGGCGTAGGTTGGTGTCTCTATCGAGGCAGCCTTGGGCCAGCCACTAGTAGGGCCCTCGCGAGACTCTCCCCCTTTGAGGGATGACTCATGGCCATCGCCCCTGCCGGGCCCTGGGCCTTGCGGCTCATCACAATCGAGCCCCTCCCCGTGTGCCTCCTTCCTTGTTGCTTCATTCCTTAGTGGCCTCGGCAACCGCGTGTAGCAATCGTAGTTCCTGGATCCTTATATTAGTGTGCGTAATCCTTATTTTGTCCTCGGAGTTGTTATTAGGCCGGGAGGCTCCTGATTGGTTCGATAGTGTACTTAGCTTTGTATGACGCTGGCAATCCTGTGCGTCGCGAGGCGTGATGGGCCGTTCCGTCAAGCTACGACTCTGTCTGGGATACTTCCTTCCTATCTATTGAACGGTCCAGGGGCCCTTTCGGCACACTGCATCTGTAGGTCCCAGTTACGCTCATTTCCCGACCGCCGCGGCATATGCCCAAAGGGACGCAGCTACGGGGCCAAGCCCCGACACCCTTAATGCCGACAGGAAACCAAGGACGACATCAAGGAGGCGAGTGGCTATATGACCGGTAAGGCTCCTGTGGCATGCTGCTCAGGAGCCCCTTTTCGACGCTCAAATCGCTCTACGTCGGCAGGTCCGAGTCCCGCGCATGTCCCCACCACCGTTAGGTACGACCGGAAACCAAGGACGCACTTCACGGGGCGAGGCTCCGACACTTCTGATGCCGATCAGAAACCAAGGACGACATCAGGGGGGCGAGTGGCCTTATGACCAGTAAGGCTCCTGAGGCGTGCTGCTCAGGAGCCCCCTTTGACGCTTGAGCGATCCCCCATTCCATTCCTCCAGGTGCCGCCTCAGGAGGCCCTGGGGCCTCCCGAGGCTCCATGCTATGATGCCGTGCTGCGGTTGGAGCCCCCGAGCGGGGGTTGACAACTAAAAATGGCGTGCTCCTGAGGCGGCAAGTCCTTGCCGTCCAGCTCTGAGGGGGCCTTGAGGCGGCGCGGAGCATTTGGCTCTTTGCGAAACACCATTCAGAAAGAGAGAACTCAAGTCCGGCAAATGAGGAAACGCAGAGAGAAAAGTTCCCGCCCCCTTTTTTTAAGAAAAATATAAAGTCTAGAAGTTCTCAGACCCCATTCAAAAAAATAGCAGCTCGAGCACCAAAAGAAGCAAGCAAATGTCGCGTCCGGCCCCTAGGCTAGTTTTTGTCTTCCCTCGGCACTGAGCGCATGGTATACATGTTGCATGGGCATAGCCATTGATGGGCAGTGTTGTCTTCTCCGCCAGCTCTAGGCTATGGCTGCCACATTGCGTGGGAGGAACCCCTCCGCGTCCTCGAGGGGCTGTGGGCGTATACAGCCCGCTCATTATTACGTGAGAGTGTCACGGCCATAGATAGCTGGGTAAGCCCCCAGGCGCATGTCCCGGTGACTCCCAACTCCGTTGAGGATCATCCCGTGCATTTCTGCCCGTTTGCACGCCCTTACGACCCTAACCCGAATGCATCGTTCCCCGCGCGACCACAGGATTGCGCTCCTGATGACCCACAAGTATAGGGGATCTATCGTAGTTATTTCGATAAGTAAGAGCGTTGAACCCAACGCGGAGCAGAAGGAAATGATAAGCGATTTTCAGTAAGGTATTCTCTGCAAGCACTGAAATAGTCGGTAACAGATAGTTGTATGATAAGATAATTTGTAACGGGTAGCAAGTAACAATAGTAACAAAGGTGCAGCAATATGGCCCAATCCCTTTTGTAGCAAGGGACAAGCCTGAACGAACTCTTATATAAAGTAAAGCGCTCCCGAGGACACATGGGAATCACTGTCAAGCTAGTTTTCATCATGTTCATATGATTCGCGTTCGCTACTTTGATAGTTTGATATGTGGGTGGACCGGTGCTTTGGTGCTGTCCTTACTTGGACAAACATCCCACTTATGATTAACCCCTCTCGCAAGCATCCGCAACTACGAAAGAAGAATTAAGACAAAGTCTAACCATAGCATTAAACTAGTGGATCCAAATCAGCCCCTTATGACGCAACGCATAAACTAGGGTTTAAGCTTCTGTCACTCTAGCAACCCATCATCTACTTATTACATCCCAATGCCTTCCTCTAGGCCCAAATAATGGTGAAGTGTCATGTAGTCAACGTTCACATAACACCACTAGAGGAGAGACAACATACAACACATCAAGATATCGAACGAATACCAAATTCACATGACTACTATTAGCAAGACTTATCCCATGTCCTCAGGAACAAAAGTAACTACTCACAAAGCATGGTTATGTTCATGATCAGAGAGGTATTGAATATCATTAAGGATCTGAACATATGATCTTCCACCAAATAAACCAACTAGCATCAACTACGATAAGCAATTAACACTACTAGCAACCTTACAAGTACCAATCGGAGTTGCGAGATGGAGATTGAGTACATGAGATGAAATAGGGTTCGGAGATGAGATGCTGCTGGTGAAGATGTTGATGGAGATGAGTCCCCTCCGATGAGAGGAGTGTTGGTGATGACGATGGCGACGATTTCCCTCTCCGGGAGAGAAGTTTCCCCGGCAGAACAGCCCTGCCGGAGCTCTAGATTGGTTCTGCTCAAGTCCCGCCTCGTGGCGGCGGCGTATCCTCTCGAAAGCTCTGTTCTGATTTTTTCTCGGACTAAACCCTTCATATAGGAGAAGATGGGGGCCAGAGGGGCAGCAGGGGGCCCACGAGCCCCCCAAGCGCGGCCAGGGGGGTGGCCCGCGCCTGGCAGGCTCGTGGCCTCCTGGTGGCTCCTCTCTGGTACTTCTCTGGCCCAGTAATTTTTATATATTCCAAAATAATCCCTTGTTGATTTTCACGGCTTTTGGAGTTGTGCAGAATAGCCATCTGAAACTTGCTCCTTTTCCAGCCCATAATTCCAGCTGCCGGCATTCTCCCTCCTTGTGTAAACCTTGTAAAATAAGAGAGAAAAGGCATGAGTATTGTTCCATAACGTGTTATAACAACTCAAGATGCGATAAATATCAATATAAAAGCATGATGCAAAATGGACGTATCAACTCCCCCAAGCTTAGACCTTGCTTGTCCTCAAGCGAAAACCGAGATCGATAAATATGCCCACATGTTTAGAGATAGAGGTGTTGATAAAATAAAATACGGACATGCAGGCATCATGATCATATTTAGAATAGCGATATCGTCATATAATCCCTTATGCTAAAGTGACAATTCAGTCACAATGTAAAGCATGCATCAAGAATCTTATTGAGAATTAAGAACCAATAGTCTTTAGTCATTGAAGCAATTGCAATTTATCATAACATCGGGAAGAGTCAAATAAGAGCTTGTAAAGCAAATGCACATACTCAATCATCTTTTAGTCTTCTACAATTGCTAAAAACTCACACGGTACTCACGAGATCAAAGTTTCAGTTGGACATAGAGAAAGATAGGGGCTTATAGTTTCGCCTCCCAACTCTTTACCTCAAGGGTAATGTCAACAATAATAATTCATGATTACTTACTTCCAAATTGATATATGAATATAGATCTTTCCCTAGCACATGATGCTTGCCAGGATGATGGCAAAATAAGGAATTGGTGAAGATCACCATGAATCTTTTAAAGATAAAAAAGTAAAGGTACAAGATAGGCCCTTCCCAGAGGGAAGCAGAGGTTGTCATGCGCTTTTAAGGTTTGGATGTGTGATCTCTTAATGTGAAGGAACGTCACTTTATATTGCCTCCTGTGATAAAGAACTTTATTATGCAGTCTATCGCTTTTATGTCTTCCTCATCACAGGTTCGTATAAAGCTTATTTTCCACACACTAATAGATCATACATATTTAAGAAGCAATTTTTTATTGCTTGCACTGATGACAACTTGCTTGAAGGATCTTATTCAATCCATAGGCAGGTATGGTGGACTCTCATGGCAAAACTGGGTTGAGGGTTTTATGGATGCACAAGTAGTATCTCTACTTAGTGCGGAAGTTTTGGCTAATATGAGGCAGAAGCAAGTGTCACATGCTAAAGGATCCATAATCATATAACATTGTTCGGAACTAGGCAAACATAATTCATTATGCTGTCTTCCTTGTCCAACATCTACTTCTTAGCATGTAATAGTTTAATGAGTGTTCACAATCATAGAGGGTGTGAAAGATGATATATTTATATGTGAACCTCTCTTTATTTATCACTTCCTATTAATTGCAACAATGACCAAGGTCTACGTTTGTCTACCCACAACAAGGTTCAGTCAACATTCTTTTTATATGTGAAGTCATCACTTCCCATAAGATCATTACATGATCTTTCATGCTTTTGTTCTCTTATTATTATTTTCTTTAGATCATGGCAATAAGCAAAGCCCTTAACTAAAACACTCTTTATTATATAACTCACGAACTCGATTACATTGGGGGTAACACAAAGCAAAACTCAAACCTAGATCATACTAGAAACTTTATTCTACTAGATAAAGATATTACTAAAAGAATCGGACTAATATAAAGGTAAAGGCAAAAGATGTGATGGTGATACGATACCGGGGCAACTCCCCCAAGCTTGGTGCAAGCCAAGGGGAGTGCCCATACCCGTGTGTTTAATTGTCTTCCTTCGGAGGTGATGGTGGTGGAGTTGTTGGAATTCGGGGTTGATCCTCCGTCTTCCAAGGCATAGGTTCTCCATCATGGAAAGATGATCTAGTCTACGGAATCCTCAAATTTGCAGCCAAACGCATTCCTTTAAATCTATACTCATACTCACAGTTCTGGTTTTGCAGATCGTAGATCTAGGCTTGGAGATGATCGACTCTATCATAGAGCTTCAGGAGGTGTTCCCCGATGTCCTTGGCGTCGATCTTGTGCTTGTTGGTGAACTCCGTAATCATCATGTGGTTAGCGTTGAATCCGCGTTCCACCATCCCTTGGCACTTGAAGACTTGCTGCTTCATTGCTTCGAGCCTCGTCTCCACGCTACCGGTCTTCTTGGGCCCCTCAACGTCACGGATGTACAGCACCCCCTCACGCATCTCCATGGTTTGAGGGTGTTGCAGCACCTCCGCGAGGTAGGGGTTGATGACCTTCTCAAAGAACTTGTCCTTCGAGACCTTGGTGGACGTCATAGCGATCTAAGTCTGTCTGCACAACAACTCGAAATGAAAACAGAGGATATTTGCATGGTACGAGTGTTAGACCTTTCGGGAAGTTATATAATGAATTTTTACCGACAATAAGGAGTGTTCCACAAGAAAACGGAATCCGGGAGGCGCACGAGGAGCTCACGAGCCCCCCAGGCGCGGCCAGGGGGGTGGCCCGCGCCTGGCAGGCTCGTGGCCTCCTGGTGCGCTTTCCGGACTACCTTAAATTTTTGTATTTTTCTAAATATTCCAAAACTGTGAAAAATTGCTATTGGAAAAGTTTTGGAGTCGGTTTGCTTACCGTATCACATACCTCTTTGTTTTCGGAGTCTGAAACAGGCTGGTAAACATCCCTTATGTACTTCTCCGGGGTTATGGTATTAATTATATTGCTTTCTACATTTACCGGAGTACCTGAGATATAATGCTTGATTCTTTGCCCATTCACAACCCTCGAAAGAGTGCCTTCTGCGTTGTTGATTTTGATGGCACCGGAACGATATACTTCCTCGACAATGTAAGGACCTTCCCATTTGGAGAGAAGTTTGCCTGCAAAAAATCTTAAACGAGAATTGTATAGCAAGACATAATCACCTACATTGAACTCGCGTTTTTGTATTCTTTTATCATGCCACCTCTTAACTTTCTCTTTAAACAACTTGGCATTTTCATATGCCTGAGTTCTCCATTCATTGAGTGAGCTAATGTCAAATAACCTCTTCTCACCAGCAAGTTTGAAATCAAAGTTGAGCTCTTTGATTGCCCAATAAGCCTTTTATAAGGAGACATGCCCATGGGATTCTTATAAGCAGTTCTATAAGCCCACAATGCATCATCAAGTTTCTTAGACCAATTCTTTCTAGACCTATTAACAGTCTTTTGCAAAATTAGTTTAATTTCTCTATTACTTAACTCTACTTGACCACTAGACTGAGGATGATAAGGAGATGCAATTCTATGGTTGACATCATACTTAACAAGCATTTTACGGAAAGCACCATGAATAAAATGTGAACCACCATCAGTCATTAAATATCTAGGGACTCCAAATCTAGGGAAAATAACTTCTCTAAGCATCTTAATAGAGGTGTTATGATCAACACTACTAGTTGGAATAGCTTCTACCCACTTAGTAACGTAATCAACAGCAACTAAAATATGAGTATACCCATTGGACTTTGGAAAAGGTCCCATATAATCAAAACCCCAAACATCAAATGGTTCAATAACAAGTGAATAATTCATAGGCATTTCCTGTCGTTTACTAATATTACCTATTCTTTGACATTCATTGCAAGATAAGACAAACTTACAAGCATCCTTAAAGAGAGTAGGCCAATAAAAACCAGATTGCAATACCTTGTGTGCAGTTCTATCTCCAGCATGGTGTCCTCCGTAAGCCTCGGAGTGGCACTTCTGTAGGATCTGTCCCTGTTCATGCTCAGGTACACAACGTCTAATAACACCATCTACTCGTTCCTTATACAGGTGAGGATCATCCCAAAAGTAATGTCTCAAATCATAAAAGAACTTTTTCTTTTGTTGGTACGTGAAACTAGGTGGTATATATTTAGCAACAATATAATTAGCATAATCAACATACCATGGTGTACTGCGTGAAGCATTGATAACATTTAATTGTTCATCAGGAAAGATATCATCAATAGGTTGTGGGTCATCAAGAACATTCTCTAACCAAGACAAATTATCTGCTACCGGGTTCTCAGCACCCTTCCTATCAACAATATGCAAATCAAATTCTTGTAGCAAGAGAACCCATCTAATAAGTCTAGGTTTAGCATCTCCCTTTTCCATGAGATATTTAATAGCAGCATGATCAGTGTGAATAGTAACTTTAGAATCAACAATATAAGGTCTGAACTTATCACATGCAAACACAACTGCTAAAAATTCTTTTTCAGTAGTAGCATAATTTCTTTGGACAATGTCTATAGTTTTACTAGCATAATGAATAACATTTAATTTCTTATCAACTCTTTGTCCTAGGACAGCACCAACAGCATAATCACTAGCAACACACATAATTTCAAAAGGTAGGTTCCAATCAGGTGGTTGAACAATAGGTGCAGTAATCAAGGCCTTCTTGAGTATTTCAAATGCTTCTTAACAATCATCATCAAAAACGAATGGAATATATTTTTGTAAGAGATTAGTGAGAGGCCTAGAAATCTTAGAGAAGTCTTTAATGAACCTTCTATAGAAACCAGCATGACCAAGGAAACTTCTTATACCTTTAACGTTTGTAGGGCATGGCATCTTCTCAATGGCATCAACTTTAGCCTTATCAACTTCAATACCTCTTTCAGAAATCTTATGTCCCAAGACAATGCCTTCATTAACCATAAAGTGGCACTTTTCCCAATTCAAGACAAGGTTAGTATCTTTACATCTCTGCAAAACTCGATCAAGGTTGCTCAAGCAATCATCAAAAGAAGATCCGTAAACTGAGAAATCATCCATGAAAACCTCAACAATCTTTTCACAAAAGTCAGAGAATATAGCCATCATACATCTTTCAAAGGTAGCAAGTGCATTACATAAACCAAAAGGCATGCGTCTATAAGCAAAGGTACCGAAAGGGAAAGTAAAAGTGGTTTTCTCCTGATCGGATTGTGAAACAGGTATTTGGGAGAAACCATAATAGCCATCTAGAAAGCAAAAGTGCGTATGTTTAGACAATCTCTCTAGCATTTGATCAATGAAAGGTAGAGGGTAATGATCTTTCTTAGTAGCTTTATTTAATTTCCTAAAATCAATTACCATCCTATAGCCAGTAACAATTCTTTGTGGGATCAATTCATCTTTATCATTAGGAACAATGGTAATACCTCCCTTCTTAGGGACACAATGCACCGGACTTACCCAATCACTATAAGCCACAGGGTAAATAATACCTGCTTCCAGGAGCTTTAGTATTTCTTTTCTTACCACCTCTTTCATCTTAGGATTCAGTCTTCGTTGAGGGTCGGCAACTGGTTTGGAATCAGGATCAGTTTTAATTTTATGCTGGCATAGAGTGGGACTAATGCCTTTAAGATCATCAAGAGTATATCTAATAGCAGCACGGTGCTTCCTTAGAGTTTTCAATAATTTCTTTTCTTCATGCTTTGAAAGGTTAGCACTAATAATAACATGATATATCTTTTTCTCATCAAGACAAGCATACTTAAGAGTATCAGGTAATTGTTTAAGCTCAAACACAGGATCACCCTTTGGCGGAGGTGGGTCTCCAAGTAATTCAACAGGCAAATTGTTCTTAAGGATAGGACTTTGTTCAAACATAACTCTATCTATCTCATTCCTCTCATCCATATGCATATCATTTTCATGTTCAAGCAAGTATTGCTCTAAAGGATCAGTAGGAGGCACAACAATAGAAGTAAGAGCAATAATTTCATCCTTACTAGACAATTCTTTTTCATGAGGTTGTCTACTAAACTTAGAAAAATTAAATTCATGTGACACTCCTTCAAAGCCAACAGTAACAGTTTGTTTCTCACAATCAATTTGAGCATTAACAGTATTGAGAAAAGGTCTACCAAATATGATGGGACAAAAGCTATCTTGTGTGGTAGCAAGAACGAGAAAATCAGTAGGATACTTAGTTTTACCACACAAGACTTCAACATCTCTAACAATTCCCACAGGGCAGATAGTATCTCTATTAACAAGTTTAATAGTAACATCAATAAATTCCATCTCGACAGGTGCAATTTCATCTTTAATTTCATTATACAAATATTGAGGTATTGCACTAACACTAGCACCCACGTCACATAAACCATGATAACAATGATCTCCTATCTTAACGGAAACAACAGGCATGCCAACCACAGGTTTATGCTTATCACTAGTATGAGGTTTAGCAATTCTAGCAGAAGCTTCACAAAATTGGATAACATGCCCTTCAACATTGTCGGTGAAGAGATCTTTAATAATAGCAATACTAGGATCAACTTTAATTTGCTCAGGGGGTGTAGGTATTCTAATGTAACCCTTACATATCACAGTTGAAGCTTTAGCATGATCCTTTATTCTAACAGGAAAAGGTGGTTTCTCAATGTAAGCAGTAGGAACAATAGAATCATTATAAGCAATTACTTTCTCTTCAACTGGATCAGGTTTAGCTACATTAACTTCTATAGGAGGATGATATTTAAACCACTTCTCCTTAGGGAGATTAACATGAGTAGCAAATGATTCGCATAAAGAAGCTACTATCTTAGAGTCAAGTCCATGTTTAGCGCTACAATCACGAAAGGTATTTGTTTCTGCGAAAGATTTAACGCAATCATGAACTAGGGTTTGGAGATGAGATGGTGCTGGTGAAGATGTTGATGGAGATGAGTCCCCTCCGACGAGAGGAGTGTTGGTGATGACGATGGCAACGATTTCCCTCTCCGGGAGAGAGGTTTCCCCGGCAGAACAGCCCTGCCGAAGCTCTAGATTGGTTTTGCTCAAGTTTCGCCTCGTGGCGGCGGCGTATCCTCCCGAAAGCTCTGTTCTGATTTTTTCTCGGACGAAACCCTTCATATAGGAGAAGATGGGGGCCATAGGAGCAGTAGGGGGCCCACGAGCCCCTGATGACCCACAAGTATAGGGGATCTATCGTAGTCCTTTCGATGAGTAAGAGTGTCGAACCCAACGAGGAGCACAAGGAAATGATAAGCGGTTTTCAATAAGGTATTCTCTGCAAGCACTGAAATAGTTAGTAACAGATAGTTGTATGATAAGATAATTTGCAACAGGTAGCAAGTAACAATAGTAACAAAGGTGTAGCAATATGGCCCAATCCCTTTTGTATCAAGGGACAAGCCTGAATGAACTCTTATATAAAGTAAAGTGCTCCCGAGGACACATGGGAATTACTGTCAAGCTAGATTTCATCATGTTCATATGATTCGTGTTCGCTACTTTGATAGTTTGATATGTGGGTGGACCGGTGCTTGGGTGTTGCCCTTACTTGGACAAACATCCCACTTATGATTAACCCCTCTCACAAGCATACGCAACTACGAAAGAAGAATTAAGACAAAGTCTAACCATAGCATTAAACTAGAGGATCCAAATCAGCCCCTTACGACGCAACGCATAAACTAAGGTTTAAGCTTCTGTCACTCTAGCAACCCATCATCTACTTATTACATCCCAATGCCTTCCTCTAGGCCCAAATAGTGGTGAAGTGTCATGTAGTCGACATTCACATAACACCACTAGAGGAGAGACAATATACAACATATCAAAATATCGAACGAATACCAAATTCACATGACTACTATTAACAAGACTTATCCCATGTCCTCAGGAACAAAAGTAACTACTCACAAAGCATGGTTATGTTCATGATCAGAGAGGTATTGAATATCATTAAGGATCTGAACATATGATCTTCCACCAAATAAACCAACTAGCATCAACTACGATAAGCAATTAACACTACTAGCAACCTCACAAGTACCAATCGGAGTTGCGAGACGGAGATTGAGTACAAGAGATGAACTAGGGTTTAGAGATGAGATGGTGCTGGTGAAGTTGTTGATGGAGATGAGTCCTCTCCGATGAGAGGGGTGTTGGTGATGACGATGGCGACGATTTCCCTCTCCGAGAGAGAAGTTTCCCCGGCAGAACAGCCCTGCCGGAGCTCTAGATTGGTTGTGCTCAAGTTTCGCCTCGTGGCGGCGGCGGCTCCTCCCGAAACCTCTGTTATGATTTTTTCTCGGATGAAACCCTCCATGTAGGAGAAGATGGGGGCCAGAGGGGCTACGAGGAGCCCACGAGCCCAGGAGGCGCGGCCAGGGGGGACCCGCGCCTGGCAGGCTCGTGACCTCCTGGCTACCCCTCTCCGGTACTTTTCTGGCCCAGTATTTTTATATATTCCAAAACAATTCCTCATTGATTTTTATGGATTTTGGAGTTGTGCAGAATAACCATCTCAAACTTGCTCCTTTTCCAGCCCAGAATTCCAGCTGCCGACGTTCTCCCTCTTTGTGTAAACCTTGCAAAATAAGAGAGAAAAGGCATGAATATTGTACCATAATGTGTTATAACAACTCAAGAAGCGATAAATATCAATATAAAAGCATGATGCAAAATGGACGTATCAGCCCCCCAAGCGCGGCCAGGGGGGTGGCCCGCACCTGGCAGGCTCGTGGCCTCCTGGTGGCTCCTCTCCGGTACTTCTCTAGCCCAGTATTTTTTACATATTCCAAAATAATTCCTCGTTGATTTTCATGACTTTTGGAGTTGTGTAGAATAGCCATCTCAAACTTGCTCCTTTTCCAGCCCAGAATTCCAGCTGCCAGCATTCTCCCTCCTTGTGTAAACTTTGTAAAATAAGAGAGAAAAGGCATGCGTATTGTTCCATAACGTGTTATAACAACTCAAGATGCGATAAATATCAATATAAAAGCATGATGCAAAATGGACGTATCAACTCCTGAGGCCCCAACATGAGTACGATGCATCGGCGTGGCCATAAGGGTGTTTTATTGGTGAAGAATGCCGCGTGAGGCGCCCTTGCGCCGCACGGACAAGGTCCCGAGGGCCTCGGGAGGCCCATCCTCCTGAGACCGTGCCGATTCCGTAGTTGTCGTGGGTGGCCTGCGATACCCTTGTCTTACTGTTCCCCTCAGACCATTACTCCTGAGGCCTAGGGGCTTGACCCTACGTAGCTTGCCCGTGGGGACGCCGACTCGCACCGCGCCCTGCGGGACTGGGGACGCCCTCCCTCCCACCTCACCCAGGCCCAGTGCTTCGCCGATGGAGCCCCCAGGCCCGTCCCGGCTTGGGGAGGACGCCCTAGGCACCCCTTACTCTTGGGCGGTGTCGGTGCCTGCGGCGGGCGCCTGATCCACCTCCCTGCCAGGTGGTACGACGTAGCAGGGTACGTAGGGTTCCACATAGGTGCTCGGTCTTCCTCTTGAGTAGCCTATCGGTCCGCCGGGGAGACCCCCCCAGCGATGGCGGGAGAGCGCCTGGCGCGCGCCGCTCGTAGACCCTCCTGCGCCGGGCCTCAGAGCGGAGTTGCTTACCTCTACCACCGCTGTTGGGTGGGCCACGCGTCTCCTGGTGTGGGCTGCTTCCTTGGTGACCTGATGCGCCTCCACCGTCGTTGCTCGCTTGTTCGGCCGCCTGCGCTGCCTGCTCATTGCGCCGGATGGCGCGCTCCCGCCTGGTCAGCACAGGCTGTAGAGGGCTAGGCGGGCTGCTAAGATGCGTGTTGGTGTTTGCGCGGGGCGCCCCATCATTCCCTCCGTGCACCTGGTGGGCGTGGACGGTTTGCGCCCCAAAACCAGTCACCGGAATTCGCAAAAGGAGGAGCACAGTGCGGCGCGCTCTGCTCGGATCCGTCTAGTGCTTGAGAGGTCCCCCCACCAGTGGGCTGGGGAGCGGGCGTGGCGTGCGAGCCCCCTCGCGCCCGACGCTTGTGGCCTTGAGGAAGAGCAAGGGGAGATGGCCCTCAGCGCGATGGTGACCAGCTCCGCGATGTGATCAACCCACGCGTCGAAGCCCCCATGCATTGGCGAGTGGTGAAGCATCTCGCTTGCCAACAGCAGCGCATCGTGCGCGTTGAGGTCTCCCATGTAGGTGCGGCACGCCACCGGGAACGGTGGCACCGGCCGCCCGCCGTGTGCTTGAGCGTCGCGAGAGGTGGTGACGGTGGAGGCGATGCTGGTGACTTGGTACTGACTGCTCGGTCGTCCTCCGATGGCCGCAGAAGGGTTCATGGGAGCCAACCCGTCGCGGCCGGGAGTAGCTTGTTGAGTGCCAGCCATCGGAGTAGCGAAGCTTGGGGAGAGCGGAGCTTGGAGAAGACCTCGACACGCCCCCTACCTGGCGCGCCAAGTGTCGGATTTCAGGCTCCACAAAACCTTTAAGATTCGAACACAGGGGCGTGTGCGAAGATCCCCTGCAGCCTCGCCCAACCTAGCTCGCTACTCGATGAACGCAACAGCAAACTCGCACGATGATGAGGAAGAAGATGAACACGACAGTTTACCCAGGTTGGGGCCACTGCGAAGCATAATACCCTACTCCTACTTTGGTGGATTGCCTCTCGAGGGGGTGGTGTGGATGAACTTGTGCGGTGTTCTAGGGCCTCATGAGGGCTCCCTTTGAGGTGTTAGGGCTCTCTATGGCCCTATGGTGGATGGATGATGGAATGGATCGGATCCCTTTCTACGGTACAGCCTACCCTCTATATATAGTGGAGGCTCGGGTCCTCTTCCCTTATCAAAATGGTGGGAAGGGATCCCACAACAGCCAACTTTGAAGGGGGACAAGAGTACGTGCTCACCCTGCCCAAAGGCGGTCTTCACCTGCAAAGTAGGTGTCGACGACGCAGGGATGGCCTCAGCAATGACATCCGCCCTGCGGGGCAGGTGGTGGTGGTCTTGTTGCACCGGAATGGAAACCTTTGGGGGGTTCTTTGGTAACCCATGTACGTCCTTGCTCCCTTTGCACCAAAGAGGAAATTGCGCCGCTTGGCGCGCTGGCACCCGCCTATCCTTCCTTGCGTCGCCCTTGACTCCTAAGGCCAGGCCTTGCATAGAGATCTTCATCGCTCTCGAGGGGGGCCTAATGAGTCCCCTCCTTTGTTGATCCTGACGTTGTTCCTCCTCGTGAGGCAAGGGCCCTTGCGGGGGTCTTTTCTTGAGTGAGGCCACGCCTGGCTGCATTTGGTCAATGAAGTGGGCCATGCCTTGGGCCGCAGGCAGGCAGGTCTGGGTACCCCCATTCCCAGAACACCGACATTTCCTACCCACTGATGAACCCCTTGTGTCCGAAAGAGAAGGACAATGTTCCACTCAAGTGAAACTGTCACCGACGCAAGACCCACATGCTTCCAAAGAACAAAGTGAAGGCCCTCCACCAAGTGAACAAGATCAAGGGAAAGATCAACCTCAATATGATGATGCGTCACCAATTGATGCCCAAGATCAAGTCCACACCCCGAGAAAGCTCAAGATCAAGATTATGATCAAGATCAAGAGCAAGCTCATGACGACGCTCAAAATCGTCAAGTTTTTGCTCCTCAACTTCCACGGAGGGGATTGTAGAGAGACGAGCCACCAAGATTGCTTCCAAGCTTAAACAGAAACAACACATTTTAGAGAACGTCTACAAAAGCTTTAATAGAGGGGTAACCACTCGTAGACAATTAGCAAACTTTTGTGCACATGACACATTTGTTTCTTGTATTGAACCCCTAAAGGTACAAGAGGCGCTTGGGGACACGGATTGGCTTGAAGCCATGCACAATGAACTCAACAATTTCAAACGCAACAAGGTGTGGCAATTGGTGCCAAGACCAAAGGAGAATCACAATGTCATTGGGACCAAGTGGATCTTCAAGAACAAGCAAGATGTGAATGGTGTTTCCATTCGTGACAAGGCAAGATTGGTGGCACAAGGCTACTCCCAAGTCGAGGATATCGACTACGGTGAAAACTTTGCTCCCGTTGCTCGCCATGAATCTATTCACATGTTACTTTTATATGCATCTCATCATGATTTCAATTTATGACAAATGGATGTGAAGAGTGCATTTCTTAGTGGTCCTCTTAAGGAGTTCGTATATGTCAAGCAACCCCCGAGTTCAAGGATCCTAAGTTCCCTAATCATGTATGCAAGCTTGATAAGGCACTCTATGGCCCTAAACAAGCTCCACGTGTGTGGTATGGGCACCTTACCGAGATGTTGCAAGATCGTGGGTTTGAAATTGGGAAAATTGATCCCACTCTTTTCATGAAGAAGGTTAAAGGGGACTTGTTCATATGCCAACTATATGTTGATGATATTATCTTTGGTTATCCTAACAGATCTTTCAATGATGAGTTTGCCACACTGGTGACCAAAGAGTTTGAGATGTCTATGATGGGAGAGTTGAAGTTCTTCCTTGGATTCAAAGTCAAGCAACGAACCTTCATAAACCAAGCAAAATACACTCAAGACATGCTCGTGAGGTTCAAGTTGGATGACCTCAAGCCAGCCAAGGCTAACACTCCCATGCCTCTCAAATGCCAACTTGACAGTGATCCCAATGGTAAAGCCATGGATCAAAAGGTATATCGCTCTATTCACGAAGCCATTGGATGAACCAAGATTTCGTGAGTTAAGGCATGAGCTAAATATCATTGATTCGATCAATGTGGATTGAAGTCTTGCACACCCTACCACACTCATCATATTGTCTTGTTTAGATGTAGGCATCAATTTATGGGGAGTGTTGTTCCCTTAATGAACTCTCCCTCCACATATTATTCATAAATAGATCAATTCTTTCACATCAACCATTATTGATGGTAATTGTGCTTCAAAGAAGAGTTTTGGTCATGGGCCCAAGGTTAAAATCTTCGCGGTGCCATACCAATTGACTCAAACATAAGTGGTTTCGGCCACCGCCCCTCCCCATGAGGTATTTGCTTTTTGAGAGACGGTTTGTGTTTTTGTGTCACTCCAAGTTTGTGTTTTCTTTGTTTTTTACTCTTTAAAACTTGGAGTGTCCCCTACAAATTGCTGGTGTTTGAGTCTTCATACCAAGCCGTCTCTCATCTTCAAATAAAAAAATGCATGCATAACCATTTTTCGTGTATCTTTTCTAGCCTTGTGGTCGTCTAAAGAGGTACTATAGGGGCTCCGGGCGGTACTACCGCTAATTAGCGGTACTACTGCCTACATCCGCAGTACTATCGCTAGAGTGGTACTACCCGGCCTCCTGCTACGCAGTAGTACCGGGGTGGTACTACCGATTGTGTAGACGCACCAAGGGGGGGTATGGGGCGGGTAGGGGCAGTTTCCACTCCCCATACCCATTCACCCTTTTCCTCCCCATAGTGCTCTCTCTCTCTCTAGGCGACGCAAGTGCTCCGGAGGCCGCCGTTGGATCTCTGTTTTTGGTAGTTCTTCCTCAATTTCGACCGGTCGACTCGATCCCCACCATCTTATCTTGCCATGGATGACGGTATTTCCCCCGTTCTTCTCTCATGTGGTTCTATTTCTTGGATCTAGGTTTTAGGGCAATATGAGAAGCATTCTTCGAGTTTTTGTCAGTTAGAGGCATGAGTAGGATGTGGAAGGCGGGCAGGGAGTAGATTTGAAGTTCTATTGGAGAATATTTGCGTTTAGCATCACCGTTCGTACCGCATCTGACCAGCGGTAATGGTTGACCCCGTGGCATCCGTCCACACGGTACTACCGCTCTTATGAGCGGTACTACCGCTCTGGTCAGCAACACTACCGCTTGTGATGGCAAACCCACATGTTATGTGATTCCACTCCAATTTTACTCTTTCTTTTTCCCTCTTGGATTATGCATATCTTTTACATTTGCTTTTCCCTTGTTCTGTGTTTTGGATTCCAGGTGGTGGTAGCTCTGCTCAACGGGAGTGTAGAATGAATCCCAATCATGAGAGCTCTAAGCGCTACCGCTCCTCAGAGGAGGACAGTTCCAGTCAGCCACCTCCCAAGCAGAAGGGCAAGCAGACCCAATCTATGGCACAGTTTCCTAGCAAAGAGTCCTCGCTTGTTCGCCGTTGTAATCCCTAGGATGCACCTCAAGATTCCACTCTACGCAACCGTCCCTTCTGGACCCGAATTTTTTTTCCATCTACAATGATGTACTCAAGCACAAGAAGAACATGCATGTTCCCAACGTCAAGTCCATTGATGTGCAATATCTGGAGAAGAATGCTCAGTACTTCGGTAGTGCTCTCAGCCTCTGTGAGAAGCTTGATCTTGTCAACATTCTGCAGTTCAACAAGGACTTTGATGCAGAATTGGTGGCTATGTTCTTTGCTATGGTCCATCTTGGGACCAACGAGGCCAGGACTTTGACCTGGATGACCAATGGGAACCTGATGTCTGCTGCTTGGAAGGAATTCATGGATCTGCTAGGTTATGATGATAAGGGGCTCCATAACTGATAGAGGTGAGGGTCCCGATCTTTCGATGAGATGATAACTATCGATTTGGTGTAGATGACTTTGACGATCCGACTACGAACGTGCATGACGTTACGCCTTAGCAATCGCTAAACCAATCTCCAAGAGGTTATTGACCACACCGGAGCACGATCAACCTGACCACGAAGGTCTATTCCTGCAAGCAATCGAAGAACGAGCAAGAATATGATAATGCAATCTGAATATTGCAAATATAGATGAATTATTGGTAATGGTGGGGTTCCTAAAGCGGTCTTAGTCTGGTCGTTGGACACAAACGAAGTACACGAAGTTGCAATGGCTAACTTTTAACTAAATAAAACCCAAAAGAAAAGCTACTAGATTGATCTACTTATATAGGAGCAAGGGGTGGCGACCAAGGAGGTGGGAGGACGTCCCAGGACACCCTAAAACCAACCCTAGGTCGTACAAGGCCCATGGGCCCAAGTGAAGGTGATGCAACACCTTTGGACTTGTAGTTTGACTCGGATTTTGCTGCAATGTCATATTGTTTCGTCGATATCTCCGTGATTCGGACGAATTTTATGGTGATTCCAACTGGACTGGAACGCATATGAAATCTAGTTTCCAGCAAAAAAAGAATCACCTAATTCCGAGTCCGTATTAAAAAGTTGTTGGCGTTTTGAGACATGTGTGTCTGTGCACTCCGAATCTGAGTCCAGAACGTGAGAGGCTTGGACTCTATCTTCTCTTGGGCTAAAAGTGATGCCAGAGAACTTCTTGAACAACACCTAATTGTTTTCTTTGACATTATAGGACCTCTTGAATAGCACCCAACCATATCCTCTTTCTTTGTCATCACACGTGGTTCATACAAGTGTTCGACCATTCTGCATTTAGGCATAAAATAAAAATAGGTGAAGTATTTTTGTTCCGGATAACATAAATAAATTATTGCATAATTTTTATAAGAAATCACCTCACAAATATGCATGTATGCAATATTTTTGGTCGTATCCAAGGTAGTCATGTCCTCATCATCCCCCTCTTCTTGAAAACAAAGCCGTCCTCGGGGTTGCTTAATCTGAAATGTGGCTACCAAAAGAGAAAAGGCGTACACATTGTATATGTATATGTCATCCATTTTTATTTTTCTCATTTGTGACACATGTGAGAAATATATACAAGGGCACTCATCACATGTGATGAAATATAAAGACAAAAGATTATGACAAGAAGTAGAATGCATCACAATATTACAACTCAGTTTGATCATATAAGTGAAGTCCTTATTCATATCAAAAGATTCATAATGTTCATCATTAAACCATCCCAATATTGGTAAATAAACGTGAATCGTTTCAAATTTAGATGCTACAGCATGCTTAAACAAGCAAACATGCAACATGTCATTTGACACAGAATTATCACCAAGATTGGAGGTCATATCAAAATGATTAAACAACGACAGAATTATTTGCAAACGTATTTGACCCAAATTTGATTTATTTCCTGATTCACACAGTTCTTGCTCATCAATAGTTAATTCAATGGATGCACTCACAATTGTTGATATTGTAGTTATTTGATCACACGACGAAGTAAAATCATGAACATAGTCCTCTAAAATAGGTGGTGTGATCAAAGTAATGGGTATCTCATCACAGGGTACATTGGAATTGACATGGCATTCAGCATACTCATGTGGAAGTGGAAGATCAATACATTTGCCATTACCTCTTATGCTCAACTCAGATGATGTAGGCACTCTAGGTGGTGACGTATTACATGGTGAAGGTGATGTAGCCCTCACAAGAATTGATTTGGTTGTCATGGTATGCCTAATAGTTGAAGGAACAACTGTATCAACTCTTGGAATGTGCACCTTGCGCTCTATCTCCTTGTGGGCAATACGTTGTTTTATTTCCTGTTCAGCTTTGCAAGCAAGAAGAAACAAACGATCCATAGAATAACACTTTTCATGAATTAGTATCTCCTGAATATCACGGTTTAATCCTCCCCAAAATCTATCTATAAAATCTACTTCACTTTCTTCTAATGAGGAATGCAACATGGTCATTTGTAAATCATCATAATATTTCGTTACAGTGTCACTACCTTGTTTTAAATATTGTAACTTTTTAAGCTTGTCACGAGTATAATAAGGAGGAATGAATGTGTGTCTCATGGCAAGTTTTAAATCATCCCAAGTAGTAGGTATAATATCTTTGTGTAACCGACAATATTCGCTCCACCAAACTGAAGCATAACCAGTGAAAGAACCAACTGCGACCATAACTTTCTTATGTGCAGCAAAATTATGGGAAGCAAATATTTCATTTATTTCAAACTCCCATTCAATATATAAAGCAGGTCTAAATCGGCCATTAAATGGAGGTATAGAAACATTAACCTGATCATGTGCATTTGGATCTCTTTTTTAGCTCTCGTACCGGTTTTTGTGGTGGCACGTCTCCCACGATCGAAGAAGCCCATGAACTAACAACTCTGGATCCTATCATGACTAGTAGAAACAAGAAACAAAGATCCAAGTATATTGTTCCTATGAACTACTGGGATGTGGTGGTAAAACGCTCACAATAAAGCAAATATCAATGTCTTACAAATTCTTACCATGCAGCAGGTGACGACCGGCAACCGACGGTGTCAATATCTCTGAAGATTGGGTAAAGCGATTGCCAGGTGAACGTATGTATACACGATATAGAAATATGTGGAGCTTGGAAGGCTTAATATATGGTAGCAAAAGATTAGCAATAATCAATTCAGAGATGCAATGTTGAATAAACGCTCAATGACGGTACTGTGCTGGTCCTAGGCTAGACCGTACTAGAGATGTGAGCCTAGAATTCTAATGGAGTCACGATGTAGGACAAATAGCAGCAAGGGATGATATGAATTAACTCTTGACAGCAAGATATAAGTGAAGATCACAATGGCAGTAAAGACAATGATGATAAATGACCGATAAGCAAGATATACAAAACTCTCTCTGCAACTTTCCTCTAGAAAATATTATGTGAAATTTCTCATAATTTTTCCCAAGAATGCTACTGACTCAAACTTTCGTTTGCAAAAAGAATCACTCAATTACGAGTTCGTATGAGGAAGATACGCTTATTTTACTGAACACTGCGCAAAACAGATTTCAATCCGAATTCACATACGAGATTGAGTCTAGGTAGATCCGAATTTTGTTTTTTTCTCTCTCTATTTTTTTCACTAACTTTTTTGTCTATTTTTTCTCTCACTTTTTTTTCTTTTTTTGTTCTCTCTCACTTTTTTTTCTATCCAACAAATTTGATAAGATGTAGATTGGATCAAGTGTACATGTGAACGACCTCAAATGTGATAATGACAATGGACAATGGTAGCATGTGGTGAAAATTGATGGATGATGGTGGGTGACAATGAAAGGGATGACCGTGGCGTGGTGGTGGTATATGGCAGCAGCGATGAAGATGGTGCGATGTCGACGTGACAAGTTGTGAATAGAACTCGAAACTCTAAAAGACTAGACGCTGAGACCAGCAACTCGACACGATGATGCATCCGATAATTTAACTATGCATGCATTAAAAAGAAAATTGCAAAGGCTCAGACTGGCTTGGAGAAAAGATGAATAAATCTAACTTTTTTGTGACTTTTTTGGGGGCAATAGGCAAGGAAAATAAATCTAATCTACGAATAACTAGAAATTCTCACGGAGCAATATGGAAACTGATACCACTTGATAGAGGTGAGGGTCCCGATCTTTCGATGAGATGATAACTATCGATTTGGTGGAGATGACTTTGACGACCCGACTACGAACGTGCACGACGTTACGCCTTAGCAATCGCTAAACCAATCTCCAAGAGGTTATTGACCACACCAGAGCACGATCAACCCGACCACGAAGGTCTATTCCTGCAAGCAATCGAAGAACAAACAAGAATATGATAATGCAAACTGAATATTGCAAATATAGATGAAGTATTGGTAATGGTGGGGTTTCTAAAGCAGTCTTAGTCTGGTCGTTGGACACAAACGAAGTACACGAAGTTGCAATGGCTAACTTTTAACTAAACAAAACATAAAAGAAATGCTACTAGATTGATCTACTTATATATGAGTAAGGGGTGGCGACCAAGGAGGTGGGAGGACGTCCCAAGACACCCTAAAACCAACCCTAGGTCGTACAAGGCCCATGGGCCCAAGTGGAGGTGATGCAACACCTTTGGACTTGTAGTTTGACTCGGATTCTGCTGCAATGTCATATTGTTTCGTCGATATCTCCGCGATCCGGACGAATTTTAAGGTGATTCCAGCTGGGCTGGAATGCATATGAAATCTAGTTTCCAGGAAAAAAAGAATCACCCAATTCCGAGTTCGTATGAAAAATTTGTTGGCGTTTTGAGACAGGTGTGTCTGTGCAATCCGAATCTGAGTCCAGAACGTGAGAGACTTGGACTCTATCTTCTCTTGGGCTAAAAGTAACGTGAGAGAACTTCTTGAACAACACCTAATTGTTTTCTTTGACATTATAGGACCTCTTGAATATCACCCAACCATATCATCTTCCTTTGTCATCAATCGTGGTTCATACAAGTGTTCGACCATTCTGCATTTAGGCATAAAATAAAAATAGGTGAAGTATTTTTGTTCCGGATAACATAAATAAGTTATTGCATAATTTTTATAAGAAATCACCTCACAAATATGCATGTATGCAACATTTTTGGTCGTATCCAAGGTAGTCATGTCCTCATCAATAACCCACTTGGATTTCGCCCACACAAGGAAACCGCTTCCACTCACAAGAGCCATCTCTATCCCTTCAGCACTGAGAAGATCTCCTCCACCACTGGCAAGTCTACCTATGTGCTTGAACCATTTCTTGATATTATGCACTGCATCTTCAAGCACACTCTCTTTCCGCGTGTTGGGAATTTGGATATGATACACTCATATCTGGTGGATATGATGCTAGGTTGTGAGCATGTGAGGAACAACACTGAGGTGGAGCCATTGGATGTGTCTCATGTCATATGGTCATAGCTCCTCTTTGCAGTTTCTAAGCGCAAGTGTCCTATCTATGGGGCCTACCCGATGCATCTGATTGAGGCCACTTGGGTCAAGACCTTTCTAGACGTCATGTTTGAATGTGGTGCTTTGTTCCCACATAAGGTTGTGCAGCTGAGGCATAAAGACAAGTGGGTCACTCATACTGCTCCTGAGATAGATATACCTGAGGATGAGGATGACGAGGATGATGAGGACTATGTGGCCTAAGGTGGCGTTGGTTCCAGTTTCGTGTCGTCTACTACTGAGCCATCTTGGGCTAAGAAGCTCAAGGAGAAGATGAAGAAGCTATTTTGCATGTAGGCACATGGTCGGTAGCAGGCTCACGTTGCAGAGAAGGCGGCTATTATCCGTCACAAGACTATGGCTAGGCATGGAGATTCAGAGTGGTTCTGAGGACAAGCTCACTGATGAGGAGACCTTGATTTCTCGCAACTGCCCGTGCGATTTTGATGTGGAGCAGTTTGGCTCCTCGGCTCCACTTAGAACAGTTACTCACAACCCAGAGTCCTAAGAATATTGAAGATGTCCACCCAAGTTGCTACCACCCTGGGTCTTCTTAGTCCCCTCTGCCCTTTTGGTTTCTCGATGCCAAAGGGAGAGAGAGTTTAGGTATTTGCTTTATTCACTCATGAAATCTTCTATTATTTTCCTTGGTTTGGTTTATGTGTGTGAGACTTAAGTGAGACCGCATCATATGTTACCCTTTAATTATCCTTATATGTCGTAGTTTGTGATATGCTTATCTTGTGCCATTTGTTTATGCTCACATGTCACTTCTTGCACTTATATTTATCTCCTATTCTTTTATTGCAACTAGTGCATGTCTATAAAATATAGGCGGAGTGTTAATCCTAGTGTTAATATTTCTACCCTAGTGATTTTGGTGATTGATGACAATGCATTTGCAGACTAATCATGTGCAGTTAGCCTTTCAGACATTTCATCATATGACACACGACGATTCTTTCCCCTCACTGGATTAGAGTGAAGACAATTTCTTTCTTGCGTTTCCTTTCAGTGGATTTGAGTCGTAGGAAAAACCATATTATTAAGAGGGGATCCGCATCGGAAAGGTTTGGGTGGAACCAACACGTACACGTTCTTTCGCACCCATGTTTCTTTCCCACAACTTTGGAGCTCCAACCTTGTATTTATTCTGGTCTGGATAGGCCCAAGTGGTAGTACAACTCAGGGTAACGGTACTACCTCCTATAAGTGGTAGTACTGCCCTAGACAATGGTAGTACCGCTTATGGGTGGTAGTGCCCCTGCCCATTGCCACGGGCTGTGTCACTGGCTTCGGGGTCTTGACATACGTGTCGGGCTGGGCGGTTTTTGCTCGATAGTTCCTAGCAGTAGTACCTCTTGTTACTATCGCGCCACTTTCGCCCATCTATCTAGGCCTGGAATCCTTAGCGGATCATGAATGGTAGTAGGAAGAGGTACTACCCCTTTTAGGTAGTAACACCGCTCCTGGCAGTGGTAATACCGCTTTGGCGGAACTACATCTCCCCTGCTTCCTCTCTAGATCCGTGGGCCACTACATTGCAACCCCATCAATAGTACCGCTGGGGCAAGTGGTAGTACCGCTCCGGCGGGACTTCCGTTTTGTGGCCTCATGCATTTGCAATGTGTGGATGGCTCTGCTACCCCAGCGGTAGTACCGCCCTCGGGAGTGGTAGTACCGTTTATGTGCGGGTGAGTGGGGATAACGGTTGGATTTGCCCACCCACTACATAAAGGGGGTCTTCTTCCCCAAGAAGATTCCTTCCTAAAGCTCCATTGTTGTTCCAAGCTCCATTTTCGCCCGATCTCTCTCCCTAGCCAACACAACTTGTTGATTCTCTAGGGTTTGGTTGAGAAGTTCCCGATCTACACTTCCATCAAGAGAAATTTGATCCCCCCACTAATCCCTTGCGGATATTGTTACTCTTGGGTGTTCGTGCTCTCTAGACGATTGAGGTCACCTCACAGCCACAATCCATTGTGGTTGTCGGATTTCGGGCTCCGCACAACCCAAAGAAGTTCGAACATAGGGGCATGTGCGAAGATCCCCAACAGCCTCACCCCACCTAGCTCACTACTCGGTGATTTAGGCGACGAGCTCACACGATGGCGAGTAAGAAGATTGCACACGATGATTTACCCAGGTTCGTGCCACTGTGAAGCATAAAACCCTACTCCTGCTTTGGTGGATTGCCTCATGAGGAGGTTCGTGGATGAACTAGTACATTGGTGAGTTGCCTCGTGAGGGCGCTCTGGTGGTCTTGCTTGTCTTACTTTGTTCTCTATTTTCGTTGTCCTCCTATATGGTGCAGCCTAGCCTCTATTTATAGTGGCCCGGGTCCTCTTCCCTTATCGCTATGGCGGGAAGCGATCCCATAACGGCCACATTCGAAGGGGGACATGAGTACATCTTTATCCTGACGAAAGGTGGTCTTTGCGTGCAAAGTAGTTGTAGATGATGCAAAGGTGGGCTCAGCGATGACATCCTTCCTGCTGGGCTCATGGTCGTGGTCTTGTTGGACAGGAATGGAAACCTTTGGGGGGGGGGCGCTTTGGGAACCCGCGTACGTCCTTGCTCCCCTTGCACCAAATGGGGAAACTGTACCGCCTGGCGCACTGGTGCTCGCCTGCCCCTCCTTACGTAATCCTCGGCCTCCCGAGGCCATGCGCTGCATAAAGATCTCCGCTGCTCCAGAGGGAGCCTGAGGAGGCCCATTCCTCGCAGGTCTTGGTGTTGCTTCCCTCGCGATCCCAGGGCTCTCGCGAGGGCCTTGTCTTGAGTCAGGCCGCGCTGGGCTGTACTGGTCATCGGAGCGAGCCGCGCCCTGGGCCACAGGTTGGCAGGTCGGGGTACCCCCGTTCCCAGAATGCCGACAGTGGTGAAGCTTCGTGGTGGTGTTGGGAGCCTCCAATTAAGTTGAGGAGATTTCCCCAACCTTGTTGGTAAAGGTTCAATCGCCACCTTCAAGGGCACCACTAGTGGAATCACGACACCTTGCATTTTGTGAGGGCATGGGGAGAATACGGTGGCCTTAGGGGCATCTTGGGGAGCATTGTACCTCCACACCACTCTAACGGAGACGCACTTCCCCTCAAAGGGAAGGAACTTCGGGAACACACCCTCGTCTTCATCAGTTCCACTTGTGCTTATTTCTTACCTTTACTTTGTGCTTGTATTACTTGTATGATCCTTGTGCTTGTGTGTAATGTTGTTGTTGTTAGCATCATATAGGTTTCTCACCTAGTTGCGTATCTAGACAACCTATCTATTGCTAAACCTAATTTCATAAGAAAAGCTAAAAATTGGTAGTTGCCTATCCCCCCTCGAGTCAACCATATCGATCCTTTATACGTGTACACCGCATATAGGCGGTACAACAACGGTCGTCCGAGCACAGCGTTCACCGTGCCACTCACACCACATACACGAAGAAGCACGCACACTCATGCACGGCTTTAGAGGAGGTCAGCAAAAGAAAACATTTCATATGCGATGCTCATGTGGGTGGATGGGCGTGTCCGCAACATTTTCGCGTGCGCGTAGAGCTGAGTTTTAGACACAAATTTCAATCATATGGTTATCCCTATCCTATCTTTTAGCTCGCCCACACACCAAATGACTGCCATCCAATCAAAAAATATCTATCCCATTGACCAAGTGCATCGTTAGTGGACCTTGGAGAAAAGGTTAATTCGTCTTATTAAATAGTGCCACCTCACTCCCTTACAGGCTAGGTTTGGAAGTGAAATTGTCTCCCAATTTTTAGGTATCGACTAGGCCATTGAAGATTCGTACCTCTTTGTTACGGTTTTATCCTAAGTGGCAAAAAATACAACACGTGCTCAATCCCTTAGTGTCACTAGAATCGAATACACCACAAAATTAAACCCACTAATATGCACCACTTCCTATAAAGAACTACCTATCAATCTTGGCCAAAGACGACAAATAGATCATAGAGTATACATAGTTACTTAATTGTATAGGCACAAGAGAGGGACTCAAGATATTTAATATAATTCATTGAACAAGCCGATCATAAAGTGATAGTTCATCATATCCCAACGAACACAATCACTGTTTACATCATATTGATCTCGATCATGTGAGGCCGCTCACTAGAACTTTGTATTGAATCACAAGGGAGAGAGGATTTCATTAGATACTGATATGGACCCTAAGTTCATAAGGAAACTACTCACACATGACCATTATTGCAGCAAGGTTGATGAAGACGGCTTTGGTGATGGATTCCCCCTCTGTTAGGGTTCCGGAACAGGCTTTTAGATTGGATCTCCTCGGGAACATAAACTTGCGGCGGCGGAAGAAATTAGGAAAAAATGGTAATGAGGGTTTCTTGAAGTATATGATTTATGTGCGAAAGAAACGATGTAAGGCAGTGCCCACACGACTAACCATGAGGGTGGGCCCGTAGCTGGCCCTTGGCAGCTTCCGAGACTTTTTGGAATCCTCATGTCTTGGAAACAAATCATATTGAATCCCCATGATTTTTTCCTCCATAGATATGGATTATCTGAAAATTCAAAACCATGCAAAAACAACAACCCACATTGGCCACTTATTTAATAAGTTAGTCCAGAAAAAATTGCTATAAAAAGTATTCAAATGTGATATTATAACAGCATGAAACAATCAAAAATTATATGTATGTCTGAGATGTATCAACAACTGCTTGAGTTCCAAAGTCCTGCTTTCCCTTATTTACTTATTCAAGCATCTGAAGTTTCTTTTACAAAGACCGAAACTCCAATTTTTACCATTAAGTGTTATAAAACCATCTTTATGATACATGCGTTTGAGCACTATTGTTAAGAACATGACCTTCCCTATATTGTTCTATCCTGAATAGTGTGCAACAGGCCTTCTTCTTCAAGAAGGAGATAATAGTTGTGTTTCTTTTTAGCCGTATCAAACCACTTCTCATTAATGTGTACAATTGATGAAGAGCATCCCGTGGTCACCCCCATGGATCCATGACTAACATCTCAAGCTCCAAGTGTACCTATGACAAGAGCTCGTGCATGCGCCATCGAAACCGAGGTGAACTCTCTCCTTCTCGAGCTACCCATATATTGCCATGAGACACAGCCAGTACCTTAGGTAGACACACTGTGCATAAACAGGTACCTCGACCACAACCAGAGCTTGGGAGCGCAAGAAGAAGAACCACATGAAGAATGGGAGAAGAGCGCCAAGACAAAGCCCTAGGCCATCCTGGAACCTCCGGCCGACCAAAGACCCAAGACCAACTCTAGCGCATGCAAACTTTCTGTCTGGCCCGAAACCTGGCTGGACCCTGGCCCGAAACCTGGCTGGACCCTGGCCCGAGACCTTCGGCCTGCCCGAAATTTCCGCCCCCCTGCTCAGCCTAGACACCGCGGAGTGCGACAACTCTCTGAAAAGACCATAACAGGCCCGGATCCTTCCCGAAACTTCCGACCTGACCCGGAACTTCAGGCATGCCTACACGCAGTCACTCGAGCCCAAGTGCCCATGTACCCCTTCGACCCCTATTTCGACCTAGACTATATGTACTCTCCTCCTACCTCCGAATTAGGGTTATCAATGTGTTGGATCATAGTTAGTTGAGCATTGCTCCTTCCATACCCTTCTTCCTAGGAGTTGACTACCTTCACGTGAGAAGATCCTATGGATGCCAAGGCCTCTATGTAGGGAAGATCCTTCGGGATATCAAGGCCCCTCGTGCGGAGTGGGAAGACACTCCGTTACTTGTATCCTTTCGTTAGCTTTGGATCGTTGTATCTCGTGTGTTTTGTGGATCTAGTGGATGTGTGATTTGGGGATTGTTCTTGAGTGTTCTCGTGTTTCCTCTTGATTTCTCCCTTTTCCCCCTCCAAGTGTAAAAAAGATCGACCTCATCGGGTTTGCCCCGTATCATCTTGGTATCATGAGCCAGGTTGATTCACACTTTGGAGTCTCTCCCTCCACTTTCTAGCCAATTTTTGTTTGATTTAACCTAATTTTCAAAATTCCCACAAAAATAGCCCTACCAAAATTTATTGAATTCAAGGATATTTTCTTGATTTGGATCCGTGGATTTCGTTGTGCACGAGTGGATCTACCTTCCCATCCAGTTTTCTTCTTTTTCACTGCAGGATTTTGGTTTTCTTCCAGGTTTTTCGCCCAAATCTCAGATATGGAAATTAAGGTTCATCCCTAGTTTCTCGACCCCCGAAAATTCCGGCTCCTCCCGAACCTTTCGGCCACCCCGGACCTTCTGGCTCCTCCCCGACCTTCCGGCCACCGCCGACCTTCCGGCTGACCCGAACCTTCCGGCCTCAGCAGAAACTTTGGCTTTCGCACTTTCACATTCTTTTCGACTTTTCAGGTTTTGAGCCGTGAGCTAGCCACTTCCTAAGGTGTTTCGACTAATTAGGAGTGGTTCTATGTTGACATCGCCGCTCATCATCGGCCCGGTTCATCGCCAATCAAGGACGGTAACCATGACGACACTCTTGTCTTATACCCTTGCCATTACATTGTCACCCCGAGGATTTTGCGCAACCTGCCTATCGAGACTAGCCATTGAGTATTGCTGGGCTACGCTACTTGTGCACTTTAGTGATACATACTCCGCATAGCTTCAATTGCGTGCATATATCTTAGTATCGTCTTTTGTGTAACCATAATAGCAACATACATAATTGCTATCTTGGTGTGCACATCCCGCATTGTAACCATACATAATATCATCGCAAAAAGAAAGAGAAGCAAAGATTTTAAGCAAGAGCAAAAGAACAAAAGCAGTAGCATCGCCAATTTTGCATATCATACTTGATCATCTTGGATCACTTGAGAGAGTGACATCGTGCCTCAAACATACATAGCAAAAGTCAGGAATACGAAGATGACACGTTTTGTTTCTTATAGGTTGTGCACAAGTTCGTATCACACCCATTGGAGCAATCGTGCTAGCGTCTCTCTAGTGTTGTGCAACACGAGCGTTTTCCGTGGAATCCACATTTTGAGCTCATCTTTTGGTTGCACAACCGCACTTTTCTATCCTTGTGTGTGTTCCGTGTATACTCCTTGCTATTGATCTATATTGTCTTATTTGCAAAATTGTGAATCTCTTTCAACATTATTGAATCTTACCTTAAGATTGCTTTAATTTTGCGTCACTATCCTAACCAAGCTACTCCATCAGCCTTAATTGTGTAGGTGTGATAAGGACGATCTCTGGTGCCAATCCTACCATTTCCACATTTGTACATTGAATGTTCTTTGAGCCATTGTCAACTTTTGGAACGGTAACTGGTTTTGTCTCCTCATTCTTCCACTTATATCTACCTGAGTTCTATGGATAGGTCAAGCATACAACACCTGACATTTGAGGAGCAACACGACGACATGAATGACTACGTCACCAACTTGCACTTCTTCGGCACACAAAAGGCAATGCAAGAATCGCAAGATGTTCTACACGATCGCATTGAGCAACTCGCCACTGACTTTCGTGAATCCAAGGAGTGTATGCAGTACTACCTCGACAACAAGCTATCAAGCCAAGTGGAGGAGTTCATTCCTTGATGGTCAACCGTGCTCATTTCAACATCTACATCATCAAGGCAGCACCACTCATCGGACTACTATTCCGGCGCAAGTCCACCTCGCGCATGTTCTCATCATCAAGACTATCGTTCCGGTCCAAGATCTCCTCAAGATCGACAATCCATTCCATGGAAATGGGTTATAAGATCGCCTTCAGGAGCACGAACAACATCATGAACAATATCAAGAACAAGAACGCCAGTGCCATGAAGAAGAACAACGTCGTCGCCATGAACAAGAGCTTCAAGCACAATGCACCCTACAAGAAGCTACACGCGCCTTGGAAGAGCGTGAGGGATCACTAGAAGAGTATGTCTAGAGTGGTGTGAATAGACTACTAGCAGGAATTTAAAATCTACACAAGGTGCAAAGTTAATTGTTGGCAGATTTTACCAATTATAGCAAGTCTAGCAAACCCTACACATGCAAGTCATCAAATATAGCAGCGGAATGTAAAGACATTGCACATGAAAGTAAAGAGTTGAGATAGGGAGATCAAACGCATGAAGGACACGAAGTTTTTTCCCTTGGTTTCGATAGGTGGTGCTATCGTACGTCCATGTTTATCGAGTCTTCAACCCACGAAGGGTAACGGCCGCGATAGTCCATGGAGGACTCCACCCATAAGGGTCCACGAAGGAGCAACCTTGACTATACCATAACGGCTTTCGTCCACCAAGGACTAGCCTCACTCGGGGTAGATCTTCATGAAGTAGGCGATCTCCTTGCCCTTACAAACTTCTTGGTTCACTCCACAACACGAAGTAGGAGGCTCTCAAGCGACACCTAACCAATCTAGGAGGCACCACCCTCCAAAAGGTAATAGGCTCGATAATTTCGATGAACTCCTTGCTCTTGCGCTTCAAGATGATAGACTCCTCAACACAGAATCACTCTCTCACAGATTTGGCTATGGTGGAATAGATTGATTGGATGGAAAGAAACTTAGGGAGGCTAGAGATAAAGATTCATATGGTTGGAATGGAATGGCATGATCTCAATACATGAGTAGGTGTCTCTCTCTCAGAAAATCAGTCGGTATGAGTGGGGATCTGTTCTGAGTGCTTCTCTTGCGATTGAGTGGTGGTGGAGGGGTATATATAGGCATCTCCAAAAATCCAACCATTACACCTTAAGTGACCAACTCGGTGACACCGATGTGTGAATCTTGGTGGTACCGAGTTGCTCCAAAGGTAGCAACTTTTGAATCTCGGTGAGACCGATATAGAACTCTCGGTTGCACCGATTGGGTGACCAACTGTCGGATTGCACAACCCTGTGACACCGATCCAACAAACTTGGTGGGACCAATTTTTTGAATTGGGGTAATAGGAAGTTGGCAACCCAAACTCGATGGCACCGAACCAGAATCGGTTGCACCGAAATGCTAGGGTTTGGCTTGGGTCTCTAAGTCTGGGAATCGGTGGCATTGAGTGGGAGTTGTTGGTTGCACCGATTTTGAATATTTGGCTTTGGATAGATTTTTGTGGAAGAGCTTTGTGGGTGTATTTGGTGACTATCACTTGTGCACGTAGGAGCATTTTGTTCACCAACAGTACCTTACCCCCTTTTAATAGTATTGGATTTCCTATGGACTCAAAGTGATTTCTCACAAAGTAAAATGTAGAGTCCTCTTGCTTGAAGCTTTTGCCAATGCTATTCCTTCTCCTTCTTTTTCTGGGGATACTCTCCACACTCCTTTTTACCAACCCATCTCTCTCTATGGACTTTATCTGAAATTCACTAGATGAAAGTATTAGTCCAAGAGACAATGTATGTTGTCATGAATTATCAAAACCACCAAGGGAGCATATTGTGCTTTCAGAGTGCAACTGCCAAGCACACAAAGAACAAGAAGCCCTCCGATGAGAACGTCAAGAAGAAGCCGCTTGCCAAGAGGAGCACCAAGAAAGAAGGAACCGAGTGCGAGGACCTGGCCAACGACCCCAACATCGAGCACAATGATGATGAAGCCCAAAGGCAACCACAACGTCAACTCAACAACAAGAATGATGCACCTCCTCCAAGACAAGGACATCGTCAAAACAACCACAATGAAGAACAACGCTTGAGCAAGCTCAAGTTCACCATGCCTAAGTTCTCCGAAAGCAATGATCCCGAAGATTATCTCTCATGGGCCCTCAAGGTTGACAAGATATTCCGTCTACACAACTTTGAGGAAGATAAGAAGATTGCCATGGATTCCCTCGAGTTCCAAGACTATGTTCTCATTTGGTGGGAACAAGTGATTGGGAGAAGAAGAGAAAACTGCGAACCTCCTATCACCACTTGGGACCAAATGGAGGACCTCATGAGAGCTCGCTTTGTGTCAACCCACTACAATCGTGATCTCTTTAGGAAGCTACAACTAATCAAGCAAGGCACCAAGTCGGTAGAAGAATCCTATCAAGAGATGGAAATGGCAATGATCTGAGCCAATGCCAAGGAAGATGACAAGCGAACAATGGTGCATTTCTTGAATGGCCTAAACTACCAAGTCAAGAAAATTGTGGACTTTGAACCCTACTCCAACTTACTCGAGCTAGTGCATCAAGCGACGGAGGTGGAACGCCAAGTTCAAGATGACCAAAAATACACCAAGTTCTCTTCCAAGACCTACGACTCAAGTGCACAAGCTTCTCCGACCACGACGCCTTCGACTACGAAACCTCCAACTATTACCAGTGACAAGTCAAGTTCCAAGGACAAGATGAATTCGTCAAGCCTACCTCCTACTTCAAGTACCTACTAGCCAAGAGCTTCATCCTCTACACCAACACTGGATGCTACCGCTAAATCAAGCTCTATGAAGTGTTTTTGTAGGATCGAAAGTAGGTCTAGAGGGGGGGAGTGATTAGACTACTTGAAAAATTTAAACCTAACCTTTTCCCAATTTTAGTTTTAGGCTAGCTTTAGCAATTGTTGCAAATCAAGTTCACCCTACACATGCATGTCTACGATTATAGCAGCAGAAAGTAAAGACAAGCATATGTAATTAGAGGATAGGGATAGGGAGATCAAACACAAGGTTGGCATGGAGATTTTTGGCATGGTTCCGATAGGTGGTGCTATCGTATATCCATGTTGATGGAGACTTCAACCCACGGAGGGTAGCGGCCGCAAGAGTCCACGAAGGGCTGCCCCACAAAGGGTCCACGGAGAAGCAACCTTGTCTATGCCATCATGGCCTTCATCCACGGAGGACTAGCCTTACTCGGGGTAGATCTTCACAAAGTAGGCGATCTCCTTGCCATTACAAACTTCTTGGTTCAACTCCCCAAGATGAAGTAGGAGGCATGGGTAGTCAAAAGATAGTCTCCTCAACACTCAATCATTCTCTCACAGATTTGGCATGGGTAGAAGAGATTGATTGGATGGAAAGCAACTTGGGGAGGCTAGAAATCAAGATCCATATGGTTGGAGTGGATGATCTTGATCTAAACACATGAGTAGGTGGCTCTCTCAGAAAAATGGATATGGCAAGTGGTTGTATGTTCCGAGTGCTTCCTCTATGAGTGAGAGGCAGTGGAGGGGTAAATACAGTCATCTCCAAAAATCCAACCGTTAAAACATTATTGCCCAACTCGGTGAAACCGAAGTGAAAACTCGGTTACACTGACTAGTGCAAAATGTGGCAACTCTGGCCTTTTCGGTGAGACCGATATATGAATCTCGTTACCAAGACTCTATGTCACCGATTCTTAAAACTCAAAAATTTAGATTTTAATAAACAAGACAATAGAATGTTAGTCACTAGTTTCGGTTTCACCAAGTGGAAACTTGGTGTCACCGAGATGCTAGGGTTTGGCTTAGGTTCTGTCTAGGCAAAACTCGGTGGGACCGAATGGGAAAAGTTGGTGCCACCGATTTTGACTTTGGTCTTTGGATAGATAATTATGTGGGAGAATGGGTGAGTATTTTTGGTGGTTAATATCTAAGCACTTGAGAAACTAGATCATCATAATTCCTCATCCCCCTTTTAACAGTATTGGCTTTCCTATGGACTCAAAAGTTATTTCTCACAAAATATATAATGTAGAGTCTTCAGGCTTGAAGCATGGCCAATCCCATTTCTTCCTTTCTTTGGGGAGGTTCTCCACACAATCCTTTAGCCATCCCATAATTGAACTTTTTACTGACATGCACTTGGTGGAAATATATGTCCAATGAAATATATGTTGTTATTAATTACAAAAACCTCATAGGGAGAAGTTATGCTTTCGATCTCCCTCTTTTGGTAATTTATGACAACATATAGATCAAAGCTTTGATAAGAGATACGATCTATGAATAGCATCGTCGCTTTGAGAGGTATGTGATAAGCAAGAGCTCCCCTAACTTTGTGCACTATTTAAATTTGCGTTTGAATGCAAATGCACAATGAATTAGGTTCATGGGTCACTCTTCCATGTCACATACAACTTGGTGGTGCGCATAAATGACATGAGTGAAAAATAATGCACATTACACCAAACATGCGTGAATGATCATAACATAAGCAACACAAGGGTATGACATAGTAGCATCAACCATCAAAGCATATGATCAAACACAACGAAGTTTAAACCGTAACACATGAGAATAAGTTTTTGAAACCCAAAAGAGCAACAAAAGGCAAAACACACACTCTCTCTCAAAGCCTATGATCTATATTACTTCTCCCCCTATGGCAACAAGTTACCAAAAAGTTCAAAGAATATAGAACTAAATGTCGCTTGGGTATGATATCCTCCGATAGTTGTTGAAGGAGTTGAGAGAAGGGTGTCCACAAAGACTTCTGCAGATGTCCTCTGGGTGGTGGTGTAGACACTAGAGGTGCTGAAGGAGCAGTTGGGGCAGTAGTTGGTGCTATGAACAAGGTTTCGACTCGGGAACTGGCATAGCAGACGATCTTGCCTGAGTCTTGAACTAAGTGTTTGTCCGGAGAGGAGAACGATCGTCATTTGAGGAGTGGGTACTAGGCACTCTATCAACTTCTTGCTTCAGCTCAGTGTCTGTCTTGGTAAGCTCATCCACCTTCTTGTCCAGAATCCGAAATTTGTTTTCCATGATCCGCACTATGCTCTTTTGGTTCTTGAGAATCTCAACCACATTCTTCTCTTTGTCTTGGATAGATTTGATGAGAAGTGTCATTTGATCACTTGAGCACTAGTGGCTCTAGCTGTTTCTGTATCAGCCTGTGCAGTAGTTGAAGTGGGATGAGAGGGGTCCACCACCACAACATTATCCTCTAGCTCTGGGTGTAGTGGCATATGAGGATGATCAAGTGCATATAAATTCTTCTCCAGCCTGGAGTTGAATAGCATCTAAATGTATGGTGTATATCCACATGATCGCTTATGATCATTAGCTGTCCTCTTGATTGTCTCTACAATAAAATCCATCACCCTAAATCTGGTGTGGGTGCGTATGTCATGCAACATGTTAATGAAGTACCCCCTGATCATCTTATCATCTCTTGACCTGGGCATCAAAGTATACCTCAAGATAGTGTCGGTGGTGGGTAGTCCTATGTGCAGATGATAGACGGAGCAAGCTTGTGTGTGTTCACATAGGCAGCAGGGATATGAGTGTACATGTCAGCCATAGAGTTGTGACTCATCTTGGCTTCAGCGTAGATGTCAAGATCTCCTTCCTCTACCCGTGGGACTCCTAAGATGGTATCCCACTCATCCACTATAGACTGATATCTAAGTCCCCCACTCATCCATATGATACGGCCATCTGGATACAAATGAGCCGTGGAGTAGAACTGCATGATCATATCATCATTCCAAGCTGTTAACTCTCTTCCAACAAAGTTCTCAATGTCAATGCATCTGAAGTTGTCCTGCACATTGGGAAAGTAGTCCTCATGCTCCTTAATGTAGGCCCAGTTAACATATCTCATATCTCTGATAGATGGGCTCTTGTCCAAAAGGACAGTCTGATAGAAATCCTGCTATTCCTTAGTATAAAACGTGCATCAACAACAATCTTCCTCCTGGAGGCATATGGATCATTTGCTCTATGTTTCCTCAGTCCTTGGTCTCTCCTTTTATTCATGTCCTCACCAACTGGATGAGCATCATTATGCTCTGGCATGTGGGGTCTCAGCTTCCTCAAAACTATCACATTTCCTTCCTCAGCATCTCTGGAAGTAGAACCCTTGTTCTTGGCATCAAGAGGGATGTCCCTAGTGGTCCTCTTGGGCTTGGGTGCTGCAGGTTTCTTCGGAGTTTCTTTCTTGCTCTTGGATGGAAGTTGGCTAGGCATATCATCAGCAAGCAATTTAATCTTCTTGGAAGGAGCAGGTTTAGCATCTGGTTCTTCCTCTTCCTCTTCCTCTTCTTCCTGCTCTGTTGGATCCTCATACATATAGGTTGGCCTTCCTATGACATGCATAGTGATCTTTCCGGCTCTCTCCTTCTCTCCTTCCTTCTTAGACATAGACTTTGAAGTCTTTGAGGATTCACGAGGAGGAGTCATCCGAGCCTTAGCACTCTCAGGTGCTCTCATTGCCTCTGAGCTGGCATATTCTTTCCTTACTGGCCTCTTAGAGGAAGTGGCCTCGGTGGCAGATTTCCTTGCAACTTTCTCCTCTTGTGTTGCAGCTTCTTGGAGGTGACCTCATCAGGGATAAAATCCACATCTTCTTCATCCGAGTTGAGTTTCCTGCTTGCCCTGGTGGCAGCCTTGCGCAACTGACGTGGCTTGAGACCGCGTTGGTAGTTCCCCAAAGAGGAAGGGATGATGCAACACACCGATGGTAAGTATTTCCCTCAGTTATGAAACCAAGATAACAATCCGTAGAGGAAGATCACACACCCACGTAAACAACACCTGCACACAAACAACAAATACTTGCAACCCAACGCGAAAGAGAGGTTGTCACGCTCTCTACGGTAATAAGATAGATTAGGCAACGGTAGTTTTGGCAAATAGATCTCGCAAGAACACAAAATAAAATAAGTAAACAAAAAGTGCCGCAAGGTTTTTTTGTTTTCTTGGATTAATAGATCTGAAAACAATAGATGCAAATAGTAGATCAAAAAGCAATATGTTGGAAAAGTAGACCCGAGGGCCGTAGGATTCACTAGTGGCTTCTCTCATGAGTATAGCGCACGGTGGTTGAAAAAATTACTATTGGGCAATTGATAGAAGATCAAATAATCATGACGATATCCAGGCAATGATCATTATATATGAATCACATCCAAGATAAGTAAACTGAAACAATTATGCATCTACTTCTATTACTCCACACATCGACCGCTATCCAGCATGCATCTAGTGTATTAAGTTCATGGGAAAACGGAATAATGCGATAAGAACGGTGACATGATGTAGACAAGATCTATCCATGTAGGAATAGACCCCATCTTGTTATCCTTAATGGCAATCATACGTCTGTGTCTTGCTACCCCTTCTATCACTGGGAAAGAACACCGCAAGATCGAATCCATCACAAAGTACCTCTTCCCATGGCAAGAAAAATCGATCTAGTTGGCCTAACTAAACCAAAGATTTGAAGAAGAAATAAAAGGCTATAAGTAATCATGCAAATAATATATTAAAGAAGACTCAAATCATATTCATGGATAGAAACTGATCATGAACTCAAAATACATCGGATCCCAACAAACACACCGTAAAAGTCATTACACCAAATAGATCTCCAAGAGACCATTGTATTGAGAAACATAGAGAGAGAGAGAGGAAGCCATCTAGCTACAGCCTATGGACCCGTAAGTCTATCATGGACTACTCATGCATAATCAAAGAGGCACCTATGAAGAAGATGAACCCCTCCATGATGGTGTTACATTGGATCTCGAGGTTCTCGAACTTGCGGCATCTGGAATTGTGTTTCGTTGACTACCCTAGGGTTTTCTGAATATTTGGGAATTTATAGGCTTGATAGTCGGTTGAGGGGGTGTCCGAGGTGCTCACCCACTTACCAGGCCACGCCAGGGGCCTCCAGCGAGCCCTGGTGGAGGGTGGTCACCCTGGGCCCCCTCTTCTGGTGATCTTTGGCCCATTTGCTTCCTTCTGATCCATAAAAATTCTATGAAAACCCTGCAATGTTTGGGATCCGTTTGGTACTGATTTTCCACGAAGTAAAAAACAAACAAAAACATCAACTAGCACTTGAGCACTATGTTAATAGGTTAGTCCCAAAAAATGATATAAAGTTGCTATAAAATGATTGTAAAACATCCAAGATTGATAATATAACAGTATGGAACACGCAAAAATTATAGAAAAGTTGGAGACGATCAACATCCCCAAGCTTAATTCCTACTCGTCCTCGAGTAGGTAAATGATAAAAACAGAATTTTTGATGTGGAATGCTGCCTAACATGTTCATCATATTTTTTTCTTTATAGAATGGACATTTGGAATTTTCATATGGTTCAAAGCAATAGTCTAGTTTTGACATGAAAACTTTAATACTCGAGCATATCAACAAGCAACCATGTGTTTTAAAATATCAATGCTAAAGCAAGTTATCCCTAGCCCATCATGCTCAATCATTGATCCATTCACAATACACACTCAAATATTAGCTACACCTAATTCTCAAGTACGATCGTAGTGCCCCCTAGTTGGTCCTTTATAAAAGAAGATGGAGACTCAATTTGAAAAATAAAAATTAAATAAATTAAATATATAGGCCCTTCGTAGGGGGAAGTAGGGATTTGTAGAGGTTCCAGAGCTCTAGTGTTTAAATTTATAGAGAAAAATATTTTGAGTGGCATGCTTTTCCTGTCAATGAAAACGACTGAGAGATTTCAATATCTTTCCACACTAGATGCACCATAGGTGGTTTCCAAACAGAAAATAAAGTTCATTCCTTTTTCTACCATACTTTCACTTTCCATGGCTAGCCGAATGCACAGCCGCCTTCCATACCAACACTTTCCAAGGAATTTATTATTTGACAACATAAAGTAAATTTCTTTTCTTTTCCATCTCATTTTGAGAATGTGCATCCCTATTAACGCCATACTCTCGTGCAATGACAAGTGAATAAACACTCATCTTGAGAATAACACATCTAGCATGGAAAAATATCGGTCATCCCCTAATGTTTCATGAGCGGTACGAGCACACAAAAAGGAAAATTTATTTTCAAAGTTTAGAGATGGCACATACACATTTTCTTGGAATGGCATGGAAATACCGTATATAGGTAGGTATAGTGGACTCATATGGCAAAACTTGGTTTAGGGATTTTGGATGCAGAAGTAGTATTTCTACTTAGTACAAGTGAAGGCTAGCAAAAGATTGAGAAGCATCTAACCAAGAAACGAAAAATCACATAAGCAAGCATTAAGCATAACTAACACTGAATAATGCACCATAAGTAGGATGTAATTTCATAGCAGAACTATTGACTTTCGTGCTTGCATAGGGAATCACAAACCTTAACACCAATATTCTTGCTAAGCATAATTACTCATCAACATAACTCACATATCACTATTGTCATGTCTCAAAAAAATTATAGAGAATCAAGTTTAATTTGTCCAATGATCTTCATGGAAGTTTTTATTATATCTCTGTTGAATATCTATCACTTTGGGACTAGTTTCTATATTGCAATTGCTTTTGACAAGCTCAAATGGATATAAGTGAAGAACATGAGCATACAAGTTTCATCTCTCAAAATAGTATAAGCAGCGAGGCATGAGAGGATTTCTTCAAATTTACTAACTCTCAAATTAATGTAAGGGAAGCATGAGAGCATTTCTTCAAACATGTAAAAGCACACCATGCTCAAAAAGATATAAGTGAAGCATAAGAGCAATTCCTTTGCTCCATAGATTTAAGTGAAGCATAAAGAGCAGTTCTAGAAAATCATAGCATAGTTTTGTCTCTCTCAAATAGGTGTGTTCAGAAAGGATAAAAGCAAAGATACAAGATGCTCCAAGCAAAACTCATGATATGTGACGAATAAAAATATAGTTCCAAGTAGTATACCGATGGTTGCTAGAAGAAAGAGGGGATGCCACTTGAGGCATCCCCAAGCTTAGTTGCTTTTTCATCTTTGGATATTACATTGGGGTGATTTAGAATCTCCGAGCTTTGGCTTTTCTAACTCCTTATTCCTTCATCCATCGTGATCGCACCCAAAACTTGAAAACTTCAATCACACAAAACTTAACAAAATTCTCATGAGACCCGTTAGTATAATAAAGCAAATTACCACTTTAGTTACTGTTGTAAACCCATTCATATTTTATTATTGCATTATATATACTATATTCTAACTTTACCATGACTTATACCCCCCAATACAAGCCATAGATTCATCAAAACAAGCACACAATGCAATGAAAATAGAATCTGTTTCAGACACAACATTCTGTAGTAATCTATACTCTATCCATGCTTCTCGAACCCTAAAAATTCTGAAAATTTATGAAAACGTAAATAATTTGTATAAAAATACTTTCTTAAAATTTCAGCTCAATATCATGTTTCGGTCAAAAATTAAAATTCGTGCACTCGGAACAAAGTTTCTGTTTCAGATTCAGCATTGTTTCTACTCATCTTATGGATCATCCTAAAGGCATTACTTGGCATAAACACTAAATAAAACATAAAAACAGAATCATAACAGAATCATAGTTGTTCAAAGCACTCGAAAACAGAAAGCAAAATATAAAAATAATTTATTCACTGGGTTGCCTCCCAACAAGCGCTATCATTTTACGTCCCGAGCTAGGCAAAACGCATAGATTCAAGTATTGTCATCTTAGTTTGCACTCCATAGAAGTCCTCATGATTGATTCATATGGTGGCTTAATTATTGTTCTAGGTAAGTGTTCCACACCCTTTCTAAGGGGAAACTGAAACTTAATAGTGCCTTCTTTCATATCAATCACGACACCTATAGTGCGTAAAAACGGTCTACCAAGTATGATATGACAAGATGGATTGCAATTAATATCAAGAACAGTAAAATCAATGGGAACATAATTCCTATTTGCAAGAATAAGAACATCATTAATTCTTTCCACATGGTTTTTAATAGTAGAATCCGCCAAGTGCAAATTAAGAGAACATTCTTCAATATTGGTAAGACCAAACACATCAGATAGAGATTTCGGAATTGTGGAAACACTAACACCCAAATTACATAAAGCAAAGAATTCATAATTTTTAATATTGACTTTAATGGTAGGTTCCCACTCATCATGCAATTTTCTAGGGATTGAAATCTCTAATTCCAACTTTTCTTCTAAGGATTTCATCATGGCATCAACGATATGTTTAGTAAAACCTTTATTCTTTTCATAAGCATGGGGTGGATTTATCATAGATTTCAGCAAATAAATACAATAAACCAAGGAGCAACTCTCATAATTAAAGTATTTGTAATCAAATAGTGGGCACATCACTAGTTGAAGTTTTGACCTCTCCAAACCCACTTTTATCAAAATTTTCATCAAGCTTTTCACCCTCCAAATCATTGGGACGCCCTCTAGCTAAAGTTGACTCTTCTTCAGTCCCTTTATCATCAATTTTAATATTACTAAACAAGGAATCAATAGAGAAAACACCAATCATTTTAAGATCTTCATTGTTGTTATGAAATTAATTGCTAGAAAACATTTTTTCTAAAATTCTCTTTTAGCTCTAAGAATAGCGGTTCTTTTCTCACTTTCATCCATAGAAACATATAAATCCTTAATCGATTCATTGATCTTAGGTGGAAAAATATGCAACTTGAGGTTTTCTACATCATTGGAAACTCTATCAATGATTCTAGACATATCATCAATTTTATTCAACTTTTCTTCTATCGTAGTATTGAAAGACTTTTGAGCATTGGTAAATTCTTTAAAAATATTCTCAAGATTAGAGGTGTTCCTATTATTATTGTAAGAATTACCATAATTATTAGAGGAATTTATAGGAAAAGGCCTAGGATTAAAATTACCTCTATAAGCATTGTTATTGAAGTTGTTTAGCGAGATGAAATTCACATCTACGGAATCACTATTTTTCTCAATCGAAGTAGACAAAGTCACACCATTAAGATCAATAGGAGCATTTGTACTAGCAACTAGCTTCATAAGAGCATCAACTTTTTCACTCAAATTACTAATTTCTTCTATCGAATTAACCTTTTTACTAGTAGGCGCTCTTTCGATGTGCCATTATGAATAATTTGCCATAGTATTATCTAGAAATTTAGTAGCTTCACCCAAAGTAATTTCCATAAAAGTACCACCCGTGGTAGAGTCTAAAAGATTTCTAGAGACAAAATTCAATCCCGCATAAAAAAATTGTATGATCATCCAAAGATTTAAACCATGAGTAGGACAATTTCTTAAATAAAAGCGTCCTTGCACTTATCCCAAGAATCGATACTATTGCGAGGCAAAGAAGAAAACCAATTTTTTCACGATCCCGCAAGGAGAAAGGAAACAATTTCAACTTCACAATATCATTGTCCACATCTTTTTTCTTCTGCATATCACATAATTCCACGAAGGTATTTAGATGGGACGCGACATCCTCATTAGGAGTACCGGAGAATTGATCTTTCATGACAAGATTCAACAAAGCGACATTAATATCACAAGACTCCGCACTAGTGGTGGGAGGAGCAATAGTAGTGCTAATAAAATCATTATTATTGGTATTGGAAAAATCACAGAACTTGGTGTTCTCTTGAGTCATCATGACTACACAAACAAGATTGCAAGCAAACAAGAGATCTAACGAGAAAAAGGCAAACGAAAAAGAGAACGCGAATAAAATGGCAAATTTGTGAAGTGAGGGATAGGAAAATGAGAGGCAAATGGTAAATAATGTAAATTTCAAGGATATGAGATTTGTGATTAGGAACCTGGTAGATGAGATTGCTTCCTCCCCGGCAACGGCGCCAGAAATCCTTTGACGTGGCTTGAGACTTCGTCGGTAGTTCCCCAAAGAGGAAGGGATAATATAGCACATCAACGGTAAGTATTTCCCTCAGTTATGAAACCAAGCTATCAATCCGTAGAGGAAAATCACGCACCCACGTAAACATCACCTGCACACAAACGACAAATACTTGCAACCCGACACGAAAGAGAGGTTGTCATGCTCTCTACGGTAATAAGATAGATTAGGTAATGATAGTTTTGGAAAATAGATCTCGCAAGAACACAAAAGAAAATAAGTAAACAAAAATGGCAACAACTATTTTTGTTTTTTTGGATTAATAGATCTGAAAACAAAAGATGCAAATAGTAGATCGAAAAGCAATATGTTGGAAAAGTAGACCCGGGGGCCGTAGGTTTCACTAGTGGCTTCTCTCATGAGTATGGCGCACGGTGGGTGAACAAATTACTGTTGGGCACTTGATAGAAGATCAAATAATCATGATGATATCTAGACAATGATCATTATATAGGCATCACGTCCAAGATAAGTCGATCGAAACAATTCTGCATCTACTTCTATTACTCCACACATCGAGCGCTATCCAGCATGCATCTAGTGTATTAAGTTCATGGGAAAATGGAGTAATGCAATAAGAACGGTGACATGATGTAGACAAGATCTATCCATGTAGGAATAGACCCCATTTTGTTATCTTTAATGGCAATGATACATGCGTGTCTTTCCGCCCCTTCTATCACTCGGAAAGAACACCGCAAGATCGAATCCATCACAAAGCACCTCTTCCCATGGCAAGAAAAATCGATCTAGTTGGCCTAACTAAACCAAAGATTCGAACAAGAAATACGAGGCTATAAGTAATCATGCAAAAAATAGGTTAAAGAAGACTCAAATCATATTCATGGATAGAAATTGATCATGAACTCAAAATTCATCGGATCCCAACAAGCACACCGCAAAAGTCATTACAACAAATAGATCTCCAAGAGACCATTGTATTGAGAGACAAAGAGAGAGAGGAAGCCATCTAGCTACCGCCTATGTACTTGTAGGTCTATGGTGGACTATTCACGCATCATCAGAGAGGCACCTATGAAGAAGTTGAACCCCTCCATGATGGTGTTACATTGGATCTCGAGGTTCTGGAACTTGCGGTGACTGGAATTGTTTTTCATCAACTCCCCTAGGGTTCTCTGAACATTTGGGAATTTATAGGCTCGATAGTCGGTTGAGGGAGTGTCCGAGGTGTGCACCCTCTACCAGGCCGCGCCAGGGGCCTCTAGCGTGCCCTGGTGGAGGGTGGCCACCCTGGGCCCCTCTTCTAGTGATCTTTGGCCCATCTGCTTCCTTATGGTCCATAAAAATTCCACAAAAATCCCCGCAATGTTTGGGCTCCGTTTGGTACAGATTTTCTACGAAGTAAAAAACAAGCAAAAATAAGAACCGACACTTGGGCACTATGTCAATAGGTTAGTCCCAAAAAAATTATATAAAGTTGCTATAAAATGATTGTAAAACATCCAAGATTGATAATATAACAACATGGAACAAGAAAAAAATATAGATACGTTGGAGACGTATCAACATCCCCAAGCTTAATTCCTACCCGTCGTCGAGTAGGTAAATGATAAAAACAGATTTTTTGATGTGGAATGCTCCCTAACATGTTCATCATATTTTTTTCTTTATAGCATGGACATTAGGACTTTTCATATGGTTCAAAGCAATAATCTAGTTTTGACATGAAAAATTTAATACTTAAGCATATAAACAAGCAACCATGTCTTTCAAAATATCAACGCTAAAGCAAGTTATCCCTAGCCCATCATGCTCAATCATTGATCCATCCGCAATACACACTCAAATATTAGCTACACCTAATGCTCAAGTACGATCATAGTGCCCCCTAGTTGGTGCTTTATAAGAGAAGAGGGAGACTCAAATTGAAAAATAAAAATTGCATAAAGTAAATAGATAGGCCCTTCATAGAGGGAAGTAGGGATTCGTAGAGGTACCAAATCTCAAGTGTTTAAATTGATAGATAACAATATTTTGAGTGGCATGCCTTTCCTGTCAACGAAAACGACCAGCCGAGGATGATGAGCTAGTTTCCGGGCTAGTGCCTGGATCCATGTCCACACTTTGTTCCCAAAAATCATTGTCACCATCTGACCCTGAGCCTAATATGCCGACCTGTGAATAGATATAGATGAGTAGAAGGGACGAGTATCACAAAACACAGATGGTTTTAGTAAAATTTGAACTCATATTTTTAAGTTTACTTTCAACTAAGTGGGTTTCGGTTCCACCAAGTCAAGAATTTCGAAGCTATCGAGACTAATACTCTCCTTAACAGAATCTTGGCCACTCATCTCTGTTGCACCGAAATGAGTGACTCGGTTTCACTGAGAGTGTTCTCAGTAACCCTAAACCACAAATCGGCGAGACCAATTTTTTTCACTCGGTGACACCGAGACACATATGGTGGAAGATTAAACCTAAAAAATTCATTCCCCTACTCTCTATGAGATTTCTAGTGGATGGAAGTTGCACATTCCGTGGCAAGAAAATAAGCAAAGACCTAATGCGCAAGGTTTGGACAATGAGCGCACAAGGGGCGAGATCTTTACCCTAGTTCAGTGAAGATCCCCTACAACGGCGACGGTGGCGTTGATTCCCTTTGATGTGGAAGGACTCCTGCGGCGAGGGCGCATGGGAGGCAAGCTGGATGTCCGGAGACGATGGTTGCGGCAGGAAAGGGGTGTGGGAGGCCAAAGAGTCGAAGTGATTTTCAACTTCTCGTCCACAGAGTACTTATACCCTATTGATGTCGGTGACACCGATTCGGAAATTTTGGTGCCGCCGAGTTTCATAACTATCAGGTGATAGTGAAACTCGGTGAGGCCGAGATTTAGGCATCAGTTGCACTGAGGTGATAAAACCAGATCAGCTCAGTGATTCAGTGGAACCGAGATTGTGATGTTGGTTGCACCGAGATTCACATGAGAGGTTTTGGAAGTTAGCTCTCTGTTGAAACGGAACTCTGAGTGCTCCTCACGCAGAGGGTTCGAAAAGTGCTTGCTCAAGTTTTGTGATTAAGCATGAATAGAGTTTGAGACTTGAAAGCATAGATAGATAGAGGGAGGTACTTAGGCATTCTCACATATCCAATTGGCCAGAGAAAAATGAAAGCCAAATAATAACAATTGGATATCCTCGAATGATAAAAGATATGCATACCAACATGCTCACACAATAAAATGTCAAATGAAATATGGCAAGCGTACAAAACCACTTTCGTATCTACCAAGCAATTTAGCGATGACAGAGTCATCTATATATGAGTATATTGACTTAGGAGCCAAGGAAGAATACCTGATCATGTATCATACTCATCGTTTCGGCACAAGTAGTGTTGTGGATTTATCACGGCAGATCTCCGGGTGAATGGACTTGGATTCGAGGCCATCGCTAATGTGATGGACTCAAAGGGGTTGGTTGGGACGAAGGACACGAGTTTACCCAGGTTCGGCCTCTCAAAGCGAGGTAACAACCTACGTCCTGCTTGTGTTTGTATTGCTTGGTGTATCGATTACAAGGGAGCTATTGCTTGGCCTAGTTCTCAATTGCCTCACCTCTAAGTCGCCCCGGGTCTACCTTTATATAGGAGGTAAAGACTTCGGGTCATACAAATTGTAACCGACTCTCATTGTCTATCCGAGTCTTCCTCTATATTCCCCGCCAAGTTACCTCCGGGCGTCTTACCCACCCGGGTCTTCTCTGTCCGGGCACCTGGCGGCCCACGCCATAAGCCTCCCTTCTTCCTGGGCCGCAGGTTTCATGGCTCGATCTTGGGCCTGCTCACATGCCGTCAGGTATAACCCGGAGCCTTTTAGGCGGGTCATACCGCGGGGTTATATCCCCAACATTAGGCCCTAGGTTGATTTGAGCTTGCTCATTTCATCCTTCTCTTCTGTTCCTTGGAGAGTCGCCCGGCGATGACCCGCCATGATGTCACGCGGGCCCTGCAAAAAAGATCCGTTGACGTACCAACAAATCTCTTATTAAATGGTTAGCCCGAAAATCGAGGCGTCCGCCTCCGTCGAATGATTTCGGTCGCCTGGATTTTCGTGCCTGCCCTGTTATCCTTTTTAATACGACCGCTGCGAGTGGCATTTTTCTTCTCCCGCTCACGCTACCATCTTCTCCTTCTCCGACGCCTCCGCTCCTGCTCCGGCGCCGTCTTTGTCTCGCCGTCGACTGGCCGCTGCATCACCCTGTCGCGAACCAGAGCTCGTCCCGCACTCCTCTCGCCGTCGCCGGTAAGTCTTCCTCCCTTAGATCCATAACGGTCTCCGGTAGGGTTTCGGTAGAACTCCGCCGTCGCCGTCGTTTTAGCGTATGAACTCTGCTGCCACCGTCGCTTTAGCGTATGAACTCCGGGCCGTCGCTTGACCTCGCGCCGCTGCCGCGTAATAGGCGGCAAGCAAGAACACCTAAATTGATCCTCGCTCCGCCTGCCATTTTGGACTTCGTCCGCTTCACCTGTTCGTCCTTAGGTCTGAGAATAAAGACATATTTTCCTGTTTTGTAGATCCGTAATCTTAGATGAACTTTACGAAACCTGTTTCCTGGTACTTAGCCAATTTTTGCTCCTCCTTTCCTTGTTGACCCGCCAGGCCTATCCGGCTCTCATGAGCCGGACCATGGCATATTATTTGTAGAGCCCTTAAATTTGTAAGCTGTCGTAGACTTCTATTTGCTCTTGATTCACCGTACTTTTAATTTGCATAGTCTTTAAGCCGCCGGCATGTCTCGCGCCTCCAACTCATGCAACTGGGTCGGGTCATGCATCACGGAAGAATTCCTAATGGATTTTGTTCACGCGGGCACCCTTCCTTCCAAGGAGGTTCTTAACTAGCGGGCCCCAGGTGATGACACACGGCCCACTCCTCAAGAAGGCAAAGTAGTGGTTTTGTCTGACCATATCGAGCGAGGATTCATGCCTCCCGGATCAAAATTCTTTCGTGATGTCCTTCACTTTTACAAGCTTCACCCCCAAGACTTGGCCCCCAACTCCGTCTCAAACATCTGCAATTTTCAAGTGCTCTGTGAAGTTTACCTGCAAGCCAAGCCGTCTGTGGGGTTGTTCTGGGAATTCTTCTACGCCAACCGGCAAACTGAAATGAAAGCCGGTTTGAGTCTAGAGCTTGGCGGGATCTCTATTCAACGGCACAGGGACATTATTTTTTTGGATATTCAGATGCCGAGTCACCCGAAGGACTGGAACAAGACCTGGTTCAATTGCAAAGACACCTCCCCGGAGGGGGAGCATCCACTGCCGGGCTACCGTCCTTCCCGACTCAAAACAACTTCAGAACTTCCTGGCCGACTGTCTGCTTCTGAACGTGCAAGATACGAGCCAGCTCATGCTAAGATCAAGGCCCTCATGGCCAACGGATTAACTGGAATAGACTTGATCCGCTGCTGGATTTCCTGGTGGATCATGCCTCTGAGCCATAGGAGCCGACTTATGTACGAATATGAGGGCAAGTATGATAGCTCCTTATGCTTCAGCCAATCAACACTGACAGAAGATGACATCACCACCGTCATCCGGAGCCTTGTTCATGAAGCATCCGGATCATGCAGCGCCATCGGTCTGGTGCCTTTCTGTGCTGCTAATCAGGCTCCGGATGTAAGGCGACTCTTCACAGCTTTCCCTCTCTTGATTTACTGTTTCCTTCCTGACTCATTACCATTTAACCGGTTTGTCTTTCCAGGCCAACTCTGATTTCTGGAAGAAAGCATATGTTCCTCCCTTGAAGAAGCTTAGGAAGAAAACTCTGGCTAAGAAGTCCAAGAAGACCGCCCCCCAAGAAGAGTGGTTTGACCCGTCGGAATCGTCCGACTCAGAGGTAAACTTTTGGTTGCTTTCTATCATTTTATTACCTTCTTTTACTTACACTTGTTTTACTCACAGGATGATGTTGAAACAAGCCGCGTTAACGCCCCTGAGGTAACCTATATTTCTTCTGGCTCAGAATACTTTGTCCCCCGAACGCCGCGGCGGGTTATTGGAAAAATTCCTCTTTCTCATCCTCTTGCTTATCTGGCTCCCGACTTTCTTTTGAAAAAGCAACAACAGGCTGAATGACGTCAGACCCGGACCGTCGGCTCTACTGAGCTTATGTTCCGCTTGCCAAACTCGTCGGCTCCAAAGAAACGCCCCGCAGAGGTACGTATCCCCGTTTGACTCATTTTTCTTTGTAACCTTGGTGCTGTCTCATCTTTCTTGAACTGTGTCTCAGAAGTCGCCCTCTTCTGGCGACTCTTCGGCGACCGCTCTACCGCCTCCCAAGATCAACTCGCTGTAAGTGTTTTTCACTATACCATTCGGTTCTTTATACAACAGTAGTATCCTTTGGGTTCTGATCTTTCTATTTTGCAGTGCTCAAGCCAAGCGTCGAAAGACCAACAAGCCCTCCCCTGGCCTTGCTGCTCAAGAGTCGGAGCATGAACAACCAGAAGAGTCACGACCGGATGTAGATCCGCTAGCCGTATCCACTAGGCCGGCCGTTGAAGATAACATCCCGGAGAGTCCTCCAAGGGGTCCTTCGAAACCCCCAAGTCCTGCCAAGACCACTGCAACTCCGTACATCGTGATCACCGGCTCTGTATTTTAGTCTCCCCCGGCTCACGTGCTGACCAGGCATAAAGAGCCGTCCGAGGCCTCCAAGAAGCTGGATTTTGACTCTTCCTCTTTTGAGAAGATGGCAGCCGAAGAACTTCATGCTGGTTATGTGAACCGGCTTTCCACCAGCCGAGATCTGGAGCTTCGGCTGGTTAGCTTGATGAAGAAAAAATATGAGGTACTCCTATTCTTGCTACAACCTTACTTAGCCCCCAAGGGCCGGTTCAATCTAGTTAAGAGTTGAACCGGGTCTTTCCTGATATAAAATCCAAATCCATAGTCCCCAAGGGCCGGCTCAGCTTGATAAAGTTGAGTCGGAGCTTTACTGTAGATAGTTTGAACAGCCAAATGTAGCTCCCAAGGGCCGACTAAATTTTGATAATGTTGAGTCGGAGCTTTCATTGTAAGTAATTTGAAGAACCATCTTTAGCCCCCGAGTTCCAGATTAACCTGATGAAGATGAGCCGGAACTGCATTGTAATCTTGGAGACCAAATATACATTAGCCCCCAAGTGTTAGACATATTGCTTGCAATCTTCTTGAGACTTGCATAATTTTGTTTTTAATCTTCCTCATCCGATACGGTTCCATCCTGGTGACTTACTCTGCATTTTGATATGTCACAGGAAGCTTTAAACGAGACCGAGTCGCAGTTGACGGACTTGAAGACCAATCTGGCGGCTTAACAAACGGCTTGAAGTGCCACCGATGAAAAGTGCCGGCTCCTCTCTAAGGAGTTGGCCACAATCAAGTCCTACTTTGCTGCTCTTAAAGAGTTAGCTAAGTCTGAAAAGCTATCTTTGACCAAACGGGCGGATGACGCTGATCAGCGGCTGATAGCTGTGGCTGATGAACTCCAAGCCCTGAAGCACCACATTACTAAGATGACAGCCGCCCTCTTCGGTGAGTTCTTGATATCTTGCTCTTAATTGCTATATGCGACTTATTATGAAAATCTCCGGCTTATACAGGTCCTAGAAGCCGTCAACTAGCATCCGACAGCCTCTTACCTCTCAAGGCCATCTACACCTTGGCGGAGCAACTTTATTGTGGTGCGGTGTTCACGATCAAGTCGGTGCAATACAAGGACAAGATCCCTTTAACTCTCAAAGGGGTCTTGGAGCTTTTCTCTACCATGCCGAAGGAAATTGCCGAGTTGAAGAAATCAGCCGCCCGCCAAGGGGCGATCGCAGGCATAAGCCGGGCTCTGGCTTTTGCTCCGGAGCTCACGCCGGCTGAAATGATGGAAGGCTTCCCCTCAAAGAAAGATGACGACTCAGAGTTCACGGAAGCCGACTACATCCGATGCGTCAAGGACTCCCAATATTTGGCCTCTGTCTTAGCAGAAGAGGCTGACCTGGACACTTACCAGGCGGCTTATGATGCCGAGCAGAAGAGAGTTTGCGCCCCCCTCTACGAGTGGAAGGACTTGACGCCCGCCCGCAGTAAGGATCTCTTTGCTTGTGATCTTGACCCGTACCCCTTTTTCCAAGAAGGGACTTTTGTAGCTCTGGCTGACTGCAATTGGAATTTGGACAACCTTCAGATCCAGCCAACCGAAGAGCCAGAGCAGGATGAGCCGCCAGCCAATTGATTAACTTGTTGTAACTCTTTGTAATAGCCGGCTCTTTTTGATCCGCCGTTCGGGCTTTGAAATACTTTGATCGATCTCTTTTGGGCTTCACGGATAGCGTTTGTAATATATGTTACCTGTGACATTTGCCATGATGATCTTCTTTAATGACAAAAATCCGGCTTTCCATCTTTCTTGTATATATTCTCGACCCGTCATTGTTTTGGATAGAGAGTCGGCCGAAAGAACTTAGTAATCTTCATTTGCGGCTAATCATGTTAGCCGGAGCTGAAGGTAAGAAGCCGCCCTCGCCGCGGCTAATTTACTTAGCCAGTTTTTTGTGCCATAAGGCCGGCTAATAGGCGTTAGAAGTTATACCCGAAGGTAAGAAGCTGCCGTTCACCGCAGCTAATTTACCTTAGCTGTTTTTACGTGGCTTAAAGCCGGCTAATAGGCATTATAAGCTATACCCGAAGGTAAGAAGCCGCCGTTCGCGGGTCATGAGACGTTAGCTACCTGTCGGTAAAAACCTCTCATAACCACGGCTAAACGTGTTAGCTGGAAATTTGGCATAAAGCTGGATGATAGGGTGTTAGAAGCGGTACACGTCGGGTAAGAAGCCCCCTTCAGCAGTACGGCGTAACCCGCCGGCGGATAGGCATTAGAAGCTGTACCCAAAGGTAAGAAGCCGCCCTCGCCACGACTAATTTACCTTAGTCGGTTTTTTGTGGCAAAATGCCGGCTTAATAGGCATCTACTGCCATTCAGCAATACGGCGTAAAACGCCGGCGGATGGGCGTTAGAAGCTGTACCCGAAGGTAAGAAGCCGCCCTCGCCACGACTAATTTACCTTAGTCGGTTTTTGTGGCAAAATGCCGGCTTAATAGGCATCTACTTCCATTCAGCAATACGGCGTAAAACACCGGCGTATAGGCGTTAGAAGCTGTACCCGAAGGTAAGAAGCCTCCCTCGCCGATCTCAGTTGATACATCAACCGGAACTTTGTTTGATCTTATCTCATACAAGGATGTGTGAAACAGCAGAGGCTTCTTTATTTACATAATGATAATATGTACAATGACAGTGTACAATGGAGGGTCTCTACTCCCTTTAAGTGAATAAGGTCGGAGATGCGCGATTTTCCATGGCCGACGGGTCTCCTGACCCGCCATATCCGAGTCATCTCGGATATCAATGAGGTAATATGACCCGTTGTTGAGATTTCTGCTGATCACAAAGGGTCCTTCCCATGGAGGTGAGAGCTTATGCATGTTTGTCTGATCCTGTATCAGCTGGAGCAACAAGTCGCCTTCCTGGAACGTCCGGGTCTTGATCCTGTGGTTGTGATAGCGACGCAGGTCTTGTTGGTAAATCGCTGACCGGGCTGCTGCTAACTCTCGCGCCTCTTCCAAAGCGCCCAATGCGTCTTGGCGCGCCATCTTGTTGTCCGTCTCAACTTAAGCCGCCACCCTTGGCGAGTCATGCTAGATGTCACTGGGCAAAACAGCCTCAATGCCATATACCATAAAGAAGGGCGTAAAACCCGTGGATTTGTTAGGGGTGGTTCTGATGCTCCATAAGACGGAGGGTAACTCTTCAACCCAACACCCGGGCGTTTGCTATAAAGGAACCATAAGCCGCGGTTTAATCCCTCTTAGAATTTCCTGATTGGCACGCTCCGCGTGACCGTTGGACTGTGGATGTGCCACGGCTGAAATATCCAGCTGGATATGCTCTTCATCACAAAATTTCTTCATAGCCCCCTTGGATAGATTTGTACCATTATCAGTAATGATGCTGTGTGGGTAACCAAAGCGGTAGATCAACTTTTTAATAAATAGAACCGCTGTAGCCGCGTCACACTTGCTGACTGGCTCTGCCTCTATCCACTTGGTTGTAACATCCCAAAATTTCATTTTGGAATGTTATGAAATATAGCTATGCATAATCATCACATTGTTTGAATGAAATGAATGGTTGAAGTGCTTCCTTTGAATTTCTGAAAGGCCATTTCAATTTTTCCATGTATTTGTTTCACCTATTTGAAAACCTCTGGAAATGTTCAAAAAAGAGAGGAGTAACATGACACTCCACACCAGGGGGCGTCTTGGTGAAATATTTGAACAATAAAACCAGGGGGTTATTTGAAAAATTATTGCAAAAGGATTTAAAATCAATTAGGCATTTTCTGAAAATAATTTTTTAAAAGTATTCGTTTTGACAGAGGAAAACTGTTCATTAAATAGCATTTATTCCCCTGATCATTTTGATATATATATTCCCTATGTTTGGAAATGATTTGAATGCATTAAAGATGTTTTAAATACTCTGGAAATAGAAAAGGAAATAAATAAACGCTTTAATTAGAAAAACGGGCCGACCCACAACCTTTAAGTCCCGAAACCGCTCCGGATCGGCCACCGATGCGCAGATCCCGCGCCCAGCTCTCACTGACAGGCGGGACCCACCGTCCGACAGCGCCATCAGTGTACTCGTCTCCTTCCCCGGGCCCAACGACCTCGCCGGAGATCCCTCCTTCGCGGATCTCGCTCCTCTTTCCCTCCCCGACCACCGCACCGCGCCTATAAAAGCCCCTGCCCTCTCCACTCTCCGTTCCACCCCCGAGCGCCCCTGCCCTCGCCCTCAAACGCCACCGCACCACCTCGCCGAACTTCGGCCGTCGACCGAACCTCCCCGAGCACGATGTCATCGCCTTCGTCGTCCCCAGCCCCGTCCGACACCACCAATCGACGCCGGAGCTTCGCCGTCGTCGCCTGAGCACTTCGGACGCTGCCGTCGACCACCGCACGACCACCTCCGACCACCTCCGACCTCCGGCCACCGTCGACCTCGCCGAAAAACTTCGACCCCCTCTCTGTAAGCCACCGCCCCCTCCGTAGCCGTTCGATCTAGATCTGACGCGTTAGATTAGATCACTTAAAACCCCGAACCGGTACGCATTAGTTTTTGGCCGCCCGCTTGTTAGCACTCACGCGCACACACCCTAGGCTAATCACAGCATGCTACGTCACCCTGTCCGTTAGTTAGGTATTTTTTTTCTTTTTCTGTTTTGTTTTAGAAAACAGAATGTGTTTTGTTTTTGTTTTTATTATATCTTTTAAAATAATTAGTGTTTTTAATTGATTCTTTTTGCAACATGTCACAAATTTCATGTAGTTTCATCCTGTAGTCTTAGATTTCAAATTTGAACTTATAAATTTGAATTTTGTTAAAATTGAGCAAATCACTAAAACTTGAATAACTTGAGTTTAGAAATTTATTTTTGTATGAATCTTTTTGCCACTGGTTTGTACTAGTTAGACCCATCATCCTGCATAGTTTGAGAATTTTTAGGATAAATTTGGTTAGGGTTTTTAACAAAAAAATCTGTTTAGTTCTTAATAGAGTTTAGTTAGTTTAATTTTTGTTTAGTTTGAATCTGAGTTAGATTAACTTTTGTTTTTAGTTTTCATTAGGTTCTGTTGTTTCAACATTAGGTGAAATTACTTGTTATTAATAAAAAAATTGTTAGTTTTATACCTTATTGCTATAGGAAATCTTTATTCCTTTTCATTAGTTATAGTTTTATAAGACAATTTAGTTTTACTTTTCACAAACATTTTAGGAGTTTTAATTCTGTTTTCCTAATAAAGAATCTTAGCAATTCTTTTCTGTTAAGTAATGTACTGTTAAGAATTTTTTTTGTTTTGTTTCATACTCTAATGTTATAGAAAACTCTAGTTATCTTCATTAAGTGGTGTTTTGTAAAAATTATAATTTTTGTAGCATTTCTTTTCACAAATTTTTTAGTGTATTTAATTCTGTTTACTAAAATAAAATTTATTATTTCTTTTCTGTTAACTATTGTTTTGTTATTAAAAATAGTTGTTTGTCTCATCTTATATTAGTAGTAATTTTGACACTAAAAGTTTGTGAGTCAAATATTGGGTTTTGATTTCTTTCTCTTGATCGTTACTATTGAATTGTTTTAGTATTGTTAGTTTAACCTTGCTGATTGTGTGAGTTGTATTATTAGCTGTATGCTTATGGTGTGCTCTTGTTTGATTCGTTAGATCATCCGGAGTGCGAGGCTTGTTATCTAGATTCACTTGACTACGAGGACCGTCAGCAAGGCAAGTCACTTTGATCATGTTTAACCATGTTTTATTGCATTAGTTCTACCATCTCCCCAATTGCATGCAAAGTAGGTAATTTGGAAACTTGGTTACTTGTTGTAGTATCATGTGGTAGGCACCCCTCAACCCTTTGACACTTTGGCCCCGGGAAACGTTGATTTTTTTTTGCTATGCTATTAGTAGACGGGGTTGGTTGTGAGAATCATGTGAGTTGAGAGGTAATAATTTCAAGACCTGCAAGATGATCAAGACTTCAAGACTCTGAGTTTTCAACATACCTCTGGGTGGATGATGGTTGAACGGCGCCCTGGAGAAGCCAATGGTTAGCCTAGGTGTTGCTGGAGAAGTGCCAGTATTCACGCGAAAAGGTCCACCCAGGCACAAAGAGATGGATGGATGCTTCAAGACCCAAGGCTTACTTGCACAACCACAAGCCATTATGGGCTCTGGCTTGGTTGGATACTGTGGTGACCCTGGACAGGCGGTGCTACGAGATGTAGAAGAACAATAGGAAAGGATGGGCACCGGTAGAGTCTCAGGGAACGCCTTTAAAAGACCATGTTTTGGTCATCCATTTCTCAAACACCCTGAAGTGCGAGAAATCCAACGGAGGCGATCAAATCTTGTGGGAAAGTGTGCAAAACTCTACAGGGTATCCAAACCTAATCGATTAGCCGTGTCCACGGTCATGGACAACTTGAGCCAAAGGAACTGAAACTATCTAGAACTCTCAACACAAATAATTATATTGATGTGGGTATTAACGACAACTTGGGTATGAGAATTGGTTGGTGGAACCATCTCATTAATCAACCAACATTGTAGTAATAACTTTTGCTTTGACCTCTCTTGTTGTAGGAAAAATTGGCTTTACGCAAAACCTGCTACCCCCCTGCCATATTTGCATATAGAATAGATGATTACTCTTTCACCCCTCTCTTTTGTGACAACTGCCGGCATATTCAATATGCTGACCTACATGGTTGCAACGTATCATGTTGCAGAGTACTTTTCCGACCAGGAGTGAGGATACGCTCTACGCTCGGTGAGATGCCCTTGGAGTTAGATGGACTCAACTACCTTTGAAGCTTCCGCAAAACTTTGGTTTAGTTTATCTCATGAGTTGGCCTTCAGCCACTTTATTGTAATCATTATTGTAATAAAGAACTCGATATGAGATTTCGATTAATAACGCTATGTGATTTACCTTTGATATATACATTGATGTACCGTGTGTGTACCAACATGATCTTGGGATGGTACGGAAACACCGGAGATTCGACCTTTCAGGTCAGGTCGCTACAGAAATGGTATCAGAGCACACGCTTACCGTAGGACGTAACCTCTAGGATTGGAAAAGCCTTAGGATCATATTCTTTTCTTTTCAAAATCTTATATTCTCATCTGTTCATTTTTTGACTTCTCTCTAATTTATTTCAACATTTCTAGATGGCCACCTTCGTCCCAGTTCGGTTCACGGAGTTTTGCCAACCTGATGCTACCATGCCCTTTGTCAAAGAGCTGACACGAACCGTCAAGGATGTAAAGATTGCTCCGCCAACCATCACCGGGACTGCGATCACGTCTTACCCACAAGACGATTTCTACAGGATCGAAGTGCATATCCTCGGAAGGACTTTTGGTTTTCGCACAGAGCCTATCGACTTCAAGTTTGTGGCACCCAACTGGATTCTTGGGAGGGACATGGCGATACACCATGCCCTTGGACGTATTCAGGAGGAATACAGGGGTGATCCCATTTTGCCAGGACTCAGCATGGTTTGTCGCAGGGATGTCAATGGAAATATCATAAACACCCCCACTGAAGACTCCACCATTTCCTATATCCAGACTTTGGAGACTCACATCAGGACTCTGGAGCTTCGAGTACGCGTAGACACAAAGACAATCAAGAGGCTGATGAACCGCGAGCTTGACCTCGAGGCTGACCTATGGGAAGCCAAGTACGAGCATGAGCATGAAGTAAAGGACTTTTTTGGAGAGGATCAAGAAGCTGAACACTCACATTGCAACTCTGGAGGAACAGCTGGACATGGGAGAAAACCTTCACCCAGAAGGAGATGTGGCTCCCTTGATCAGCAATGATGATGACTATGAGGAGAGCGCCACTGGAGGACCCACGACCATGTACTTTTGAGGAGAACTTTAGTCATGCCCCCCATGTATCTTTATTTTTTTCATCGTTAAAATGTAGGTCGATGCTTAGTTTGATTTGGAGAATTGTATCTCGATGTTTGAACCTTGAGTTGAATAAATGAATGAGTGTTTGGTGTGATATGTTTGTGCATTGCATAAGGGTAGTGAAATATTCCTTTAGACCCTTGTTCTATTCTGATTCTCATCCCTCTGAAAACAGCAAGATGCCTCCACGACGTGAACTAGAATTCACCTTTCCGCCTGAATTCACGCAACTCCTCCAGTAGCAGAATGCCCTGATGCAACTGTTGATCCAGAACCAGAACAACAACCACAACAACAACCCTCCACCTTAGGGTGACAACCTCACCCGTTTTCTAAGGCTGAGACCACCAACCTTCTCTAGCAGCACTGAGCCCATTGTGGCAGATGACTGGCTTCGCAAGATGGAGAGGGAGCTCACCATCGCTGGATGCACTGATGCTGAAAAGGTGCGCTTTGCCGCACATAAACTTGAGGGACCCGCAACTGCATGGTGGGAGAACTACACCACCACATACCCCATTGCTGATGTGACTTGGGAGCTTTTCAAGTTAGCTTTCCGCACCGCTCATGTCTTAGCTGGAGCCATGAGTCTGAAGAAGCGTGAGTTTCGCAACTTACGCCAGGGAAGTCACTCTGTGGCCCAGTATGTGGATGAATTCAGCATGTTGGCACGTTATGCACCAGGAGACGTGGCCAATGATGTAGCCAAGCAAGAGAAGTTCCTGGAAGGACTCAACGATGAGTTGAGTGTGCAACTGATGGTAGCTACTTTCAACAACTACCAGGAGCTGGTAGACAAGGCCCTCATCTTGGAGGGGAAGCAGCAGCAAATCGAGAACCGCAAGAGGAAGTATGGACAGGGGAAGTCTAACTCAGGAGCTCATCAGAAGCCCGGTTACTCCCCATACTCAGGAAATACCGGATCAGGGACCGGTAAGTATGGAGGACACACTCATGCCGTGCACAACCATGGAGGGAATGGGAATAATCGTCCCAACAATGGAAACTCCAAGAATAGCAATGAAGTGGGAATGGCAACCAGCACCGTGCTGCCCCAGCTCAGAAGGATCTGAACCATATCACCTGCTTCAAGTGCCAGAAGACCAGGCACTATGCCACTGATTGTCCTCAGAACAAGACGGGAAATGGAAACGGCAACAACAACGGCAACTCAGCCACTAAGAAGCCCAACCCTTTTCCCTGTGCTCAGGTGAACCACATTAATGTGGAGGAGGTCTATGATCAGCCCGAGACTGTGGTTGGTAAGTTTCTATTGAATTCATGTTTAGTTATGATACTTTTTGATTCCGGTGCAACTCATTCATTCATATCAAGGGTAGTTGTGGAAAAGTATGGTTTACCCACCAGAACCCTTAGTCAGCCATTAAGGTTAGTTACCCAGGAGGCATGATGATGGTAGGTATAGGATGCCACGCTTTGAAACTCAATATAGGAAACCATGTTTTTCCCACCGACCTCATCGTCTTAGAGTCCCAGGGATTGGATGTAATCCTAGGTATAGATTGGATGACCAAGTATGAAGGAAACCTGGATTGCCCCATCAAATCTATTTTGCTCACCACCCCAGAGAACAAGAGGATTAAGTATGTATCCCGACGCACACGGTGAGTGCTCGATTAAATTCTCTCACAGGAGTTGTGCAGGAGGAAGTGTCGGTGGTACAAGACTTTCCAGATGTATTCCTGCAAGAATTACCTGGCATGCCACCAGATAGAGAAATTGAGTTCCTGATAGAGTTACCGCCAGGAACAGCCCCAATTTCCAAGAGACCCTATCGGATGCCCGCAAATGATTTAGAAGAAATCAAGAAGCAGATTAAGGAGTTATTATACAAGGGGTATATTCGCCCAAGTTCTTCACCTTGGGGAGCCCCAAATCTTTTGGTGGAGAAGAAGGATAAAACCTTGAGGATGGTAGTCGATTATCGTGCATTGAATGAGGTGACTATCAAGAACAAGTACCCTCTGCCGATGATTAATGACTTGTTTGATCAGCTAGTGGGAGACAGAGTGTTCTCCAAGATCGATCTTCGATCAGGGTATCACCAATTGAAAATTCATGAACAGGATATACCCAAAACAGCTTTCACCACAAGGTATGGCTTGTATGAGTATACCATCATGTCTTTTGGTTTGACTAATGCTCCTGCTTACTTCATGAGTATGATGAACAAAGTATTCATGGAATACCTGGACAAGTTTGTCGTGGTGTTCATCGATGATATTTTGATATTCTCCAAGAATGAGGAAGAACACAAGGAACACTTGCGTTTAGTTCTGGAGAAGCTTAGAGAACATCAGCTATATGCCAAGTTCAGCAAATGTGAATTTTGGCTGATGGAAGTCGGATTCCTTGGACACATTATTTCCGGAGAGGGAATAGCAGTGGACCCGCTAAAGTTGAAGCAGTCACCGAGTGGAAGTCACCCACCACAGTTAAGGAGATCCGCAGTTTCCTCGGACTTGCCGGATATTACCGGAGGTTCATTGAGAATTTCTCAAAGATTGCCAAGCCCATGACAGCGTTGTTGAAGAAAGATTCTAAGTATATTTGGACTGAGGAATGTGAGGCCAGTTTCCAGGAGTTGAAGAAATGTTTGGTCACAACCCCAGTGTTGATCCTGCCAAATATTCGGAAGGACTTCCAGATTTATTGTGATGCATCACATCAAGGACTTGGAGGAGTACTCATGTAGGAGGGAAAAGTTGTAGCATATGCATCCAGACAACTACGGCCTCATGAGTTGAACTATGCCACCCATGATTTGGAGATAGCAGGCGTAGTACATGCACACAAGACTTGGAGACATTTCCTCGTCGGGAACAGTTGTGACGTTTACACTGATCATAAGAGCCTGAAGTATATCTTCACACAGAAGGAGTTGAACCTTAGACAGAGGCGATGGCTAGAGTTAATCAAAGACTATGACATGAGATTACACTACCATCTAGGAAAGGCAAATGTTGTAGCAGATGCCTTGAGCCGGAAGAGTTATGTGAACACACTCATAGCGGGAGGATTACCCAATGAGTTAGCCGATGGTCTCAGAGAGCTCCGACTAGAGATAGTTCCAAGAGGATATGTTGCTACACTAGAGATCCAGTCCACCTTGACTGAAAGAATTCGTGAAGACCAGAAGTTGGACAAGGAGATAGCCGAGATAAAGCAGAGAATGAAGGGTGGAAAAGCTAAAGGGTTTCATGAGGATGAACAAGGAACTCTGTGGTTTGAGAACCGAATCTATGTGCCTAATGACCCAGAACTTAGGAAGTTGATACTTCAGGAAGCGCACGATTCACCTTACTTGATACACCCAGGCAACACCAAGATGTATCTGGATTTGAAGGAAAGCTACTGGTGGACAGGTATGACGAAGGATATTGTCGAACATGTTGCGGTATGTGATGTTTGCCAGCGAGTAAAGGCAGAACATCAGAAACCAGCAGGGTTACTTCAACCTTTGCCGATACCCGAATGGAAATGGTATAAGCTTGGTATGGACTTCATCACAGGATTACCGAGGACCCGTTCTAGTTATGATTCCATCTGGGTAGTGGTCAATCGCTTGACCAAGGTGTCTCATTTCATTCCAGTGAAGACCACCTATACCAGTGCTAAGTTAGCCAAAATATATATGACCAGGATCGTGTGTCTGCATGGAGTTTCGAGGAGTATCGTGTAAGATAGAGGAACACAATTTACCTCAAAGTTTTGGCATCAGCTACATGAAACTTTGGGTACAAGGCTGGAGTTCAGTACAGCTTTCCATCCGTAGACCGATGGACAGACTGAGAGAGTCAATCATATTCTGGAGGACATGTTGAGAGCTTGTGCGCTAGACTATGGATCTAGTTGGGATGACAATTTACCTTACGCAGAGTTCTCATACAACAACAATTATCAGACCAGTCTGAAGATGGCCCCTTTCGAAGCTTTATACGGAAGGAGGTGTAGAACACCATTGATGTGGGATGGTGTTGGGGACCGAAAACTTTTTGGTCCCGACCGTATCCGAGACTTGGAAGAGAAGGTCAAGCTGATTCGTGACAGACTCTTCATGGTGATCTATCCGATGTAATCTTCTTTTGCGGTGTATTTGTTGAGATCCGATGAATGTGGATTTATGATCAGATTATCTATGAATATTATTTGAGTATCCTCTGATTTCTTATTGATACGTCTCCAACGTATCTACTTTTCCAAACTCTTTTGCCCTTGTTTTGGACTCTAATTTGCATGATTTGAATGGAACTAATCCGGACTGACGCTGTTTTCAGCAGAACTGCGATGGTGTTGTTTTTGTGCAGAAATAAAAGTTCTCGGAATGACCTGAAAACTTACGAGGATTTTTTATGGAATATAAAAAAAATACCAGACGAAGAATCAATCGGAGAGGAGCTGCCAGTGGGCCACGAGCCCAGGAGCCGCGCCCCCTAGGCCACGCCTGACAGGCTCGTGGGGCCCACGTGGCTCCTCCGACATCATCTCCAGCTCCATATAAGCTCTTTCGTCCAGAAAAAAATCAAGGAGAAGAAATCATCGTGTTTTACGATACGGAGCTGCCGCCACCACCTGTTCTTCCTCGGGAGGGCAGATCTGGAGTCTGTTTTGGGCTCCGAAGAGTGGAAATCGAAGCCATCGTCATCATCAACCATCCTCCATCGCCAATTTCATGATGCTCTTCATCGTTCATGAGTAATCTCATCGTAGGCTTGCTGGACGGTGATGGGTTGGATGAGATCTATCATGTAATCGAGTTAGTTTTGATGGGGTTTGATCGCTAGTATCCATTGTGTTCTAAGATTGATGTTGCTACTACTTTGCTATGCTTAATGCTTGTCACTAGGGCCCGAGTGCCATGATTTCAGATCTGAACCTATTATGTTTTCATCAATATATGTGTGTTCTTGACCCTATTTTGCAAGTTTTAGTCACCTACTATGTGTTATGACCCGGCAACCCCGGAGTGACAATAGCTGGAACCACTCCCGGTGATGACCATAGTATGAGGATTCCATGTATTCACGATGTGCTAATGCTTTGTTCCGGTTCTCTATTAAAAGGAGACCTTAATATCCCTTAGTTTCCATTAAGACCCCGCTGCCACGGGAGGGATGGATGAAAGATGTCATGCAAGTTCTTTTCCATAAGCACGTATTACTATATACGGAATACATGCCTACATTACATTGCGAACTGGAGCTAGTTACATATCACCCTATGTTATAACCATTACATGATGAATATCATCCGGCATAATCATCCATCACCGATCCAATGCCTACGAGCTTTTCCTATATTGGTCCTTGCTTAGTTACTATACCGCTATTGCTGTCACACTTGCTACACAAATCACTACTGCTACTGTTACTATCATACTACTTTGCTACTAAAACTTTGCTGCAGATACTAAATCTTTCAGGTGTGGTTGAATTGACAACTCAACTGCTAATACTCAAGGATATTCTTTGGCTCCCCTTGCGTCGAATCAATAAATTTGGGTTGAATACTATACCCTCAAAAACTGTTGCGATCCCCTATACTTGTGGGTTATCAAGACCTATTTCTGCCGCCGTTGCCGGGGAGTATTCAGGTGAAGCATATCTACCAAGTACCAATCGCAAACTCATCTCTTGCATTTACATTATTTGCCATTTTCCTCTCGTTTTCCTCTACCCCACTTCTAAAACAAAATTTACAAAAAGATTTGCCTTTTTATTCGCCTTTCTTCAGTTCACCTTTTTGTTGCTATGTTTGCTTGTGTTGCCATGTGCCTTCTATTTGCTTGCATCTTCGCTTGCTAAAAATCTATTGATATGGATCCTCATACACTTGCTAATGTTTTCAAAATACAAAATTATGATGAACCAATTGCTAGTGAGTTGAGTGCACTTGATTATCTCTATGAAGTTTTGTTTGAAAATCATGAATCTGAAATTTTTGATGAAGTGTTGAAAGAAGATATTTCTAAGGAGATTCATGATAGTTCCTTGAATGAAAAGCATGATTTCCATGTTGTGAGCATGAATTCTCTAAATATCCATGATGCTAATTATATGCAAAACCATAAGCTTGGGGATGCTATGCTTGATGAATATGATATTCTTTGTTCCCCAAGTTTCGGTGATGACACGTATGCTATAATTGATCATGAAAAGAATCCTTTATGTTATAGTTATATTGTGAGATTCCTTTATGATTCTACTGAAAATTACTATTAGGGAGGAACATATTCTTGTAGGAATTGCAATATATCAAGTTTCCTCTCTATGTGTTCAAAGTTTTGAAGTTATGCTTATTTTGCCTTCCTATGCTAAGTGATTCTTGTTCCCATAAATTGTTTGCTCACAAAATCCCTATGCATAGGAAGTGGGTTAGACTTAAATGTGTTTTTAATGCTATTCATGATGCTCTTTTTCATATCTCAATTACTAATCTTATTGTGAGCATCATTGAAATCGTTATGCCTAGCTAGGGGCGTTAAACAATAACGCTTGTTGGGAGGCAACCCAATGAATAGGTTTATTTTTGCTCTTTTACTTTCTGTTTTGTTGAGTCCAAACCATCATGATTCTGTTATGATTGTTTTTTTAATGTTTTAATTAGTGTTTGTGCCAAGTAGAACCTTTATGATTAGTTTTGGTGATAGTTGTTTAATCACGCTGAAAAAAGACAGAAACTTTGTGCTCACAAAATTATTTTTCATTCCTATCCAGAAAGAGGTTTTGAGTTGATTCTTTTTTATGATGATTTATATGCAAATTTACATAATTTTCATAATTTGTTTAGAATTTTTGAGTTAGTAGAGGTATACGAAATATACATATTGCTACAGACTGTTCTGTTTTTGACAGATTCTGTTTTTGTTGTGTTGATTGCTTATTTTGATGAAACTATGGGTAGTATCGGGGGGGTACGAGCCATGGATAAGTGAGAATACAGTAATATAACATCAATCTAAATGGAAATTAAAGTTTACTACAGTACCTAAAAAAATTGGTGGTTTGTTTTCTTATGCTAATGCTATCACGAGTTTTTGTTTAAGTTTTGTGTTGTGAAGTTTTCAAGTTTTGGGTGATGTTCTTATGGAAAATGGAATAAAGAGTGGCAAGAGCCTAAGATTGGGGATGCCCAAGGCATCCCAAGCCAAATTCAAGGACACCAAAAAGCCTAAGCTTGGGGATGCCCCGGGATGGCATCCCCTCTTTCGTCTTCAATCCATCGGTAACGTTACTTGGAGCTATATTTTTATTCGCCACATGAAATGTGTTTTGCTTGGAGCGCAGTGTATTATAAGAGTCTTTGCTTTATATTTTGTCACAATCATCCTTGCTGCACACATTTTGAGAGAGACATGCACTCGTCGTGAATTTGTTAGAATACTCAATGAGCTTCACTTATATCTTTTGAGTTAGGCAATTTAGCTCACACGTGCTTCACTTTTATCTTTTGAGCTTGGTAATTTTGCTCACATGTGCTTCACTTATATCTTTTGATATTGGTAATTTTTCTCACATGTGCTTCACTTATATCTTTTGAGATTGGTAATTTTGCTCACATGTGCTTCACTTATATCTTTTGATCTAGATAATTTTGCTCTAGTGCTTCACTTCAATCTTTGTAGAGCACAGCGGTGTCATATTTTGTAGAAATACAAACTCTCGAATCTTCACTTATATCATTTTGAGAGTGATCTCTCTAAGTAACTTGGTAATTGACGTATGTTATGAAATTAGTCCTAAATATGATAGGCATCCAAAGAGGATATAATAAAAAGTTTCATATTCAAGTGCATTGATTAGTAAGATAAGTTTGATTCCTCGCAATTAGTTTTGATATATGGATATGGTAATATTATAGTTATGTTAGTAGGGTGTTGTGAATCTAGAAATACTTGTGTTGAAGTTAGTGATTCCCGTAGCATGCACGTATGGTGAACCGCTATGTTAGGAAGTCGGAGCATAATTGATTTATTGATGTCATCCTTTGTGTAGAGGTCGGGATCGCGTGATGGTTAACTCCTACCAACCCTTCCCCTAGGAGTATGCGTTTAGCACTTTGTTTCAATTACTAATAAAACTTTTGCAATAAGTATATGAGTTCTTCATGACTAATGTGAGTCCATGGTATAGATGCACTTTCACCTTCCACCATTGCTACCCTCTCTAGTGCCGCGCAACTTTTGCCGGTGCACAAACCCACCATATGACTTCCTCAAAACAGCCACCATACCTACCTATTATGTCATTTTCATAGCCATTCCGAGATATATTGCCATGCAACTTCCACCGTTCTGTCTCATGACATGTGCCATCAGTTTCATTCATATAGAGTCATTATTGTTCTAAGTATCGAGTTGTAAGTAAATAAAAGTGTGATGATCATCATTATTAGAGCATTGTCCCATGTGAGGTAATAAAAGAGGCCAAGGATGCCCACCAAAAAAGAGAGGCCAAAGAGCCCAAATAAAAAAATGAGAGAAAAAGAGAGAAGGGACAATGCTACTATCTTTTTCCACACTTGTGCTTCAAATAGCACCATGTTCTTCATGACAGAGAGTCTCTTGTTATGTCACTTTCATATGCTAGTGAAAATTTTCATTATATAACTTGGCTTGTATATTCCAGTGATGGGCTTCCTTAAATTGCCCTAGGTCTTCGTGAGCAAGCAAGTTGGGTGCACACCCACTAGTTTTCATTTGTGAGCTTTCATACACTTATAGCTCTAGTGCATCCGTTTCATGGCAATCCCTACTCATTCACATTGATATCTATTGATGGGCATCTCCATAGCCTATTGATACGCCTAGTCGATGTGACCATCTCCTCCTTTTTGCCTCACAACCTCCACCACACTCTATTCCACCTATAGTGCTATATCCATGGCTCACGCTCATGTATTGCGTGAGAGTTGAAAATGTTTGAAAAAATAAGAGTGTGAAAACAATTACTTGATCAATACCGGGGTTGTACATGATTTAAATTCGTTGTGTGGGGATGATGGAGCATAGCCAGACTATATGATTTTGTAGGGATAACTTTCTTTGACCTTGTTATTTCGAAAATTCATGATTACTTTACTATTATACTTGAAGTATTATTGTTTTCATGTAAATATTAAACTATTGTTTTGAATCTTATGGATCTGAACATTCATGCCACAATAAATAAGTTACATAGAACAAATATGTTAGGTAGCATTCCACATCAAAAATTCGTTCTTTATCACTTCCCTACTCGAGGACGAGCAGGAGTTCTGCTTGGGGATGCTTGATACGTCTCCAACATATCTATAATTTTTGATTGTTCCATGCTATTATATTATCAACTTTGTATGTTTTATATGCATGAATATGCTATTTTATATTATTTTTGGGACTAAGTTATTAATTCAGTGCCCAGTGCCAGTTCCTGTTTTTTCCGTGTTTTTGACCTTTTTCAGATAGGAATATCAAACGGAGTCCAAACGGAATAAAAATTTCGCCATGATTTTTTATGGAAAATATCAAAAATAGCATAAGGAAAAGATACCAGAGAGGTGTCCCGAGGAAGTCACGAGCCCCCTGGCCCCGGCTAGGGGGCTCGTGACCTCCTCGTGGCACCTCTTTGCTTGTTCCCGACGCCAGACGGTCTTATAAATACGGAAACCCTCAGAATTAAACCTAGATCGCAAGTTCCGCCGCCGCCAACCTCCAGAGCCACCAAAAACCAATCGGGAGACCGTTTCGGCATCCTTCCGGAGGGGAATTCATCACCGGTGGCCATCTTCATCAACACCATTGCCTCTCCGATGATGCGTGAGTAGTTCACCACAGACCTTCGGGTCCATAGCTAGTATCTAGTTGTCTTCTTCTGTCTCTTTGATCTTCAATACAAAGTTCTCCATGATCTTCATGGTGATCTATCCGATGTAATCTTCTTTTGTGGTGTGTTTGTTGAGATCCGATGAATTGTGGATTTATGATCAGATTATCCATGAATATTATTTGAGTCTCCTCTGATTTATTATATGCATGATTTCGTACCCTTGTAATTCTCTTCGAGTTATGGGTTTTGTTTGGCCAACTTGATCTATAGTTCTTGCAATGGGAGAAGTGCTTGGTTTTGGGTTCATACCGTGCGGTGTCCTCACCTAGTGATAGAAGGGGTAGCGAGGCACGCATCGTGTTGTTGCCTTGAAGGGTAAAAAGATGGGATTTATATCATATTGCATGAATCTATCCCTCTACATCATGTCATCTTGCTTAAAGCATTACTCCGTTTATCATGAACTTAATACACTAGATGCATGCTGGATAGCGGTCGATGTGTGGAGTAATAGTAGTAGATGCAGAAAGTATCGGTCTACTTGTCTCAGACGTGATGCCTATATGTATGATCATTGCCTTAGATATCGTCATGACTTTGCGCTATTCTATCAATTGCTCAACAGTAATTTGTTCACCCACCGTAATACTTGCTATCATGAGAGAAGCCTCTAGTGAACACTATGGCCCCCGGGTCTATTTTACATATTATATATTTCGATCTAAATACAAAAACACCAAAAATACCTTGCTGCAATTTTATTTACTTATTTATATTCATCTACTATCACTATCAGATCTCACCTTGCAAGTAATCGTAAAGGGATTGACAACCTCTTTATCGCGTTGGGTGCAAGTTTGTTTGTGTTTGTGCAGGTTTCTTGGTGCCTCATCTTGATACTCCTACTGGATTTATACCTTGGTTCTCAAACTGAGGGAAATACTTATCTCTACTTTGCTGATCACCCTTTCCTCTTCAAGGGAAAAACCAACGCAAGCTCGAGAAGTAGCAGGAAGAATTTCTGGCGCCGTTGCCGGGGAGTATTCAAGTGAAGCATATCTACCAAGTACCTATCACAAACTCATCTCTTGCATTTACATTATTTGCCATTTGCCTCCCGTTTTCCTCTCCCCCACTTCTAAAACAAAATTTACAAAAATATTCATCTTTCTTTATTCGCCCTTTTTCGTTCGCCTTTTCGTTGCTATGCTTGCTTGTGTTGCCATGTGCCTTCTATTTACTTGCATGTTCGCTTGCTAAAAATCTATTGATATGGATCCTCATCCACTTGCTAATCTTTTGAAAATATCAAATTATGATGAACCAATTGCTAGTGAGTTGAGTGCACTTGATTATCTCTATGAAGTTTTGTTTGAAAATCATGAATCTGGAAATTTTGATGAAGTACTGAAAGAAGAAATTTATAAGGAGACTCATGATAGTTCCTTGAATGAAAAGCATGATTTCAATGTTGTTAGGATGAGTTCTCTGGATATCCATGATGCTAATGATATGGAAAACTACAAGCTTGGGGATGCTATGCTTGATCAATATGATATTCTTTGTTCCCCAAGTTTTGGTAATGACACGTATGCTATAATTGATCATGAAAAGAATGCTTTGTGTGATAGTTATATTGTAATATTCCTTCATGATACTACTGAAGTTTATTATGAGGGAGGAACATATGCTTGTAGGAGGTGCAATAATATCAAGTTTCCTCGCTATGTGTTCAAAGTTTTGAAGTTATGCTTGTTTTGCCTTCCTATGCTAGTTGATTCTTGTTCCCATAAATTGTTTGCTCACAAAATACCTATGCATAGGAAGTGGGTTAGACTTAAATGTGTTTTTCATGCTCTTCATGATTCTCTTTTGCATATCTAACTAGTTTTTTTATGTGAGCATCATTGAAATCCTTACGCCTAGCTAAGGGCGTTAAACAATAGCGCTTGTTGGGATGCAACCCAATGAATAGGTTTATTTTTGCTTTTTACTTTCTGTTTTGTTGAGTCCACACCATCATGATTCTGTTATGATTGTGTTTTTTATGTTTTAATTAGTGTTTGTGCCAAGTAGAACCTTTATGATTAGTTTTGGTGATAGTTGTTTAATCATGCTGGAAAAAGACAGAAACTTTGTGCTCATGAAATTATTTTTCATTCCTATCCAGAAAGAGCTTTTGAGTTGACTCTTTTTTTTATGATTGATACGCAAATTTCCCTAATTTTCATCATTTTTCAGAATTTTTGAGTTACCAGAAGTATACAAAATATATAGATTGCTACAGACTGTTCTGTTTTTGAAAGATTCTGTTTTTGTTGTGTTGATTGCTTATTTTGATGAAACTATGGGTAGTATCGGGGGGTACGAGCCATGGAAAATTGAGAATAGAGTAATATAACATCAATCTAAATGGAAATTAAAGTTTACTATAGTACCTAAAAAGTTGGTGGTTTGTTTTCTTATGCTAATGCTATCACGAGTTTCTGTTTAAGTTTTGTGTTGTGAAGTTTTCAAGTTTTGGGTGATGCTCTTATGGACAATGGAATAAAGAGTGTCATGAGCCTAAGCTTGGGGATGCCCAAGGCATCCCAACCCAAATTCAAGGACACCAAAAAGCCTAAGCTTGGGGATGCCCCGGGAAGGCATCCCCTCTTTCGTCTTCAATCCGTCGGTAACGTTACTTGGAGCTATATTTTTATTCACCACATGATATGTATTTTGCTTGGAGCGTCGTATATTATAGGAGTCTTTGCTTTTTGTTTTGTCACAATCATACTTTCTGCACACCTTTTTGAGAGAGACATGCATTCATCGTGAATTTGTTAGAATACTCAATGAGCTTCACTTATATCTTTTGAGTTAGGCAATTTAGCTCACACGTGCTTCACTTATATCTTTTGAGCTTGGTAATTTTGCTCACACGTGCTTCACTTATATCTTTTGAGCTTGGTAATTTTGCTCCCATGTGCTTCACTTATATCTTTTGATATTGGTAATTTTGCTCTAGTGCTTCACTTAAATCTTTGTAGAGCACGGCGGTGTCATATTTTGTAGAAATAAAAACTCTCGAATCTTCACTTATATCATTTTGAGAGTGCTCTCTCTAAGTAACTTTTTAATTGGCATGTGTTATGAATTTAGTCCTAAATATGATAGGCATCCAAAGAGAATATAATAAAAACTTTCATATTCAAGTGCATTGATTAGTAAGATAAGTTTGATTCATAGCAATTAGTTTTGAGATATGGATATGGTAATATTAGAGTTATGTTAGTAGGGTGTTGTGAATCTAGAAATACTTGTGTTGAAGTTAGTGATTCCCGTAGCATGCACGTATGGTGAACCGCTATGTTAGGAAGTCGGAGCATAATTGATTTATTGATTGTCATCCTTTATGTAGAGGTCGGGATCGCGCGATGGTTAACTCCTACCAACCCTTGCCCTAGGAGTATGCGTTTAGCACTTTGTTTCGATTACTAATAAAACTTTTGCAATAAGTATATGAGTTCTTCATGACTAATGTGAGTCCATGGTATAGATGCACTTTAAATTTCCATCATTACTACCCTCTCTAGTGCCGCGCAACTTTCGCCGGTGCACAAACCCACCATATGCCTTCCTCAAAACAGCCACCATACCTACCTATTATGGCATTTTCATAGCCATTCCGAGATATATTGCCATGCAACTTTCACCATTCCGTCTCATGACATGCGCCATCACTTTCATTCATATAGAGTCTTTATTTTTCTATGTATCGAGTTGTAAGTAAATGAAAATGTGATGATCATCATTATTAGAGCATTGTCCCATGTGAGGAAATAAAAGAGGCCAAAGATGCCCACCAAATAAAAAAAGAGAGGCCAATTAGCCCAAACAAAAAAAATGAGAGAAAAAGAGAGAAGGGACAATGCTACTATCTTTTTCCACACTTGTGCTTCAAATAGCACCATGTTCTTCATGACAGAGAGTCTCTTGTTTTCTCACTTTCATATGCTAGTGGAAATTTTCATTATGTAACTTGGCTTGTATATTCCAATGATGGGCTTCCTCAAATTGCCCTAGGTCTTCGTGAGCAAGCAAGTTGGGTGCACACCCACTAGTTTTCATTTGTGAGCTTTCATACACTTATAGCTCTAGTGCATCCGTTTCATGGCAATCCCTACTCATTCACATTGATATCTATTGATGGGCATCTCCATAGCCTATTGATACGCCTAGTCGATGTGACCATCTCCTCCTTTTTGCCTCACAACCTCCACCACACTCCATTCCACCTATAGTGCTATATCCATGGCTCACGCTCATGTATTGCGTGAGAATTGAAAAGGTTTGAAAAAATAAGAGTGCGAAAACAATTACTTGATCAATACCGGGGTTGTGCATGATTTAAATTCGTTGTGTGGGGATGATGGAGCATAGCTAGACTATATGATTTTGTAGGGATAACTTTCTTTGGCGTTGTTATTTCGAAAGTTTATGATTACTTTGCTATTATACTTGAAGTATTATTGTTTTCATGTCAATATTAAACTATTGTTTTGAATCTTATGGATCTGTACTTTCATGCCACAATAAAGAGATTACATAAAACAAATATGTTTGGTAGCATTCCACATCAAAAAATCGTTCTTTATCACTTCCCTACTCGAGGACGAGCAGGAGTTAAGCTTGGGGATGCTTGATACGTCTCCGACATATGTATAATTTTTGATTGTTCCATGCTGTTATATTATCAACTTTGGATGTTTTATATGCATGAATATGCTATTTTATATTATTTTTTGGACTAACTTATTAATCCAGTGCCCAGTGCCAGTTCCTGTTTTTTCGTGTTTTTGACCTTTTTCAGATAGGAATATCAAACGGAGTCCAAACGGAATAAAACTTTCGCCGTGATTTTTTATGGAAAATATCAAAAATAGCAGAAGGAAAAGATACCGGAGAGGCGGCCCGAGGAAGCTACGAGCCCGGGAGGCGCGGGCCCCCTGGTCGCGGCTTGGGGGCTCGTGACCTCCTCGTGGCGCCTCTCAACTTGTTCTCGACGCCAGACGGTCTTATAAATATGGAAACCCTCATAATTAAACCTAGATCGCAGGTTCCTCCGCCGCAGACCTCCAGAGCCACCAAAAACCAATCGGGAGACCGTTCCAGCATCCTGCCGAAGGGGAATTCATCACCGGTGGCCATCTTCATCAACACCATTGCCTCTCCGATGATGCGTGAGTAGTTCACATCAGACCTTTGGGTCCATAGCTAGTATCTAGATGGCTTCTTCTCTCTCTTTGATCTTTAATACAAAGTTCTCCATGATCTTCATGGTGATCTATCTGATGTAATCTTCTTTTGCGGTGTGTTTGTTGAGATCCGATGAATTGTGGATTTATGATCAGATTATCTATGAATATTATTTGAGTCTCCTCTGATTTCTTATATGCATGATTTCATATCCTTGTAATTCTCTTCAAGTTATAGGTTTCGTTTGGCCAACTTGATCTATAGTTCTTGCAATGGGAGAAGTGCTTGGTTTTGGGTTCATACCATGCGGTGTCCTCACCTAGTGACAGAAGGGGTAGCGAGGCACGTATCGTGTTGTTGCCATCAAGGGTAAAAATATGGGATTTATATCATATTGCATGAATCTATCCCTCTACATCATGTCATCTTGCTTAAAGCGTTACTCTGTTTATCATGAACTTAATACACTAGATGCATGCTAGATAGCGGTCGATATGTGGAGTAATAGTAGTAGATGCAGAAAGTATCGGTCTACTTGTCTCGGACGTGATGCCTATATGTATTATCATTGCCTTAGATATCATCATGACTTTGCACTATTCTATCAATTGCTCAACAGTAATTTGTTCACCCACCGTAATACTTTCTATCATGAGAGAAGCCTCTAGTGAGCACTATGGCCCCCGGGTCTATTTTACATATTATATATTCAGATCTAAATACAAACACACCAAAAATACCTTTCTGCAATTTTATTTACTTATTTACATCTACTTATTATCACTATCAGATCTCACCTTGCAAGTAATCATAAAGGGATTGACAACCTCTTGATCGCGTTGGGTGCAAGTTTGTTTGTGTTTGTGCAGGTTCCTTGTTTCCTCATCTTGATACTCCTACTGGATTGATACCTTGGTTCTCAAACTGAGGGAAATACTTATCTCTACTTTGCTGGATCACCCTTTCCTCTTCAAGGGAAAAACCAACGCAAGCTCGAGAAGTAGCAGGAAGAATTTCTGGCGCCGTTGCCGGGGAGCATGGCTCTATTCTCTGAGTCACTTAGGATTTATATCTATTGATCACTATGAAGAATTTGCGAGATCCAAAAACTAAAGTTCTGCCCTCAACTACGAGGACATGTAAGGAACTGCCATCTAGCTCTGCACTTGATTCACCTTCTATTATGAGTAAATTTGCGACACCGCCACCTGCATAATTCTGATATGTCGCCTGTGCTTGATGATGCTACTTCTGCTATACATGATAATTATGATGATGCTTTGCTTGGTAATGATATGCCACTTGGTGAATTTCTTGATGCACAAATTGCTAGAGTTAACACTGAATCAAATGATACTTCTGAAACTGATGAAATTATTGAAATGGAACCTGCTGTTACACCTGTTAGACCTAGCTCTCCTAGATATGAATTGCCTAATATACCTAAGGGTTATGTTATGGAAGGAGAGGTAGCTAAAGACTTTCTTGCTTGTAAGGATAGCTATGATCTTGAAAATTTATTACGCAAGTGGAAAGAGAAAGCTCTGAATGCTAGAATGAAATATGATCCTAAGTTTGCTACTTCACCTATCTTTGTTACTGATAAGGATTATGAGTTCTCTGTCGATCCTGAGTTAATCACTTTGGTTGAATCTGATCCTTTTCATGGTTATGAATCTGAAACTATTGTAGCACATCTTACTAAACTGAATGATATTGCCACCCTATTCACTAATGAGGAAAAAAATTCGTTATTACTATATCCTTAAGTTGTTTCCTTTCTCACTAAAGGGTGATGCTAAAACTTGGTTTACTTCTCTTGCTCCTGGTTGTGTGCGTAGTCCCCAGGATCTCTGAGAAATATTTTCCTGCCCATAAGAAACAAGCTGCCTTGTAGGATATATATAACTTTGTGCAAACTGAAGAAGAGAGTCTCCCACTAGCTTGGGGGAGGCTTGTCCAGTTACTTAATGCTTTGCCTGATCACCCTCTTAAGAAAAATGAAATACTTGATATCTTTTATAATAGACTAACCAATGCTTCTAGGGACCACCTAGATAGTTGTGCTGGCTGTGTTTTCAGGGAACAAACTGTGGAACAAGCTGAAATTCTATTGAATAATATCTTGAGCAATGATAATGCTTGGACTATTCCTGAACCACCTCCGAAGCCAACTCCAAAGAAAAGAGGTATTCTATTCCTCAGTCCTGAAGATATGCAAGAAGCAAAGAATCTATGCGAGAGAAAGGTATTAAATCTGAAGATGTTAAGAATCTAGCACCTATTGAAGAGATACATGGTCTTGATAACCCGACACAGGTAGTAGAGGTAAATTCTCTTCGTAGATTCAATGAGAGTGATATCCCTTATGATAAACCTGATAGCTTATGCTTAGATGAATTTGATATTTTTGTTGCCAAACAACAAAGTTTTGATGATTATGTTAACAGACAACTGGAACAAAATGCTAGTATGATTAATCATATAAGTGCCCGTGTGGATAGAAATGTTAATGATCTTAAGCTTATTGGTAAACATGCTTCTATGGTCACTACTCAAGTAGAGCAAGTACTTAAGGCTCAAAATGACTTTCTTAATGAAATAAATGATAATTCTATTAAAGTTGTTACTAGAGGTGGTAGGATGACTCAGGAACCTTTGTATCCTGAGGGACATCCTAAGAGAATTGAGCAAGATTCTCAAGGAATTAATACTGATGCACCTAGTCATCCTGGTAATAGGAAGAAAAAGAAAGATGATAGGAACTTGCATGCTAGTAAACCTATTGCTGTTACACCTGAGAATCCAAATGATATATCTATTTCTAATGATGTGGAGATTGAACCTGCTATTGAACCTGATAACCCACAACCTAGGAACAAAAGATATGATAAGAGTGATTTTATTGCTAGGAAGCACGGTAAAGAAAGAGAACCTTGGGTTCAGAAACCCATGCCCTTTCCTCCTAAGCCATCCAATAAAAAGGATGATGAGGATTTTGAGCGCTTTGTTGAAATTATTAGACCTATCTTTTTGCAAATGCGTTTGACTGATATGCTTAAAATGTCTCCTTATGCTAAGTACATGAAAGATATTGTGACTAATAAAAGAAAGATACCCGATGTTGAGATTTCCACCATGCTTGCTAATTACACTTTTAAGGGTGGGACTCCTAAGAAACTAGGTGATCCCGAAGTACCCACTATACCTTGCTCCATTAAAGGAAATTATGTTAGAACTGCTTTATGTGATCTTGGAGCCGGTGTTAGTGTTATGCCTCTCTCTTTATATCGTAGACTTGAATTGGATAAGTTAACGCCTACTGAAATTTCTTTGCAAATGGTTGATAAATCAACTGCTTTACCTATCGGCATTTGCGAGGATGTGCCTGTTGTGGTTGCTAATGTCACTATCTTAACGAACTTTGTTATTCTTGATATTCCCGAGGATGATGCCATGGCGATCATCCTTGGAAGACCCTTTTTAAACACTGCAGGAGCTGTTATTGATTGCAACAAAGGCAATGTCACTTTCCATGTTAATGGTAATGAGCACAGGGTGCACTTTCCGAAGAAACAATATCGGGTTCATTGCATAAATCCTATTGAAAAATCTTCATCCATTATTATTGGAAGCTTTGAATTTCCTATACCGACTGTCAAGATGAGATATGATATACTTATTGTTGGGGATATGTATATGCCCATTGAGGTACCCTAGTGATTTTTCGAAAATTCTCCGGTTTCATGTGATTCGGAAAAAGTTTATCAAGGAGACTTGATCAACCTCATTGATGGATTTCTTTTGATGACCATGAGATGGATGAATCTAGAAGTCACAATCTTCTGTTCCCAACTTTTACTTTCTGTTACTTAGTAGAAAAATAATAAAAATTGCATTATTTTCCTGTTTTCTGCATTATCCGTCCAATAAAAAATGACCTGAAAATATAAGTTCTTCAAATGCCCTTAAATTCAAGTATGATTTTTTCTGGAATATTTAAGAATTTCCGAGATAGATAACTAGTCAGGGGGATGCACTAGTGGGCCACGAGCCCAGGAGGCGTGGCCACCCCCTGGCCATGCCTGGCAGACTCGTGGGTCCCACGTGGCCCCCCTCCACTTATTCCAGCACCCATCTCCTTCTTCTACCTCAAGAAAAAAATCATCCCACAGCTCAAACCCGTGTTCTTGCTCATTTTGCTGCATTTTTCGATCTCCTTGTGCAAAGCCCCATTCACCAAATTGTTTTGGGGAATTTTTCCTTGGTATGTGACTCCTCCATTGGTCCAATTAGTTTTTGTTCTAGTGCTTTATTCATTGCATATTATTGCTGCCTTGGTGACCCTGTTCTTGAGCTTTGCATGTTAATTTTATTTGGTCCCAAGTAGTTTTGATGCATGATATGGTCTCTAGGCACTTGTAGGAGTAGTTTCTATGAGTTTTGTTAAGTTTTGTTCACTTTTATTTTGAGTCACTAATTTTTTTCCGAATTATTTCATAAAAGGAAAATGTTTAGGAAGAACTATCATGGTGGTTCCTCAAGCAAGAGGGGGCCCCGTCTCGCGATTCGGGAGCCCGATCCTTATCAGTCGAGAGACGCATTGGTGCAACCATGTGAATAGCCTTCCGATGAATTCATGATTGATGCAGGTTTCAAGGATGAGTTTGATGCATTTATTCATAACACCGGGCTCGAGGAATTCATCTCCAATAAATGTGAACAGTATACTTCACTCACTGCCTCTTTCATTCGTAGATTCAAATTTTTAGTTGGCCGTGACACATCCATACTGTTTGATCTTTATGATAAATCGTATACTATGGATTTAGAGGATTTTAATAGAATATGCAAGATACCTGATTGGGGTAGTCCCAATGACTCTCCTAAGTCCTCGGTTAGAGGTTTTATTTCCAGTATAACTGTTGGAGAGACTAGAGATATTACGCAGGCTACCATGGGGAGCATTCTTTTTCCCGCCTTACATTATTTTGCCCTCTTCATAGGTAAATGCATTAATGGTAAGCATGATCATAGCCACCTCTGCGCACCTGACCTCAGCATACTTAAGAGTGTAGTAACAGGTGATAGAAGTTTTAACATGGGAGCTATAATTGCTAGGAGACTAAATAACAATGCTAATGAAGGAGATTTCTTTGGTGGGATCTATGCCACTCGCCTAGCTAATTATCTTAGAATACCCATCCAGACTGGAGATACCCCGCTTCACAGTGCCTTCCTTGATCGTGCTGCTATGATACACTTCCAGTTCCTTGAGAGGAGCAGTGAGTCCCTCCTATACCAGTTAATATTTAACGGACAACGTGTTTTTCATATTACCCTTCCTGCTCCTGCCTTCTTTGATTTTTGGAGTAAACAGAGATATTACATAACTAGAGAAGAGGCAGAGGAGTATGAGAGAGAAGTGAAGTGTGCTCTCCTCCGTGAGGTAGCTATTCAGGCGGTAGCTGCCGCGTCCCAGTACAACCCACATTATGATTTTGGATATCGCCCGGAGTACCCAGGAGCTGGTTACTTTCCTCCTTGGGAGTAGACCAACTTAGGCCAAAAGCCTAAGCTTGGGGGAGTACGTGTTTCTCACTGACTTTATATTCATGTTCACACATTCACTTTGATAGTCGGTGTTCACACTTTTTCATTATATCATCCATGCTATCTTATTTTCTTTTCTCGCATTCTTCTTGTGTGTTTGGTTAACTTGAGAAAATCCAAAAAAAAATAAAAATGAGAAAAACAAAAAAATTTAGTTGTAACTTTACATTGTTGCATGCTTAGTAGTCACTAAAAAGAAAACCCAACAAGATTTTCCCGTTCTACTTTTGCTTGTTGGGAGCTTTCCCGTGTAAATAGTTTTCTTTTTCTTTGGGTCGATGTAGAAGACCATGATTAAAATGATTAGTGGCTCTCATATGCATTATTGTTCATCCCTCAAAGCTCCATATTATCTTGTCTTCTCCTCCGAGTTTGCTTACAGATTCCAGCTTAGTCCAATGCACAAACACTCTTATTATTATTCACATCATTCGGTCGTGCAAGTGAAAGGCAATAATGACGATATATGATGAAGTGACTGAGCCTGGAAAAGCTGGTATGAACTCGACCTATTTTGTTTTTGTAAATATGACTAGCTCATCGTCCTAATTCAGCATTGTCATGAGAGAAACATGTTTGCAATGACAACTTATAGATCATAGTTTATTATGCCATGCTTAATTATCTAGGAGCTTATAATGGTTTGTCTTGGATGCCAACATGAATTTTAAAATGATTGTGATGTAGTATGATAGGATGGTATCCTCCTTTGAATGATTCAAGTGGCTTGACTTGGCACATGTTCACGCATGTAGTTGAAACAAAATCAACATAGCCTCCATGATATTCATGTTCATGGTGATTTATATCCCACTCATACTTGCACTCAATGTTGGTTAATCTCAATGCACGTTTATGACTATTGTCGCTCTCTAGTTGGTCGCTTCCCAGTCTTTTGCTAACCTTCACTTGTACTAAGCGGGAATACTGCTTGTGCATCCACTTCCTAAACCCAAAGTTGTTCCATATGAGTCCACCATACCTACCTATATGCGGTATTTACCTGTCGTTCGAAGTAAATTTTCATGTGCCATTCTCTAAACCTTCGAATAATAATCTGTTTTGTATGCCCGAACCGCTCATGTTGTGACAAGGGGTGGTTAGTATCTTCCATGCTAGGCGTGTTATCCTCGATATATGTCTATTCACTATTACTCACGAGAAAGGGGCCAGTAATTGGAATGCCCAGTTCCATGCTCAAATCAAATAAAAATATAATTGCAAACAAAACTCCCCCTGGATTGTTGTTGGTATGGACCTCACCCAAGGATTCGGCTAGTCGTGGAGTGTGATTGATCGGTGGTGGGGGAGTCAAAACTTTACTATTCTGTTTGGGAACCGCCTATAATACGTGTAGCATGGATCACGGTGAAAACTCTTTGTTATCGCGTTGACAATGAAAGAATGCCACCCCAAAAATTATTTATCTCTGTTTTAAAAAGCTTGAGCTCTGGCACCTCTGTGAATCAATGCTTCCCTCTGCGAAGGGCCTATCTATTTACATTTCTGTTGAGTCATCCACTTCTTATTAAAAGCACCAGCTAGAGAGCACCTCCTTTATTTGTATGCTTTGCTATTAGTTGATATTGAGTATGACTAGGACTGGATCTTCTTTGCCATGAATTACAATTTCTAGTCGGCCCTTGGTCTTTGAAGGTGCTCTGCATTATGTTTTGCAGTCTCAGAAAGGGCTAGCGAGATACCATCCATTCATATTATATCATGATTGTTTTGATTGAAGTGTTGACGTTTGAAACTTATTATTATTACTCGCTAGTTGATTAGGCCATTGATATGAGTATACCATGAGACCTGAATGTCATTGCTTATGTGGTTAGCTTATGATCTTGCTGAAAATCTGAATATGAGTTAGATATAATTACAACAACAAGGGCCCGAGTGCCATGATTTCAGATCTGAACCTATTATGTTTTCATCAATATATGTGTGTGCTTGATCCTATTTTGCAAGTTGTAGTCACCTACTATGTGTTATGACCCGGCAACCCCGGAGTGACAATAGCCGGAACCACTCCCGGTGATGACCATAGTATGAGGATTCCATGTATTCACCATGTGCTAATGCTTTGTTCCGGTTCTCTATTAAAAGGAGACCTTAATATCCCTTAGTTTCCATTAGGACCCCTGTAACATCCCAAACTTTGGAATGTTATAATAATTATTAGAATGATTGTTTGTTTGTTTGAGTGATTGAAAGTGAGTGAAATTTGAAGCTTTTGAAAGTTTGATGAGAGGGAATGAAATGACTTTCCCAAAACTTTCACTCTGCATTTTGATCACTAGGAATTCAAATTCATTTCATCACAAAACCCCAGAGTGAAGATGACATGACTTCTTCCATTTTAAGAAATGAAACAGGATTTGAAACTGGTTTGACTTCCATTTGAAAATATTTCAATTTCAGAAAACTTTATGCAACTCAATGATTTTCATGAGAGAGGATAATATGAGTTCTTCAAATCATATGAAATATGAGTTGGGAGTTTAAAAGGATTTGAAAGTGCCTCTGAATTATTTTGGAATCCATTTCATATTTGGTTCCTATTCAAGTTTTCAAAGTATTAAAATCCCTTGTCAAAAATTTGAGAGGATTAAATATGACACTCCAAACCAGGGTCATTTTGTGAAGTTTTTGAATCATAAAACCCAAGGGGTTATATGAAAAATAATTTGCAAAAATAAATAAAGCCAATTTGGCAATTTTCTGAAAAATATTTTTTAAAAAGTATTTAATTTGGTCCGGGAAAAATGTCCATTAAATGGAATTTAGTTCCCTGGTCATTTTGGTATATACATTTTATTTTTTGGACATGATTTAAAGGTCTTAATACTGTTTTTAATGCTCTGGTATTAATAAAAAGAAACCTTTTAAAGGCTTTTAAGACTGCCGGCCCAGCCCCCCCTAATCTCGCCAGAAATCTCTCCCGGTCGGTCAACCGACGCGCGGTCCACTCCCTCTCTCCCACTGAAGCCTGCCCCCACCGTCCGACCCCGAGATCCCGCCGGTCACCCCTCTCCTCCATCCCCTCCCCTCCCCTCGCCGACGAATCCGCGCTGGAGATCTCTCCCCCATCCCCCTCCCTCGACCCTAAGCCCGCCTATATATAGCCGCTGCTCCCCTCTTCCCGTTCCCCGCTTTGCCCCATCTGCCGTGCCCTCTCTTCGTCAGAATCCGTCGCCGGAGACAACCACGGCTGCCGCGCCATTTCTGAGCTACTGCTCCACTCTGACCCCCTCGTTGCCGTCCGAGCCCATCGTCGACCTCGCCTCGCTCGCCCGCACCTCCCCATCCCCTCGCCTTCACCGGAGACCCACCAGAGCCGCCACACCATCGACCTTGCCGGAGCGGGCCACTACCCGAAGCTCAAGGAGCTCGTGCCCGTCGCCTCCGTCACCCCCGAGCCTCACCGACGCCACCATCGCCATCGCCGTGCTTCCCCGCATCGACCAGTGGCGTCGCCGTCGCCGGAGACCCCCTGGAGTCGTCGCCCGCTTCGATCCCGAGCCACCGCCGTCGCCGGAACTTCGCCGGAGCCGTCAAAACCACGGTGAGCCTCTCCACCCCCTCTCCACCGTAGGATCTAGATCGGACGCATAAGATTAGAAGGAATTAAACCCCGAACCGTTTTCTGTTAAACTTCGGCTGTCCGCTCGATTTGCCCCGCACGTAGCCAATCAGGAAGCGACACGTCACCCCCCCTGTCCGTTAGTATTAGTTTTTTCTTTTTCTGTTTTGTTTTAGAAAACAGAAATAGTTCTGATTTTGTTTTTAGTATATCTTCTATGTTTTTAAGTGTTTAAACTTGATTCTTTTTGCATTAGGTCACAATTTTATTCTAGTTTCTGTAGATGCCAAGTTTGACCATGTTTGGAAATTTAAATTTGAATTTAAACAGATTTGATTTAAATTTTGTTTTCTGAATAACTTGAGTTTTATTATATATTTTTGATTGATTCTTTTTGCTACTTGTCACTAGTGATCTTAGTTATCATTAGGTAAAGTTTGGGAATTATTTGGATAAATTTTATTAGTGTTCTTAACCAAAACAGAATCTGTTTTAGTTTCCTATTAGTTTAATTAGTTTGATGTCTTTTGGTTTAAATTAAAATCTAACTTGATTTAACTAATGTTTTAGATTTCATTTAGTTATGTTGTTCTAAACTTAGTAATTTACTTGCTGTTAACAAAATATATTTGTTTAGTTTATAGAATTTTATTGTAGGGACCTATACCCTTTTTCAAATAGGTATAGTTGATTTCAAGCAAATTAGTTAGTAATAACTCTTTTAACAAAAGTTTTAAGTAATTAGATTCTGTTTACAAATAAAGTTTTAGTAATACTTTTCTGTTAAGAAATGTTTTAAACAAAATAGTTTAGTTTACTATAGTAATCTATATCCCTCTTCATTAGGTAATGTTTTATAAAACAACTTAGTTTTAGTAGAGTTTATTTTCACAAAAGTTTTAGATGATTTAATTCTGTTTTATAATAAATATTTTATTAATTATTTTCTGTTAACTATTAGTTTTGTTAAAAAATAATAGTTTTGTTTATATTAATGATAGTTTAGCCAACTAAACTTAGAGCCCATAGCTTTGTCTTGTTTTGTTTTGTTGAGATGCTCTAGTATTGCTAGTTGAGTCTTATTGAAAATATTTAAAATAAATGTTTTAGAAAGGTTTACTTTTTATTAACTGAGTGTTATGTATTTTTTTTTTGTTTTCTTGTTGTTAAGTTTAGTATGCAAAAACCTATGTTTGTTTAGAGTGATGTTTTCATGATTTCTAGTTGTTGTTCAAAAGTAATTCTTTTGCTAAGGAAAATATTTACTAAAATATTTTTGTTGTATTTTACTTTGTTATTGTTTTGTTACTATTGAAGATAATTGTTTGTAGGGGAAAACTACCTTAGTTGCTTTTATGAAAACTTTCTTGACTTCGAGTTTTGTCTTAAGTATTTCCTTCATCAACCTTGTTGATTTTGTTTCTTGTGTTACCTCGTGATTGTTAGAATTGATTGCTAGTATGATTTTTTATATGAATGCAATGTTTGTTATATAGATTTTCATCGGAGAGTGACGTATAGTCTATCAAGTTACTTCTAAGAGCAATACTATTTCTTCATCAACAGTACAGGCAAGTTCACTTTGACCATCTTTTCATACCTATATTTTATTGCATGTAGTGACATCATTCAACAAATCCCTCCCGTAGTGTTATTGAAATTCTTGTAGTTGATTAGAATGCATGAGGTAGGAATCCACCACTTGTTACTAAAGCCCCGGGAACGCTAGTTAGTGCAATGCTATGCTAAAGTAGACGGGGTCTGGTATGAGTGTTCGTGAGTGGTGTGAGAAGGAGGACTCCACGTCAAAACGACGACTTCATGAAGGCTTCTTCAAGACCTGCATATTCAAGACCTCAAGACTTTGAGACTCGAGAAACAAGTTTTTCAATACACACTACTGGGTGAGGGATGGTTGGAACGGTACCCTGGAGAAGCCAGTGGATTTGCCTAGGTGTTGCTGGAGATGGCCAGTATTCACGCGGAAAGCCTCACCCAGACTCAAAGGGAAGGATGAATACTTCATGCCCGGAAGCTTACCTGCATAGCCACAAGTCATTATGGGCTCTGGCTTGGTTTGATATCGTGGTGACCCTGGACAGGCGGTGCTACGAGATGTAGTCGACGTTAGGAAAGGATGCGCACCGACAGAGTCGCAGGGAAACCCTTTGGAAGACCATGTTTTGGTCATCCTTTTCTCAAACACCCTGAAGTGCGAGAAATCAAACGGAGGCGACCAAATCTTGTGGGGAACATGTGCAACACTCTGCAGAGTTAAACCTAATCGATTAGCCGTGTCCCGGTTATGGACAAATTGAGCTTCTAGACTTGGATCTATCTCTGAACTCTCAACACTGGACTGATAACTAATTGTGAGCAACTTAAGATACTTGTGGGCATTGAGACATTGGTTGGTGGAACCATGTCATGATAGGTAACTCCATATTGAAATTCCTGATATTCCTTTGTTGTAGGGAAAATAAAATCAGCTTTTACGCAAAGACTTAGACACAGAGCCACAAAGCCTTTGCATATAGAATAGTCCTTATTCTTCTATTCTGCTATGGTGATCTTGCCGGCATATTCAAAATGCTGACCTACACGGCTGCAACGGCTTATGTTGCAGATACTCTTCTACGACGGGTAAGAGTACGATTCAGGGTTACGGTTCGCACTCAACTTGCCGTTGGTGTTATTGGGACTCCACTCCCGTTGACTGTATCCGCTGCTATTTTAAGGTATATATCAGTTTTACGTTAATTATATGTGATTGCACTTTGATATACATTGATGTACTGTGTGTGCCAGCATACTGATCCAGGGATGGCAAGAAAACACAGAGGCTTGACTCGTTTTGAGTCGGGTCGCTACAACCCCGCTGCCATGGGAGGGATGGACGAAAGATGTCATGCAAGTTCTTTTCCATAAGCACGTATGACTATATACGGAATACATGCCTACATTACATTGACGAACTAGAGCTAGTTACATATCACCCTATGTTATAACTGTTACATGATGAATATCATTCGGCATAATCATCCATCACCGATCCAATGCCTACAAGCTTTTCCTATACTGGTCCTTGCTTAGTTACTTTACCGCTATTGCTGTCACCCTTGCTACACAAATCAGTACTACTACTGTTACTATCATACTACTTTGCTACTAAAACTTTGCTGCAGATACTAAATCTTTTAGGTGTGGTTGAATTGACAACTCAACTGCTAATACTCGAGGATATTCTTTGGCTCCCCTTGTGTCAAATCAATAAATTTGGGTTGAATACTATACCCTCGAAAACTGTTGCGATCCCCTATACTTGTGGTTTATCACTTATATGCTTGATTTCGTATCCTTGTAATTCTCTTCGAGTTATGGGTTTCGTTTGGCCAACTTGATCTATAGTTCTTGCAATGGGAGAAGTGCTTGGTTTTGGGTTCATACCGTGCGGTGTCCTCACCTAGTGACAGAAGGGGTAGCGAGGCACGCATCATGTTGTTGCCATCAAGGGTAAAAAGATGGGGTTTATATCATATTGCATGAATCTATCCCTCTACATCATGTCATCTTGCTTAAAGCGTTAGTCCGTTTATCATGAACTTAATACACTAGATGCACGCTGAATAGCGGTCGATGTGTGGAGTAATAGTAGTAGATGCAGAAAGTATCGGTCCACTTGTCTCGGACGTGATGCCTATATGTATGATCATTGCCTTAGATATCGTCATGACTTTGTGCTATTCTATCAATTTCTCAACAATAATTTGTTCACCCACCGTAATACTTGCTATCATGAGAGAAGCCTCTAGTGAACACTATGGCCCCCGGGTCTTTTTTACATATTATATATTCAGATATAAATACAAAAACACCAACAATACCTTGCTGCAATTTTATTTACTTATTTATATTCATCTACTATCACTATCAGATCTCACCTTGCAAGTAATCGTAAAGGGATTGACAACCTCTTTATTGCGTTGGGTGCAAGTTTGTTTGTGTTTGTGCAGGTTTCTTGGTGCCTCATCTTGATACTCCTACTGGATTGATTCCTTGGTTCTCAAACTGAGGGAAATACTTATCTCTACTTTGCTGCATCACCCTTTCCTCTTCAAGGAAAAAACCAACGCAAGCTCGAGAAGTAGCACCTACCATGTCCAGCCCCCAGACCGCAAACGGCCAAGTGATTGGTATCATCCTCAATTCTTGAGCCGAAACATGAGCACGCCGGCCAAACTTCTGGCAGTCGTCGCACTTACGGACTAAATCCTCTGCATCTTTGTGAGCCATCAACCAGAAAAATCCGTGCCGGAAAGCCTTGGCCACCAAAGATTTCGAACCGGCGTGGTGTCCACAATCACCAGCATGGACTTCATTCAAGATCTGCCAGCCCTCCTCTGGTGAAACACAACGTTGAAAAATCCTCGTTACGCTGCATTTATGCAACTCACCATTAACTATCGTCATGGACTTAGAGCGCCGGGTGATCTTTCTGGCCAGATCTGCATCCTTAGGTAACTCGCCCTGGGTCAAATAGGCCAAATAAGGAATAGTCCAATCTGGGATAGCATGTAGAGCCGCTACCAATTCTACCTCCGGGTCAGGAACAGCCAAATCTTCTTCTGAAGGTATCTTGACAGTCGGATGGTGTAAGACATCCAGAAAGACATTAGGTGGCACCGGCTTACGTTGGGAACCTAGCCGTGATAGAGCATTAGCCGCCTCGTTCTTGCGGCGATCAATGTGATCTACCTCATATCCTTTGAAATGACCTGCAATAGTATCAACCGACTGTCTATAAGCCGCCATCCGCGGGTCTTTAGAATCCCAAGTGCCAGAAACTTGCCGAGCCACCAGATCTGAGTCGCCCAAACACCTGACCCGACTCAAATTCATATCCTTGGCTAATCTAAGACCATGAAGCAAAGCCTCATATTCAGCCGCATTGTTAGTGCAGGGGAACATCAGCCGGAGCACATAAAAAAACTTATCACCCTAGGGGATGTTAGGACAACTCCTGCCCCTGACCCCTCTAACTGCTTGGATCCATCAAAGTGTATAGTCCAGTATGTATTATCCGGCTTCTCCTCAGGAGCTTGACACTCTGTCCAATCATTTATGAAATCCACCAAAGCTTGGGATTTGATCGCCGTGCGAGGAACATAGTTTAAGTTAAGAGGTCCTAGATCCAATGCCCACTTAGCGATCCTTCCTGTGGCTTCTCTGTTCTGGATGATATCCCCTAACGGAGCAGAACTGACCACAGATATCTGGTGCCCGAGGAAATAGTGTTTCAATTTGCGGTTGGCCATGAAAACTCCGTATACCAACTTCTGCCAATGCAGATATCTTTGCTTAGACTCTGTTAGGACCTCACTGATGTAATAAACCGACCTTTGCACGGGATACTCCTTCCCAGCCTCCTTGCGCTCGACCACAATCGCAGCACTTACTGCCCAGTTGTTAGCCGCCACATAAAGGAGTAATGATTCTTTCTCAGCCGGAGCGGCCAACACCGGCGGCTCAGTGAGCTGTTTTTTAAGCGCCTCAAGTGCTTCACCTGCCGCTTTGCTCCAGACAAACTTGTCCGTCTTCTTCATCATCTGATATAAAGGGATAGCCTTCTCCCCAAGACGGCTTATGAACTGGCTCAATGTAGCAATTCGCCTTGCCAAGCGCTGAACATTGTTAATGCAAGCCGGCTCTCCTAGAGAAGTAATAGCCTTGATTTTATCCGGGTTAGCCTCGATGCCATGCTTAGAGACCAAGAAACCCAAAAGCTTGCCCGCCGGAACGCCAAAGACACACTTGGTCGGGTTAAGCATCATCTTGTAGACCCAGAGATTATTAAAAGTTTCTCTTAGATCCTCCAAGAGAGTCTCCTTCTTTCTGGATTTGACCACAATGTCATCTACATAAGCATGAACATTACGGCCGATCTGACTGTGAAGGCAGTTTTGCATGCACCGCTGATAAGTCGCGTGGGCACTCTTGAGCCCAAAAGGCATAGAAACATAACAGAACACCCCAAAAGGTGTAATAAAGGTTGTCTTCTCCTGGTCTTTAACCGCCATCTTGATCTGATGATAACCTAGGTAAGCATCCATGAAACACAAACTTTCACACCCCGCCGTAGCGTCAATGATCTGATCGATACGAGGGAGGGCAAACAGATCAGCTGGACAAGCCCTATTAAGGTCCATGTAATCCACACACATACGCCCGTGCCGTTCTTCTTGAGCACCAGCACCGGGTTAGCCAACCATTCTGGGTGAAAAACTTCAACGATAAAACCTGCTGCCAAAAGCCGGGCAACTTCTTCCCCAATAGCCTTGCGCCTCTCTACATTGAACCGCCACAGAAACTGTTTAATCAGTTTAAGTTTTGGATCCACATTAATGTTGTGCTCAGCGAACTCTCTCGGTACACCCGGCATGTCAGAAGGTTTCCATGCAAAGATGTCCCGATTCTCACGGATGAATTCGATGAGCGCGCTTTCCTATTTGGGATCCATGTGAGCTCCAATGATGAACTGCTTAGATGAGTCGCCCGGAGTGAAATCTACTGCCTTGGTATCGTCCGCTGAAAACTTGAGGGGTGGCTCAACCTCTGTGGTGGGCTTTTTCAGATGGGTCATATCCTCTGGATCAACATTCTCCTTATAAAACTTAAGTTCCTCCTGGGCACAACTGGACTCTGCGTAAGCCGCATCTCCTTCTTCACACTCAATAGCCGTATTTCGGTTATCATGAACGGTAATGGTACCATTTAAACTGGGCATCTTGAGCTGCAAGTAAACATAGCAGGGCCGGGCCATGAACTTAGCATAAGCCCGCCGTCCAAATAAGGCATGATAGGGGCTCTTGATCTTAACCACCTCAAACCATAAAGATTCCACTCTATAATTGTACTCATCGCCAAAATCCACTTCCAAAGAAATCTTGCCCACCGAATACGCCAACTTACCCGGCACCACACAAATAGTGGATGAAGGTTTTAAGTCTTTGTCCAGCAACTTCATCCGCCGGAAGGTGTCATAGTAAAGGATGTTTATGCTGCTCCCACCATCCATGAGCACCTTGTTCACCATGTATCCACCCACCCGGGGGCCACAACCAAAGCCAGCCGCCCCGGGTCATCAACGCGTGGCGGGTGATCTTCTTGGCTCCATGTTATGTCATACTCAGACCACTTTAGCTACTGCAGAAGAGCTAGCGCAACCGCATTGACTGCCTGCTTTCGCAACTTCTGGTCCCGTTTATTGAGACTGGTTGTGAAAACATGGTACTGCCCGGAGCTGAGTTGCTTCGGATTACTCTGATAACCAGATTGATTATGCTGTTGCTGTTGCTGTTAATTATTGTCACCAGAATGCGGCTGGTGTCCCCCATGACTTTCCTGACCCGGATGATTGGATCCTGATCCGCCAGAACCAAACCCAGCTCCTGACCTGTCGTGTCCCGAGACGCCTGTCGGGCCGCCGTCTCGGTTGTTAGGTTGTGTGACATATCGCTTGTACTTCTGCATAAAAGAACAATTCTCCCACATATGGTTTGTCGGCTTATCAGGCAGACTGTGGTTTGGACAAGGTCGCTTAAGTAACTCTTCCATGTTCGAAGAAAAATTATCCTTGCCAAAGGGAGGTTTGAACCTCCTATTGCCTTTGGGGTGATTTTGCTGGGCATTTGTATTGGCCCCCAGCTCTGACCCGGACTCTGGGTTCTTCCGCTTGCTCTGGCCACCATTGTTTGCTGCACCTTTACCCTGATTGCTCTTCTTACCTTGCCAACTTTTTCATCATCAGAACCCGGATCTTTAGTGCTGTCAGAGTCGACATATTTGTTGAGAGCCGTCATGAGTTCTCCCATGTCCTAACACGTACGTTTGAGCCAGCCAAGTTTCTGCTTCAGAGGAACAAAATGGCAATTCTTCTCCAAGATCAGCACCGCCTGGGTCACCGTGATCTGTTCCAATGAGTGGATGATTGTCGAGACCCGCCGCACACAATGATGAGCCGACTCGTTCTTCTGTTGGACATAGTGATCAAGATCTACAATGGTTATAGGCTGCTTACACGTCCCTTGAATTTTTTTAATGAACCGGGCCCTGAGCCCCGCCCATGAATTGATGGTATTAGGTGGTAACCCCTTTAGCCACGTATGAGCCGGGCCTTCAAGCATCATGATGAAATACTTGGCACAAACCGCCTCGCTGACATCCAGCATTTCCATGGCCAGTTCATAGCTTTCCACCCAAGCCTCCGGGGGTAAGCAGCGGTATAATTTGGGAATTTGCGGGGCCCTTTGAAGTCCTTCGGCAACCGTTCGCTCCGCAGAGTCGGTGATAAACACGGCAGCGCTACCATCCTGGGGTTTACTCCTGCCCCTACTGAAACGGAAGGCCCAGGATCCTGGTAAGCCGGCCGAGCTGGCACCTCTTGCGGGCTTCCCGCATGGGTTACAAATGCTTGCGTATCTCTTCCCGATCGGTGACCCGTTGGAATCTCTCTGTGACAGTTGCTGCTGGAACCTGCTGGTGACTCATAGCTCCAGCTAAAGCTGTGGCTAGGGAGAGGGGTTGAATGGACGCGGCTCCGGCTGCGAGTGTATTTCTCCTGCAGGGCCATGGCCGTTTGCAGGTACCCGATGGCGTTCCGCACATCCTCTGCAAAAGTTGCTTCATCCGGGATAGGAATCGTCTCAAGCCGGGTGGCTGCTGCCACCATATTCTTGGCCGAGTTAGAATAATGACCCGCCGGTGTTGGAAAGCCCCCAGGTGAAGCTTGGTTACGTCGGGCCGGATGAGTCGGAGGCCGTTCCGTAGGGCGGCTTTCGGGTGCGTCCGCGGCTAGCCCCGCGCTAGGAGTATTGAAGAGGTTCCTTGCTTTGTAGCGCTCTGGTAGACGGATTGATGCCTCCTCCAATGCACCGCGGCAGCTGATAGCTGCTCCAGCCCTAGACGAAAGACATCTGTCTTGATACGTTCTGCCTCTTCTTCCATCTGGGTTTTCAGCTCAACCATCCTTTGCCTTTCCCCTGTCATCCGGCCTTTGATCCTTGCGATCTCTAAATTCCGAGCTGCTTGATTATCTGGGGTGACCTCGGTGGTCATGAGAGCCATGAGTTCATCCATCAACTCCACAAGAACTTGAGCCGGCGGCGGCGGATTATCACCCAAGGCGGCGGCTCCCGCGGCTGCACTACTCGTGGCTGGGGCTGATCCTGCCATGAACACAGCAGCATGAACTGGAGGCCTCAGATCATGAAAGTGCATTATATCGACTAGAGGGGGGGTGAATAGGCGATTTTACAAATTCATCACTTGAGGAATTTCAACTTTGAGGAATTTGAAATGTGATGAATAACTAGTAGCGGATTAAGTACTCAAGTGCATGAGGAACATAGTAACAGTATAGTCTTCATGATGAAATGAAACATGCACAAACAGTGAGTAGCGTGATACAGGATAAGCAGTGATGAACAAGGTAACTTGAAGAATTTTAGATGAGGAATTTGTGAAAGTCTTCAGTCAAATTCTTCAAACAGTGACAATCAATTTCATCAACAAGTTTATGAGGAATAAGAAGGTTGAGGAAATAGAACCAGGGAGCTCGATGAAGATAATGGTTTGATGACCTAGTTCCAACTGCTGTGACAGTCGTACGTCTGGTTTGGAGCGGCCTGGTATTTAAACCAGAGGACACATAGTCCCAGGACACACAGTCCTTACCGTATTCTCCTTGAGCTAAGGTCACACAGTCCTCGCCCAACACTCGTGGTAAGTCTTCAGGGTAGACTTCCAAAACCCTCACAAACAGGTCACCCGACGATCCACAATTTACTGCTGGATGCTCTAGAACAAGGTCACTTCGTGATCCCCAATTGACTGCAGGATACACTAGACCATGACGCCTAACCGTCTAGAGGATGCACAATCCTCAAAGGTAACAAGCGTCAGTTCCACACAGGAATTTCTTGAGTGATGCTCAATCACTTTGGGTTTTGTGGTTTGGTTGTGGGTTTTTCCTCACTGATAATTTTCTCTCAAAGCCCTCAGAGGATGGGATGCTCTTGGATGACAAGTGTCAGTTCTTTCTCGGAGCAGCCAACCAGCTAGTGGTTGTGGGGGTCGGCTATTTATAGCCAGGGAGCAACCCGACATGATATGACATTAATACCCCCAATCATATGACCGTTATGTGGATAGTTGTGAATGGGGACAGCTGGCGCTAAGCACAGCAATGGTCGGATTTTCGAACTATGAAAGTCCTCAGACATATCACGTTCCTCACTTGTAGGTAGTTCGCACTGGCGAAATCCTAACTCCTCAGTCAGATCAATTTCCTTAGAGACCAGAAAAGCATCGTCTCTGTCACTAAAGAATTTGACTAAGCCGTAAGAGATTTCCAAAGGCTTCACTCGAAGGATTTTATAGGTTGAGGATTCTGGAGTTGAGCATTAGTTGGAAAATTCCTTAGTATTACCTCGGGCCCCTTTAACAGTACGATGTTTCCTATGACTCAAGTAAAGGAAATGAAACAACGAAAACAAGTCTTCACATTTCATAGTCCTCATTCATATCTTCAAGGTCACACCGACTTCTTCATTTCCAAAGTCTTCACAAAGTCTTCACCAAAGTCTTCACAAAGTCTTCACCAAAGTCTTCACTTGAATACATACATTTTTAGGGGTCGATAATCTCCGAATATATCAAACTCCTCATCGACTTATAGAGCATGTGTACACTTAAAAACACATTAGTACCTTAACCTATAAATCTTCAATATACCAAAATCACTAAGGGGCACTAGATGCACTAACAATCTCCCCCTTTTTGGTGATTGATGACAAATAGGTTAAGTTTTCCATGGGGATAAACATATGAAGTGGAAGTACAGAGTTTGAGGAATTTGATTGCAAGATATAGAAGAACTCCCCTTGAAGATGTGCATATTTGAGGAATTTGCTTTGGACTGCAAATGCACATGGTAGGTTAAAACATGGAGAACTCCCCCTATATCTTGTAATCCATACACGCATTTGAACATATGATATGAAGAATTTGAAATGCGTGAGGAAAATGGTGTCTGACGAAATTCAGCATGTATGCATTAAGGTACTTGAGGAAATAAACATGCGAGGAAATAGTTCAAAAGTGTCAGACCACCATCGGACTTAAGTTTACAACTCAATCAACAAAAGTTTCGGAAGAGCGATAGTTGTAACTTAAACAAAAATAGCCCATATATAGAGACCCACTTGAAGACTAACTCAAATTTTCTCCTCCTTTGTCATCGAAGACCAAAAGGGAAGAAAAAGTGATGACTAACGCCCCCTTGAGGAATTTCATCTTGTCGGTGAAGAAGGAGCGCCAGCGTTGTTGGGGTCGTTTGTTGATGCCGGGCCAGCAGCAGTATCTTCAATGTATTCATCTTCATCGCGCTCGCGTGATGAAGAATATGAACTGGTGACCATCATAGGAACTTGAAATTTCTTGAATTTCTTCTGAGGACAACGAGCAAAGTCAGGATGTTCTTCAAGATCCAGCTCATCCAATTCATCAAAAGACATGATGTGAGTGAGCATAGCCCAAGAGCGCTTGAGGTTTTGATGAGCATAGTAGTGATTCCTCATGACAGTGTTCTGTGTCACAGTCATATTCTGCACAATATATCCAAGTTGACGTTTGACTCGCTTGTGATTTCGATCAACCTTCTGATGAAGACTTAGAAGAAGCTCACAATCAGTCATCACACAAGGAGCAGTTGCTTGAGGCTTTTGTGCTTTTTTGCAGAGGAGTCCTGAGTGGCAGAGTCATCATTGGTGGAGTAGGATGCTTCTTGACGAAACTGACCATCCAATGGATGAGTGCCTTGATCAATGACATCCTTGCCTTTTCCTTCATCAATTGTACTTTTGAGGACTTCAATCGGGGGCAGAAAACTGAAATGATTCTGGAAGTCAGCCTTGAAGGGAATTGAAGACTTTGTTCTGATGAAATGCATAATCCAGGGAGCAAAAGGCTTCAACTCAAATGGTGCCATAGAAGCTTCAGCCAGATTCCTCATGAAGAAATCGTGAAAGTTGATAGGAATTCCATGAATGATGTTGAAAAGCATATTCTTCATAATTCCTTCCACTTCTTCTTCTTCAGAGTTATGACCCTTCTGAGGACATAAGGTGTGCGTGAGTATGTGGTAGACTGTTCTTGGCACATACAACAGATCCTTCACAAGGAAGGTTGTCCTTTGAGGCCTTCCAGACGTTAGTTTCTTCATCATCACATTCATCATCTGATTTGGCAGTGGTGGATCATTGAACAAACAATGGGCTTCATCTGAAGGAATTGGAATTGGGACAGACTGAAGCAATTCAGAAGAGCTTGCAGTGTAATGTGTTGTTCCTGTCATCGAGTCCAAGACCCAGGAGTTGATGTCTGAGGAATTTCCACTAATGTATAGAGTGGCATAGAATTGAAGAATCAGCTCCTTGTTCTAGTCACAGACATCTACACAAAAAGGAAGTATCCCAGAATCGTGGAGAACTTGGAGCACCTGCGTGAATGATGGAATAGACTCCATGTCCACATGAGGAATATTGTGGTTCTCGAAGATTTTCTTCTCATCAGATAGAACAGAAGCATAGTAGTTCATTTGTGTGGGAGTCCAGAACCTTGCGCGACCATTCCGAGCAGAATCATATGGATTTGGTCCAGTGAGGAACATGTGTTCATTGAAGAAATTTGTCTTGAGGAATTTTGGGTGGACCGAAGCTTTCAATGGCATTCTTTGCTAAGGTTGAAGATTTGGTCGAGTGCGCCTCTTGATCTCATTTTGCATGGGAGGAACAACAGATCGAGTGATTTGCAGTACAGGTTCCTCAGGAGTGGCCAGAATATCAATTTCCTCAACTGTTGCAGCTAGAATTTCTTCACTGTCCGGAAGGTATAGATGTTCAGAATCTTCAGGTACTTCTGCAGTCTATGCGGGTGATAGAGGAATTATCATAAGAGGAGTTGCCATTGGTGAATTTGGATGGGCAGACTCCCAATATTCATCATTGATGACTGGAGTAGTGTCACCAATGTCAACGTCTTCATCAGTTTCTTCAATGCTAGCTTCACCAGCAGTTAACAGAAGCTGGGGCGATGATACCTTGGGGTTGGATGCAATGTCATCAATGATAATTTCCTCATCAATACGCTCTGAGGAAGCAGCCGAATGATTGTCTTCGTCATCTTCAGGGATGACATACTCCACTCCATAGGGCACAATAGCATAGGCTGGTGCCGAGGAAATTGGAGTTGCATCAATTGGAGTTGCTGAGGAACTGGATGAAGTTTTCAACTTCTTCAACATGGGGGCATCAAAAGCTGATGCTTTTCTCTTGAGAGGATTTTCCTCAGGAGTGGCAGTTTCTTTAGGAACGACTGATGCAGTCGCCCTGGGTGGTACAGTTTCTTCAGGCACAACAGTTTCTTCAGCTGGCCTATCAGATTCTTCAGGCACACCATTTGAGGTTGTCCTGGCATGTTCATCAGTGGTCTGAGTTTCCTCAGTAGTACTGGCAGGGGCTTCTGGTGCAGAAGCATTTCTTGAAGCAGATTCATCAGGCTGAGTAGTTTCCTCAGCAGCCTGAGGAATTTCATCTGCAGTCTGAGGAATTTCTTCAGACTGAGGCTTTTCAGGTTGCGATCGAGCAGAAACCCTAGAGTTAGTGGTCCTTCACAACAGCTTGTGCAGCTCTGACGAATCTGACCTTTGTTCCCTTCCACTCAGCATCATATCTCTGTTGATCCTCAGAGAGAGTGTGAATCTCCTGCTGAACTATGACTAGCTATTTAGGAGTCAAGTTCATCACATTACCGTGAAGGAACTTCTCTCTGCAAGCTCTGTTTCTTCTTGTCCTCAGAGCTTGCTCTCTCTTCCACTTTTCCATAGAGATGAAGTGGGTGAGGACATGATCTACGCCTGGAGGCAGTTTTAGAGAAGCGAGGGGAGTGTTGGGTCTTCATGCCAAATATCGATGAAATTCAGGATCGTCTTGGGATTCAGCTGAAGAGGAATGGCACGTCCCTTTGCAGAGGCAACTCTTTGCTGACTTTGTCTGATGATTGCCTCTAGTTCCTCATCATCAGCTTCATCCTCCTCCTCATCATCATCACCCTCTGAGGAACCTGAGGGGATTGTTACCACAGTCTTGCTTTTGTGAGGACTTGGCCTTTGACCACGTCTGGCTGTTTGCTTCAGCTTCAGAGCAGAGGGACTGGTTGAAGACTTGGCAGTAGTGGAGGGGCTTGCTGTGAGGTTCGGAACCTTTGAGAAACCCTCAGTCCTCTTGCATGTTGCCAAATGCACTAGAGTTGAGGACTTTGTAGCTGCAGTTGATGACTGAGCAGCAACAGTTCCAGGTGCTGAAGGTTTTCTGGCCTGATGCCTTTGACCTTGAGGAATTTGCACTGAGGATTTTGAAGTTGAAGAACCAATCTTCAGAGCAGATTTCTTTGTCATTTTCTTCGGAGCACTAGCAGAAGCTCCGGCAGTGGCAGCAGCAGCAGCAGAATCCTCGTTTAATTTCTTCACAGCCTCTTTGGCTTTCCTCGCCAACTTGGCCGTTTGCTTCTCCCAGAGTTGAGGAAAATCCTCACCAGTTTTGAGGCTTGAGGGATCAGCGATCTGATTCTGAGCCAGAGGAGGCCTGTTGCACGATGGTTCCACAGCGAATTTCATCATGTATTTTGGAGTTACATAACGATATTCTCTCCATTATTTGGCCCATCTCCTCTCAATCTTCTGCAGACGGATTTTCCTTTGCTTGGTCGTCTCTTTCCCATGTGTTTCTTCATCAGGTGTGCAGTATTCATCATAGATGTCATTAGGAATCTCCAATGCAGTCTGCACATCTGGTTTCTTTCCTCCTTTCTGAGTTTTCTTTCCATCAGTCATTTTCTTCACTTGAGGAATATGAACTCTTGAAGACTCTGACGAGGTACACAATTTTTGTTCAAGTAGCGCTGCAAATGAGTTAAGTTGATGAGAACCTAGTGATTCATCAGCGGACACTTTGTACCTGTGAACAGACTATAGGTGCGAGGAATTTGAAGAGGTCGTATGCGTTCTCAGAAGTTTGAAGTAATATAAGTTTGAGGAATTTGACCATGGATGTCTTGAGGGATTTCACTAAGTGTTCTTTGTCTCAGGTTCCAGAGTTGTACAAATCTGAGAGTTTGCACAATTGAGGAATATTGAAGAAAATCATTACTTAGGGAAAATCATCAAGTATGAGTTGATGAAAGGTGCTTGAGAGTTGGATTTATACCTTATAAAACACCTTTTGAGGAATATTAGAGGTAATTGAAGATCAAACTAGGGCAGTAAAATTAAATTTTAATTACCCTGGTGAAGAACACGACGAACACAGAGATGTAACGAGGAAGTTCGTCAGTTCAGATCTCCCACGCCCTAGCTTGGCAGAGGGAGACAGCTATAGCGGCATCGGGATGAGGATTTCCACGGTCGATATGAGTACGGCGACGACGAGGTTGAGACAGCGAAGCTCTTCCTCACCGGCGACGATGACTTTAGCGGCGGCGCTTTGCGGGAGCTCAGGAGAGGTAGGGGAGGAGAGTAACCGAGCTCAACTGAAGGGAAGGGGGTATTTATAGAGGGAGTGAAAACAGATCCACCCAAGGATTTTGGACTGGTTTACCCCTGACTCTTGCTCTCCTTGCGACAGGTGTCACCCACGTTCTGAGTAGTGGCGATTTGTGGGGGATCGTGGGTTATCCAGGTGCTGGAATAGGAACCGTTTGAGCGGGAACCGTCGAAAATTTTGGTAGTGAAGATTTAAAGTTTCTGTTCACAAATTCTTCAGCTGTCAAGGACACAGTGAAGACTTTGAACGAGTTTCTCAGTAGAACGCATATGAAGAATTTGCGAACAGACTGGGTTGAGTTTAGCATAGATGGGAAGGGGTCCGATCACATTCACTTAGATGAAAATCAACTTGAAGAATTAGCAATAAGTGAATGCTGTTGAGGACATTGAAAACTCAAATATTAATATATATATGTCAATGAAGTACATGAGTCTCAAAGTTTTGAATAATTTAAAAGTTGAGGAATTTGAAAACTTGAGGATTTTGCAAATTTGAGGGAATTGACGGTTTGAGGAATTTGCAAAGAAACGCAATGCTCAATTTTGAAGAATTTCAACTTTTGGTTGGTGGCGTGACCCACCATATAAGAATGATGATTCCAGACACCGCGTACACTTGTCGTACGGTTCTGAGAATCAAATTCTTCGTTAATTTCTTCACACTTAGAGAGTTATTCCTCATTGTTTGAAGAAAAATGTTACTTCGTGTGTTGCACATCTAAGTCATCAATTTTGCATGAGTGTTAGGATTTGTGTTCTTTTTCAAAGAACATTCGAAGATTCTAAGATATTTAGCTCACACCGCAACTTGCAAAATCTCTTTTCATCCAAGGGCTTTGTGAAGATATCGGCTAGTTGTTCTTCAGTAGGAATGTGGTCGATGGAGATGTCGCCCTTGAGTACATGGTCTCGAAGAAAGTGATGACGAATCTGGATGTGCTTGGTCTTGGAGTGTTGAACTGGGTTGTATGCAATCTTGATAGCACTCTCGTTGTCACAGTAGAGAGGCACATTCTTCAACTTGATGCCATAGTCCTTGCAGGTTTGCTTCATCCATAGTAACTGAGCACAACATGAGCCAGCAGCAATGTACTCAGCTTCAGCAGTAGAGAGAGAAATGAAGTTCTGCTTCTTCGAGGACCAGCAGACTAAGGATCGTCCGAGGAAATGACATGTGCCTGAGGTTGACTTGCGATCCACGCGATCTCCAGCATAGTCACCATCAGAGTATCCGACGAGGTGAAGATTTGAGACCTTGGGATACCATAATCCAAGTGTTGGTGTGTGAGCTAAGTATCGAAGAATATGTTTCACAGCCTTATGATGTGATTCCTTCGGTGTTTCTTGGAATAGAGCACACATGCAAACACTTAGCATTAGGTCAGGCCTAGATGCACATAGATACAATAAAGAGCCAATCATGGGGTGGTATACCTTCTGATAGAAATCTTTACCATTTTCATCAGTGCAGAGGTGTCCTTTTGAGGGCATTGGAGTTTTGACGCCTTTGCAATCTTGCATGTCGAATTTCCTCAGAACATCCTTGAGGTATTTCTCTTGTGAGATGAAGATGTCGTTGTCTTCCTGACGAATTTGAAGACCTAAGAAGAATTTCAATTCTCCCATCACAGACATTTGATATTCTTCACTCATCATATAGGCAAATTCATCACTGTAACGTTTGTCAGTACATCCAAAGATAATATCATCAACATATATTTGGCATATGAATAGTTCATTGTCATAGGATTTTGTGAAAAGAGTTGGGTCGAGTGAACCGGGTTTGAAGCATTTCTTCATGAGGAATTCCTTCAGAGTGTCATACCAAGCCTAAGGGGCCTGCTTGAGGCCGTACAGGGCCTTGTTGAGTCTGAAGACTTTGTCAGGATGCTTAGGATCTTCAAAACCTGGGGGTTGAGCAACATATACTTCTTCCTCAAGCTTACCATTGAGGAATGCACTTTTCACATCCATTTGATATAAGATGATATTGTGATGGTTAGCATAAGCAAGCAATATTTGAATAGCTTCAAGTCTAGCAACAGGTGCAAAAGTTTCATCAAAATCAATTCCTTGAACCTGTGTGTAGCCTTGTGCTACAAGTCGAGCCTTATTCCTCACCACAAGGCCACTTTCATCCTGCTTGTTGCGGTAGATCACTTGGTACCTATAATGTTATGCTTGCGAGGATCTGGCCGCTTGACAAGTTTCCACACATTGTTGAGCTTGAATTGATGCAATTCCTCTTGCATAGCTTGAATCCACTCAGGCTCCTTTAATGCTTCATCAACTTTGGTGGGCTCTATGATAGAGACAAAAGCAAAATGCCCACAAAAGTTAGATAAATGAGAAGCTCTTGAGTGTGTGAGAGGACCTGGTGCATTGATGTCATCGATGATTTTGTCAATCTGCACTTCATTTGCTACTCTTGGATGAGCAGGTTGACGAGGCTGAGGATTTTCATCAGCACCATTTTCTTCAGGTGTATCGGCATGGGATTCTTCATTTATTGGAATGATTTCCTCAGTGGGTATGACATCTTCAGTTGCCTTTAGCTTGATGGATTCCTCAGGAGACTGTTCATCTAACACAGAAGGCAGGTGCTCTCTTTGCGAGCCATTAGTTTCATCGAACCGCACATCTACAGTTTCAACAACCTTGTGATGAAAGATGTCGAAGACTTTGTAGGTGTGCGAGTCCTTTCTGTCACCAAGCAATAAAACCTTCATGTGCTTTCGGTGCAAACTTAGAACTGTGGTGAGGATCTCTGATCCAGCATTTTGCACCGAAGACTTTGAGATAACTTACATTGGGTTTCTTGCCTGTCATAAGCTCGTATGAAGTCTTCTTGAGGAATTTGTGAAGATATACCCTGTTGATGATGTGGCATGCAGTATCAATTGCTTCAGGCCAAAAATGTCGAGGTGTCTTGTATTCATCAAGCATGGTTCGAGCCATCTCAACAAGAGTCTTGTTCTTGCGTTCCACGATGCCATTCTGCTGAGGAGTATAAGGGGCAGATAACTCATGAGTAATACCAAGTTCATCAAGATACTCATCAAGATATGCTTGATCTTGACGCCAAAGTTGGTGGAGGCCCTTGAAGCAAATCGTCTGAAGACATCCTGCACTTCGTTTTTGTACAGAATGATATGCACCCATGTGTAAAGAGAGTAATCATCAACTATGACGAATCCATACAAACTTGAAGCATTTGTTAGTACGGAGTAGTGAGTGGGACCAAAGAGATCCATATGAAGCAATTCAAAAGGTCGAGTAGTGGTCATGATTGTCTTTGAGGGATGCTTGGATCTGGTCATCTTTCCAGATTCACATGCACCACAGAGGTGGTCCTTGAGGAATTTGACGCCCTCGATGCCAATGACATGCTTGTTCTTCACGAGTGTGTGCAGATTCCTCATGCCCGCATGTCCAAGTCGTCGATGCCACAACTAGCCTTCTAAGGACTTTGCAAGTAGGCATGTGGCAGGCTGATGACCTATAGAGAAATCAACAATATACAATTCTCCTCTCCTAAAGCCTTCGAAGACTTTGGAATTGTCAGATTCCATGATGACAACACAACGATATTTTCCAAATACGACAACCATATCAAGATCACAAAGCATTGAGACAAACATAAGATTGAACCCAAGGGATTCGACAAGCATCACCTTGTCCATGGTTCGGTCCTTTGATATAGCAACCTTACCAAGTCCCAATACCTTGCTTTTTTCCTTTGTCTGCATAGGTGATATGCTTCAGATGAGATGGAGTAAGTGGCAAATTGATCAGAAGATTCTTGTCACCAGTCATGTGGTTTGTGCATCCACTATCAAGGACCCACTCAGTAGCTTTTGGAGTATCATCCTGCAGATGAATTAGTACAACTTACGAACTCATATGCTTCAGATTGAAGAATATGATATCAATTTCATCAGATAGTATTTCATCAATCAAGATAGTGAGTGAGTAGTGTGTGGACGTGTGAAATGAGGAATTTCATTTCAACATAGTTAGCTTGCGTCCTTTCAAGCATTTTCTCAGGTCTCCAGCAGATTTATCAGATGTTCCAATTCATCTGGAGACCTGTCCCTGCATGAAGAGATTAGTTTGATTTCTTCACCACCCACATCTCAAGGGGTGGCAAAGAGTTCATCAACCTGCGAGCACCATATGAGAAGGGAGGCATTGAAGCAAGTGTGCTTCGTTTCATAGGGCTAGGGTTAGAGTACTCATATGAATAAGAAGAGAAATTCTTCGAGGATTTGTGAACATAATCATTCGAAGAATAATGCACATATTCGTTACTCTTAGGTTTTCCCTGCGAAACAAAGGCATTAGCACGGGAATGATGATTTTGACCATTTGAGGAATTTGGTCCAAGTGAGGACTTTGATCCAGTTGAGGAATTTGATCTGGGGTTCCATTTCTTCAAGAGTGGTGTCGTGAGGACATTCACTTGAAGATTTTGTAGGTAGCTCTTGGGAACTTAGATTTTCTTCAATGGAGAGCCATTCCTGCAGTTAGTTCCAACAATTCTAGCAAATACTTCACCTTTCTGGTTTTCGAAGAATTTGAACTTGGAGTCAAGTGACTCATCAAAGGAATATGAAGTTTTACATGCAAAGCCAGATAAACTGGATGGATCTACAGGAGGTTCTTTTGTAGCAACCCATGAGGTTTTGGGGTACTGCTCAGGTGTCCTGTAGGAACCATCAGCATTGAGTTTCCTCACAAAGGCGATACCCTCTTTCCTAGGGTTTTTGTTTAGAATCTGCTTTTTGAGGAGATCGCAAAGGGTTTGATGCCCTTTGAGACTTTTGTACATGCCTGTCACATACAATTCCTTCAACCCTGCATTGTCATTATTGATACTTGTGGTATCCTCAGATGAGGAATTTGAAACCACTGGGATAGTTGAAGAATTTGCAGCAATAGAAGCATTTGAACATTCAGGTGAAGAATTAGCAGTCTCACGATCGATACATTTCAAACAAGGTGGAACAAATTCTTCCTGAGCGGTACTGATCTGTTGAGCCAGTAAGGAATCATTTTCCCTTTGGAGATCCTCATGTGACACCCTCAGTTTCTCAAGATCTTGCTTTCTTTGAAGAAATTCATAGGAAAGCTTCTCATGATCAGCTAAGAGGTTGTTATGATGATTCTGTAGGTTATCATACTTTGTCTGAAGACTTTTGATGTCGACAAACAGAGTTTGAGTCCGATCCACTTCATGGTTTAACAGGTCATCGCTTTTGTCTAGCATTTTCTGAAGCTTTTCAAGTGCACTTTATTGTTTAGTGGCAAGATTAACAATTTTAGCATAGCTAGTTTTCACATATTCATCAGATTCACCTTCACTTGATTCAGAAGAGGAATGATGTTTATGTACCTTTGATCCTTTTGCCATGAAGCAATAGGTAGGAGCATAGTCATCATTGTTGACGTCAAAAGTCGTTGGTGTAGTCGAATTCTTCATCGTTGAAGATGGACTTGCTGACGAAGGTAGTAGCAAGAGCAAGGCTAGCAACACCAGATTCTGATTCCTCCTCACATTCTTCCTCTTCTTCATATTCTTCCTCAGAATCCATTTCCTTGCCGATGAATGCTCGAGCCTTTCTGGAACCATTCTTCTTGTGCTTTGAGGACTTTGAAGACGAGAACTTTGCAGATGAGGACTTTGAAGACTTCTTGTTTTTCTTCGAGTCTTTTTCCCAAAGAGGACAATCAGAGATAAAGTGACCAGGCTTCTTGCAACGATGACAGGTTCTCTTCTTGCAATCTTTTGAGGAATCTGATTTCCTCAAGCCACTTCTTGATGACTTTCCAAATCCACCTTTCCTTGAGAACTTCTGGAATTTCCTCACAAGCATAGCTAGTTCCTGACTTAGTTCTTCAGGATCACCAAGGCTGCTGTCTGAATCTTCTTCTTCAGATGAGGAAATTGCTTTGCCTTCAGAGCACGAGATCTTCCATAGCTTGTCCTGTAGAGGTCTCTCTTCTCAGCTTGTTGGAATTCATGAGTATTGAGTCTTTCCAGAATATCAGCAGGATCCAGAGCTTTGTAGTCTCCACGTTCTTGAATCATCAGAACCAGAGTATCAAATGAGGAATCGAGTGATCTCAGCAGTTTGTTCACCACTTCATGATCAGTGATATCAGTGGCACCCAGTGCTTGAAGTTCATTGGAAATATCAGTGAGGCGATCAAACGTTTGTTGGACATTTTCATTGTCAAGTCTTTTGAAGCGGTTGAAGAGATTGCAAAGAACATCAACACGAGAGTCACGTTGAGTAGAGACTCCTTCGTTGACTTTGGACAGCCTATCCCAGATAAGCTTAGCAGTCTCCAAAGCACTCACTCTGCCATACCGACCTTTGCTTAGATGACCACAAATGATATTCTTCGCTTGAGAGTCGAGTTACTTGAATCTCTTCACATCAGCAGCAGTAACAGCAGGAGTGACAGAGGGCACACCATTTTCCACAACATACCAGAGATCGTTGTCAATAGCTTCAAGGTGCATACACATCTTGTTCTTCCAGTAGGGGTAGTCTGTCCCATCGAAGGTAGGACAGCCTGCGGAAACCTTGATTATACCTGCAGTCGACATAACTAGAACTCCAGGTGGTTAAACCAAAATCACACAGAGCAAGGGAGTACCTACTCTGATACCAATTGAAAGTGCGTTATATCGACTAGAGGGGGGGTGAATAGGCGATTTTTACAAATTCATCACTTGAGGAATTTCAACTTTGAGGAATTTGAAATGTGATGAATAATTAGCAGCGGATCAAGTACTCAAGTGCATGAGGAACATAGTAACAGTATAGTCTTCATGATGAAATGAAACATGCACAAACAATGAGTAGCGTGATACAGGATAAGCAGTGATGAACAAGGTAACTTGAAGAATTTGAGATGAGGAATTTGTGAAAGTTTTCAGTCAAATTCTTCAAACAGTGGCAATCAATTTCATCAACAAGTTTATGAGGAATAAGAAGGTTGAGGAAATAGAACCAGGGAGCTCGATGAAGACATTGGTTTGATGACCCAGTTCCAACTGCAGTGACAGTCGTACGTCTAGTTTGGAGTGGCCTGGTATTTAAACCAGAGGACACACAGTCCTAGGACACACAGTCCTTACCGTATTCTCCTTGAGCTAAGGTCACACAGTCCTCGCCCAACACTCGTGGTAAGTCTTTAGGGTAGACTTCCAAAACCCTCACAAACAGGTCACCCGGTGATCCACAATTTACTGCTGGATGCTCTAGCCCAAGGTCACTTTGTGATCCCCAATTGACTACAGGATACACTAGACCATGATGCCTAACCGTCTGGAGGATGCACAGTCCTCAAAGGTAACAAGCGTCGGTTCCACACAGGAATTTCTTTAGTGATGCTCAATCACTTTGGGTTTTGTGGTTTGGTTGTGGGTTTTTCCTCATTGATGATTTTCTCTCAAAGTCCTCGGAGGATGGGATGCTCTTGAATGACAAGTGTCAATTCGTTCTCGGAGCAGCCAACCAGCTAGTGCTTGTGGGGGTCGGCTATTTATAGCCAGGGAGCAACCCGACATGATATGACATAAATGCCCCCAATCATATGACCGTTATATGGATAGTTGTGAATGGGGACAGCTGGTGCTAAGCACAGCAACGGTCGGATTTTCGAACTATGAAAGTCCTCAGACATATCACGTTCCTCACTTGTAGGCAGTTCACACTGGCAAAATCCTAACTCGTTAGTCAGATCAATTTCCTCAGAGACCAGAAGAACATCGTCTCTGTCACTGAAGAATTTGACTGAGCCGTAAGAGATTTCCAAAGGCTTCACTCGAAGGATTGTATAGGTTGAGGATTCTGGAGTTGAGCATCAGTTGGAAAATTCCTTAGTATTACCTCAGCCCCCTTTAACAGTACGGTGTTTCCTATGACTCAAGTAAAGGAAATGAAACAACGAAAACAAGTCTTCACATTTCATAGTCCTCATTCATATCTTCAAGGTCACACCGACTTCTTCATTTCCAAAGTCTTCACAAAGTCTTCACCAAAGTCTTCAGAAAGTCTTCAGCAAAGTCTTCACTTGAAGGCATACATTTTTAGGGGTCGATAATCTCCGAATATATCAAACTCCTCATCGACTTATAGAGCCTGTGTACACTTACAAACACATTAGTACCTTAACCTATAAGTCTTCAATACACCAAAATCACTAAGGGGCACTAGATGCACTAACAGATCATCCAACCCAGAGCGATCCGACTCAGGGCAGACATCATCGTAGCCCCCAAGGCCACCGTTGCGGAGATGGTACACTGATTCTGTTTCTCCACTTGAAGATTCATCCTCTAAATAAACAAGGGTTTCCTGTGACCCGGAAGCTTCCAGATCCATACCTTGAGTGAAGCCTACGAAGACATACCTTTGACCCGGATTGGCACGGGCGGGACGCATGTCGCGCATAGGTTGGAGACGTCGGGCCGGCTCGACGATGTTGGTGCAGATGTCTGGCCCGGGTGTAGATCCATCAGCCCTTCTGATGAAAACGTGGATCCCGCCGAACGGAACCCGTAATCCATACTCCACGGACTCAACATCAAGCCCCTAGTCGGCATCGTCGATGTAGAACCGGACGCGGCGACTCTTGCTCATCCTTCCGACCACGTATCCCTCGAGCCCTGGGAGAGAGCCCTTTGAGAACTCAACACCACCAAATGATTGCCCCACGGTGGGTGCCAACTGTCGTGGATTTATCACGGCAGATGTCCGGGTGAACGGACTTGGATTCGAGGCCATCGCTAATGTGATGGGCTCAAAGGGTTTGGCTGGGACGAAGGACACGAGTTTACCCAGGTTCGGCCCCTCAAAGCGAGGTAACAACCTACGTCCTGCTTGTGTTTGTATTGCTTGGTGTATCGGTTACAAGGGAGCTATTGCTTGACCTAGTTCTCGATTGCCTCACCTCTAAGTCGCCCCGGGTCTACCTTTATATAGGAGGTAAAGACTACGGGTCATACAAATTTAACCGACTCTCATTGTCTATCCGAGTCTTCCTCTATCTTCCCCGCCAAGTTACCTCTGGGCGGCTTACCCACCCGGGTCTTCTCTGTCTGGGGCACCTGGTGGCCCACGCCATGAGCCGCCCTTCTTCCGGGGCCGCAAGTTTCATGGCTCGATCTTGGGCCGGCTCACATGCCATCAGGTATAACCCGGAGCCTTTTGGGCGGGTCATACAGCGGGGTTATATCCCCAACAAGTAGGGTTACCACTATTACATAAAGCATCTAATGTGTTCACATCTTTAAGAGATGCTTTCACTCAAGTCTTATAGTAAAGCTCCCCCTTGATGTGACATCGCCCCTAAGAGGGATAAACTAACCTTGGGTTTTGTCATAGAAGACTTCATGTAGGTATTGTAGTAGTGGATGCTCATAGTTGATGGAGATCATCTTGAGTTGAGATTGATACGTCCATTTTGCATCATGCTTTTATATTGATATTTATCGCATCTTGAGTTGTTATAACACATTATGGTACAATACTCATGCCTTTTCTCTCTTATTTTACAAGGTTTACACAAAGAGGGAGAATACCGACAGCTGGAATTCTGGGCTGGAAAATGAGCAAGTTTGAGATGGCTATTCTGCACAACTCCAAAAGCCGTGAAAATCAATGAGGAATTATTTTGGAATATATAAAAAATATTGGGCTGGAGAAGTACCAGAGAAGAGCTACCAGGAGGTCACGAGCTTGCCAGGCGGGCCACCCCCTAGCCGCGCCTGGGGGGCTCGTGGGCCCCCTGAAGCTCCTATGACCCCCATCTTTCCCTGTATGAAGGGTTTCGTCCGAGAAAAAAATCATAACAAAGCTTTCGGGAGGAGACGCCGCCGCCACGAGGCGGAACTTGAGCAGAACCAATCTAGAGCTCCGGCAGGGCTGTTCTGTCGGGGAATCTTCTGTCCCGGAGAGGGAAATCATCGCCATCGTCATCACCAACACTCCTCTCATCAGAGGGGACTCATCTCCATCAACATCTTCATCAGCACCATCTCATCTCCAAACCCTAGTTCATGTCTTGTACTCAATCTCCGTCTCGCAACTCCGATTGGTACTTGTAAGGTTGCTAGTAGTGTTAATTGCTTATTGTAGTTGATGCTAGTTGGTTTACTTGGTGGAAGATCATATGTTCAGATCCTTAATGATGTTCAATACCTCTCTGATCATGAACATAACCATGCTTTGTGAGTAGTTACTTTTTTTCCTGAGGACATGGGATAAGTCTTGCTAATAATAGTCATGTGAATTTGGTATTCGTTCGATATTTTGATGCATTGTATGGTGTCTCTCCTCTAGTGGTGTTATGTGAACGTCAACTACATGACACTTCACCATTATTTCGTCCTAGAGGAAGGCATTGGGAATTAATAAGTAGATGATGGGTTGCTAGAGTGACAGAAGCTTAAACCCTAGTTTATGCATTGCGTCGTAAGGGGCTGATTTGGATCCACTAGTTTAATGCTATGGTTAGACTTTGTCTTAATTCTTCTTTCATAGTTGCGGATGCTTGCGAGAGGGGTTAGTCATAAGTGGGATGTTTGTCCAAGTAAGGACAGCACCCAAGCACCGGTCCACCCACATATAAAACTATCAAAGTAGCGAATGCGAATCATATGAACATGATGAAAACTAGCTTGACAGTAATTCCCATGTGTCCTCGGGAGCACTTTACTTTATATAAGAGTTTGTTCAGGCTTGTACCTTGCTACAAAAGGGATTGTGACATATTGCTGCACCTTTGTTACTATTGTTACTTGCTACCCGTTACAAATTATCTTATCATACAACTACCTGTTACCGACTATTTCAGTGCTTGCAGAGAATACCTTACTGAAAACCGCTTATCATTTCCTTCTGCTCCTCATTGGGTTTGACACTCTTAATTATCGAAAGGAGTACGATAGATCCCCTATACTTGTGGGCCATCAAGACTCTTTTCTGGCGCCGTTGCCGGGGAGTGAAGCGCCTTTGGTAAGTGGAATTAGGTAAGGAAACATTTATATCGTGTGCTGAAATTTATTGTCACTTGTCACTATGGAAACTAATCCTTTGAAGAGCTTGTTCGGGGTATCTTCACCTCGACCAGAAGCACAAAGAGTTGCTCCTCAACCTACTACACCTACTAAAAATATTTATTATGAGATTCCTCTGGGTATGCTAGAAAAACCGTTGGCTAATCCTTTTACGGGAGATGGAACATCACATCCCGACTTGCATCTAATCTATGTAGATGAAGTTTGTGGTTTATTTAAGCTTGCAGGTTTGCCCGAGGATGAGGTAAAGAAGAAGGTCTTTCCCTTATCTTTGAGGGATAAAGAATTGACATGGTATAGGCTATGTGATGATACTGGATCGTGGAACTACAAACGATTGAAATTGGAATTTCATCAAAAGTTTTATCCTATGCATTTGATACATCGTGATCGGAATTATATCTATAATTTTTGGCCTCGTGATAGAGAAAGTATCGCTCAAGCTTGGGGGAGGCTTAAGTCAATGTTATATTCATGCCCCAACCATGAGCTCCCTAGAGAGATTATTATTCTGAACTTCTATGCTCGGCTTTCTCATGACAATCGCACCATGCTTGACACTTCTTGTACCGGTTCTTTCATGAAGAGAGATATTGACTTCATATGGGATTTATTGGAAAGAATTAAACGCAATTCTGACGATTGGGAGTTTGATGAAGGTAATGAGTCAGGTATGAATCTTATGTTCGATTGCGTTAAATCCTTCGTAGAAACAAATACTTTTCGTGATTTTAGCGCTAAACATGGACTTGGCTCTGAGATAGTAGCTTCTTTATGCGAATCATTTGCTACTCATGTCAATCTCCCTAAGGAGAAGTGGTTTAAATATCATCCTCCTATAGAAGTTAATGTAGCTAAACCTGTTCGAGTTGAAGAGAAAGTAATTGCTTATAATGATTCTATTGTTCCTATTGCTTACATTGAGAAACCACCTTTTCCTGTTAGAATAAAGGATCATGCTAAAGCTTCAACTGTGATACGTAAGGGTTACATTAGAACACCTACACCCCCTGAGCAAATTAAAGTTGAACCTAGTATTGCTATTATTAAAGATCTCTTGACCGACAATGTTGAAGGGCATGTTATTCAATTCTGTGAAGCTTCTGCTAGAATTGCTAAACCTCATACTGGAGATAAACATAAACCGGTAGTTGTCATGTCTGTTGTTTCCGTTAAGATAGGAGATCATTGTTATCATGGCTTATGTGACGTGGGTGCTAGTGTTAGTGCAATACCTCAATCTTTATATAATGAAATTAAAGATGAAATTGCACCTGTCGAGATGGAATATATTGATGTTACTATTAAACTTGCTAATAGAGATACTATCTGTCCTGTGGGAATTGTAAGAGATGTTGAAGTCTTGTGTGGTAAAACTAAGTATCCTACTGATTTTCTCATTCTCGCTACCACACAAGATAGCTTGTCCCATTATATTTGGTAGACCTTTTCTCAATACTGTCAATGCTCAAATTGATTGTGAGAAACAAACTATTATTGTTGGCTTTGAAGGAGTGTCGCATGAATTTAATATTTCTAAGTTTAGTAGAGAACCTCATGAAAAAGAATTGTCTAGTAAGGATGAAATTATTGCTCTTATTTCTATTGTTGTGCCTCCTACTGATCCTTTAGAGCAATACTTGCTTGAACATGAAAATGATATGCATATGGATGAGAGGAATGAGATAGATAGAGTTATCTTTGAACAAAGTCCTATCCTTAAGAATATTTGCCTGTTGAATTACTTGGAGATCCACCTCCACCAAAGGGTGATCCTGTGTTTGAGCTTAATCAATTACCTGATACTCTTAAGTATGCTTATCTTGATGAAAAAAGATATATCCTGTTATTATTAGTGCTAACCTTTCAGAGCATGAAGAAAAGAAATTATTGAAAACTCTAAGAAAGCACCGTGCTGCTATTGGATATACTCTTGATGATCTTAAAGGCATTAGTCCCACTCTATGCATGCATAAATTTAAAACTGATCCTGATTCCAAACCACTTGCCGACCCTCAACGAAGACTGAATCCTAAGATGAAAGAGGTGGTAAGAAAAGAAATACTAAAGGTCCTGGAAGTAGGTATTATTTACCTTGTGGCTTATAGTGATTGGGTAAGTCCGGTGCATTGTGTCCCTAAGAAGGGAGGTATTACCGTTGTTCCTAATGATAAAGATGAATTGATCCCACAAATAATTGTTACTGGCTATAGGATGGTAATTGATTTTAGGAAATTAAATAAAGCTACTAAGAAAGATCATTACCCTCTACCTTTCATTGATCAAATGCTAGAAAGATTGTCTAAACATACACACTTTTGCTTTCTAGATGGCTATTCTGGTTTCTCCCAAATACCTGTTTCACAATCTGATCAGGAGAAAACCACTTTTACTTGCCCTTTCGGTACCTCTGCTTATAAACACATGCCTTTTGGTTTATGTACTGCACCTGCTACCTTTCAAATATGTACGATGGCTATATTCTTTGACTTTTGTGAAAAGATTGTTGAGGTTTTCATGGATGATTTCTCCATTTACGGATCTTCTTTTGATGATTGCTTGAGCAACCTTGATCGAGTTTTGCAGAGATGTGAAGATACTAACCTTGTCTTGAATTGGGAAAAGTGCCACTTTATGGTTAATGAAGGCATTGTCTTGGGACATAAGATTTTTGAAAGAGGTATTGAAGTTGATAAGGATAAAGTTGATGCCATTGAGAAGATGCCATGCCCTACAGACGTTAAAGGTATAAGAAGTTTCCTTGGTCATGCTGGTTTCTATAGAAGGTTCATTAGAGACTTCTCTAAGATTTCTAGGCCTCTCACTAATCTCTTACAAAAATATATTCCATTTGTTTTTGATGATTATTGTGAAGAAGCAATTGAAATACTCAATAAGGTCTTGATTACTGCACCTATTGTTCAACCACCTAATTGGAACCTACCTTTTGAAATTATGTGTGATGCTAGTGATTATGCTGGTGGTGCTGTCCTTGGACAAAGAGTTGATAAGAAATTAAATGTTATTCATTATGCTAGTAAAACTCTAGACAGTGCCCAAAGAAATTATGCTACTACTGAAAAAAAAATTAGCAGTTGTGTTTGCATGTGATAAGTTCAGACCTTATATTGTTGATTCTAAAGTTACTATTCATACTGATCATGCTGCTATTAAATATCTCATTGAAAAGACAGATGCTAAACCTAGACTTATTAGATGGGTTCTCTTGCTACAAGAATTTGATTTGCATATTGTTGATAGGAAGGGTGCTGAGAACCCCGTAGCAGATAATTTGTCTAGGTTAGAGAATGTTCTTGATGACCCACAACCTATTGATGATAGCTTACCTAATGAACAATTAAATATTATTAATGATTCACATAGTGCACCATGGTATGCTGATTATGCTAATTATATTGTTGCTAAATATATGCCACCTAGTTTCACGTACCAACAAAAGAAAAATTTCTTTTATGATTTGAGACATTACTTTTGGGATGATCCTCACCTGTATAAAGAAGGAGTAGATGGTGTTATTAGATGTTGTGTACCTGAGCATGAACAGGGACAGATCCTACAGAAGTGCCACTCCGAGGCTTACGGAGGACACCATGCTGGAGATAGAACTGCACACAAGGTATTGTAATCCGATTTTTATTGGCCTACTCTCTTTAAGGATGCTCGTAAGTTTGTCTTGTCTTGCAATGAATGTCAAATAATAGGTAATATTAGTAAACATCAGGAAATGCCTATGAATTATTCACTTGTTATTGAATGATTTGATGTTTGGGGTTTTGATTATATGGGACCTTTTCCAAAGTCCAATGGGTATACTCATATTTTAGTTGCTGTTGATTACATTACTAAGTGGGTAGAAGCTATTCCAACTAGTAGTGCTGATCATAACACCTCTATTAAGATGCTTAAAGAAGTTATTTTCCCTAGATTTGGAGTCCCTAGATATTTAATGACTGATGGTGGTTCACATTTTATTCATGGTGCTTTCCATAAAATGCTTGCTAAGTATGATGTCAACCATAGAATTGCATCTCCTTATCATCCTCAGTCTAGTGGTCAAGTAGAGTTAAGTAATAGAGAAATTAAATTAATACTGCAAAAGACTATTAATAGGTCTAGAAATAATTGGTCTAAGAAACTTGATGATGCACTGTGGGCTTATAGAACTGCTTATAAGAATCCCATGGGCATGTCTCCTCATAAAATGGTTTACGGTAAAGCATGTCATTTACCTCTTGAGCTAGAGCATAAGGCTTATTGGGCAATCAAAGATCTCAACTTTGATTTCAAACTTGCTGGTGAGAAGAGGTTATTTGATATTAGCTCACTTGATGAATGGAGAACTCAGGTATATGAAAATGCCAAGTTGTTTAAAGAGAAAGTTAAGAGGTGGCATGATAAAAGAATACAAAAACGTGAGTTCAATGTAGGTGATTATGTCTTGCTATACAATTCTCGTTTAAGATTTTTTGCAGGCAAACTTCTCTCTAAATGGGAAGGTCCTTACATTGTCGAGGAAGTATATCGTTTTGGTGCCATAAGAATCAACAACGCAGAAGGCACTTTTCCGAGAGTTGTGAATGGGCAAAAAATCAAGCATTATATCTCGGGTACTCCGATAAATGTAGAAAGCAATATAATTTATACCATAACCCCAGAGGAGTACATAAGGGATGTTTACCAGCCTGTTTCAGACTTCGAAAAGGAAGAGGTATGTGATACGGTAAGCAAACCGACTCCAAAACTTTTCCAATAGCAATTTTTCGTAGTTTTGGAATATTTAGAAAAATACAAAAATTTAAGGTAGTCCGGAAAGCGCACCAGGAGGCCACGAGCCTGCCAGGCGCGGGCCACCCCTGGCCGCGCCTGTGGGGCTCGTGAGCTCCTCGTGCGTCTCCTGGACTCCGTTTTTTTGTGGAACACTCCTTATTGTCGGTAAAAATTCATTATATAATCTCCCGAAAGGTCTGACCCTCGTACCACGCAAATATCCTCTGTTTTCATTTCGAGCTATTGTGCAGACAGATTTAGATTGCTATGACATCCACCAAGGTCTCGAAGGACAAGTTATTTGAGAAGGTCATCAACCCCTACCTCGCAGAGGTGCTGCAACACCCTCAAACCATGGAGATGTGTGAGCGGGTGCTGCACATCCGTGACGTTGAGGGGCCCAAGAAGATCGGTAGCGTGGAGACGAGGCTCGAAGCAATGGAGCAGCAAGTCTTAAAGTGCCAAGGGATGGTGGAACGTGGACTCAACACCAATCACATGATGATTACAGAGTTCACCAACAAGCACAAGATCTACGCCAAGGACATCGGGGAACACCTCCTCAAGCTCTATAATAGAATCGATCATCTCCAACCCCAGATCTACGACCTGCAAAACCAGAACTGTGAGTATGAGTATAGATTTAAAGCAATGCGGTTGGCTGCAGATTTGAGGATTCCGGAGACTCGATCATCTTTCCATGATGGAGAACCTATGCCTTGGAATATGGAGGATCAACCCCGGATTCCAACGACTCCACCACCATCACCTCCAAAGGAAGACAATTAAACACACGGGTATGGTCACTCCCCTTGGCTTGTGCCAAGCTTGGGGGAGGCGCCCCGGTATCGTATCACCATCACATCTTTTGTTTTTACCTTTATATTAGTTTGATCCTTTTGGTATTATCTCTATCTAGTAGAATAAAGTTTTTAGTATGATCTAGGTTTGAGTTTTGCTTTGTGTTACCCCCAATGTAATCGAGGTCATGAGCTATATAATAAAGAGTGTTTTAGTTAAGGGCTTTGCTTCTTGCCATGATCTAAAGAAAATAATAATAAGAGAACAAAAGCATGAGAAATCATGTGATGATCTTATGGGAAGTGATGACTTCACATATAAAAAGAATGTTGACTGAAACTTGTTGTGGGTAGACAAACGTAGACCTTGGTCATTGTTGCAATTAATAGGAAGTAATAAAGAAAGAGAGGTTCACATATAAATATATCATCTTTGACACCATCTATGATTGTGAACACTCATTAAACTATTACATGCTAAGTAGTAGATGTTGGACAAGGAAGACAACATAATGAATTATGTTTGCCTGGTTCTGAACAATGTTATATGATTATGGATTCTTTAGCATGTGACGCTTGTTTCCACCTCATATTAGCCAAAACTTCCGCACTAAGTAGAGATACTACTTGTGTATCCATAAAACGTGCAACCCAGTTTTGCCATGAGAGTCCACCATACCGGCCTATGGATTGAATAAGATCCTTCAAGTAAGTTGTCATCGATGCAAGCAATAAAAAGTTGCTCCCTAAATATGTATGATCTATTAGTGTGTGGAAAATAAGCTTTATACGAACCTGTGATGAGGAAGACATAAAAGCGACAGACTGCATAATAAAGTTCTTTATCACAGGAGGCAATATAAAGTGACGTTCCTTCACATTAAGAGATCACACATCTCAACCTTAAAAGCGCATGACAACCTCTGCTTCCATATCAACCTTACTATTGTTGACATTACCCTTGAGGTAAAGAGTTGGGAGGCAAAACTATAAGCCCCTATCTTTCTCTATGTCAAACTGAAACTTTGATCTCATGAGTACCGCGTGAGTTTTAGCAATTGTAGAAGACTAAAAGATGATTGAGTACGTGGATTTGCTTTACAAGCTCTTATTTGACTCTTTCCGATGATATGATAAATTGCAATTGCTTCAATGACTAAGGACTATTGGTTGTTAATTCTCAATAAGGTTCTTGATGCATGCTTTACATTGTGAATGAATTGTCACTTTAGCATAAGGGATTATATGACAATATTTCTGTTCTAAATATGATCATGATGCCTGCATGTCCGTATTATATTTTATCGACACCTCTATCTCTAAACATATGGGCATATTTATCGATCTTGGCTTCCGCTTGAGGACAAGCGAGGTCTAAGCTTGGGGGAGTTGATACGTCCATTTTGCATCATGCTTTTATATTGATATTTATCGCATCTTGAGTTGTTATAACACATTATGGTACAATACTCATGCCTTTTCTCTCTTATTTTACATGGTTTACACAAAGAGGGAGAATGCCGGCAACTGGAATTTTGGGCTAGAAAAGGAGCATGTTTGAGATGGCTATTCTGCACAACTCCAAAAGCCGTGAAAATCAATGAGGAATTATTTTGGAATATATAAAAAATACTGGGCCGGAGAAGTACCAGAGAAGAGCTACCAGGAGGTCACGAGCCTGCAAGGCGCGGGCCACCCCCTGGCCGCGCCTGGGGGGCTCGTGGCCCCCCTGAAGCTCCTCTGGCCCCCATATTCCCCTATATAAAGGGTTTCGTCCGAGAAAAAAATCATAATAGAGCTTTCGGGAGGAGACGCCACCGCCACGAGGTGGAACTTGAGAAGAACCAATCTAGAGCTCTGGCAGGGTTGTTCTGCTCGGGAAACTTCTCTCCCGGAGAGGGAAATCATTGCCATCGTCATCACCAACACTCCTCTCATCGGAGGGGACTCATCTCCATCAACATCTTCATCAGCACCATCTCATCTCCGAACCCTAGTTCATCTCTTGTACTCAATCTCCGTCTCGCAACTCCGATTGGTACTTGTAAGGTTGCTAGTAGTGTTAATTGCTTATTGTAGTTGATGCTAGTTGGTTTAATTGGTGGAAGATCATATGTTCAGATCCTTAATGATGTTCAATACCTCTCTGATCATGAACATAACCATGATTTGTGAGTAGTTACTTTTGTTCCTGAGGACATGGGATAAGTCTTGCTAATAATAGTCATGTGAATTTGGTATTCGTTCGATATTTTGATGCGTTGTATGCTGTCTCTCCTCTAGTGGTGTTATGTGAACGTCGACTACATGACACTGCACCATTATTTGGGCCTAGAGGAAGGCATTGGGAAGTAATAAGTAGATGATGGGTTGCTAGAGTGACAGAAGCTTAAACCCTAGTTTATGCATTGCGTCGTAAGGGGCTGATTTGGATCCACTAGTTTAATGCTATGGTTAGACTTTGTCTTAATTCTTCTTTCGTAGTTGCGGATGCTTGCGAGAGAGGTTAATCATAAGTGGGATGTTTGTCCAAGTAAGGACAGCACCCAAGCACCAGTCCACCCACATATCAAACTATCAAAGTAGCGAACGCGAATCATATGAACATGATGAAAACTAGCTTGACAGTAATTCCCATGTGTCCTCGGGAGCACTTTACTTTATATAAGAGTTCGTTCAGGCTTGTCCCTTGCTATAAAAGGGATTGGACCATATTGTTGCACCTTTTTTACTATTGTTACTTGCTACCCGTTACAAATTATCTTATCATCCAACTACATGTTACCGACTATTTCAGTGCTTGCAGAGAATACATTACTGAAAACTACTTATCATTTCCTTCTGCTCCTCGTTGGGTTTGACACACTTACTTATCGAAAGGACTATGATAGATCCCCTATACTTGTGGGTCATCAGAGATCAATCCTTGTTGTTTCTTACTCTTCTCACCTAGATGTGTTAGTCCTACACAGGGGACAAATACAACGATATCTATGGACATTGAGTGAAATGCATATATGATGATGTCCATTGATTCATTTATTACCTTGTCCCTTGATTAGCTATGAGGGAATGTGTGACTCCTTGAACTGTTGCATAAAGTTGATCTTAATTGCAAATAGTCCTTGCCAAAAATGAATGTGAGTGAATTTTCGTTGGCGGAGTCACCCCTCGAAGAACTTCTCTACTTCTTCTTCTTCTTAGGGACCCACATTAACTTGATGGGGATCCTTGGAGTTGAAGTAGCACTTGTTGATGTAGAGCTTGTAGTAGCTTTGGGAACCCACTTGACCATGGCTTGGGACTCATATTCATATGTGTCAATTCCTCCTTGAAGCCTATCCTTGCCCTTGAGCTCGTGCTCTTGTGGTGGAAGGTCATCTTGAGATTTTGTTCCCTTGGGAAGAGTATGTTCATACTTCTCCTTTTCAGGAACAAACTTCGCCTTGAGGTATTGACCTTCTTCCCATTCAACTCCATTAGCGTTGAAGTAGCCAATGCCTTGGTTGTTCTGGTATCCTCCATGCTTGCGTACAATTTCCTCAAATTTCTTACATCCGGTAGGACTTTTGTAGATACCTTTTTCTATAATCCCTTCCAATAGATCATTTTCTTGCTCAAGTGTAACTTTGCTAAGAGAATCATCAGTGGAATCAATAGAACTACTAGAAGCAATATCATTGGATTTATCATTTTTATTGCTACTAGTTGAAAAACCTTTCTTGCCTTTGTTATTAGTTTGCTTAGTTTTAACTTGTGGAATGAATGTAGACAAGAGTAGTCATTTGGATAGATAAGAGGGAGTCTTCTTTCGAAGATCGTCATTGACAGCTTTAAGGAATTCATGACCTTCCTCCAAATTGAGCTTCTCGAATCATAGCTTCTCATGTGTCCTTACAAGCTCTCCATGATTTTGTAGAGTAGACTCATGGGCTAACTTAAGAGTGTTTAGTTCTTGAGTTAGTCACTATATTTCTAACTTATCATCATCACATGACTCATCTTGACTAGCATGATATTTTCAAGTTCATTTTGACTAATATCACTAGTTTTGTCAAATAGCAAGTCATCATCTCCAAGTAAGTCATCCTCATCGTTGTTAAAGTCAATGTATTCAGGGTGTGATACCTTGGGGGCTTTAGCCATGAAGCAACTTCCACTCCATTCATTTGGCAAATCAAATATGTCATATCAGTTGGAGGAAACGAGTGCAAGTCCGGCAACACCTTCATCTTGGCTATAGTCAGAGTTAGAGTGATAGATTGTCTCGGAGTGGTTGTCGGATTTGGAGCCGGAAACCCATTCACCAACATGAGCTTGATGTCTTTTTCTTGTGTAGCTCTTGGTGTACTTACCCTTGCTTTCCGAGTCTTTACTTCTCCGGGAGGGTCTTCATTCATAACGATCATTTGTACTCCTTCTCTCTGTTCGAGGTGACTCATCTCTCGATCTCTTTCTTCTTGGTGACTCTTCTCTTCTTTTGTGGGGGGTCGTGCACTCATTTGAGTAGTGTCCGGACCTTCCACAATTGTAACAATTCTGGTCACGACTACATGAACGCTTGTCTTCATATCTTGAGTTCGAGCTTCTCTCTTTGCCTCTACTCTTGTAGAACTTGTTGAATTTCTTGACCATGAGGCTTATTTCTTCATTGGTTACAAGGTAGTCACTTGATGTAGCGGGAGTGTCACTTTAAGCTTTGTAAGCGCCGCTTGACTTGTTGTGAAGCTCTTCCTTATCTTTGAGTGACATCTCATGAGCAACAATCCTTCCAATGACTTTCGTGGGGCTTGAGATCTTTGTAGTTTGGCATCATTTGGATCAAAGTGCACATGGTGTCATACTTCCCATCCAAGGCTCTAAGTATCTTCTTGATGATGAATTTGTCGGTTACCTCTTTGCTTCCCAAGCCAACAATCTCACTTGTGACAAGAGCAAGCCTAGAGTATATTTTGGCGACTCCTTCACCATCCTTCATCTTGAACTTGTCAAGTTGACTTTGTCGCACATACAACTTAGATTCCCTGACGGATTCGGTACCTTCATGCATATCAACCAAAGTATCCTAAATTTCCTTTGCATTAATAAGATGGCTAATCCTGTTGAATTGTTGAATAGAATATCACATGCTTGAGCATTGTATTGCAACATCTTCAATTCTTCTGCGGTCGCTTCATGATCCGGTTCCTTTCCATCACCAAAGAATTCACCTTGCAAGCCAACACGAACAATAGCCCATACGGTGGGGTTATGACCAAGAATATGCATTTCCATCTTATGCTTCCAACTAGAAAAGTTTGTACCATCAAAATATCGACCTCTATGGTGACAATTTCCATCACTAGACGCCATACTCTCCTAGATTGTGAAAGCAATGCAATGGAGACCAAAGCTCTAATACCAGTACCACTTGTAGGATCCAAAGTAGGTTTAGAGGGGGTGATTAGACTATTTGATAAATTAAAAACCTAACCTTTTCCCAATTTTAGTACTAGGCTAGTTTTAGCAATTGTTGCAAATCAAGTTCACCCTACACATGCATGTCTATGAGTATAGCAGCGAAAAGTAAAGACAAGCATAAGTAATTAGAGGATATGGATAGTAAGATCAAATGCAAGGTTGGCATGGAGATTTTTGGCATGCTTCCGATAGGTGGTGCTAATGTACGTCCACTTTGATGGAGACTTCAACCCACGAAGGGTAGCGGCCATGAGAGTCCATGAAGGGCTCCACCCACAAAGTGTCCACGGAGAAGCAACCTTGTCTATGTTGTCATGGCCTTCATCCATGAAGGACTACCCTTACTTCGGGTAGAACTTCATGAAGTAGGCAATCTCCTTGCCCTTACAAACTTCTTGGTTCAACTCCACAACACGAAGTAGGAGGCTACCAAGCGACACCTAACCAATCTAGGAGGCACCACCCTCCAAAAGGTAATAGATGTGGTAAGTATGATGAACTCCTTGCTCTTATGATTCAAAAGATAGTCTCCTCAACACTCAAGAACTCTCTCACAAATTTGGCATGGGTAGAAGAGATTGATTGGATGGAAAGTAACTTGGATAGGCTAGAAATCAAGATCCATATGGTTGGAGTGGATGATCTTAATCTTAACACATGAGTAGGTGGCTCTCTATCAGAAAAGTGGATATGGCAAGTGGTTGTATGTTCTGAGTGCTTCCTCTGCGAGTGAGAGGAGGTGGAGGGGTAAATATAGACATTTCCAAAAATCCAACAATTACAACATTTTTGCCCAACTCGATGAAACCGAAGTGAACACTCGGTTGCACCGCCTAGTGCAAAATGTGGCAACTTTGGCCTTTTCGGTGAGACCAATATATGAATCTCGGTAGTACCAGTATGGGTGTCCTAGGAAGTTACTAAGACTCGGTGTCACCGATTCTTAAAACTCAGAAAATCTGATTTTATGAAACAGGACAATAGAATGTTGGTCACCGGTTTCGGTTTCACCGAATGGAGACTTGGTGTCACCGAGATGCTAGGGTTTGGCTTAGGTTGTGTCTATGCCAAAACTCGGTGGGACCGAATGGGAAAAGCTGGAGTCACCAATTTTTGACTTTGGGCTTTGGATAGAGAATTATGTGGGAGAATGGGTGAGTATTTTTTGTGGCTAATGTCTAAGCACTGGAGCAACCAGATCATCATAATTCCTCACCCCCTTTTAATAGTATTGGCTTTCCTATGGACTCAAAAGTGACTTCTCACAAAATATAAAATGTAGAATCTTAAAACTTGAAGCATGGCCAATCCTATTCCTTCCTTTCCTTGGGGAGGTTCTCCACACAATCCTTTAGCCGTCCCATGATTGAAATTTTTCCTGAGATACACTTGGTGGAAATAGTAGTCCAATGTAATATATGTTGTTATTCATTACCAAAACCACCTAGGGAGAAGTTGTGCTTCTAGTTTCACATGCCAAGGTCGAGGAACAAGACCTACGAGTGTCCAACAAGATGCACCATGATTCTTCAAGATGAAGGCACCTATGAATCCATGAGCAAAGATGAGATGGAAGCACTAGAGCACGTGCCCATACACCGCCAAGTGAATGAAGATGAAGATGCACAAATCTTTTGCGACAACGATCCAAGCCCCGCTCTCGTTTTCTCCAAGGTTTTGACTCTAAACAACAACAACATGAGGACCAATGTTGCCACATCTTCCACACAAAAGCGGGCATCCAGGGAAAATCCGTCAAGGTCATCATCCATGACGGAAGTTGCCACAGTTTGGCAAGTGAGGACCTTTGTTCCAAGCAATAATTGGTCAAAAAGAAGCATCCACGCCCCTACAAGGTCCAATGGCTTAGTGATTCCGGCACCCTCCAAGTTTACCATACTGTGGATGTATCCTTCATGATAGGCGCTTATGAAGACACCTTGGAGTGTGATGTGGTTCCCATGTCCGTTTGCCATCTCCTCATTGGGAGACCTTGGCAATTCGACCGCGGCGTCATCCACAACGGTGGGACCAATCACTATAGTTTCAACATGAAGGTCAAGGAATATGTGCTTATACCAATGTCTCCAAGTCAAGTGACCGCCGATAAGGAAGCTTCATACCATCGTGGAGATAAAAGTGAGAAAGCGATCGACCTAAAAGAGAGTGAGCACCACAAGTCAGATTTGAGTGACTCAACAATGATGGACAAGAAAGATCTAGTTCTTTTAGCCACAAAAGAGACTTGAGGGATGTGAGTGAGAGCCCATCAAGCATTTTTCACTTTGTACTTGTGTGCAAAGATACGGACTAATACTTCACAACATCAACCCCTTATGTTGTCTCGTTTCTTGCAGGAATTCCAAGTCATTTTTCCTTATGAGCTACCTCCGAAACTACCACCAAAACGAGGGATCGAACACCGCATCGGCCTCATACCCAATGCACCACTTCCAAACAAGGCACCATACAAAGTCAATCCCGAAGATACTAAGAAGATACAAAGGCATGTCCAAAAACTCTTAGATAAAGGACATGTACGTGAGAGCTTAAGTCCTTGTGCAGTTCCGGTGATACTAGTGTCTAAGAAAGACGGCAGTATGCGCATGTGTTCGGATTGTAGACCTATCAATGCTATAATCATGAGATATTACCACCCTATTCCTCGTCTAGATGACATGTTAGATGAAATTAGTGGTGCTACTATATTTTCCAAAATTGATTTGAAGAGTGGTTACTACCAAATACAGATGCAAGAGTGTGATGAGTGGAAAATGATGTTCAAAACTAAGTTTGGTCTCTATGAATGTCTAGTGATGCCAATGGGCTTATCCCAAGCACCGTGAACTTTTATGCATGTCATGCATTATGTCTTACGTCATCTCATTGGATATTGTGTTGTGGTATACTTTGATGACATTCTTGTCTCTAGCGAAACTCTAGAGGAGCATGTTAAACATGTTAGGAAAGTATTGCAAGTTCTTAGGAACGAAAAACTGGCCAACCTATTTCCTTGCATCTTGGGGTTTCTCCACAATCTCCTTTTGCCAATCCTATCATTGAACATTTCATGAAATATACTTGGTGGAAACATTAGTTCAGTGACTTATATGTTGTTATTAATTACCAAAACCACCAAGGGAGCAAATGTGCTTTCAATCTCCCCCTTTTTGGTAATTGATGACAAGATATAGATCCAAGCTTCAACATATGATAAAATCAATGAATATAATCATCGCTTTGAGAGGTATGTGATAAGCAAGAGCTCCCCCTGAATTTGTGCATTATTTTGAATTTGCATTTGAATGCAAATGCACAATCGATTAGGCATATGGGGCACTTCTTCCATGTCACATACAACTTGGTGGTGTGCGAGAATAATTAGAATGAATAACAACACACAACACAATCAAGCAAAGGTGAATGATCATCTCATAATCATTAAGATGATAGGAAATAGTTGCATCACACATAACAACATATGATCACACACAAACACAAAAGTATCTCACGTCAAACCAAAAGAACCAAATGTTTTGAAAAGCAACAAACACAAAAACGCTCTCTCACTCGAAGCCTGAAGATCTATATACACTTCTCCCCTTTTGTCAACAAGTTACCAAAAAGTTCAAAGGCATACATCTAAATGTTCTTGGGCTGATCTCCTCCGGTTGTTGATGAAGGAGTCGAGATAACAGCGTTGGCGAAGATCTCAGTAGATGTCGTGGATGGAGTTGGAGTGACAGCTGGAGGAACTGGAGCAGATGGAGCAGGAGCTGAGGTGACAGTAGCAGGAGCTGATGGAGCTGGCACAGTACCTAACCTGGCCTGGGTAGGAAACTGTGTGCCTGTCCTGAGAGGTGATTCATCCTCCTCCTCATCATCATCTAAATAAGTAGTGTGAGGAAGTGGCTTCTGTAGCTCTATGACTGTCTTAGTCAGCCAGTCCACCTTATCAGTAAGGGTCTTGATTCTGGTTTCAAAGATCCTGACAAGACTGTTCTGGTTGTCCAGAATCCCCTTAATGTCCTTCTGCATACCCTGAACTGATGATATCAACATATCCATTTGCTCATTCCTGGATCTAGGGACTTGAGCACTATTGGCTCTAACTGCCTCTGCTTCTGCCTGAGCTGCAGCTAAAGTGGGATGATCAGCATCCATCACCACAACATTGTCCTTGAGATCTGGCTGTAGGGGTAAATGTGGATGATCTAGAGCAAAGATGTGCTTCTCCAATTTTGAATTGATAAGCATCTGGATGTAGGGTGCATAATAGCAAGAGCGCTTCTGGTCAGCAGCAACCCTCTTGATTGTCTCAACAATCAAATCCATGACTCTGATCCTGGTGGGTGTCTGTCAAGGTGGATCAACATATTGATGGAGTGGCCCCGGATCATCTTGTCATCTCCTGACTTGGGCATCAAAGTGTGCCTCAGAATGGTTTTCATTGTGAGGAGGCCAGCCTAAAGAAAGTAGATAGATCCTAGCCTGTGGGACTTCACATTGGCAACAGGGATCTCCTTGTACATATTTTCCATAGCATTGTGGCTCGCCTTGGATTCTGAGTATACATCCAATTCACCATCCTGTGCTTCAGGAACTCCTAAGATAGCAGCCCATTCTTCAACAGTTGATTCATACCTTGCACCTTTAGTCATCCATACAATTCTACCATCTCCATAGAAATGTGGAGTGGAGTAGAATTGCATGATCATCTCATCATTCCAAGCTGTGAATTCTCTGCCAACAAACTCATCCAAACCTATGCAATGGAAATTGTCCTGGACACATGGAAAGTAGTCCTCATTCTCCTTAATGAATTTCCAATCAACATATCGCATATCACTCACAGCTGGACTCTTGTCAAAAAGCACAGTCTCATAGAAATCATGTTGCTCTTTGGTATATAATCTGTAGTCCACAACTATCTTCTTCCTCTGGGCATAAGGATCTATAGCTCTCCAAGCTCTCAATCCTGAATCCTTCCTCTTCTTCATATCTTCAGCTAGTGGGTAGCTGGCATTGTGTACTGGAAGATGTGGTCTGAGCTTCATCAAAGTTATTAAGTAATCTTCATCTTCAACTCTCGAAGCGGTCCCTTTGTTCTTCTCAAAAGCTGGAATCTGCCTAGTTGTCCTCTTAGGCTTCTCAGCAGCAACCTTCTTGGATGTGCTGGTCTTTGGCATAGCATCAGCCATAAGCTTGTTTAGCTTTTTCTTGGGAGGGGCCTTCTCAACATGCTCTTCCTCCTCTTCAGCATCAGCATCAACAGCTTCTTCAGGATCCTCATACATGGAGGTTTTTCTACCAATAACATGAATAACCCTCTTTCTTGCTTTCTTCTCCCCTGCCTTCTTAGGCATAGCTCTCTTGGGGATCTCAACTGAAATAGTTGCTCTGGCAGTCTCATTAGCCTTGAAGGTTGAAGGAGGAGCATAGATCTTGCTGACAACTCTCCTGGAAGAAGTGGCTTCAGTAGCAGACTTCTTAGCAGCTTTCTCTTGCTTCTTAGCAAGAACCTCCTTAGGGATAAAGTCTGAATCCTCTTCATTTGAATTCAGCTTCTTTCTGGTCCTTGTAGCAGCTTTGGGCAACCCATGGGAGTTGGGGGTGCCTGGATCTGAAAAAGAACCGGGATCTGGGCTTGTGCCTGAACTCATGTCTGCACCCTGCTCTAGCATGTTCTGACTGTCCTGAGAATTTGACAAATTGACCCTGTGAATGTAATATAGATGAGCAGAAGTAGATGAGTCATCACAAAATTATCAGCAGGTTTTTGAAATTTTGAACAAAGATTTTCAAAGTTTTGCATTCTGTCAGAAACAAATCGGTAAGGCCGAAGCAAACTTTTCGGTGACACCGAGACTGACTGTCCCTTTTAACAGAAACTTGGCACCCTTTTCGGTGAGACCGAAAAGGAGTGTTCGGTTTCACCGAGACAGTTCTCAGCAACACAGAAACAAAAATCGGTGGTACCGATTTTCTTGATTCGGTTCTACCGAGTTGCGTCGGGCGGAAGGCAAAAAGAAATCGATGGTTCGCTAGCCTATGGGATTTCTTGATGGATAGGAATATGTGCCATGAGTGGCTTATAGATAAAATCAAGTCCAATGCGCAAGAATCATAAGGGAGTGCAAGGGAGGTCGAATCTGTACCCTAACTTGGTGCGGATCCGCTACGGTGGCAACGATGGAGCAGATTTCGTTGACGGCGGCGATTACCAGCGGCGGAGGAGCGCAGGAAGACAAGGGCGACAACTAGGGGTCTCGAGGCGGCAGCTTAGGGTTCTGAGGCGTGATGTTTGAAGATAAAATTTCAAAGCGTCGGGGTCCACAACATATATACCCTCCACCGATTTTATGTTTTCGGAGTCACCGAGTTCCACAACTGTCAACTGATAGGGAAACTTGGTGTAACCGAGAATATGAATTTGGCAGTATTGAGATTGAAAACCAGATCAACCCTAGGCAATCGGTGAGACCGATATTGTGGGGTTGGTTCCACCAAAGTGCACTTGGGAGATTTTAATGGTCAGTCCTTGTCGATACGTAACTCCGAGTGCTCCACACACAGAGGGATCGAAAAGTACTTGTTCAAATTTTGTGATGCAACATGAATGGAATATGAGGTGAGAAAGCATAGATAGCTAAAGAGTGGTCCTAGGCATTCTTGTTCATCCAATTGGCAAAATAGAAAATCAATAACCAAATAGCAACAATTGGATGTCCTCGAATGAGAAAATAAATGCAGACCAACATGCTCACACAATAAGATGTCAAAAGAAATCATGACAAACATGCACAAACACACTAGCATCTAACAAGCACTTGGGCGATGACGAAGTCATCTATATATGAGTATTTGACTTAGGAGCCAAGTAAGAGTACTTGATCATAGGTCATACTCATCGTTTAATAACAAGTGGGGTTACCACTTTTACATAAAGCATTTTTAATGTTGTCACATACTAAGAGATGCTTTGACTCAAGTCTTAGAGTAAATCTCCCCCTTAATGTGACATCCCCCATAAGAGGGATAAACTAACCTTGGGTTTTGTCGATGAAGACTTCATGTTGGTGAGGTAGTTGTGGATGCTCAATGTTGATGAAGATCACCAAGAGTTTGGAGCATCCTTGTTGTTTCCTTACTCCTCTCACCTACATGGGTTAGTCCCAACACACAAGAGATAAATACAAGGATATCTATGGACATGGAGTGCAAAGCATATGTTATGATGTCCATTGATTAGTTGATTACCTTGTCCCTTTCTTACCTTTGAGGGAATGTGTGACTCCTTGAACTATTGCATTGAGTTGATGTTGGGTGCAAAAAGTCCTTGCCAATAATGAATGTGAGTGAATTTCATTGGCGGGGTCACCCCTCAAGAACTTACTAGTTCTTCTTCTTGGGGACCCACATCAAGTTGATGGGGATACTTGGTGTTGAAGTAGCCTTTGTAGTAGTTGAGCTTGAAGTAGCCTTGGGAACCCACTCCACCAAAGCTAGGGGTTCATCTTCATATGAGTCAATGTCCTCTTGAAGCTTGTTCTTGGCCTTGAGCTTGTGGTCTTGTGGTGGAAGGTCATCTTGAGTGTTTGTTCCCTTGGAAGAGTATTTTCATACTTCTGCTTTTGAGGAACAAACTTGGGCTTGTGATATTGACCTTCTTCCCACTCAACTCCATTAGCGTTGAAGTAGCCAACACCACGATTCTTCCGGTATCCTCCGTGCTTGCGTACAATTTCCTCAAATTGCTTACATCCGGCAAGACTCTTGTAGAGACCTTTTTCTATAATTCCTTTCAATAAAGCATTTTCTTGCTCAAGTGTAACTTGGCTAAGAGAATCATCATTAGTGGAATCAATAGAACTACTAGAAGCAACATCATTGGGTTTAGCATTTTTATTGTTGCTATTAGATGAAGAACCTTTCTTGCCTTTGTTACTAGATTGCTTACTTTTAACTTGAGGCATGAAAGTAGACAAGAGTAGTCGTTTGGCTAGATAAGACGAAGTCTTCTTTCGGAGATCGTCATTGATAGCTTTGATAAACTCATGCTCTTGCTCCAAGTTGAGCTTCTCGAAGCGTAGCTTCTCATGAGTTCTCACAAGCTCTCTATGATCTTCGAGAGTAGATTCATGCGCTAACTTAAGAGTGTTTAGTTCTTTAGTTAGTTGTTCTATTCTCATCTTATCACCATCAAATGAATCATCTTGACTAGCATGAGAATTATCAAGTTCATTTTGATCAACATCACTAATTTTATCACAAAGCAAGTTATCATCACAAAGCAAATCATCTTCATCACTATCAAAATCAAGATACTCGGGGTGTGATACCTTGGGGCCTTTAGCCATGAAGAAACTTCCACTCCCTTCGTTTGGCGAATCAAATAGATCATAGGAGTTAGTAGTCACTAGAGCAATTCGGGCAACACCATCATCTTGACTATAGTCGGAGTCGGAGTGATAACTTCTCTCAGAGTTGTCGTCAGAGTCAGAGCCGGAAACCCATTCACCAACATGAGCTTGATCTTTTCTTCTTGTGTAGCTCTTGGTGTACTTGTCCTTCTTCTCCTAATATCTACTTCTCCTTGAGTGTCTTCGTTCATAACGATCTTCTCTACTCATTCTCTCTCTTTGTGGGGATTCATTCTTTGAGCTTCGTCTTCGAGGTGAATCTTCTCTTCTTTTGTAGGGAGTCATGCACTCATTTGAGTAGTGTCCGGGCTTCCCACAATTGTAGCAATTGCGGTCACGACTTGACGAACGCTTCTCTTCATATCTTGAGTTGGAGTTTCTTTCTTTGCCTCTATTCTTGTAGAACTTGTTGAATTTCTTGACCATGGGGCTCATATCTTCATTGGTGACAAGGTTGTTGCTTGAAGTTGCGGGAGCATCACTTGTGGCTTTTTAAGCACCGCTAGACTTGTGATGAAGTTCTTCCTTATCTTTGAGTGTCATCTCATGAGCAACAATCCTTCTAATGACTTCCGTAGGCTTGAGATCTTTGTAGTTTGGCATCATTTGGACCAATGTGCACACGGTGTCGTATCTCTCATCCAAAGCTCTAAGTATCTTCTTGATGATGAATTTGTCGGTCATTTCTTCGCTTCCTAAGCCGGCAATCTCATTGGTGATGAGAGCTAGCCTAGAGTACATCTCTATGATTCCTTCACCATACTTCATCTTGAACTTGTCAAGCTAACCTTGAAGAACATCTAACTTGGATTCTCTCACGGACTCGGTTCCTTCGTGCATATCAACCAAAGTATCCCAAATCTCTTTTGCATTCTCAAGACGGCTGATTTGGTTGAATTCTTCGGGGCATAAGCAGTTGAAAAGAATGTCGCATGCTTGAGCATTGAGTTGCAACATCTTCAACTCATCCGCGGTCACTTCACGATACGGTTCCCGTCCATCCGCAAAGAACTTACCTTGCAAGCCAACACGAACAATAGCCCAAACGGCGGGGTTATGACCAAGAATATGCATTTTCATTTTTTGCTTCCAACTAGCAAAATTTGTGCCATCAAAGTATGGACCTCTACGGTGATAACTTCCCTCACTAGACTCCATACTCTCCTAGGTTGTGAGACCTAAGAAATGGAGACCAAAGCTCTGATACCACTTGTAGGACCGAAATTATGTCTAGAGGGGGAGTGATTAGACTACTTGACCAAATAAAAGTTTTGCCTATACCAATTTTTAGGGTTGACAGTTTTTAGCATTTCATGGCAAGTCAAGTACACCCTACACATGCAAGTCTAATAGTATATAGCAACGGAAAGTAACAACAAGCATGTATAGAAGGGATAGGGTAGGAAGATCAAACACAGTTGTAGACACGATGATTTTTCCCGTGGTTCCGATAGGTGGCGCTATCGTACATCCATGCTTATGGGGTCTTCAACCCACGGAGGGTAACGATCGCGAGAGTCCACGGAGGGCTCCACACAAAAGGGTCCACGAAGTAGCAACCTTGACTATTCCATAACGGCTTCCGTCCAGGAAGGACTAGCCTCACTATTGGTAGATCTTCACGAAGTAGGCGATCTCCTTGCCCTTACAAACTTCTTGGTTCACTCCACAACATGAAGTAGGAGGCTCCCAATCGACACCTAACCAATCTAGGAGGCACCACCCTCCAAAAGGTAATAGGCTCGGTAATGACGATGAACTCCTTGCTCTTGTGCTTCAAGATGATAGACTCCTCAACACCCAATCACTCTCTCACAGAATTGGCATGGTGGAAGAGATGGGATTGGTGGAAAGCTACTTGGGGAGTCTAGAAATCAAGATCCATATGGTTGGAGTGGAAGATCTTGATCTCAAGACAAGGGTAGGTGGTTCTCTCTCAGAAATTCTGATGGGATAGGTATGGAATAGTTATGAGTGCTTCTCTTTCGAGTAGGTGGTGGTGAAGCGGTATATATAGGCATCCCCAAAAATCCAACCGTTACACACAAAATGACCAACTCGGTGACACCGATGTGTTAATCTCGGTGGTACTGAAGTGACCAAAAGGTGGCAACGTTTGAATCTTGGTGAGACCGATATAGGAAACTTGGTTGCACCGATAAGGTGACCAACGGTCAGATTCCCAATCTCGGTGATGCCGATCCAACATTCTCGATGGGACTGAAAATTTGAATTTGCGTAACAGAAAGTTGGCAACCTAAACTCGGTGGCACCGGTATGGAATCGCTTGCACCGAAGTGGCTAGGGTTTGGCTTGAGTCTGTCTAGGTTCTGGAATCGGTGGCACCGGTATGGGAAAGTTGGTTGCACCGATTTTCAGTGTTAGGTGTAGAACAGACTTTGGTGGGAAAGTTTGTGGATGTTTTTGGCGACTATCACTTGTGCATGTTTGAGCATATTGTTCACCAACAAAACCTTACCCCCTTTTAATAGTATTGGCTTTCCTATGGACTCAAAGTGATTTCTCACAAATATAAAATGTAGAGTCCTCTTGCTTGAAGCTTGGGCAACCTATTTCCTTGCATCTTGGGGTTTCTCCACAATCTCCTTTTGCCAATCCTATCATTGAACATTTCCTGAAATATACTTGGTGGAAACATTAGTTCAATGACTTATATGTTGTTATTAATTACCAAAACCACCAAGGGAGCAAATGTGCTTTCATCTTGAGAAAAATAAATAGAAAGAAGTATAGAATAAAAGCAAAGAGTATATATGATGATCTTATGGGGAGTGATGACTTCACATATAAGAAGTAAGTCGATTGAAATTTGTTGAGAGTTGACAAACATAGCAATTGGTCATTGTTGCAATTAAAAGGAAGTAATAAAGAAGGAGAGGTTCACATATAAATATATTATGTTGGACATCTTTTATGATTGTGAGGACTCATTAGAATACTATATGCTAAGGAGTTGATGTTGGACAAGGAAGACGACATAATGGGTTATGTTTGCTTATTTCCAAATAGAAGTTATATGGTTATAGATCCTTTAACATGTAACACTTGCTTCCACCTCATATTAGCCAAAACTTCTGCACCAAGTAGAAATACTAATTGTGCATCCAAATACTCTCAACCTAGTTCTGCCATGAGAGTCCACCATACCTACCTATGGATTGAGTAATATCCTTCAGGTAAGTTGTCATCGGTGAAAAAAGCAATAAAAATTGCTCCTAAATATGTATGCTCTTTTATTGTAAGGGAAAATAAGCATTGTACGAACTTGTGATGGTAAAGAAATAAAAGCGACGGACTGGATAATAAAGTTTGCTATCACAAAGGGCAATACAACGCGACGTTCCTTTGCATTAAGAGTTTGCACATCCAAAAACAAAAAGCACATGGCAACCTCTTCTTCCCTCTGCGAAGGGCCTATCTGTTACTTTTACTTTCTAGTACTTACCTTTATGCAAGAGTCATGGTGATCGTCACCACTTCCTATATTTCGCCTTTCTCTCTTGGCAAGCATCATGTGTTGGGGAATGATCTAGACACATATATCCACTCGGATGTGGGTCATCATGAGTTATATATGTTGACATTACCCTTGAGGTAAATAGTTGGGAGGCAAAACTATAAGCCCCTATCTTTCTCTGTGTCCAATTGAAGCTTTGACCTCATGAGTACCGCATGAGTGTTAGCAATTATGAAAGACTAAAGGATGATGGAGTATGTGGATTTGCTTTACAAGCTCTTATATTGACTCTTTCCGATGTTATGAGAAATTGCAATTGCCTCAATGATTGAGATCATAGTTTGTTGGTTCTCAATAGAGTTCTTGGTTCATACTTTACCTTGTTAATGAATTGTTACTCTAGTATAAGAAATTATATATCAATAAGTATTGTTGTTCTTAAGATGATCATGATGCCCTCATGTTCGTATTTTATTTTATCAACACCTCTTTCTCCAAACATGTGGACATATTTATCGATCTCGGCTTTCACTTGGGGACAAGCGAGATCTAAACTTGGGGGAGTTGATATGTCCATTTTGCATCATGCTTTTATATTGATATTTATTGAATTATGGGATGTTATTACACATTATGGTACAATACTTATGCCTTTTCTCTCTTATTTTACAAGGTTGACATGAAGAGGGAGAATACCGACGGCTGGAATTCCGGACTGGAAAAGGAGCAAATATGAGAGACCTATTCCAAAAGTCTTGAAAAGTTAAGGAGAATTATTTTTGAATATATAAAAAATACTGGGCGAGACAAATACCAGAGGGGACCCACCAGGAGGTCACAAGCCTGGGGGCGCGGCCTACCCCCTGGCCGCGCCCATGTGGCTTGTGGGCCCCCTGGCATCCCTCCGGTGCCCATATTCTGCTATATGAAGGGTTTTGACCTGGAAAAAATCATAAGAGAGCTTTCGGGACGAAGCGCCACCATCTCGAGGTGGAACTTGGGCAGAACCAATCTAGGGCTCTGGCGGGGCTGTTCTGCCGGGAAACTTCCCTCCCGGAGGGGGAAATCGAAGCCATCGTCATCACCAATGATCCTATCATCGAGAGGGGGTCAATCTCCATCAACATATTCATCATCACCATCTCCTCTCCAAACCCTAGTTCATCTATTGTATCCGATCTTTGTCACAAAACCTCAGATTGGTACCTGTGGGTTGCTAGTAGTGTTGATTACTCATTGTAGTTGATGCTAGTTGGCTTACTTGGTGGAAGATCGTATGTTCAGATCCTTAATGATAATTAATACTCCTCGGTTTATGAACATGAATATTATTTGTGAGTACCTACATTTGTTCCCGAGGACATGGGATAAGTCTTGTTATAAGTAATCATGTGAATTTGGTATCCGTTCGATATTTTGATGAGATGTATGTTGTCTCTCCTCTACTGGTGTTATGTGAGTGTCGACTACATGACACTTCACCATTATTTGGGCCTAGGGGAAGGCATTGGGAATTAATACGTAGATTATGGGTTGCTAGAGTGACAGAATATTAAACCGTAGTTCATGCGTTGCTTCGTAAGGGGCTGATTTGGATCCATATGTTTCATGCTATGGTTATATTTATCTTAATTCTTTTTTCGTAGTTGCAGATGTTTGCGAGAGAGGTTAATCATAAGTGGAAGTCTTGTCCAAGTAAGGGCAGCACCCAAGCACCGGTCCACCCACATATCAAATTATCAAAGTAACGAACGCGAATCATATGCGCATGATGAAAACTAGCTTGACAGAAATTCCCATATGTCCTCGGGAGCGCTTTGCTTATATAAGAGTTTGTCCAAGCTTGTCCTTTGCTACAAAAAGTATTGGGACACCTTGCTTCACCTTTGCTACATTTGTTACTTGCTACCCGTTACGAATTATCTTATCAAAAAACTATCTGTTACTGATAATTTCAGTGCTTGTAGAGAATACCTTACTGAAAACTGTTTGTCATTTCCTTCTGCTCCTCGCTGGGTTCGACACTCTTACTTAGCGAAAGGACTATGATAGATCCCCTATACTTGTGGGTCATCAATGATCGGACTTGGGTTGGTGGATTTGGATCATGTTACACTTAGACAACCTGAGGGATCTTGATTTGAGTGGGAGTTCTTAAGTAACATGATTAATTGAAATCATTATCATGTGCATAGTCAAAGTGTCTTTGCAAATTATTTATGAGATGATCATTTTTGTAATAGTTCATATCGACTTGCATGTCGATGCATATGGCAACCGGCAGGAGCCATAGGGTTGTCTTTAATTATTGTATGACCTACGTGTCAATCATTAAGCGCTATGTAATGCTTTACTTTATCGCTAAGCGGTAGCAATAGTAGTAGAATCATGGTGGGCGCGACAACCCCGATGGCGACACAATGATGGATATCATGGTGTTATGCCGATGACGATGGAGATCATGCCGGTGCTTTGGAGATGGAGATCAAAGGACAAGTTCATGGCCATATCATGTCACTTATGATTTGCATGTGATGTTAATACCTTTATGCATCTTATTTTTCTTAGGACGACAATAGCATTATAAGGTGATCCCTCACTAAAATTTCAAGATAAAAGCGTGTTCTCCCCGAGTGTGCACTGTTGCGAAAGTTTGTCGTTTCGAAGCACCACATGATGATTGGGTGTGATAGACTCTACGTTCACATACAATGGGTGCAAGCCAGTGTTGCACATGCGGAACACTTGGGTTAAACTTGACGATCCTAGCATGTACATACATGGCCTCGAAACACAAGAAACCGAAAGGTCAAACATGAGTCATATAGTAGATATGGTCAACATGGAGATGTTCACCATTGAAACCATCTGATCTCACGTGATGATCGGACTTGGGTTGGTGGATTTGGATCATGTCACACTTAGACAACCCGAGGGATGTCAATTTGAGTGGGATTTCTTAAGTAATATGATTAATTGAATTCATTATCATGAACATAGTCTAAAGTTGTCTTTGCAAAATTATGTTGTAGATCAATAGCTCACGTTGTAGTCCCCTGAATTTTGATACGTTCCTAGAAAAAAAATAAGTTGAAAGATGATAGTAGCTATTATCCAGACATGGTCCGTAAACTGAGGATTGTCCTCATTGCTGCACAGAAGGCTTATGTCTTTGATGCACCGCTCGGTGCCCACCCCCTCTAGCATCGACTGTGGATGTTGTGAACATCTCACACGAACGTTGTGGTGACTACTTGATTGTTCAGTGCGTCATGCATTACTGCTTAGAATTGAGGCTCCAAATATGTTTTGAATGTCACGGAGCATATATGATGTTCCAAAATCTGAAATTGGATTCCAGGATCGTGCCCGTGTTGAGAGATATGAGACCTCCAACACTATTCTTTGCCTGCAAGATAAAGGAGAATAGCTCAATCAGTGAGCATGTGCTCAGAATGTCTAGGTGCTACAATCGCTTGAATCGAGTGGGAGTTGATCTTCCAGATAAGGTAGTGATTGATATAGTTCTCCAAGTCACTTTTACCAAGCTACTAGAGCTTCGTGATGAACTATAAACATACCAAGGATGGAAATAATGATCCCTAAGCTATTCGTGATGTTTGACACCGCGAAGATAGAAATCAAGAAGGAGCATCAAGTGTTGATGGTTAGTAAAACCACTAGTTTCGAGAAGGGCAAGGGCAAGGAGAGAAACTTCATGCATGGCAAGCCAGTTACTGCTCCAGTGTAGAAACCTAAGGTTGAACCCAAACCCGAGACTAAGTGCTTCTATTATGAGGAGAGCAGTCCCTGAAGTGGAATAACCCTAGATACTTGGTAGATAAGAAGGTTGGCCACGTCAACGGAAGTATATTTGATATACGTATTATTGATGTGTACCTTACTAGTACTCCTAGTAGCACCTGGGTATTAGATACCGGTTCAGTTGCTAATGTTAGTAGCTCGAAATAAAAGCTACAGAATGAACGGAGACTAGCTAAGGGCGAGGTGACAATGTGTGTTGGATGTGTTTCCAAGGTTGATGTGATCACCATCACATGCTCCCTCTACCTTCGCGATTAGTGTTAAACCTGAATAAATGTGATTTGGTGTTTGCATAAAGCATGAACATGATTAGATCGTGTTTATCGCAATACGGTTATTCATTTAAGTCACAGAATAATGATTATTCTGTTTACACGAATAATACTTTCAATGGTCATGCACCCGTTATGAATGGTTTATTGAATCTCGATCGTAGTGATACACATGTTCATAATATTGATGCCAAAAGATGCAAAGTTAATAATGATAGTACCACATACTTGTGGTACTGTCGCTAAATGTCATATTGGTGTAAAGCGCATGAAGAAACTCCATGCTGATGGATCTTTGGACTCACTCGATTTCTAATCGGTTGAGACATGCGGACCGTGCCTCATGGGCAATACGACTAAGACCCCGTTTTCTGATATGATGGAGCGGGCAAGTGACTTATTGGAAATGATACATGTTGATGTATGCGGTCCAATGAGTGTTGTAGCGTGCGGTGGATATCGTTATTTTCTTACATTTCCTGATGATTTGAGTAGATATGGGTATATTTACTTAATGAAACACAAGTCTAAAACGTTTGAAAAGTTCAAGCAAATTCAGAGTGAAGTTTGAGATCATCATGACAAGAAGATAAAATGTCTATGATATGATCGTGGAGGTGAATATCTGAGTTACGAGTTTGGTATACAACTTACGACAATGTGAAAGTTGTTTCACAACTCACGCCACCTGGAATACCATAGTGTGATGGTATGTCCAAACGTTGTAGTCGTGCTCTATTGGATATGGTGCGTAATAGATGTCTCTTATCATTTTGCCACTATCATTTTGGGGTTATGCATTAGAGACAACTACATTCACTTTAAATAGGGCACCATCTAAATCCGTTGAAATTATACCGTATGAATTATGGTTTGAAAGAAACCTAAGCTATCATTTCTCAGAGTTTGGGAATGCGACGCTTATGTTTGGTAAGCTCGAACCCAAACCGAAAAGGTGCTTCTTCATGGGATACCCTAAGGAAACAGTTGGGTATACCTTCTATCTCAGATCCTAGGATACCCTAAGGAAACAGTTGGGTATACCTTCTATCTCAGATCCAAGGGCAAAGTGTTTGTTGCTAAAAATGGGTCCTTTCTCGAGAAAGAGTTTCTCTCGAAAGAATTGAGTGGGAGGAAAGTAGAACTTGATGAAGTTATTGAACCTTCACTTCACTTGGATGGTAGCACGACGTAGAAAGTTGTTCCTACAGAGTCTACACCAAATGAAGAGGAAGTTAATCATGGTCATCATGACAATTTAGATCAAGTTACTACCGAGCCTCGTAGGTCGACAAGGAATCGTACTACCCCTAAGTGGTATGGCAAACCTGTCTTCAAAATCATGTTGTTAGACAAAGATGATCCTAAGAACTATGAAGAAGCGATGGTGAGCTCGGATTCCAACAAATGGCTAGGAGCCATGAAAATACGAGATAAGGATCTATGTATGAAAACCAAGTAAGGACTTTGGTGGACTTGCCCATAGAACGGCTTGTCATTAAGTACAAATCGACCTTAAGAAGAAGACAAACGCTGATGGTGAATGTCACCATTTATAAAGCTTGACTTGTCACAAAGAAGTTTCCGACAAGTTCAAGGTGTTCACTACAATGAGGCTCTCTCGCCTGTAGTGATGCTAAAATCTGTTGGAATTATGTTAGCAGTTGCTGCATTTTCAATTATGAAATCCGGGAGACGGGTGTCAAAACATCAATTCTTAATGGTTTGCTTGAGGAAAGGTTGTATGTGATACAACCAGAAGGTTTTGTCAATCCTAAGGATGCTAAAGGCATGCCAGCTCTGGCGATCCATTTATGGACTGGAGCAAGCATCTCGGAGTTGGAATATATGCTTAGATGAGGTAATCAAAGCTTTTGGTTCATACAAAGTTTATTAGAAAGTTGTATTTACAAGAAAGTGAGTGGGAGCACTATAGAATTTCTGATAAGTATATGTGGATGACATATTGTTGATCGGAAATAATGTAGAATTTCTGGAAAGCATAAAGGGTTCTTTGAAATGAGTTTTTCAAAGGAAGACCCGGATAAAGCTGCTTACATATTGGGCATAAAGATCTATAGAGATAGATCAAGACGACTGATAAGATTTTCACAAAGCGCATACCTTGACAAGATTTTGAATGAGTTCAAAATGGAACAACCAAAGAAGGAGTTCTTGCATGTGTTATAAGATGTGAATTTGAGTAAAGACTCAACGCTCGACCACGGCAGAATAAATAGAAAGAATGAAGGTCGTTCCCTATGCCTTAGCCATAGGCTCTATACAGTATGCCATGCTATGTACCACACCTATATGTGCCTTGCCAAGCGTATGGCAAGGGGGTACAAGAGTGATCCAGGAGTGGATCACTGGACAACGGTCAAAAATCCTTAGTAACTAGAGGACTAAGGAGATGTTTCTTGATTATGGAGGTGACAAAGAGTTCGTCGTAAAGGGTTACATCGATGCAAGCTTTGACACTAATCTGGATGACTCTGAGTAGCATACCGGATACATATAGTGGAGCAGCCATTTGGAACAGCTCCAAGTGGGTGCAGTAGAAGCATCTTCGATATGACACAGATATTTTCAAAGTGTGCACGGATCTGAATGTTGCAGACCCATTGATTATAAAGCCTCTCTCACAAGCAAAACATGATCAAACCCCAAAAGTCACTGGGTATAAATCACATGGTGATGTGAACCAGATTATTGGCTCTAGTGCAAGTGGGAGACTATTGGAAATATGCCCTAGAGGCAATAATAAATTGGTTATTATCATATTTCCTTGTTCATGATAAACATCTATTATCCATGCTAGATTTGTATTGATCAAAACTCGGTTACATCTGTGGATACATAGGCAATCCCATGTCTTTAGCGTGCCTCTACTAGACTAGCACATTGATCAAATATGGTCAATATTTCTTGACCATAGACATGAGTTGTCATTTGATAACGGGATCACATCATTAGGAGAATGATGTGATGTATAAGACCCAACCGTAAGCATAGCAGTTGATCGTGTCAGTTTATTGCTACTGCTTTATCCATGTCAAGTATCTCTTCCTACGACCATGAGATCATGCAACTCCCTGACACCGGAGGAATGCCTTGTGTGTATCAAACATCACAACGTAACTGGGTGACTATAAAGGTGCTCTACGGTATCTCCGAGGGTGTTTGTTGGGTTGGCGTGGATCAAGACAGGGTATTGTCTCTCCGTATGACGGAGAGGTATCTCTAGGCCCACTCGGTAATAAAACATCACAAGAAGCTTGAAAGCAATGTGACTAAGGAGTTAGTCACGGGATCTTGTATTATGGAACAAGTAAAGAGACTTGCGGTAACGAGATTGGACTAGGTATGGAGATACCGAAGATCGAATCTAGGGCAAGTAACATATTGATGGACAAAGGGAACTGCATACGGGATTGTCTGAATCCTTGACATCATGGTTCGACTGATAAAGATCTTCGTAGAATATGTAGGAACCAATATGGGCATCCAAGTCCCACTATTGGTTATTGGCCGTAGAGTTGTCTCGGTCATGTCTACATAGTTCTCGAACCCGCAGGGTCTGCACACTTAACGTTCGATGATGATTTGGTATTGTTCAGTTGTGTATATTGGTGACCGAGAGTTGTTCGGAGTCCTGGATGAGAACCCGGACATCATGAGGAGCTTCGGAATGGTCCGTAGGTAAAAATTTATATATGGGAAGTCATATTTTGGCTACCGGAAAAGTTTTGGGTTTTTTCGGTTTTGTACCGGGAAGCTTCTAGAAGGTTCTAGAAACTTACAGAGGAGTTCGGAAGTCCACGAAGGGTTTCACCATGTCCCAAGGGTTTGCATGGGCTGAGGGGTGACATCGTGGCCTTATTGGGCCAAGTGCACAAGTCCCTCAAGGCCCATGCAGTTGGGAAAGTTGGAAAGTCCACCTTTGTATGGAAGGGAAGGAGGGGGACTAGGATTCCACCTCCTCCCCCCATGGTTGCGCCCTAGGTCTTGGAGGGTCTCTTCCCCATGCCCCTCCACCTATATATAGAGGGGAGGCGGCGCCCCAAGAGGACACACAAAGCCCTTGGTGCCCCTCTCTCTCCCTAGATCGTTTTCTCCTCCGTTCGCGGTTTCGGTAGTGCTAGGCGTAGCGCTACCAGGATAGCCCCACCACCACCGCCACCATGCCGTCATGTTGCTGGAGAAATCATCTACTACTTATCCATCACTCGCTGGATCGAGGAGGCAGAGACGTCATCGAGTTATACGTGTGTTGAATGCGGAGGTGCCATCCGTTCGGCACTAGATCGGGACGGATCGTGATTGGATCGCGGGATGGATCGTGATTGGATCGCGAAGACGTTTGACTACATCAACCATGCTTATGAACGCTTCCACTTAGCGATCTACACGGGTATATAGACACACTCGCCCTTTCGTAGCTATGAATCTACATGGATAGATCTTGTGTGTGCGTAGGAATTTTTTTGTTTCACATGTAACATTCCCCAACAAAGTTGTCCCTGTCTTTCGATGAGATGTGGCTATTGTTTATGGTAGAGTTGACTTTGACAATCCGACTACATACGTGCAAAGATGTCGTGCCTTAGAAATCGCTAAACCAACTCCAATAGGTTATTGACCATGTCGAAGCATGATCAACCTGACCACGAGGGTCTGTTTCCTGCACACAAACAAAGAACAAGCAAGAAACTGAGATTGCAATCTAGATATTGCGAATATAAGAGGAAAGCTTTATTGATCGAAGTGGGGTTCTATGAGGCCTTTGTCTGGTCGTGGAACACAAACGGAGAACGCGAAGTTGCAACTATGGCGAACTTGTAACCTAAACAAAACCCAAGTCTAAACGGCGCCCTAAGGGCTGTATATATAGGGGAATAGAGGAGGAATTCCGTGACCCCTTGGAGGAGGGGTCCGAAACCGACCCTAACTCTATTTCCCCACACATACGGAATCTAAAATCAACATATAAAGTGGTATTTTGAAATTACATGGGCCTGGACCAAAAATAAGGTGACGCATCACCTATAATAGCCTATTGACGAAATTAATGAAGTGGCATCTTGTATATTTCTTCCAAGCCTTGAAGCCCTCCTTATGGTGTATTCAGAGTGCGAAAATCACCATTGGAAGCTCCATTGTTCTTTCCCGCGCGTGCACCTTCTTCTCCACGTTTGTACCCGCTCCAATGGCCATCCTTCTTGTCCATCCTAGATCCTTCATTCATAATTAAAACAAGAGTATCTAACTTAGGCAGCATCATATGTTCATGAACATTAGAAGGATTTCCAAGAAATGAAAGTACCTGGTAATTCAATTAGCGTGCGTGAGCTCTAGTAACTGGTCTAGTATGTCTAGAAGCAGAGGCTGTGGGTGTAACAATGGTATTGATGTCCTCATCATCCTCCCCTTCTTGAATTGAAGTCGTCCTCGACGGAATCTCATCTTCCTTACCTAAATAAGGCTTCAAATATGCAATGTTAAAAGTGGAACCCCAAGCTCTGCAGGCAGCTCAAGTTTATATGCATTATCACTTATTTTCTCTAACACCTTAAAAGGACCATTAGCACCTGACATTAGCTTCGACTTGCGCAAATACGGAAATCTATCCTTACGCAAATGTAACCAAACAAGATCTCCAAGTGCAAACACAACATGTTTTCTACCCTTATCTCCAGCAAGTTTGTATTTAGCATTCATACGCTCAATGTTTTCCTTAGTTACCTCATGAATTTTTAAGATCAATTCAGCATGTTGTTTAGCATCAAAATTGACCTTCTTTGAAGATGGAAGAGGCAAAAAATCAATAGGCACATGAGGTATGAAACCATACACAATTTCAAAGGGGCACATTTTAGTAGTAGAATGCAATGAACGATTATAAGCAAATTCAATATGAGGCAAGAATTCTTCCCAAATTTTCAAGTTATTCTTCAAAACATCCCTAGGCATAGTAGGCAATGATCTATTGACTACTTCAATTTGTCCATCAGTTTGGGGGTGACATGTAGTACTAAAAAGGAGTTTAGTCCCCTACTTAGCCCATAAACATCTCCCAAAGTGGCTAAGAAATTTAGCATCACGATATCAAACACTTGTATTTGGCACACCGTGCAAGCAAATAATTTCACGAAAGAACAAATCAACAACATTAGCAGCAACATCACTTTTATGACATGGTATAAAGTAAACCTCGGCATTCATCGGGCCGGGCCGGGCTTTAGAAAACCCGAACTGGAAATCTCAAGCCCGAGCCCAGCCCGACCCAGCCAAATAAACCAAAAGTTAGGCCCGAGCCCGACCTAAACATGCTAAAAACATGATTTTCGGGCCGGGTCGTACCTCCGTGTAAAATGCCCTTTTCCCCAAGCCTGAGCCCGGCCAGAACGGCTGACCAGGCCAGGTTTCCAAGCCCGAACCTGGCCCGAACCATCATCCCGGCCCGGGTTTATCGGGCCGGGCTCGGGTCAGGTCACCATGACAACAAATATGCTATCCCTCCCCTTATTTGTTCGAGGTAAACCTAAAACAAAGTCCATAGATATATCCTCCCAAGGAACACTAGGTACAAGAAAAGACATGTATAAACCATGAGGATTGAGTCGTGACTTAGCTTTTTGACATGTAGTGCAGCGAGCAACAAAACACTCAACATCCCGTCTCATCTTTGGACAAAAGAAATGTGTAGCAAGTATGTCCTCCGTCTTCTTTGCTCTTAAGTGTCCCATTAATCCTCCTCCATGCGCCTCCTGCAACAACAAAAGACGAATAGAGCTAGCTGGAATGCATAGCTTGTTAGCATGGAACACAAATCCATCATTAATGACGAAATTGTTCCATGTTCTCCCTTATTTAAAATTCTGCAACACATCTTTAAATTCAACATCATGTACATATTGATTTTTGATGGTCCCCAAACCAAATATTTTAAAGTCAGGTTATGAAAGCATTATATGGCGAGGAGACAATGCATCAGCAATAACATTTTATTTCCCCTTCTTGTGTTTGATAACATAAGGGAAAGTTTCAATGAATTTAACCCATTTAGCATGTCTATGATTCAATTTTGCTTAACTTTTAATACGTTTCAAAGATTCATGATCAGAATGTATAACAAATTCTTTGGGTCATAAATAATGTTACCATGTTTCCAAAGTCCGAACAAGAGCATATAATTCCTTATCATAAGTAGAATAATTCAGACTATGACCACTCAATTTTTTAGAAAATTATGCAACAGGTTTACCATCTTGTAATAAAACACCTCCGAATCCAATTCCACTAGCATCACATTCAAGATCGAACGTCCTATTAAAATCAGGAAGGTTGAGTAAAGGAGCATGTGCTAACTTATCTTTCAATACTGTGAAGGCTTCTTCCTATGTTGTACCCCAAGCAAAAGGCACACCCTTCTTTGTAAGCTCACTGAGAGGTGCAGCAATGGTGCTGAAATCTCTCACAAAACGCCTATAGAAACCAGCGAGGCCAAGATAACTCCTCACTTGTGTGACTGTTTTGGGCTGCGTCCAACTCTCAGTAGCTTCAATATTGGCTTTATCAACTTCAATTCCCTATGGAGTAACAACATAGCCAAGAAAATATGCTCAGTCGGTGCAAAAGGTGCACTTCGCACGGTTACTGTCAGCGTTCTGGGAACAAGGGTAACCACAACTGCCTGCCTGCGGCCCAGGGCATGGCCCACCTTGTCAACCCAGCACGGTTGGCGCGGCCCCACTCAAGACAAGGCCCTCGTGAGAGCCCTAGGCTTGCGAGGCAAGCATCACCAAGACCTCAGAGGAATGGGCCTCCTCAGGCCCCCTCCGGAGCGGCGGAGATCTCTATGCAACTGTTGGCCTCGGGAGTCCAAGGATGACACAATGTGGGATAGGCGGGCGCCAGCGTGCCAGGTGGTACAATTTTCCCCTTTGGTGCAGAGGGGGCAATGACGTACGCGGGTTCCTAAAGAGCCACCCAAAGGTTTCCATTCCGGTGCAACAAGACCACGACCACGAGCCCTGCAGGACGGATGTCATCGCCAAGCCCACCTCCGCATCATCGACGGCCACTTTGTAGGCGAAGACCACCTTTTGTCAGGATAAAGATGTACTCCTACCCCCTTGGAATTTGGCCGTTGTGGGATCCCCTCCCGCCATAGCGATAAGGTAAGAGGACCCGGGCCGCTATGAATAGAGGCTAGGCTGCACCGTAGAGTGGGGGAATGAAACAGAGAGACAACATAAGAGAGGCAAATCCACCAGAGCGCCCTCGTGAGGCAACCCACCACTATACTAGTTCATCCACAAACCTCCTCATGAGGCAATCCACCAAAGCAGGAGTAGGGTTTACGCTTCGCAGCGGCCTGAACCTGGGTAAATCATCATGTGGAATCTTCTTCCTCGTCATCGTGCGAGTTCATCGTCGAAATCATCGAGTAGTGAGCTAAGTGGGGTGAGACTGTTGGGGATCTTCGCACAAACCCATGTGTTCGAACTTCTTTGGGTTTTGTTGAGCCCGAGATCCGACATTTGGCATGCCAGGTAGGGGGCATGTCGGAATCCATGCACAAGCCTCGCCTCACCTCCGCTCGCCGCACCCATGGCAAAAGGACGCCGAGCCCGTGCTGAGCGGAAGGCGGCTCGCGTGGCATGGGTAGCGCCAGCGGGCCTCGGCATCCCGCACCACTTTGCCTCCCCGTTGGTGGCTGCCATCACCAGCCGGGCCCTCAACAAACGCTAGGGGTAGCCGCCTTCACAAAACGCACGGCATGACCTTGCCACCCTAGCCTGTCCCCGCATCTGGGCCGCGTCGTCACCCTTTTGAGTCTGCCACGACCTGACGCATAGGCGTGTCGCGCTCCTCGTGGCCCATGAACTACAACACCTCCGCGTTGTTCATGGTCACCACAACGACTGGGCCCGACGTGCCCCCAATCGTGCCACCACCACCGGTGAGACCCAGGCGTATCTCAATGGGACTCATGCCCATGGACTCGTGATATGTCCATTTTGCATCATGATTTTATATTGATATTTATGTCATTATGGGCTGTTATTACACAATTTGGTACAATACTTATGCCTTTTCTCTCTTATTTTACAAGGTCTATATGAAGAGGGAGAATGCCGGCAGCTGGAGTTCTGGATTGGAAAATGAGAAAATCTGAGATACCTATTATGCGCAACTCCAGATGTCCTGAAAATCTACAGAGAATTATTTTGGCAAATATAAAAATACTAGGCGAAAGAAATACACCAGGGGTCCCACCAGGGAGCCACAAGCCTGCTGGGTGCGACCACCCCCCTGGCCGTGCCTAGTGAGCTTGTGGCCCACCTGGCAGCCCTCTGGTGCCCATCTTCTTCTATATTGAGGGTTTCGTCATGGAAAAAATCATATCAGACCTTTCGGGGTGAAGGCCGCCATCTCGAGGTGGAACTTGGACATAACCAATCTACAGCTCCGGCAGGGCGATCCTGCCGGTGAAACTTACCTCCGGGAGGGGGAAATCGAAGCCATCGTCATCACCAACGATCCTCTAATCGAGAGGGGGTCAATCTCCATCAACATCTTCATCAGCACCATCTCCTCTCCAAACCCTACTTCATCTCTTGTATCCGATCTTTGTCTCAAAACCTCAGATTGGTACCTGTGGGTTGCTAGTACTGTTGATTACTCCTTGTAGTTGATGCTAGTTGGTTTACTTGGTGGAAGATTATATGTTAAGATCCATGATCATCACTTATACTCCGCTGATTATGAACATGAATATGCTTTGTGAGTAGTTACGTTTGTTCCTGAGGACATGGGATAAGTCTTGTTATAAGTAATCATGTGAATTTGGTATTCGTTTTATATTTAATGAGATGTACGTTGTCTCTCCTCTAGTGGTGTTATGTGAACGTCGACTACATAACACTTCACCATTATTTGGGCCTAGAGCAAGGCATTGGTAAGTAATAAGTAGATGATGGGTTCCTAGAGTGACAGAAGCTTAAACCCTAGTTTATGCGTTGCTTCGTAAGGGGCTGATTTGGGTCCACATGTTTCATGCTATAGTTAGATTTATGTTAATTCTTCTTTCATAGTTGGGGATGCTTGTGGGAGGGGTTAATCATAAGTGGGAGGCTCGTCCCAGTAAAGACAACACCCAAGCATCGGTCCATCCACATGTCCAATTATCAAAGTAGCGAACGTGAATCAAATGAGCATGATGAAAACTAGCTTGACATAAATTCCCATGTGTCCTCGGGAGCGCTTTTCTTTATATAAGAGTTTGTCTAGGCTTATCCTTTGCTATAAAAAGGATTGGGCAACCTTGCGGCACCTTTGTTACAATTTTTACTTGCTACTCATTACAAATTATCTTATCACGAAACTATATATTACCGATAATTTCAGTGCCTGCAGAGAATACCTTACTGAGAACCGCTTGTCATTTCCTTCTGCTCCTCATTGGGTTCGACACACTTACTTATCGAAAGGACTATGATAGATCCCCTATACTTGTGGGTCATCAAGACACTTTTCTGGCGCCGTTGCCGGGGAGTGAAGCACCTTTGGTAAGTGGAATTTGGTAAGGAAAATTTATATAGTGTGCTGAAATTTACTGTCACTTGTCACTATGGAAAGTAATCCTTTGAGGGGATTGTTCGGGGTATCTTCACCTAGACCGGAAACACGAAGAGTTGAACCTCAACCTACTGAACCTACTGAAAATATTTATTATGAAATTCCTTCGGGTATGATAGAGAAACTGCTAGCTAATCCTTATGCAGGAGATGGAATACTACATCCCGATTTGCATCTAATTTATGTGGATGAAGTTTGTGGATTATTTAAGCTTGCAGGTCTGCCCGAGGATCACGTCAAGAAGAAGGTATTTCCTTTATATTTGAAGGAGAAGGCACAGACATGGTATAGGCTATGTGATGATATTGTATCATGGAGCTACAACCGACTGAAAATGGAATTTCATCAGAAGTTCTATCCTATGCATCTAGTTCATCGTGATCAGAATTATATTTATAATGTTTGGCCTCGTGAAGGATAAAGAATCACTCAAGCTTAGGGGAGGCTTAAGTAAATGTTATATTCATGCCCCAATCATGATCTCTCGAGAGAAATTATTATTCAAATTTTTTATGCTCGGCTTTCTCATAATGGTCAATCCATGCTCGATACTTCTTGTGTTGGTTCTTTTATGAAGAAAGATATTGAATTCAAATGGGATTTATTGGAAAGAATTAAATGCAACTCTGAAGATTGGGAATTCGATGAAGGTAAGGAGTCAGGTATAAATCTTAAGTTTGATTGTGTTAAATCCTTCGTGGACACCAATGCGTTTCATGAATTTAGCACTAAATATGGACTTGACTCTGAGATAGTAGCTTCTTTTTGTGAATCTTTGCTACTCATGTTGATCTCCCTAAGGAGAAGTGGTTTAAATATCAGTCTCTCATTAAAGTGAAAGTAATGGAACCTATTAAAGTTGAAGAGAAAATTATTACTTACAATGTTGATCTGGTTATCCCTACTGCTTACATTGAGAAACCACCTTTCCCTGTTGGGATAAAGGAACATGCTAAAGCTTCAATTGTGGTTCATATGAGTTGTATTAGAACGTCTATGCCCCCTGAACAAATCAAAGTTGAACCTAGTATTGCTATGTTTAAATATCTCTTGGTTGATAATATTGATGGGCATGTTATTCATTTCTGTGATGAAGCTGCTCGAATTGCTAGACCTGATACTAAGCATAAACATAGACCGGTTGTTGGCATGCCTGTTGTTTCTGTTAAAATAGAAGATCATTGTTATCATGGATTATGTGATATGGGTGCTAGCGTAACTGCAATTCCCTGTTCCTTATACAAAGAAATCATGCATGATATTGCACCAGTTGAACTAGAGGATATTGATGTTACTATTAGCTCGCTAATAGAGACACTATTGCATCGATAGGGATTGTTAGAGATGTTGAAGTCTTGTGTGGGAAAATAAAGTATCCTACTGATTTTCTTGTTCTTGGTTCCTCACAAGATTATTTTTGTCCCATTATATTTGGTAGACCCTTCTTGAATACTGTTAATGCTAAGATTGATTGTGAGAAAGAAATAGTTACTGTGAGCTTTGGGGATGTGTCTCATGAGTTTAATTTCTCTAAATTTCGTAGACAATCCCATGAAAAGGAATTGCCTAGTAAAGATGAAATTATTGGTCTTGCTTCTATTGCTATGCCTCCTACTAATCCCTTAGAACAATATTTGCTAGACCATGAAAATGATATGCATATGAATGAGAGGAATGAAATAGATGAAATTTTCTTTGAGCAACAGCCTATTTTGAAACACAACTTACCTATTGAAATACTTGGGGATCCTCCTCCACCCAAGGGCGATCCCGTGTTCGAGCTCAAGCAATTACCCGATACGTTGAAATATGCTTATCTTGATGAAAAGGAGATATATCCTGTTATTATTAGTGCTAACCTGTCAAAGCATGAAGAAAAGAGATTATTGAAAACTCTGAGGAAGCACCATGCTGCTATTGGTTATACTCTTGATGATCTTAAGGGCATTAGTCTCACTCTATGCCAGCATAAAATTAATATGGAGCCTGATGCCAAACCAGTTATTGATCACCAATGACGATTGAACCCTAAGATGAAAGAAGTGGTAAGAAAAGAAGTACTAAAGCTTCTGGAGGCAGGTATAATTTATCCTGTTGCTGATAGTAGATGAGTTAGTCCCGTCCATTGTGTCCCTAAGAAGGGAGGTATTACCGCTGTTCCTAATGATAAAAATGAATTGATCCCGCAAAGAATTGTTACACGTTATAGAATGGTAATTGATTCTAGGAAATTAAATAAAGCTACTAAGAAAGATCATTACCCTTTACCTTTTATTGATCAAATGCTAGAAATAGTATCCAAACATACTCAGTTTTGCTTTCTAGATGGTTACTCATGTTTCTCTCAAATACTTGTATCAAGCTAGGATCAAAAAAAAACCACTTTTACTTGCCCTTTCGGTACATTTGCTTATAGACGTATGCCTTTTGGTTGTTGCAATGCACCTGCTACCTTTCAAAGATGTATGATGGCTATTTTCTCTGACTTTTGTGAAAAGATTCTTGAGGTTTTCATGGATGATTTTTCCGTTTACGAAACTTCATTTGATGATTTTTTGAGCAACCTTGATCGAGTTTTGCAGAGATGTGAAGAAACTAATCCTGTCTTAAATTGGGAGAAGTGCCACCTTATGGTTAATGAAGGTATTGTCTTGGGGGCACAAGATCTCTGAAAGAGGTATTGAAGTTCATAAATCTAAAGTTGATGCTATTGAAAAAATGTCGTGCCCTACGGATATCAAAGGTATAAGAACTTTCCTTGGTCATGTTGGTTTCTATAGGAGGTTTATCAAAGATTTCTAGGCCTCTCAGAAACCTTTTGCAAAAAGATGTTCTATTTTTTTTATGATGATTGTGTAGAAGCAATTGAAATTCCAAAGAATGCCTTGATTACCGCACCTATTTTTCAACCACCCGACTGGAACCTACCTTTTGAAATTATGTGTTATGCTAGTGATTATGATGTTGGTGCTGTTCTAGGACAATGAGTCACTAAGAAATTAAATGTTATCCATTATTCTAGTAAGACTCTAGACAGTGCTCAAAGAAACTATGCTACTACTGAAAAGGATTTTTTAGCAGTCGTGTTTGCTTGTGATAAGTTTAGACCTTATATTGTTGATTCCAAAGTAACTGTTCACACCGATCATGCTGCTATTAAGGACCTTATGGATAAGAAAGATGCTAAACCTAGACTTATTAGGTGGGTCCTTCTGCTACAAGAATTTGATTTGCATATCAGAGGGTGCTAATAACCCTGTGGCAGATAACTTGTCTAGGTTAGAAAATGTTCTTGATGACCCACTACCTATTGATGATAGCTTTCCTGATGAACAATTAGCTGTCATGAAGACTTCACATAACGCTCCTTGATATGCCGATTACGCCAACTACATTGTTGCTAAATATATACCTCCTAGTTTCACATACCAACAAAAGAAAAAGTTCTTCTATGATTTAAGGCATTAATTTTGGGATGACCCACATCTTTCTAAAGAAGGAGTAGATGGTATTATTAGATGTTCTGTACCTGAGCATGAACAGGAACAGATAATACGGAAGTGTCACTCCGAAGCCTACGGAGGACATCACGCTGGAGATGGAACCGCACACAAGGTACTACAATTTGGATTTTATTGGCCTACTCTCTCCAAGGATACTCGTAAGTTTGTCTTATCCTGTGATGAATGTCAAAGAATTGGTAATATTAGTAGACGTCAGGAAATGCCTATGAATTACTCTCTTGTTATCGAACCATTTGATGCTTGGGGCTTTGATTATATGGGGCCTTTTCCACAATCTAACGGGTATACTCATATTCTAGTTGCTGTTGATTATGTCACTAAGTGGGTAGAAGCTATTCCAACTAGTAGCACTAATCATAATACTTCTATTAAAATTCTTAAAGAAGTTATTTTCCCTAGATTTGGAGTCCCCAGATATTTGATGACTGATGGTGGTTCACATTTATTCATGGTACTTTCCGTAAATTGCTCGCTAAATATGATGTAATCATAGAGTTGCATCTCCTTATCATCCTCAGTCTAGTGGTCAAATAGAATTGAGCAATAGAGAGATTAAATTGATTTTGCAGAAGACTGTTAATAGATCTACGAAGAATTGGTCTAAGAAACTCGATGATGCATTGTGGGCTTATAGAACTGCTTACAAAAATCCTATGGGTATGTCTCCGTATAAGATCGTTTATGGTAAAGCATGTCATTTACCTCTAGATCTAGAACATAAGGCTTATTGGGCAATCAAAGAGCTCAATTATGATTTCAAACTTGCTAGTGAGAAGAGGTTATTTGACATTAGCTCACTTGATGAATGGAGAACCTAAGCCTACAAGAATGCCAAGTTGTTTAAAGAAAAGGTTAAGAGATGGCATGATAGAAGGATACAAAAGCCTGAATTTAATGTAGGTGATCATGTCTTGCTATACAATTCTCATTTAAGATTTTTTGAAGGAAAACTTCTCTCTAAATGGGAAGGTCCTTACGTCATCGAGGAGGTATACCGTTCCGGTGCCATCAAGATTAACAACGCCGAAGGCACAAACCCGAAGGTGGTGAACGGTCAAAGAATCAAACATTATATCTCAGATGCTCCCATAAATGTTGAAACCAATATCATCAATATCATAACTCCGGAGGAGTACATTAGGGAGACTTACCAGGATGTTTTAGACTCTGAAAAGGAATAGGTATGTGGTATGGTAAGCAAAAAGACTCCAAAACTTTTTCAATGGCAAATTTTATCTGTTTTGGAATATTTAAAAATTAGGAAAAATTAAATTAGTCCGAATAGTGCACGAGGAGGCGACAAGCCTACTGGGCGCGGCCACCCCCCTTGCCGCACCCTTGGGGCTTGTGGCCACCTCGTGCACCACCCGGACTCCGTTTTCTTGTGGCATACTCCTTCGGGTTGGTAAAAATTCATTATATAATCTCCCGAAGGTTTTGATTCTCGTATCACGACAATACCTCCCGTTTTCTTTTTTGAGTTGTTTCCGCAGCAGATTTAGATCAATATGGCGTCCCCAAGTGTTTTGACGGACAAGTTCTCCGAGAAGGTCATCAGTCCCTACCTTGAGGAGGTGCTGCAACACCCGCAAACCATTGAGGTGCTGAGGGGGTGATGCACATCCGTGATGTGGAGGGGCAAAGAAAACTAGAAGCATGGAGACAAGGCTCGAAGCAATGGATCAGCAGGTCTTCAAGTGCCAAGGGATGGTGGAACAGGGACTCAATGCTAATCAGATGATGATCGCGGAGTTTACCCATAAACATAAGCTAGACACCAAGGACGTTGTGGATCACATCTTCAAGCTTTACGAGAGAATCGAGCACCTCCAAGCTCAGATCTACGACCTGCAAAACCAAAACTGTGAGTATGAATACAGATTTAAGAGAATGAGTTTGGCTGCAGATTTGAGGATTCCGAAGACTCGTTCACCTCCAAAGCAAGACAACTAAACACATGGGTATGGGCACTCCCCTTGGCTTGTGCCAAGCTTGGGGGAGGCGCCCCGGTATCGTATCACCATCACATCTTTTGTTTTTGTTTTTATTTTTATTTTCATCATTTTTCCTTAGTTCAGTCCTTTTGGTTATATCTTGATCTAGTAGAATAAAGTTTTCATGTGATGTAGCTTTGAGTCTTTGCTTTATGATTCCTCCTATGTAAGCAAGTCCATGAGTTATATAATAAAAAATGCTTCTGAGTTGAGGGCTTTGCTTGTTTGGTATGGCCTGGATCTTGAGAAAGATGCAGTAGAAAGAAGTATAGAATAAAAGCAAAAGGTACATATGAAAATCTTATGGGGAGTGGTGACTTCACATATAAAAAGTATGTCGATTGAAATCTGTTGTGGGTTGACAAACATAGATGTTGATCATTGGGGAAATTAAAAGGAAGTAATAAAGAAAGAGAGGTTCACATATAAACATATTATCTTGGACATCTTTTATGATTGTGAGCACCCATTAAAATATTATATGTTAAGAAGTTGATGTTGGACAAGGAAGACAACATAATGGTTTATGTCTGCTTATTTTCGAATAGAAGTTATATTGTTATAGATCCCTCAACATGTGTCGCTTGCTTCCACCTCATATCAGCCAAAACTTCTGCACCAAGTAGAAATACTACTTGTGCATCCAAACACCCTTAACCTAGTTTTTCCATGAGAGTCAACCATACCTACCTAAGGAAGAATAAGATCCTTCAAGTAAGTTGTCATCGGTGCAAGCAATAAAAATTGCTCTCTAAATATGTGTGATCTATCAATCTGAGGAAAATAAACTTTATACGAACTTATGATAGGGAAGAAATAAAAGCGACGGACTGCATAATAAAGTTCTCTATCACAAGGGGCAATATAAAGTGACATTCTTTTGCATTAAGAGATTGTGCATCCAATTATAAAAGCGCATGACAACCTCTGCTTCCCTCTGCGAAGGGCCTATCTGTTACTTTTATTTTCTAGTACTTACCTTTATGCAAGAGTCGTGGTGATTTCTATCACCTTCGCTATTTTCGGCTTTATCTTCTGGCAAGTGTCATGTGTTGGGGAATGATCTAGGCCCATATATCCACTCGGAAGTGGATGAGCATGAGTTATTACTGTTGACATTACCCTTGAGGTAAATAGTTGGGAGGCAACACTATAAGCCCCTATCTTTCTCTGTGTCCGATTGAAACTTTGAACTCATAGGTACCTCGTGAGTGTTAGAAATTGTGAAAGACTAAAAGATGATTGAGTATGTGGGTTTGCTTTACAAGATCTTATATTGACTCTTTCCTACGTTATGATAAATTGGAATTGCTTCAATCATTGAGATCATAATTTTCCCGTTCTCAATAGAGTTCTTGATTCATACTTTGCCATTGTGAATGAATTATTACTTTATCATAAGAAATTATATGTCAATATATGTTGCTGTTCTAAAGATAACCATGATTCCTTCATGTCCGTATTTTGTTTTATCGACACCTCTATCTCTAAACATGTGGGCATATTTATTGATTTCAGCTTCTGCCTCAAGACAAGCGAGGTCTAAGCTTGGGGGAGTTGATACGTCCATTTTTCATCATGATTTTATATTGATATTTACTGCATTATGGGCTGTTATTACACATTTTGGTACAATACTTATGCCTTTGCTCTCTTATTTTACAAGGTTTACATGAAGAGGGAGAATGCCGGTAGCTGAAGTTTTGGACTGGAAAAGGAGAAAATTTGAGATACCTATTTTGCACAACTCCAAAAGTCCTGAAAATCTATGGTGAATTATTTTCGAATATATAAAAAATACTAGGGGAAAGAAATACACCAGGGGGACCACCAGGGAGCCACAAGCCTGCTAGGCACGGCCACCTCCCTGGCCACGCCTAGCGAGCTTGTGGCCCACCTGGCAGCCCTTCGGTGCCCATCTTATTCTATATTTAGGGTTTCGTCCTGGAAAAAATCATATCAGACCTTTCGGGATGAAGCGCAGCAGTTTCAAGGTAGAACTTGGATAGAACCAATCTAGAGCTTTGGCAGGGAGATCCTGCTGGTGAAACTTCCCTCTGGGAGGGGGAAATCAAAGCCATCGTCATCACCAACGATCCCCTCATCGAGAGGGATCAATCTTCATCAAAATCTTCATTAGCACCATCTCCTCTCCAAACCCTAGTTCATCTCTTGTATCCGATATTTGTCTCAAAACCTCAGATTGGTACATGTGGGTTGCTAGTAGTGTTGATTACTCCTTGTAGTTGATGCTAGTTGGTTTACTTGGCGGAAGATTATATGTTCAGATCCTTGATCATCACTTATACTCCTCTGATTTTGAACATGAATATGCTTTATGAGTATTTACGTTTGTTCCCGAGGACATGTGATAAGTCTTGTTATAAGTAATCATGTGAATTTGGTATTCGTTCGATATTTTGATGAGATGTATGTTGTCTCTCCTCTAGTGGTGTTATGTGAACGTCGACTACATAACACTTCACCATTGTTTGGGCCTAGAGGAAGGCATTGGTAAGTAATAAGTAGATGATGGGTTGCTACAGTGACAGAAGCTTAAACCCTAGTTTATGTGTTGCTTCGTAAGGGGCTGATTTGGATCCACATGTTTCATGCTATGGTTAGATTTATCTTAATTCTTCTTTCGTAGTTGCGGATGCTTGCGGGAGGGGTTAATCATAAGTGGGAGGCTCGTCCAAGTAAGGACAGCACCCAAGCACCGGTCCACCCACATGTCAAATTATCAAAGTAGCGAACGCGAATCAAATGAGCATGATGAAAACTAGCTTGACATAAATTCCCATGTGTCCTCGGGAGCGTTTTGCTTTATATAAGAGTTTGTCCAGGATTATCCTTTGCTATAAAAAGGATTGGGCCACCTTGCTGCACCTTTGTTACAATTGTTACTTGCCACCCGTTACAAATTATCTCATCACGAAACTATCGGTTACCGATAATTTCAGTGCTTGCAGAGAATACCTTACCGAGAACCGCTTGTCATTTCCTTCTGCTCTTCGTTGGGTTCGATGCTCTTACTTATCGAAAGGACCATGATAGATCTCCTATACTTGTGGGTCATCAACTCGCTCAACTGACCGACCCAGCACCGGGCCCACACGGTCACACTTGGGAAGTCCGTTATGACCCACGCTCGCTGGGAATCTGGCCCGAGTCACTGGGGATGCGGGAGCTGGCCTCAGACTCCGGTGGGGACCGGTGGGGTGTACTGGCCACGAGAGAGGGGCATCGCCTCGCTCCTCCCAGTACATCCACCGAGCCTAGGGAGGAGGACCGGAGGCTTGACTACGCCGGCGCCCGGGGGCTCGACCAACTCTACAACGACCATGTTGACGAGCACCCGGGCCGCGAAGGGAGCAACGTCGGCTACCATAGCAACATGAGGAGCGTCCGCGACCTCCCGAGCGGCTCTCGTTTGGGCTGGTATGCACAGCCTCGCGAGGGAGGCTTGCGGGGTTGGTCTCGCGAGCACGCCCGGCGTTGGCAGCCTCGTGAGGCACACCCATTGGTAGGGAGCTACCCTGAGCAGACATTTGGCTTTGGGGACCGGGGTCGCCTGTCTAGGGATGGATGGTGGAACACACACCCATGTCCCTAGGTCGGATGACCCATCCTGGAGACGGAGGGTGGAACACACACCCATGTCCCCGGGGCGCGTGACGCCCGCTTGGAGACAGAGGGTGGAACACACGCCCATGTCTCCGGATCGGGCTTCGTTCTATCACCAGTGGGGGATCACGTACTCGCCCATGTTCCCAGGCCCAGCTCGGCCTTCTCGGGGATGGGGGCTCGGATACTTGCACGGGGACCCCGGGTGCCCCAGCGAGGCGCGTTGGGGCACAACCTTGAGAGTGAGCCTCACGCATAGCGGAAGGGCCTCACCGGGCCCGGCTCGCAGCACAGGGGCAGCGCCATCACCACGACGACGGCATCCGACCAAGGGGTCTAGAATGCCCAAGGCCCTCTCCCAGAGAGGGCCTTCCCATCAGAGAGCATGGGGGCTCCTCCTACGCTTGAGGGCCCGTTCATAGCCGACCCTACTTAGCCATGCCAAGCTTGGGGGCTGGAACTGGGCTTCATGTCCGAGGGGCATGGAGCTCCTTGTAGAGCCCCAGGACCAACCCATGACACTCTCACGTAATAATGAGTGGGTTGTATACGCCCGGAGCCCCCCAAGGACACGGAGGGGTTCCTTCCCACGCCCAAGTGTAAGCCCCATGCTCCGTGATGGTGGACAACACTGCCCTCCAATGGCTATGCCCATGCAACATGGATGCTCTATGCTCCGCGCTCGGGGAAGACCAAGATGAAGACTAGCATAGGTGCAGGATGCGGCTGTTGCTTGCTCCTTTTTTTATTCGAATTTGTTGCCTTTGGGAATCCTTTTTGTATTCGAACTCGCTGCCTTTTGGGAATGAAATTTGGTGTTTTTGCGTTTTTTTTCTTCTGGAGGGAAGGGGTGTCACTTTCTTTGGTAACAATTTTCGTTTTGTGCCTCGCTTTCTTTAGGTCAAGCACTTGCATGTTTCTCTCCCCCTCGCACCCCGCGAGCGGGGGCTATGGTACACGGTGCATGCACCTTGCCAAGGTCTTGGCGCACTGGTCCTTGCGGGGCGCTCTCGAGTGAGTTAGCAGGCGTGTGTCATTGTATATTCGCTCGGGGGATCCGCCGCCACCCAACACGCCACCTTCAAGCCTCTGGAGGCTCGCACCTTCGGGGGTAGGAAACAAAAATTTTGGGAGCCGCTTGAGCGTCAAGGGGGGCTCCTCAGCAACGTATCTCGGGAGCCTTACTGGTCACATAGCCACTCGCCCCTTGGTGTCATCCTAGCGATCCGGTCGTCCCAAGGGTGTCGAGGCCTCACCCCGTAGTCACGTCCTGGTAAGTCGGACGCCCCTTACGGTGGTTGAGGAATGTGCGGGACTGGGACCTGCCGACGTAAAGCATTGCTTGAGTGTCAAGGGGGGCTCCTGAGCAACGCGCCTAAGGAGCCTTACCGGTCATATAGCCCTTCGCCCCCTTGTGTCGTCCTCAGTGATCCGGACACCCCAAGGGTGTTGAGGCCTCACCACGTAGTCGCGTCCTGGTGATCTGGACGCCCCTTACGGCGGCGAGGAATGTGCAGGACAGGGGCCCGCCAACATAGAGTGCCGAAATGGCTCCCAACCTGGTTCACTCGTGAGAAGAAGAAGCCCCCCAGGACATCCGGACTCCCAAAGCGCCACTGCCAAGCCTCCTCGAAGCCTGCCACAAGCGTGTCAAGCTAAGTACCGTAATCACGACCAGCAGGAGGTCTTAATTAACAATAACACAAGGACCATGACACATGATAAGAGTGCTAATAAAAGGGGGCGAATGCCGAAATTCATTACACGTCCATAGGGATCCCCTTGATTCTTTGATTGCGGGAAAGGGAGAAGAGGACGAGAAAGAAAGTGAGGAAGCCCACTCGAGGGCTGACACCTCAGGAGCCCTAGCTTCAGCGCACAAGCACTCAGTCGGAGCCCTCCTCTTCCTTGATGGGTCGTGAAGGCGTGTCGGTGTGGTCACTTCTTGAGCAAAGGAGCAACGCCGCGGCGGCTGGCTACCCCTTGAGGTCTGGGCACGCTGGCATGATGGCGCGTCGTAGCTACTGTCACTGCTGTCGCTCGGGCTCTCCTCGGAGGGCGTGTCGTTGCTGCTGGACACGTGAAGCCCATCGTCAAGGGTAAGCTCATCTCCAAGGTCGCCGTGGTCGTCGCCTTCCAGGCAACACCCCAAGCGCTTGTCGTCTCCCCCAAAGATCTTGACGAAGAGCATCGTCGTCCAGTCATACTTGAAGTGAAGGATGAACCACCCTCCAAGCCATGGGTGCGGGCAAACGTCTGCCACCCGCGTGGCTGCGTTGGAGCAGCCGTCAGCCTGCAGCCATAGGCTAGCAGGCCCCTTGGCCGACAGCGCCTCCGCGAAGAAGCGTGTGAGTAGAAACGAAGCGGTCGCCAGCCTCTCCGCCCACACCACAAACTCCTGGGCCGCATCGTCCGAGTGAAGCCGTAGACGGGGTGGTCGGGCGGCCACCGCCAGCTTCCCTCCTCGGGCGCCGCTGCCGTGACTACTACGGCCGCCCGCACAGGATGGAGGCTCCCTGCGGCTACTGAAGGTAACCCCGGGCCATGTTGGAGCACGCGTGCACCCACGGGGAACCGCCACCGGCATCATGGTACATTTCTGGGGACGACTACAGCTCCTCCTGGGCGGTGGCGAGGCGGGGCCCTCCTTAGAGGCCTTCACTTTCTCCGCGGCAAAGAACTTCCTCACTAGTGCCATGACTGGGGGAACAACAGCTTGAAGATTGGGAGGAAAAGCAGATGAAGATGTGCTAAGGGTTTTCTTGCCCTTGCCAACTTATATATGACCAAGGGCCAACCAGCACCCCTAGCATCTTGGGCAATGATGGCGTCGCTACGCGCCCCAGCCCTTGTCAGTCGGGGTGTCGTGGGGAGTGCATGCGTTATGCACTCCTCGGGTGCCGCGGGGTGCTACCTATTGAGCTCGCATTAGTTTTCCCTTGAAGAGGAAAGGGTGATGCAGAAAAGTAGATAAGTATTTCCCTCAGTTGTTGAGAACCAAGGTATCAATCCAATGAGAGGAACAAGCAAGTCACCAATGGATGCAACTACACAAACAATCAATCTCTTGCACCCAACACTATAAAGGGGTTGTCAATCCCTTCATGATTATGTGCAAGGATTAATGAGAACAAAAAAAAGGTAAATAAATTGCAGCAAAGTACTTTTGGTTTATAGATTTGAAAGTATATTATGGAAAGTAGACCCGGGGGCCATAGGTTTCACTAGAGGCTTCTCTCTCGAAGGAAAATATCATGATGGGTAAACAAATTATTGTCAAGCAATTGATAGAAAAGCGAATAATCATGTAGTTATCCAAGACAATTATCATGCATATAGGCATCACGTCTGTATCAAGTAGACTGAAATGATTCTCCTTCTACTACTATTACTCCACACATCGACCAACTCCTGCCGCATCTAGAGTATTAAGTTCATGAAGAACAAAGTAACGCATTAAGAAAGATGACATGATGTAGAGGGATAAACTCAAGCAATATGATGAAGAACCCATCTTGTTACCCTTGATGGCAACAATATAATACGTGCCTCGCTACCCCAACTATGTCACTAGGTGACGACACCGCAAGATTGAACCCAAAACCAAGCACTTCTCCCATTGCAAGAATTACCAATCTAGTTGGCCAAACCAAACCAATAACTCGAAGAGACTTACAAGGACATGAAATCATGCAAATAAGAATTCAGAGGATATTCAAATAAGATTCATGGATAATCTGAACATAAACTCACAATTCATCGGATCTTGACAAACACACCACAAAAGAGGGTTACATCGGACAGATCTCCATGAAGATCATGAAGAACATGGTATTCAAGATCAAAGAGACAGAAGAAGCCATCTAGCTACTAGCTATGGACCCGTAGGTCTGTGGTGGACTACTCACGCATCATTGGAGGGGCGATAGAGTTGATGTAGATGCCCTCCGTGATCGAAACCCCCTCCGATAGATTACCGGAAAAGGATCCAAGATTGGATCTCTCGGGAACGGAGGCTTCTGGCAGCGAAAAAGTATTTGCATGGCTCGTTCTAATGTTGGGGGAATATTTGGGAAATTATAGGCCAAATATTAGGGTTAGGAGACCTGCCGGGAGACGACAAGCCTGCTAGGCGCAGCCAGGGGGGCTCGCGGCTAGCTGGCTTGTGACCTCCTGGCACAAGTCCTGGCGTGCACTCCAAGCCTGGTTGATTTGTTTCCTTCCAAAAAAATTTGTTCTGAAGATTTTATTTCGTTTGGACTCCGTTTAATATTCAATATCTGCAAAACTCAAAAACAAGGAAAAAAAGAAACTTGCACTAGGCTCTAGATTAATAGTTTAGTCCCAAAAATAATATAAAATTGCATCTTAATGCATATAAAACATCCAAAACAGATAATATAATAGCATGCCATCGTCAAAAATTATAGATACATTCGAGACGTATCATGATGCAGGCCCGGTTGGCGTGTAGCTATGCCCCACGTCAGTTCATCGGCCCCCGAAGGGTCACATCCCCATGGACCAAAGGCAGGAGCACATAGAGTAAAATTGCCTAACTCAAGAGATATAAGTGAAGAACATAGAGCATTCTAACAAATTCACGATTCAATGTGTATCTATCAAAAGATGTGTCATCAAGTATGATTGTGGAAAACTAACAAGCAAAGACGCATATCATACAAGACGCTCCAAGCTAAACACATATCACATGGTGAATAAAAATATAGCCTCAAGTAAATTTACCGATGGATTGAAGACGAAAGAGGGGATGCCTTACGGGGCATCCCCAAGCTTAGGATCTTTGGCACCATTGAATATGACTTGGGGTTCCTTGGGCATCCCCAAGCTTAGGCTCTTTTCACTCCTTATTCCATAGTCCATCAAATCTATACCAAAAACTTGAAAACTTCACAACACAAAACTTAACAGAAGACTCGTGAGATCCGTTAGTATAAGAAAATAAATCACCACTTTAGGTGCTATTGTGAACTCATTATTTATTTATATTGGTGTTATACCTACTGTATTCCAACTTCTCCATGGTTCATACCCCATTATACAACCCAAAGATTCATCAAAATAGGCAAACAACTCAAAGAAAACATAATCTGTCAAAAACAGAACAGTCTGTAGCAATCTGGAAACTACGTATACTTATGTAACTCACAAAATTAGGAAAAATTAGGAAAATCTGGGAAATTTATATATCTATCTTTTTCAAAAATTTCAGACTCATTCGCCGCTCTGAAAAAAATTGAAAATTCATGGACTGAGCGCAAAAGTTTCTGTTTTTCAGCAGGATCAAATCAACAACTATCATAGATCACCCCAAAGGTTTTACTTGGCTCAAACACTAATTAAAACACCAAAACACAATTAATACAGAATTAATAATGTGGTAAACACTCAAAAACAGAAAAAAAACAGAACATGAAAATAAAATTGGGTTGCCTCCCAGCAAGCGCTATTGTTTAACGCCCCTAGCTAGGCATAATGATTTCAATGATGCTCACATAAAAAGTAGTAATTGAAATATACAAGAAAGCATCATGAATCTCGTGACAAACACATTAATTCTAAACCACTTCCTATTCATAGGGATTTTTTGAGCAAACAATTTATGGGAACAAGAATCACTTAGCATATGAAGGCAAAACAAGCATAACATCAAAACTTTGAACACATAGAGAGGAAACTTGATATTATTGCCATTCCTACAAGCATATGTTCCCCCCTCATAATAAATTTTAGTATCATAATGAATTAATTCAACAATATAACTATCACATAAATCATTCTTTTCATGATGCACAAGCATGCAATCATCATAATAAATTTGCCCATCAAAACTTTGGGAACAAAAAATATCATCTTCATGAAACATAGAATACCCAAGCTTATGGCTTTGAATATCATTAGCATCATGTATATTTATAGAATTCATAGTAGAAACATTGCAATCATGCTTTTCAATCAAGGATCTATCATGAATGACCTCATAAATTTCTTCTTTCAACACTTCATCAAAATTTTCAGATTCATGATTTTCAAACAAAAGTTCATAGAGATAATCTAGTGAACTCAACTCACCAGGAATTGGTTCATCATAATTTGGTCTCTTGAAAAGATTAGCAAGTGGATGAGAATCCATATCAATAGATTTTTAGCAAGCGAAGATGCAAGCAAATAGAAGGCACATAGCAACACAAGCAAACATAGCAACGAAAAGGCGACCGGAAGAAGGGCGAATAAAAAGGCAAATATTTTTGGTATTATCTGAAGATTGTTTTAGAAGTGGGGGAGAGGAAAATGAGAGGTAAAAGGCAAATAATGTAAATTTAAGAGATGAGTTTGTGATGGGTACTTGGTAGGCTTGATGTGTATCCTCCCCGGCAACGGCGCCAGAAATCCTTCTTGCTACCTCTTGAGCTTGCGTTGGTTTTCCCTTGAAGAGGAAAGAGTGATGAAGCGAAGTAGATAAGTATTTACCTAAGTTGTTGAGAACAAAGGTATCAATCCAGTAGGAGGAACAAGCAAGTCACCAATGGATACACCTACACAAACAATCAAACTCTTGCACCCAACGCAATAAAGGGGTTGTCAATCCCTTGACGATTATTTGCAAGGATTAGATCCGATAAAGATAGATGTAAACGACGAAGGAAAGTAAAAGGTAAATAAATTGCAGCAAAGTATTTTTGGTATTTTTTATTTATAGATCTGAAAGTATATTATGTAAAGTAGACCCGGGGGCCATTCGTTTCACTAGAGGCTTCTCTCTCGAAGGAAAATATCATGATGGGTAAGCAAATTACTGTCAAGCAATTGATAGAGAAGCGAATAATCATGTAGTTATCCAAGGCAATGATCATGCATATAGGCATCATGTCCGTATCAAGTAGACTGAAACGATTCTGCATCTACTACTATTACTCCACACATCGACCGACTCCTGCCTGCATCTAGAGTATTAAGTTCATGAAGAATAGAGTAACGCATTAAGAAAGATGACATGATGTAGAGGGATAAACTCAAGCAATGGGATGAAGACCCCATCTTGTTACCCTTGATGGCAACAATACAATACATGCCTTGCTACCCCTACTATGTCACTAGGTGACGACACCGCAAGATTGAACCCAAAACCAAGCACTTCTCCCATTGCAAGAATTACCAATCTAGCTGGCCAAACCAAACCAATAACTCGAAGAGACTTACAAGGATATGAAATCATGCAAATAAGAATTCAGAGGACATTCAAATAAGATTCATGGATAATCTGAACATAAACTCACAATTCATTGGATCTTGACAAACACACCACAAAAGAGGGTTACATCGGATAGATCTCCAGGAAGATCATGAAGAACATGGTATTCAAGATCAAAGAGAGAGAAGAAGCCATCTAGATACTAGCTATGGACCCGTAGGTCTGTGGTGGACTACTCACGCATCATCGGAGGGGCAATAGAGTTGATGTAGATGCCCTCCGTGATCGAAACCCACTCCGGTAGATTCCCGGAAAAGGATCCAAGATTGAATCTCTTGGGAACGGAGGCTTCTGCCAGTGGAAAAGTATTTGCGTGGATCGTTCTGATGTTGGGGGGATATTTGGGAATTTATAGGCCAAAGATTAGGGTTAGGAGACCTGTCGGGAGACGACAAGCCTGCTAGGCGCAGGCAGGGGGTCGCTCCTAGCAGGATTGTGACCTCGTGGCACAAGTCGTGGCATGCACTTCAAGCTTGGTTGATTTGTTTCCTTCCAGAAAAATTCCTTCCGAAGGTTTTATTCCGTTTGGACTCCGTTTAATATTACATATCTGCAAAACTCAAAAACAAGAAAAAAACAGAAACTTGCACTAGGCTCTAGATTAATAGGTTAGTCCCAAAAATTATATAAATAGCATATTAATGCATATAAAACATCCAAAACAGATAATATAATAGCATGTCATCATCAAAAATTATAGATACATTGGAGACATAGCACGGGGCAGGCCCGCTTTGTGTGTAGCTCTACCCCACGTCAGTTCATCAACCCCCGAAGGGTCACATCCACATGGACCAAAGGGAGAAGGCCGAGGGAGCAGCCGCATTCAAGGAAAGGTAATGATGTCCGGTGCAGCGCGCAGGCATCACATCAGTTTGACCTGGGAGGTCCTGACATCCTCGGGAGTGGAGGCGTCGTCCCCTGGGCAGGCGACGCGTTTTGAGCCTGGCCCGCATGCGTTTTGGGCCCGCGACGCTTCAGTCCGTCCTCAATGGCTTTGCCCAGAGGCCAGCTCGAGCACACCTTGGGCCCGGGGGCTACTGTCGGTGTTCTGGAAATGAGAGTACCCAGACCTGCCTGCATGCGGCCCAGGGCGTGGCCTGCCTCGTCGGCCAAGCACGGTTGGCACGGCCCCACTCAAGACAAGGCCAACACGAGAGCCCTAGGATCGCAAGGGAAAAAACACCAAGACCTGCGAGGAATGGGCCTCCTTAGGCCCCCTCCAAAGCGGTGGATATCTCTATGCAGCTCTTGGCCTCAAGAGTCCAAGGATGACGCGAGGTGGGACAGACGGGCGCCAGCGCGCCAGGCGGTACAGTTTCCCCTTTGGTGCAAAGGGGGCAAGGACGCACGCGGGTTCCTAAAGCACCACCCAAAGGTTTCCATTCCGGTGCAACAAGACCACAACCACGAGCCCTGCAGGACGGGTGTCATCATCGAGCCCACCTCTGCATCATCGGCAGCTACTTTGCAGGCGAAGACCACCTTTCGTCAGGATAAAGATGTACTCCTACCCTCCTTCGAATTTGGCCGTTGTGGGATCCCCTCCCGCCATAGCAATAAGGGAAGAGGACCCGGGGCGCTATAAATAGAGGCTAGGCTGCATCGTAGAGAGGGGGAACGAAACAGAGAGACAAGAGAAGAGACCAAAGCCACCAGAGCGCCCTCGCGAGGCAACCCACCACTATACCAGTTCATCCACAAACCTCCTCATGAGGCAATCCACCAAAGCAGTAGTAGGGTTTTACGCTTCGTAGCGGCCCGAACCTAGGTAAATCATCGTGTGCAATCTTCTTCCTCTTCATCGTGCAAGTTCGTCGTCAAAGTCAATGGGTGGTGAGATAGGTGGGGTGAGGCTATTGGGGATCTTTGCACACATCCTTTTGTTCGAACTTATTTGGGTTTTGCGGAGCCCGAGATCCCACAGTTACCAAACAAACGTGCATCACGTAGAGCAATAAAAACAACACGTAAATGTTCCTCCAATGATATGATATAAATTAGGATGTCATCAAAATAGACTACCACAAATCGTCCAATGAAAGCACGTAAAACCTCATTCATTAATCTCATGAAAGTGCTAGGTGCATTAGTTAACCCAAAAGGCATGACTAACCACTCATATAATCCAAACTTAGTTTTAAATGATGTTTTCCATTCATCTCCCAATTTCATACGAATTTGATGGTATCCACTACGCAAATTAACTTTGGAGAAAAATGTAGAGCCACGTAATTCATTAAGCATATCATCTAGCGTAGGAATATGATGGCGATAACGAATAGTAATATTATTAATGCCTCTACAATCAACACACATACGTGATGTACCATCCTTTTTTGGCACTAGAATAATAGGAACAACACAAGGACTAGGAGATTCATGTATATAAACTTTAGGGCTGGATTAACGAGCTGCTCGACTCGTTATCATTAAGCTCATTATCGTTAAGCTCGTTATCACTAAGCTCGTTAATATTAATGATCTAAAACCTATGTTCAGCTCGGTTCATTAAGAGCTCATTACGCTCATGAGCGTTCACGACTGATCGTTAAGGTAATAAACAACATAGAAGAATCCCATGATCCCGTTAAAATTTCACAACGGCATATATTACACAAAAGAATCCCATGATCCCATAAAATCCCTGCTTGGCTCATGGTTGACTGAAGTGCAGGTATAGGTCGCCGTCGTAGTTGACTCCAGGTCTCCAGGCGCTGGCGGGTGGTTGCTCCTACGGATAATAGGAAGTACGGCTGCGGCAAGGACAAGTGCTGAATTGGGTTGGGGTGTCACGCGCCTAGGCCCCCAGGCACCACGTTATTTAGTGGGCTGCTAGTGGTTCAGGTAAAACACTACTGGATTTACTAAAGAAATAAAAAGTCGTACTATTGGAAATTATCGAGCTAAACGAGTTATGTCACGAAACTCGTTTGCTGAATCATTAAGCTCGTTAATCTTAACAAGCAAAAAACATTGTCCAGCTTGGTTCATTAAGTAACGAGCACGAGCCAAAATGAGTCGAACGGTAATTGTTGAACTGCTCCTATACTTGACGCAAAATCTCCTTCGTCTCCTCTGGATTGGTATGGTATGGTGCACGGTTGTGTAGCGAAGCACCGGGAATTAAGTTAATATGATGCTCAATCCCTCTAATAGGCGGTAATTGTGACACCCTGGATTTGATGCTATAGTAATCCTTGTAATCAAGCTACAATAACCCGAGGATTATGCTAATTCATTTTGCTAATCCGATTGTGATCTCTCTTGGAATCAACCCTGATTGAAATTCCTTATAATTCAAAATTCATTTCAAAAGCGGATTTAGAAGTTTTGCAAACTTCAAAATAAAAATCATGCTTAGATGTAAATATTCCCCGAGCTATTATAAAATTGTAACCAACAATTTATCATGTGATTAGGTGTCTCAAAACTATTTTAACACATGACAAAACAATTATTAAATGACTTTTTGGATTATAATATTTTTCTAATGTTTTCAAAAGGCCTTCAAAATTATTGTGACAGTGTCAATTACTGTTTTTACAAATATTGGGTCAGGTGGACTATTTTTATAAAGGTAATTTATAAATGAAACAAATAAAGACACAAAAGTAAATAAAATAAAAAGGATTAAAAGAAATAGAACTAACAAAAAATAAAAATAAAGGAGAAGCCCCCCCGGGCCTTGGCCCATTCGGCCCTTAGCAAACCGGCCCACCCCGATGGTATAACCACCTCACTCCCCCACCAACACCCCTATCCCCACTCGCTCCCCCAACCTCCCCCGATCTGGATTGGGATCGGCATTGATCCTGCGCCACCTCCCGCGCCTCGAACACCGCCGCCCTGTCGTCGCCCTTCCCCGACCGTTGGCCCTCTCCCCGGTGCCCCACCAACGCCGCACCATCGCGTCACCTCGCCAACCGTCGCCCTCCCTTGCGCACACTGCCAACCGCCTCCCCTTCCTCCCGTTGGGCCTCCGAGCTCCTACCCCCCTTTCCTTAGCCCTGCCGCACGCCCCCGTCGAACCCTACTCGCCGGCGTGTGCTCGCATTGCCCCCTCGCGCAGCCCCGCCCATGCCTGCTTGCCGCGCCCGTCGCCCCCCTCATTGCGCCACCCCCTCGCGCCCCGCGCATGGTCCCACTCCGGCCCCGCCTCCGCTCACCGCTCCATGCGCACCCCTGCCCATGCTCACCGCCGCGCTCGCCGCGGTTCCGCTGCAGCTCCCGCAGCGCCGCTGCCCCCACCCTGTTGTGCCTCCCTCCCGTCGCTCCCCTCGCCAATGCGTCGCTATGCGTCGGGCTTGCCGTCCTTCCTGCCGCGATGCCTTGGTCGGCGCCTGGGCGCCGGTGCCGGCCCTGCCGGCGACCGGTAGCCGAGGGGCTCATCCCTACCCTAAGCCGATTCGGTTAGTGGGGTTAAGCCCCCACTAACACCGTCCCTTAGCCATTTATAGTGGGGCCCACGCCCCCCTAAAAAAGAAATAAATAAATAAATATAGAAATATATATATATATAATATATGATTATTTAGTTAGTTAATTAATTAATTAATTAGATAATACAAATTAATTAGATAATTAATTAATTAGTGTAATTAAGATTAATTAGCTTAATTAATATATTGATTAACTTAATAGCCTATGACATGTGGGCCCAACCCAACTAACACTTATTAAAATTGTTTAATTAATTATGTTAATTAATTTAATCTAAACAGTGAATGACACGTGGGTCCCACCCCCTAATTAACCTAATTAATGTTAATTAAACTATAATTAATTCTATGAGAATGACATGTGGAGCCCACTTGTAAGGTTTGACCAGTCAACTGAGATTGTTGACTGCTGATGTCAGCATGACATCATGCTGATGTCATAATTCTATTTTTAAAATAAAATAATCTATTTTAATTTCGGAATATTATTAAAACTTAAAAATCAATATAAAATAAACCGTAAGTCGGATGAAAATATTTTTATACATGAAAGTTGATCAGAAAAATCCCACGAATCCGAATACGTAGTATGTTCATCTGTCACGTGCTCCTATCATAACGAACATGGAACTTTTCCATCGAATTCGTTTGTCCGGTAAAAGCCAGATACTCGGGAAGTATCATCGGATATTCTGCCGCTCCGTCCGTGACGTGTGATGATGCGTTAGTGCATGCCTAGCTCTGTATATTACCATGTCATTCATCGTGTTGCATTTGTCTGCTTTATATTTTTTATTTCTCCCCCCTCTTCTTATCGGTAGACCCCAAGACTGACGTTGCTACCGGTTGCGACTACACCATTGATGATCAGGCCTTTGTAGCAGAGCAGCAAGGCAAGAAACCCCCTTGATCTTTTCGATATCGCCCAGTTCTCTTCTCCCTCATGCTTGCATTAGTCTTTGCTACTGTTATAAATAACTCCTATTCAGATACATAGCCTATTTTTGATAAACTGCTACTGTACCTACTGCTTTAATAAACGGCATATCATAGGTTGATTAGTGACCCCTGTGACCCCTTAGTCTTAGTTGCCCCGCTTTAATTATCAGTTACTCGATCATCATGATCGACGAGCCAGGCCCGACACATCACCACATACCCCCCTTAGTTGTGCGACTTTGTAGAACTACTATTGAGTACCAAGGGTGACACCTCGTGAAGTACTCATGATGTTAGCTCTGTAGTGTAGTTAGTCGGTCGTGGTAAACATAGGGTGATACCTCTCTGCCACTCCCGATGTCGACTCTATCGTACAACCCCCTCAAGTGTGGGACCCCTGAGGGTGATTCTTCTAAGTCCACCTTGATATCAAGCGGAAACCTTTGAGGGTGAATCCTTAGGTCCCTCGTTGATGTCTTATACACGGTTACTATGACTTGGTTACAGAAAGATGTTGGTGATAGGGTCGGCCCTGAGGGGTACCCCATGGTTTGATGACGACAAGGCGTGGCCAGGCAGGTGAGGCCCTTGCCACAAGACCTCAAGACAGGACCAACAGTAGGATAGGAGGTTTCCAGGTCACCTCTGTCGGTCCGTGTTATGTTTTTGCTAGACTTCTTAAGGCAAAACTTGTTTAACTTATGTCTGTACTCAGATATCATTTGTTTCCTCTAACTCATGCTTGTTGAGATTTGTATTCGAGCCCTCGAGGTCCCTGGCTTGTAATGTGAAGTTGTATGACTTTTATTTGTGTCTTGAGTTGTGTTGTGATATTGATTAGTGAGTCCTTAATCTTGGTCGTACGCATTTGCGTGTATGATTAGCGTACGGTCAAATTGGGGGGGTCACAGTAATCCCGGTGGCACGTCTTGTCGAAAGACGTCGCCAAACTCCTGCAAAATGTCAATAACGGTAGGAGGCAAAGAGGGAGGCATGTCCTTGAATGAAAATAATACCTCTTTGCATACGAAAGCATAGAAAACAGATGTAGTAACATCCAAATCAGTAATATCATATTTATTAGCAAGTAAACATCCACTCTTCAATTTTATTTCATATCTAACACTAGATGATGGTTTATTAGGCTTATGGTGTTGCTCAAATTCCTTTGCTACAATCTGATTTTCACTCTTGTTTAGCTCATGTTTTGCTTTACAAGCTCTATCAATGCCATCTTTCATAATATGTTTAGGAGACATAGGAAGCAAAGTTATATTTCGATCCTTATGAACAAGAGTATACTGATTTGTCCTACCATGGTGTACATAATTTTTTATCAAATTGCCATGGTCTAACAAGTAAAACGGAACATGCTTGCATGGGTACCACATCACAATCAATATAATCAGAATATGTAACTTTACAAAAAAAAGGGGGCTCCCGCGATCGCAAAGGCGGTCTGGCGGCGACGGAGTATAGGTGGGAGTGAGATAGCGGCTCCTTCACCGGTGGCCCCTCCAGGGGAAGATGGCCTCCTTCGTGGAGAGATCATCAATGGGAGTCTCTTCAGCGCACGGGAATGGGAAGAATTTTGTGCGAAATCGCAGCGGATTGTCCGCCGGGCAATGTATCGGAGGCGCTGCCTGGAGCAATCAAGAAGGAGATCGAAGGAGATCTTTAGCAAATTGGAAGGTGAGATCCTCTCTGATCCATTCGGGGAAGGTTTGATCTGGTTGCCTAGGATTAAGGACGCAATGATCCCAACGGTGTCGGAGAGGCAGATTTTAGGGGAGTCTACCGCGACAGTAATGGGGGATTTGGATGGGCCGCCCTTGATTGTGGTAGGGATTTTAACGAGAATAGAAACCAGAGAGCGGATTCAATGGGAAGAGGTTGTCTCAGCAGATCATCCTATTGATACCGTCGATTTTCAGTTCATGGGAGGCAATAGAGTGATTCCCATGGGGATGTTCAGGAAACTGCAGCATTATGGGCATTCTTCAGTTGGCAACAACATTAATTTGGGGTTAAAGGCAGCAAGGTGTGGGGATTCAGAGTACTATATTGGTGGTAATCGGGAGGGGTTCTGGCTCTCACATAGTTCATCAGAACAGAGATTCCTGCACACTTCATCCTCTCCTGCGGCTGCGAAACCAGGGGAGAGTGCCATGGCAAAGCGAGGTGTGGAAAAGGAGAGGCTGGTGGAGGTGGCTCAGGGTAGAATGGCGACCTTGATAGGGGCGACGGCCTCGGCGGAGGGGGTGTGATCCTCGCTAGCAAAGATCGGGGCGGGAACCTCCCTGTCTTTGGTTACTCCTGAATACCATGGCAGGGCGGCCCCGAGGATCCCTAGAGGCCATGGGTCCCCTCTAATCATCAACATAGAGGCCATCTGGTTGTCGTCCACCTCCTATGGCACCGAAATCAACAACAATGCCAAGGCCATGGACGTTGTTAGGGTGGCCAAGGCTATAAATGGTCTTACGGTTTCCGATAAGGGAGCTGCTGATCGTGTCTTGACGGCTACCGCGGCAACGATGGCGCCGGACCAACCCATCCAACCGCTCGGCCGGGAGGGCCGGGTCCAGGGGATGCCTATGATCACTTGATTCGGTGCCAAGCCTGGTCATGAGGATCGGGCGACCGTGCCAGCTGTTATTGCTACACTAGGACAAGAGAGCCTGGGTTTGGTGACATTGGAGGAAACCAGGAGGGTGCAAAGTCAGGAGGACATGCATCGCCTGGGGGTGATTCCTCCCTCCACGTACACTGATGTTGTTCCTTCTTTAACACAGGTTTGCAAGGCTGGCCAGTCTTATCAGGGAGAGTGGATGTTGGCTGGGAACAAGTTTGAACCCACGGCTACTACAGGTGCTGACCAACTCTTATTCCAGTCGGGGGTCTGGAGGCCCTGTCTGGAGCAGTGGCTGCCAGATTAGCCACTGAAGGTGGTGCAACCACTGATTACATTACAGGTTTTCAGTTTACTATTGCGAAAGAAAATACGCAGAGTCATCTAAGAAAGAAAGGGATCAAAGAGAGAAAGAAAGGGAAAACAGAGAATCTGAGGATGCCCGTAAGCTAGTCATAGGTAAAAAAGGGGGTGGTTTTCCGAAGCTAGGCCTACCCTAAATGATATAGAGTTATCTTTTGAGAAATCCATAGATAGCTATGAGCGCATTCTATTTGGATATGTAACTATTTCAAGTAGATTTGAAACAATACATGATGTGGAGGGAGGGGTGAAGCATGTGGCAAAGGGGAATGAGGAGAAATAAGAGGCACATGTTCAACAATGGATGGAATCGGTTGGCGAGAAGAAAGGTGATAATGGCGCATAGGCGACCTCCGATGAGGAGGTTTGCCGGGCCAAATGAAAATCTTAGGGTGGAACTGTCGTGGTATGATCTCCCACATGGCAAGTTCGTGAGCTCTTTGACCTCCAGGAGCGCGTAAGAATAGATTTAGTTTTCCTTTCGGAAGCTCATTTGAATAAATGTAAATCTGACGAGCTGCGTTGTGTCCTAAATTTTGATTCTATGTTTGTAGCGGAAAGTGATGGTCGGGCCGGTGGCCTTGTTCTATTTTATCAAAACTTCAATAAAATTGAGTTGAACTATGTTTCACCTCACATTATTGATATTCTTTTTATGCATGAAGATATTGTACAGTGGAGGTTTGTAGGTTTTTATGGTCATCCGAATTGGAACGAACGCAATTTGTCTTGGAATGATATATGCAATTTGCACAGTAAGGGTAATCGCCCTTGGGTGATTTTAATGAAATTTTATATTCTTCGGAAAAAGAAGACGGTAATGCGAGACCAAATGGAATGATGAGAGATTTTCGTGAATGCCTTATGGATTGTGGGCTGGAGGACCTAGGCTACATCGGTGACCCTTTCACTTGGAGAAGAGGTGATATTCGTGAACGACTTGATCGTGCAGTTTGCAACATAGCTTGGGCACATAAATTTCCTCGAGTGGCGGTAATTAACAAAGAACGTATTCATTCTGACCATCGCCCACCAGTCTTGGACATGGACTATCTGGATGCCAACATATTCAAACGACCAAAAGGGCGTGTGAAACAATTCAAAGCGAGGTGGATAAAGGAAGAGCCAATAAATGAAATAGTCAAGGCGTCTTGGGAGAAAGCAAAGCTCGCAGGTATCGCCCCCTCTCTTGCTGATCGAACAAGAGCGGTGCATGCCGATCTGCACTCTTGGGATCGGGAAACTTTGAAAGGCCCCAAGCGGAGAATAAATAAATTAAAGAAGGAGTTAGAGAGATTAAGGCATGGCCCTTTGAGTATGGAATCCCGCTATCGCCAGAAGGAAATTATTGTGCTAAAAGAGAATCTGGTGGATCAAGAGGAATTTTTCTAGCTACAAAGAGGGTGGGCAAACTGGTTGATGCACGGGGAGCATAATACTTCGTTTTTCCATAATGCAGCCATGGCCAGGGAAAAAAGAAACAATATAAAGAAGCTACTTGATGATTCGGCAGTCTCAAAAGAAAATAAGGAGTTGAAGGATCACGTTACTAATTATTTTTCTTAGCTATTCACATCGGAAGTGCAACATCTAAATCAAGAAGTGTTGTCCCTTGTCCATAGGAGGGTGTCTACTTAGATGAACAACGTTCTTTGTGCCCCATATAATGTTGAAGATGTTTGTAAGACAGTATTTGATATTGGGGACTTAAATGCTCTAGGACCAGACGGTTGTTGGGAAACGTTCCATGGGAAACCAAAAATTCCTACACACACAAGATCTATCCATGGTGATGAGAATCTGCGAGAGGAAGAGTGGATCTACATAACCTTGTAGATCGCTAAGCGAGAAGCGTTAAGAAATGTGGTTGATGTAGTCGAACGTATTCACGGTCCAAATCGCAATTCGTCCCGTGATCCTATCACGATCCCTCCCGATCTAGCGCCACGACGCGTCCGTGTTCAGCACACGTACAGCTCGATGACGCCTTCGCATCATTGATCCATCGAGCAAGGTCGGGGTAGTAGATGAGTTGTCCGGCAACATGATAGCATGGTGGCGGTGGTGGTGTTTCTATCCCGGTAGGGCTGTGCCTAGCGCTACCGACACCACGAATGGAGGAGAAAACAATCTAGGGAGAGAGAGGGGCGGCAAGGGCTTCGTGTGTCCTCTTGGGGCGCCCCTCCCCTCTATATATAGGTGAAGGGGCGTGGAGATCATCCCCTCCAAGCCCTAAGGCACAGCCAAGGTGGAGGAGTTGGACTCCTAGTCAAATTCCCTCCCTTTCCACAAACAGGTAGACTTTCCACCTCCCCCAGGCCACATGGGCCTTGAGGGACTTCTGTGCCTGGCCCAATAAGGCCAGGGCGCCTCCCCTTAGCCCATGCAAACCCTTGGGACGTGGTGGAACCCTTGGTGGACTTTCGGATACTCCAAAAGTTTCTGGATCATTCTAGAAGCTTCCCGGTACAATACCGAAAAAACCCGAAAGCTTCTCAGTAGCCAAAACTCTTTAGTCACTTTGCTTGCAAGGCTTATTATGATGTTGTATTGCCGAGTGGGCCCTAAGATACCTCTCCGTCACATGGAGTAACAAATCTCAGTCTTGATCCATGCCAACCCAACAGACACCCTCGAAGATAGCTGTAGAGCACCTTTATAGTCACCCACTTGCGTTGTGACATTTGATACACACAAGGTACTCCTCAGGTGTCAGTGAGTTGCATGATCTCATGGTCATAGTAACAAATACTTGACATGTAGAAAACTATAGCAATAAACTGACACGGTCATATGCTATGTTTATAGTTCGGGTCTTGTCCATCACATGATTCTCCTAATGATGTGATCCCATTATCAAATGACATATCATGTCCATCTCTAGGAAACCTTGACCATATTTGATCAACAAGCTAGTCTATTAGAGGCATACTAGGGACATGGTGTTGTCTATGTATCCACACATGTATCTGAGTTTCCGATCAATACAATTCTAGCATGGATAATAAGCGATTATCATGAACAAGGAAATATGACAATGACTAATTTATTATTGCATCTAGGGCATATTTCCAATAGTCTCCCACTTGCACTAGAGTTAATAATCTAGGTCACATCGCTATGTGATTTACATTGTTATGAATCTCCACCCAATGAGTTCTGGGGTTCGATCATGTTTTCCATGTGAGTGAGGTTTTAGTCAACGGTCTGCAACATTTAAATCCATGTGTACTTTGCAAATCTCTATGACATACTGTAGATGCTGCTACCATGATCCAGTTGGAGCTATTCCAAATGACTGCTCCACTATACACATTCGGATTACAACTTAGAGTAATCTGGATTGGTGTCAAAGCTTGCATCGACATAACCCTTTACGATGAAGTCTTTATCACCTTGATAATCGAGAAATATTTCCTTAGTCCTCTAGTTACTAAGGATAATTTTGACCGCTATCAAGTGATCCATTCCTAGATCACTCTTGTGCCCCTTGACAGACTTATGGCAAGGCACACACAGGTGCGGTACACTGCATGGCATACTATATAGAGCCTATGGCTAAGGCATAGGGGACGACCTTCGTCCTTTATCTTTCTTCTGTCGTGGTCGAGCTTTGAGTCTTACTCAACTTCACACCTTATAAATCAGGCAAGAACTCCTTCTTTGACTGATCCATTTTGAACTCTTTCAAAATATTGTCGAGGTATGTACTCATTGAAAGTCTTATCAAGCGTCTTCATCTATCTCTATAGATCTCGATGCCCAACAACTAAGTTGCTTTGTCCATGTCTTCCTTTGAAAAACTCCTTTCAAACAACCGTTTATGGTTTCCAGAAATACTACATCATTTCCGATCAACAATATGTCAACCAAATATACTTATCAGAAATTCTATAGTGCTCCCACTCACTTTCTTGTAAATACAAGTTTCTCATAAACTTTGTATAAACTCAAAAACTTTGATCACCTCATCAAAGCATATATTCAAACTCCGAGACGCTTGCTCCAGCTCATAGAAGGATCGCTGGATCTTGCATACCTTTTAGCATCCTTAGGACTAACAAAACCTTCCGGTTGTATCACATACAACCTTTCCTCAAGTAAATCGTTAAGGAAATGATGTTTTGACATCCATCTACAAGATTTCATAATAGAAAAATGCAGCAACTTCTAACATAATTCCAACAGACTTAAGCATCACTACGGGTGAGAAAGTCTCATTGTAGTCAACTCCTTGAACTTGTCGGAAACTTCTTTACGACAAGTCGTGCTTTATAAATGGTGACATTTACCATCATCGTCTGTTTTCTTCTTAAAGGTCCATTTGTACTTAACGGCCTACCATCCAACGAGCGAGTCTACCAAAGTTCATACTTGGTTTTCATACATGGATCCTTTCTCGGACTTCATGGCTCCTAGCCATTTGTTGGAATCCGGGCCCACCATCGCTTCTTCAAAGCTCGTAGGTTCACTGTTGTCTAACAACATGACCTCCAAGATAGGATTGATGCATAACTCAGGGGCGGTACAAGTCCTTATCGACCTATGAGGTTCGGTAGTAACTTGATCCGAAGCTTCATGATCATCCTCATTTGCTTCCTCTTCACCTCGTGTAGGCGTTGTAGAAACATCTTTCTGTTGGGAGACGTAGTAGTAAATCAAAATTTTCTACGCGTTCACCAAGATCTAGCTATGGAGAAACCAGCAACGAGTGAGGAGAGATTGCATCTTCATACCTTTGAAGATCGCGAAGTGGAATCGTTTACAAGAACTCGGTTGGTGGAGTCGTACTCGTAGCGATTCAGATCACGGTGGACTCCGATCTCAGCGCCGAACAACGGCGCCTCCGCGTTCAACACATGTACAGCCCGGTGACGTCTCCGAGGCCTTGGTCCATCAAGGAGGCAGGAGAGGTTGGGGAAGAGCTCTGGCAGCACGACGGCATGGTGATGGTGGAGCAGCATGGTCTCTGGCAGGGCTTCGCCAAGCGCTACGGAGAACGAGGAGAGGGAGGAGTAGGGCTGCGCCGAGAGGAGAGGAACTCATGTGTTGCAGCCCTCCAAAACCCCACATATATAGGGGGAAGGAGGAGGAGACACCCCATCTAGGGTTCCCACCCTAGAGGGTGCGGCAGCCCTAGATAGGAGGGCCGGCGGCCAAGGTGGGAGGAGGGGCAGCGCCCTAGGGTGGGCCTTGGGCCCATCCACGCCTAGGGTTTGCCCCCTCCACCCCTTCCTGCACCTTGGCCTAGGTGGGAGGCGCACCAGCCCACCTACGGCATGGTTCCCTCCCACTCTTGGCCCATGAAACCTTCCGGGGGCCGTGGCCCCTCCCGATGGACCCCCGGAACCCTTCCGGTGGTCCCGGTACACTACTGGTGACGCCCGAAACACTTCCGGTGACCGAGACCTCACTTCCTATATATGAATATTTACCTCCGGACCATTACGGAGCTCCTCGTGACATCCGAGATCTCATCCGGGACTCCGAACAACCTTCGGTAACCATGTACACTATTTCCCTATAACCCTAGTGTCATAGAACCTTAAGTGTGTAGACCCTACGGGTTCGGGAGACACGTAGACATGACCGAGACACCTCTCCGGTCAATAACCAACAGCGGGATCTGGATACCCATGTTGGCTCCCACACGTTCCACAATGATCTCATCGGATGAACCACGATGTCGGGGATTCAATCAATCCCGTATACAATTCCCTTTGTCTACCGGCATGATACTTGCCCGAGATTCGATCGTCGGTATCCCTATTCCTTGTTCAATCTCGTTATCGGCAAGTCTCTTTACTCGTTTCGTAATACATCATCCCGTGGCTAACTCCTTAGTCACATTGAGCTCATTATGATGATGTCTTACCGAGTGGGCCCAGAGATACCTCTCCGTCACACGGAGTGACAAATTCCAGTCTCGATGCGTGCCAACTCAACAGACACTTTCGGAGATACCCGTAGTGCACCTTTATAGCCACCCAGTTACATCATGACGTTTGGCACACCCAAAGCATTCCTACGGTATCCGGGAGTCACACAATCTCATGGTCTAAGGAAATGATACGTAACATTGGAAAAGCTTTAGCAGACGAACTACACGATCTTGTGCTATGCTTAGGATTGGGTCTTGTCCATCACATCATTCTCCTAATGATGTGATCCTATTATCAATGACATCCAATGTCCATGGTCATGAAACCGTGACCATCTATTGATCAACGAGCTAGCCAACTAGAGGCTCACTAGGGACATGTTGTGGTCTATGTATTCACACATGCATTACGGTTTCCGGTTAACACAGTTATAGCATGAACAATACACAATTATCATGAACAAGGAAATACAATAATAAACATTTTATTATTGCCTCTAGGGAATATTTCCAACACTTTCTGCGTCGTGCTACTATCCAACTCAAGTGACGGTAAAACAACCTCATCAGGTTCTACTTTCCTCCCACTCCATTCTTTCGAGAGAAACTCTTTCTCGAGAAAGGACCTTTTTTCCGCAACAAACACTTTGCCCTCAGATCTGAGAAAGAAGATATACCCAATTGTTTCCTTAGGCTATCCTATGAAGATGCACCTTTCCATTTTGGGTTCGAGCTTATAAGACATAAGCGTCGCATTCCCAAACTCCAAGAAATTGCAACTTAGGTTTATGCCAAACAATAATTCATACGGTGTCATCTCAACGGATTTAGATGGTGCCCTATTTAAAGTGAATATAGTTGTCTCTAATGTATAATCCCAAAATGATAGTGGCAAAATGATAAGATACATCATAGTATGCACCATATCCAATAGAGCACGACTACGACGTTCGGACACACCATCACACTATGGTGTTCCAGGTGGCGTGAGTTGTGAAACAACTTTCACATTGTCTTAAGTTGTATACGAAACTCGTAACTCAGATATTCACCTCCACGATCATATCGTAGACATTTTATCTTCTTGTCACGATGATCTCAAACTTCACTCTGAATTTTCTTGAACTTTTCAAATGTTTCATACTTGTGTTTGATTAAGTAAATATACCCATATTTACTCAAATCATCAGCGAAGGTAAGAAAATAACGATATCCACCACACACTACAACACTCATTGGACCGCATACATCAACATGTATCATTTCCAATAAGTCACTTGTCCGCTCCATCATACCGGAAAATGGCATCTTAGTCATCTTGCCCATGAGGCATGGTCCGCATGTATCAACTGATTTGGAATCGAATGAGTCCAAAGATCCATCAACATGGAGTTTCTTCATGCGCTTTACACCAATATGACATTTAGCGGCAGTGCCACAAGTATGTGGTACTATCATTATTAACTTTGCATCTTTTGGCATCAATATTATGAACATGTGTATGACTACGATCAAGATTCAATAAACCATTCTCATTGGGTGCATGACCATTGAAGCTTTTATTCAGGTAAACAGAGTAACTATTATTCTCTGACCTAAATGAATAACAGTATTGCAATAAACATGATCTAATCATGTTCATGCTCAACGCAAACACCAAATAACATTTATTTAGGTTCAACACTAATCCCGAAGGTAGAGGGAGCGGGCGATGGTGATCACATCAACCTTGGAAACACTTCCAACACGCATCGTCACCTCACCCTTACCTAGTCTTCATTTATTCCGTAGCTTTTACTTAGAGTTACTAACATTAGCAACTGAACCGATATCTAATACCCAGATGCTACTAGGAGTACTAGTAAGGTACACTTCAATAATACGTATATCAAATATACTTTTGTTGATGTTGCCAGCCTTCTTATGTACCACGTATCTAGGGTTGTTCCGCTTCAGCGACCGTTCTCCTCATAATAGAAGCACTTAGTCTTGGGTTGGGTTCAACCTTGGGTTTCTTCACTGGAGCGGCAACTGGGTTGCCATTCATGAAGTTTCCCTTCTTGCCCTTGCCCTTCATGAAACTAGTGGTTTTACTAACCATCAACACTTGATGCTCCTTCTTGATTTCTACCTTCACGGCGTCAAACATCGCGGATAGCTCAGGGATCATATTTTCCATCCCTGGCATGTTTATAGTTCATCACGAAGCTCTAGTAGCTTGGTGGCAGTGACTTGGAGAACTATATCAATCACTATCTTATTTTCGAAGATCAACTCACACTCGATTCAAGACATTATAGCACCCAGACAATCTGAGCACATGCTCACCGATTGAGCTATTCTCCTTCATCTTACAGGCAAATAATCTTGTTGGAGGTCTCATACCTCTCAACACAGGCACGAGCCTGAAATCTAATTTTAGCTCTTGGAACATCACATATGCTCCGTGTCTTTCAAAACGTATTTGGAGCCTGAATTCTAAGCCGTAATGCAAGACGCACTGAACTATCAAGTAGTCATAAGAACATGCATGTCATATGTTCACAACATCCACAGTCGTCACTTGAGGGGGTCGCACACTGAGCGGTGCATTAAGGACATAAGCCTTTTGTGCAGCAACTAAGGACAATCCTCTGAACATGGACCTAGTCTGCATAATTGCTACCATCATCTTTCAACTCTATTTTCTCTAGGAACGTATCAAAAATACAAGGGAGCTACAGCACGAGCTATTGATCTATAACATAATTTTGCAAAGACAACTTTAGACTATGTTCATGATAATGAATTCAATTAATAATATTACTTAAGAATTCCCACTCGAATCAACATCCCTCGGGTTGTCTAAGTGTGACATGATCCAAATCCACCAACCCAGGTCTGATCATCACGTGAGATCAGGTGGTTTCAATGGTGAACATCTCCATGTTGATCATATCTACTATATGAATCATGTTCGACCTTTCGGTCTCTTGTGTTCCGAGGCTATGTATGTACATGCTAGGCTCGTCAAGTTTAACCCACGTGTTTTGCATGTGCAACACCGGCTTGCACCCGTTGTATGTTAACATAGAGTCTATCACACCCAATCATCACATGGTGCTTCAAAACGACAAACTATCGCAACAGTGCACACTCGGGGAGAACACACTTTTATCTTGAAATTTTAGTGAGGGATCACCTTATAATGCTATCGTCGTCCTAAGAAAAATAAGATGCATAAAGGTATTAACATCACATGCAAATCATAAGAGACATGATATGGCCATGAACTTGTGCTTTTGATCTCCATCTCCAAAGCACCGGCATGATCTCCATCGTCACCAGCATAACACCATGATCTCAATCATCATGATCTCCATCATTGTGTCGCCATCGGGGTTGTCGCACCCACCATGATTCTACTACTATTTCTACCGCTTAGCGATAATGTAAAGCTATACATAGTGCTTAATGATTGACACGCAGGTCATACAATAATTAAAGACAACCCTATGGCTCCTGTCGGTTGCGGTATGCATCGACATGCAAGTAGATATGAACTATTACAAACATGATCATCTCATACATAAAATATATCTCATCATGTCTTTGGCCATATCATATCACAACATACCCTGCAAAAATAAGTTAGACGTCCTCTAATTGTTGTTGCATGTTTTACGTGGCTGTTATGGGTATCTAGCAAGAACGATTCTTACCTACGCAAAACCACAACGGTGATACACAAATTGCTATTCAAACTTCTCAAGGACCATCTTTGTCGAACCTGATCCAACTATGGTGGGAGAGACAGACACCCGCCAGCCATCTTTATGCAATAAAGTCACATGTCAATCGATGGAACCGATATCTTGTACGTGGACGAGTAAGGTTGGTCCGGGCCACTTCATCCCACAATAATGCTGAATCAATAAAATACCAAGGGAGGAAGCAATATGAGCATCAACGCCCACAAACTCCTTTGTGTTCTACTTGTGATCTCATCTACGCATAGACCTAGCTCATGATGCCACTGTTGGGGAACGTTCCATGGGAAACCGAAATTTTCCTACGGACACAAGATCTATGCATGGTGATGAGCATCTACGAGAGGGAGAGTGGATCTACATACCCTTGTAGATTGCTAAGCGGAAGCGTTAAGAAACTCAGTTGATGTAGTTGAACGTCTTCGCGATCCAAATCGCAATCCATCCCGCTATCCAATCACGATCCATCCCGATCTAGCGTCGAACGAACGGCGCCTCCGCGTTCAGCACACGTACAGATCGATGACGTCTCCACCTCCTCGATCCAGTGAGCGAGGTCGGAGTAGTAGATGAATTCTCCGGTAACACGACGGCATGGTGGCGGTGGTGGTGGTGCTATCCTGATAGGGCTACGCCTAGCGCTACCGAAATCGCGAACGGAAGAGAAAACAATCTAGGGAGAGAGAGGGGCGCCAAGGGCTTCATGTGTCCTCTTCGGGCACCCCCTACCCTCTATATATAGGTGGAGGGGCGTGGAGATCATCCCCTCCAATCCCTAAGGCGCAGCCAAGGGGAAGGAGTTGGACTCCTAGTCCAATTCCCTCCCTTTCCACAAACAGGTGACTTTCCACCTCTCCCAAGCCACATGGGCCTTGAGGGACTTCTGCGCCTGGCCCAATAAGGCCAGGGCACCTCCCCTCAGGCCATGCAAACCCTTGGGACGTGGTGGAACCCTTGGTGGACTTCTGGACTCCTCTAGAAGTTTCTAGAACCTTCTAGAAGCTTCCCGGTACAATACTGGAAAAACCCAAAACTTTTCCGGTAGCCAAAATATGACTTCCCATATATAAATCTTTACCTCCGGACCATTCTGGAACTCCTCATGACGTCCGGGATCTCATCCGGGACTCTGAACAACCTTCGCTCACCAACATTCATAACTCAACAATACCACATCGTCACCGAACGTGAGGTGTGCAGACCCTGCGGGTTCGAGAACTATGTAGACATGACCGAGACAACTCTACGGTTAATAACCAATTGCGGGACCTGGATGCCCATATTGGTTCCTACATATTCTACGAAGATCTTTATCGGTCCAACCACGATGTCAAGGATTCAGACAATCCTATATGCAGTTCCCTTTGTCCATCGGTCTGTTACTTGCCCGAGATTCGATCGTCGGTATCTCCATACCTAGTTCAATATCGTTACTGGCAAGTCTCTTTACTCGTTCCATAATACAAGATCTCATGGCTAACTCTTTAGTCACTTTGCTTGTGAGGCTTATTATGATGTTGTATTACCAAGTGGGCCCTGAGATACCTCTCCGTCACACGGAGTAACAAATCCTAGTCTTGATCCATGCCAACCCAATAGACACCCTCGAAGATACCTGTAGAGCACCTTTATAGTCACCCAGTTATGTTGCAATGTTTGATACACACAAGGTACTCCTACAGTGTCAGTGAGTTGCATGAACTCATCGTCATAGGAACAGATACTTGACATGTAGAAAACTATAGCAATAAACTGACGCGATCATATGCTATGTTGATAGTTTGGATCTTGTCCATCACATCATTCTCCTAATTATGTGACCCCGTTATGAAATGACATCTCATGTCCATGGCTAGGAAACCTTGACCATCTTTGATTAACGAGCTAGTCTATTAGAGGCATACTAGGGACATGGTGTTGTCTATGTATCCACACATGTATCTGAGTTTCCGATTAATACAATTCTAGCATGGATAATAAATGATTATCATGAACAGGGAAATATGACAATAACTAATTTATTATTTCCTCTAGGTCATACTTCCAACAACTGTCTCGATGCTATTTTCTAGAAAAGGTTTTGGCCTAGTTAGGGGATGATCTAATTGAGGAGGTTCTACAAGCAATTAATACATGCACTATACCTACGGGTTGGAATGACACTACAATCGTGATGATTCCAAAAGTTAACACTCCAACGAAGGTGACCCAATTTAGGCCGATCAGTTTATGCAATGTAGTATATAAAATCATTACAAAATGGTGGCTTCTCGTTTAAAGGTTTTTCTACCATTTTTTTAGCCCAACTCAGAGTGCATTTGTGCCCTGTAGATTGATTAAGGACAACATTTTAGTGGCTTATGAGTGCTTTCATACTATCAAGAGTAAGACAGAAGGTAGATAAGGCCTATGTGCCATAAAACTCGATATGCATAAAGCTTACGATAGATTTGAATGGCCTTTCTTGAAGGAGATTATGTTAAGATTGAGCTTTCGTCAAGATTGGGTGAAACTTATTATGCAATGTGTCTCAACAATCAAATACACGATAAGGATTAATGGGGAAGAAAGTGAGAGTTTTAAGCCTACAAGGGGGTTGAGGCAGGGAGACCCGGTGTCACCATATGTATTCTTATTGTGTACTGAGGGGTTGAGTGCTTTACTTACACATGCAGAGGTAAGTGGAAATATCTTAGGAGTACAGGTATGTAGAGAGGCCCCGTCCATCACAAATCTTCTCTCTGCAGATGATTCCTTGATTCTCATGAAAGCTAACCAAAATAATGTGGTAGCCTTGAAATCGGCGCTAGACTTATATTGTGCGGCATTGGGGCAATTGGTAAGTGTTGAAAAATCCAGTATTTTCTTTAGCCCAAACACGAAGGTGGATATTAGAGAACAAATGTGTACGAAGTTGAATATAATGACAGAGGCCCTCAATTGTAAGTATTTGGGGTTGTCAGCAATTGTGGGATTAGACAAAATAGAATGTTTACAATTTCTAATTTAATGTATTGTGAAGAAAATTAGTGGTTGGAAGTTAAAATTATTGTCAGCTGGGGGAAGGAGATCCTGCTCAAGGCGGTTGTCCAGGCCATACCCACCTATGCAATGTCGGTCTTTAAAATTCCTAAAAAAGTTCTAAAGGAATCATTGACGCGATAGCGCATTTGTGGTGGGGAGACGAGGAGAACCAGAGGAGGATGCATTGGATGGCATGGTGGAAAATGTGTGTACCTAAAAATCAAGGAGGGATGGGATTTCGTGATATTCATTGTTTCAACTTGGCATTACTTGCAAAATAGGCGTGGCGCCTTATTGATAAACCCGATTCTCTATGTGATACTATCCTAAGAGCTAAGTATTACCCAGATGGAGACCTGTTGAACACCAAGCTAAAGAAAGAATCATGTTTTACCTAGCAAAGTATTATGGCAAGGACAGAAACATTTAAACGTGGATATATTTGGCGTGCGGGGAATGGGCATAATATCAAGATTTTGGAGGATACATGGATTCCTAATTGTGCCACAAGGAAAATTTTGACTCCTAAGGGGGGGAAATTATTGTCTAAGGTAGGTGACATGATTGATCTTGTCTCGAATATTTGGGATGAAGACCTCATTCGACAAACAATGTGGCCCACTGATGTACAATAGATTCTTTCAATTCCACTCCATAATATGATATGGTAGATTTCATTGCTTGGAGCTATACGAAAAATGGTATGTTCCCGGTTCGGTCTGCCTACGTTGTGGAGTGGGATCACCAATATGGAAGAAATTAAGATATACTAATGGGATGGGACGAACCACAACAAACCCTATTTCGACTAATATATGGAAATTATCTTGTCCAGCAAAAGTTAAAATATTTTTATGGCATACGCTTCATGGCACACTTCCTTGCCGGGTTACTCTTGCAAATAGACATATGAAGATCTCGCCCATTTTTCTTGTTTATTCAAAGGGACTAGAAGACACGAAGCACATGCTCTTCCTTTGTATGAAAGCCAATGAGGTTTGGAAAAGACCAGGGATGGTTGATATCATTGACAAAGCGTGCAAGATTGATCGTGCTAGAGAAGAGGTGCTGGCATACCTGCTACTCCTTCCAAATCAAGAACTGGGTATTTTGGGTCATCATAATGTGCATGAAATGAAAGCTATCGCAGCATGGTATCTATGGTGGGGAAAATGAAATATGGTGTATAAGGAGACTGCAAAAAATGCACAACAAATTTCAATGGGGATTCTAGCCATTGCATCAAACTACGTTAATGCTTCATACACAAAGGCTTCTATGAAGGGGGGTTGGTCATGTCCCCCCAAGGGGTTTGTTAAACTTAATGTGGATGCTTATTTTGACCACAACCTTCTTAGGGGCACAATGAGGGCGGTTCTAAGAGATGAAAAAGGCAGGTTCATCGCTGGAGGAAATGGGAAGATATACCATTGCATGGATGTTTTAGTGGCGGAAGTTCTAGCTCTCAAATTTGTTCTAAAAGAAGCGCAAAGAGCGGGATGTAATCGCCTAATTATTAACTCGGACAACCTAAAGATGATCGAAACTATGCAGGACGGAGGACAGTCGGCGGGAGCGGCGGCGATGATTTTTGATGATTGTTTTCATTATGCATGTAATTTTATTATTTCGATATTTGAACATTATAATAGAGAAGCAAATAAAGTAGCTCATGAACTTGCTAGATTAGCTAGATCTTCATTGACCTCAGAATGGTTTGAGGGACCTTTATGTGAAATTGTAACGATGCTCACAAACGATGTATTGGTTATTTCTAATGAATAAAGATTTTGGTTTATTTTTAAAAACACATAATCAGAATATGTAGCAAAGCTAAAATGCACATGAACAGTACGTGTTACCTTAACCTTGCCATTTTTGTTGAACCATTGGATGTAATAAGGATGAGGATGTGATCTGATGGTTAGAGACAGCTTCTCCACCATCTCCATGCTAGCCAGGTTATTGCAACTCCCTCCGTCGATGATGACGCGAACATAACGCTCCTTCATAACTCCCTTTATATGAAACAAGTTGTACCTCTAATTTTGCTCAGCCTATGTAACCTGCACACTCAGTACACGTTGAGCACAGGGGCGATTTTACCGTAGGGGCACCCTGGGCACGTGCTCGAGCTCGTCGCTGCGGTTAACTTGAACTCGAGCGAGCAGCCCAAGCCATCAAAGTCGTTAAAATCGTTGAAATACATCGGTAAATCCTGAAATAGATGCTAGAAACGAACGAAATGCTAACTGGGCTATTTTGAGCATTTCCTTGCCATTTGGGCCTGTCTCGCTATAACCAGGAGGTCGTAGACCCATTCACCTGTTTCCTAACGTGGTCCATTGGCCTTGCTCGCCTCGTGAACTTTGATCGATCGATCGCCAGATCGAGGAGACTTGCGAGTCGTCAACGGAACTGATGCTCCCGCTACTCCAGTCGACCTCGGGACTAGCCGCCGGCGAAATGTAGAGTGCCGGAGAGCGGCCTGCAAGAGATATCGCACACGACAAGCCTCCACTCCGGCGATTGACGGTTGCAATCGAAAGCGCATGGTGGAGGGTCAAAGCGGCGACTCCTCCAATGGAAATTCCATCCAGGCTCCAACGGCACACGAAAACTAGGTTAGTTGTCTTATGTAATAATTAATCAACAAATTTTTTATTCATCACTGATTGTCCTTGATTTTGATTATTCTTGTTGAAATTTAAGGATTGGGCATATATTTTGTTAAGCGTACCAAGTGATGAACATGAACATAAACATAAACATTAGATCTGAAATTTTCTCATTAAAATATCGGTACATTTGATTTTGTGGCTTGTGTTTAGGAAATTATTTGATACAATATCTCATGTTTTATTTTCTTCTATTATCTATGAATAATAGTGTGTATAATTTTTGTGGCTGGTGTGTATATTGCACATGGCGTTTATCTAAATATGATATTTCTAGTGTTCAGTTGACCGAAGTAATCTTTAGCTTACGACGTGCCCAGGCTTTAGCAATCCGCTAGCTCTGCCACTAGTTGAGCAACTAAACTTTCATACATGTCTGCGTTGTCAGCAGCCATGTAGTGTGTCTCTTGTTCAGTATCCCCGACACCCTGTTCTTCACTTGCAATTAGAGCCAAAGTCTCCTCGTCATAATCACTAGCAAAGGCATATCCACCATTCTCTGTAACAATCATCACACGCTTGGAAGGGCATTCTCTCGCATAGTGACCTTCACTCTTGCAACGACGACAAATAACCTCATGAGTTTGGCATGTAGATGCCATGGATGAAGAAGAGCTCTGTGCAGGCCTCGAAGGTGTGCCCTTGCTGGAGGCTGGCGGTGGTGCCTGTTTTCTTGTATCTCTGTTGGAGTTGATGGCTGAAGGAAGTGGTGTTGTAGTAGGACGTGTGGAAGTAGATGATTTACACGGTGTCCCCTATGAAGATCGTCCTGCAGAAAAATTAGTTCTCGCCATTGCCTATCAATCATGCACTTCACGTTCAGCTTTGCAAACAAGATGGAATAAACGAGTGATAATATTATACTCCTTATACTCGAGAATAGTCTGAATCTCTTTATTTAATCCACCCATAAAACGTGCAATCATAGCTTCATTCTCCTCAACAATACCACATCTAATCATGCTTGTTTGTAATTCCTAATAATATTCCTCTATAGATTTTTTTCCTTGTCTTAAACGCTGCAAATTTTGAAACAATTCACGTTGATAATATGGTGGAACCCAACGATTACGCATTGCAGTTTTCAAAGCAGTCCAAGTAGTAGGGATATTATCATGATATATTCTACAATGTTCAGACCATCCAACATAAGCAAAACTAGTGAATGCACAAACAACAACAACAACAACCCATCTATCCTCAGGAAATTGTAGGCATGTAAAATGTTGTTCTATTTCTAACTTCCAAGTAAGATATATATCAGGAACTTATCTCTACCTAATATTAAAGGACGGAGCGTTTCTCCACTTTTTTGGTCGTCATAATTTTCGTACGTCTTCAGTTTTTTTTGGCAGAGCCAACATGGGCCGGCCCATTAAAGGAAACGGTCCAAAAAAAAGAAAAGAAAAAATACTGCCACAGATGGGAATCGAACTCAGGCGATCAAGTGGGACACCAACGACTGCTAGCCACTACACAAAACAAGCCCTTTTGTTTAAATAGCGGCACGGTGTCTTAAATTAAGTCAACAGCCATGATACATCCTAAGAGCAAAAGATTTTTTAAGTTAATATATTTTAGAACGCAGATATTTTGCTAAATTGTTAACAAAACACTTAAACTCAAACACTTTTATACAACTAGGAGGCACTACAGTGAAAGTTATTTTAGAAATTTGTGAACATTTTTGAAGAAGATAAATATTTTTAAAAAATTTGAATTATAAAAGACATACATTTTTTCAAAACATTAACAATTTTTGAAAACTGTGAGTTACTGTAGCTAACAATTTTAAAATTTATACCTATTAATAAAACTCAATGGATTTTTGAAATATGCACATAGATGCATTGTTTTAGTTCAATTTATTAAATTAGGGATATGAAAAGAATATTTTTTTACGTCGTGACTTCACGTGCGAGCAGCCTCATGCAACCCGGTGACACCCGTTTCAATGCATGAGGAGTCCAACTAAGGTTTCATGGTCTATGCGACACAAACAATTCATATTAAATAATAACACAGACATATATTATGCTTTTGCCTATTATATTAGCCGTATAATAAAAAAAATATTCTCAACGCTCTTGATCTCATTGGACACAGAGGAGACTCGGTGATCCGGCTATTTGACATGACCAATCTTGGTTAGTGACAAATATATTGCGACCAACGAAGATGAGGACGACAAAGAGGATAAGGCGATGTTTACTATGTTAAGATGTGGACATGAGGATTCGATATCTGTGATGTCTTTAGCCTTACATGAAGTGGTAATGATATGTGGGGCTGTTTTCACCCGTTGCAATGCACGGTCATGTTTGCTAGTCTACCCTCAGACGTTGGAATATTCAATTTAATTTTAGCGAGATGGTCATGATCCCGTACCTGAGAGGGTGGTGCATCCATACCATTGCAATTGTATCCATGTGAACAACCTGGTGCGTGTGGTGGTGGTTGCCCCTGGGGCTGATCTGGAGCAACCTCTCCCTCATCATTGTAGTCACCATCATAATCCTCATTTTTCTCCAGGATAGTAGCAGCAGCAGCCATAGAAGCCGCAACAGTAGCAGCAGTATCAGCGGCACCAAAATTTTGGCATTGGTCAAGAGGCACACATCGCGCTCGTCTTTGGAGAGGGACAGTAGCTGCAGCTGGTGGTGGTAGAGAGGCAAGCACCTAGCTGAACTTGGTGTGGCCTCTCCAAGGCTGGTCACAAAGTCTTGTACCTGGTCAGCCATCATTTGCTGAAACTTATCATGGAGCGCCTTGTTGGTCATGCTCTCCCAGTCGATGTCGTCATCTTGTGATCTGGGCATGGTTAGCAGTAATAGGAACACACAAGAATATGAACCTACACACTACTAGGAAGTTGTGGTGGTGATGGTGGTGTGTCACAAATCCGTCAACCAAATCTCAAATTCTTACCAGTTCTTACCCAGTAGGAGGTGATGACCGACAACCGGTGTAGTTAAAACTCTCAAAGGTTGGATAGAATGATTGCCAGGTAGTGTCAAACACACGACGTAGATGTGTGTGGAGCTGGGATGGCTTATAATATGGTAGCAAAAGGGGTCAGCAATAATCAATTCAGAGGTGCAAAGTTGAATAAACGCTAAACGATGGTACTGTGTTGGTCCTACGCTAGACCGTGCTAGAGACGCGAGCCTAAAACACCAACAAAATCATAACGTTACACGTAATCAAGCGAAAAGCGCACTCTGATTTTTTTGGCGCCTTTTTTTGCGCTCTTTTTTTGGCTCAGAAAATCACTATAATGGCGAGTGTCTCAAAACTCTTCCCAAGTTGTATAAACAAGATAAGCACAGAAAAATTTGACTATTTTTTTTGGGAGCGATTCGGGGCTGTGATGACCAAAAATGGGACAAAAAATCACTATGATGGCGTCTCAAAACGCTCTGGAAAGCCTAAAAACAGGATAGGAAAAAATATTTTCACCCGCTGATATTTTGGCCTAGTAAGTGGTCTGAAAAGCGTGCCAGACTCTTTTTTCGAAACGTACTCAGGCAAGGAAACACGAATCTGAAAACAAAGGGATCTCGAAATCAAATCTAATGTGGGATGGACTCGGATTGGTGGTGGATATGTGGTGGTACATATGGATACGGATTGATGGCAAATATATGGTGGTGATATATGGACTCGGATTGGTGGCGGATATGTGGTGGTATATATGGCAGCGGCGATGATGGTAGCGTGGTGATGGTATATAGTAGCGGCGATGAAGATGGCGTGGTGGTGGTATATGGTAGCGACGATGACGATGGTGTGTTGACGGCGTGACAACTTGTGAACAGAACTCGAAACTCTAAAGGATTAGACCCTAAGACCAGCAACTCGACACGACGATGCAACCGCAATTTCAACAAAGCAAAAACACTGAAAAGATTATGCAAAGGCTCAGATTGGTTCGGATATGATGAACTAACCCTAATTTTTTTGTGGCTTTTTCATGGACTATAGGTATGAAGGACAGATGTGATCTAACTACAAAAAACTGGTAAAATCTCACCGAGCAACTTGGAAATCTTATACCACTTGATAGAGGTGAAGTTGTCCCTGTCTTTCGATAAGATGTGGCTATCGTTTATGGTAGAGTCGACTTTGACGATCCGACTACATACGTGCAAAGACGTCGCGCCTTAGCAATCTCTAAACCAACTCCGAGAGGTTATTGACCACGCCGGAGCATGATCAACCTGATCACGAGGGTCTGTTTCCTACACGCAAACGAAGAACAAGTAAGAAACTGAGATTGCAATATGGATATTGCGAATATAAGTGGAAAGCTTTATTGATGAAAGTGGGGTTCTGTGACACCTTTGTCTGGTCGTGGAACACAAACGAAGAACGCGAAGTTGCAGCTATGACGAACTTGTAACCTAAACAAAACCCAAGTCTAAATGACGCAATAAGGACTTTATATATGGGGGAATAGAGGAGGAATTTCGTGACCCCTTGGAGGAGGGGTCCGAAACCGACCCCAACTCTGTTTCCCCACACATACAGACTTTAAAAACAACATATAAAGTGGTATTTCGAAATTATATGGGTCTGGCCCAAAAATAAGGTGACGCAACACCTATAATAGCCTATGAACGAAATTAATGAAGTGACATCGTGTATATTTCATCCAAGCCTTCAAGCTCTCCTTATGGTGGCTGCAAAGTGTGGAAATCACCATTGAAAGCTCCATTGTTCTTTCCCACGCGCGCACCTTCTTCTCCACACTTGTTGTTGCTCCAATGGCCATCCTTCTTGTCCATGCTAGGTCCTTCATTCATAAGTAAAACAAAAGTATATAACTTAGGCAGCATCATATGTTCATGAACATTAGAAGGATTTTTAAGAAACGAAAGTACGTGGTAATTCAATTGACATGCGCGAGCTCTAATAACTGGTCCAGTATGTATAGCAGCAGGGGTTGTGGGTATAACAATGATATTGATGTCCTCTTCAAGTCGGTTTATTAAATTTTGTTCGTTTACTGAATTTTATTCAAGTTTTGTTAACCAATCGTTGTCATGTATTAATACTGGAGTAATACATTACTTTCCTAAATTTAGCCGTTTTACTGTATTAATACAGCAAGCTACAACAAGCTTGCTACCGTCATGAGCAAGTCTACAGGAGTAAAAAATGGTCAAGCTTGATACTGTCATGAGCAAGTTTACTGAATTTTAGAGATTGCTACTATCATGTTTCAAATCACAGGGTTTACAACTAATTTTTACAGTACTCTGTTTTTAGATACTATGCCCCGATCAATTACGAAGTTTAAACTTGCTGCATGTTCTAAATTTTCACGAGTTCACAAATTAACAAGTTTCTTCACAAGTTAAATATCTCTGGTTGTGTGTACTCAAGTTGCCTGCATGATCTAGATTTGCATCAACATGTGTACCCTCCTCTTCTTGATTTAACTCATCATCATGATCTTCATTTGCATCAACATGTGCATCCTCCTCTTCTTGATTTAACTTGTGATCATGATTTGCATCCCCCTCAGCAGATGAGGAGCCCTGGAGCAGATCAGCGCCCGGAGTGCTGTAGCTCGCTGGAGGTCGCTAGAGCAGCGCCTGCCAGCCTTGATCTACCCCGCTGGGATCGCGGCCTGCCTGCTCGCCGGCGCCTGGATCTGTCACGCTGGATTGCCGCCTGGTAGGGAGGCAGAGGCATCGCGCGGTGCGGCCTGAGAACTTTTTGAAATCTGGAGGGTCTGAATGTAAAATTGACTGTGTGTACTATTTTTTTCTGTTGGGGACAAGTAATTAAGTACGGAGGGGGTATGATTTTATTACAAAATATGGGTCAGACATAGCAGTTAGAATAATCGAGCAAGTAGGAGTAGGCAAAATGGCCCAAATGGTCATCAACTAATTTTGACTTGTAGTGTATATAAACTTCCAGAAACACTCAAATCATACATACAGTACCTGGTACTTAAAAAAAGAAGTCTAGAAAAGATACCCGCCATGGATGTTTTTTCTTCCAGGCCATTTCTCTATCTAGACAGAATGTGAAAATTACTTCAAAATTACGAGAAGGCAAAAAGGTAAAAGAAACCAAAACTAGACCGACACTAGGTTATTGACATTGATCTGACTATCTGTATATTACTAAAGTTAAAGTTCCAGCTAGCTGAACTTGGCTTCAACTTAGACAGAAGATTGCTGGTTGCAATCAACTATTGAGATATGCTCTTTGACATCTCCTCCATTCACGACTTCATCATGCCTCCTCCGATGGAGAAAGTATCTCTGATTCTTCTGGTGAACCAACCTCCTCTGATGCATCTGCGAGTGCCTCAAGCATGTTCAAAACATCATTAGTATCGTCCAAATAATACTTGGCCTTGCTTGGTTTCTGACCGACCGTGCAGGCATAGAGCGAGGTTTGGGGATCAACAATGCTCCGCCTCATAATATCAGTTATTCCCTCAAACATATCCTCATCTGATCGATCATCGCCTATGCAGAGGACAAAATCTGCTTGTCTTTTATTCTCTGTCAGCATCGATAGGATCTTCTCAGCGACAAATCCCTTGCTGACAGTCTGCAATCCAACAGTAGCATTTTATGAACTCTGGGAAGCCAGCAAGTAAATGGTTTCCAGACAAAGGAATCAGTTTCCAGAAAAGAATCCAGGATTTGTTTCATGAACTAGTATATTATTCACTGTCAATGTAACTCTTATATAGGCCCCGCACAAGTTGGCATGCAAAATTCACTATTGCAAGCAGAGGATCACAATACATAAAGGTGAGACATTAGATTCTACACCCTCCGTTCCTAAATATAAGCTCTTTTAGAGATTCCAATATGGACTACAACGGAGCAAAATGAAATCTACACTCTAAAATACGTCTATATACATCCGTATGTAGTCCGTATTGAAATCTCCAAAATGGCTTATATTTAGAAACGGAGGAAGTATATTATCGTGGCCTGGAAATCACGGTAGATAATATTGCTCTGAAAATCAGCATCTACTGACAAATAATGGATTGCTCATCTCTACAAAACTAGATTCAGTATTTTGCTTCTGAGGGACTACAAATACTAGATGGATGATGCATGGAGAGAAGTAGTACCTGAGGTTTAACCTCTACAATGTGTTGGCCACTCTTCACAGAGACTGGCTCGTTGGCTAGAACACTCTCCAAATGATCTAGCATTTCTTTTGCTTGTGCAGATCCAAAACCAGGGTCGGCATCTTGGTGGTGCCAGACCAAAGCACTCTCTTTGGTTTCGATATATGATCCGTCAGTGGCTTCTGTATATAGGTTCATTACTGGTTCAGCCATTTGCATCCATCCAAACTCTGAGCACTGGTTATTTATTTGCCATTCCTCATCTCTGGTTCGCCTGAAAAGGAAGAGCTGTTGAGATGAAACTTGCCATAGAACTGAATATTTCAATTCAAATTAACCGCATGAATACAAAGAATAACATTAAACAAGGCACATAATGAAAATTGCCAGTCAAGATATATCTAGATTCATTTGTGAAACGGAAAAATGTGTTTATTGTATGCAGGGTCAAAGACTGATTCCACTTGTTGTCTCCCAGCTGTTATATAGTTCGACATTCACTGTATTACTGCTTGACTGGGCCATCAAACTTATATATACCTGATGGTTACTGTTCAAATAATTTCTACCAACCGATGGTACTACAAGTCTTCCAATTTTATCAGCATGTTGTATAGTTTGCATATGCATACTGGTCTTACTTCACCCTAACTGAAAGAAACTTTCCCTATCCAAGTTTAGCTCGATGAGGTTGACACATGAATGTTCATGCAATGCTAAGTACTCGTACATCCATTGACACTAGGGTTCCCCCCCACTGTTTCCCGCACAAAATAGTCCATCCATGGTAAATGCATAACAGTATAAGTGCATAGTGCAACCAAATAGATTCAAGAGACTTCATGGTAATCACAGCTCTATACAAGAAGCCTTCCCTTTTCTAAGCATTTACAGAGTTACAGCTTCAATTCACGACTCACGTCTAACATGAGAACTATTAGGGTACAACCTCTCACTCCGTGAACTCTTGAATTGCTCCACAAACATATACTGCTTTTTTTTACTGTAATTTCATCCTCATGTAAGTCAAGTCAATATATTAGTCATGTTCTCAGTATTAGTCAATATATTAGTCATGATCTGAATGATGTTGATGTGGCAATATTTGATATGTTGTTACTTGTGCCCAAAGAATGGGTCTACACAGAAGGACGCATAGATATCTGCTGTCCCCAGAGAACACCAATGGAAGTATGATCCTGTACCCACAACATAAGATCTGAGAACTTAAATGGTTGTTCAAATGATCTTTCTATGATGTCACCACGTCATATGCCATAATATTGTTAATACTTACATAAAACACAAAATTCTTTTTTTTCCTTTTTTTGTGAGTGTCTGAAATATAGTTGATTACTTGATTTTGTATTTGTTTATATTGGAAGCTGGAAAAGTACCAGTGAAGTATCAGAAGGCGCAAAGTCAATGCAAGACATGTTAACAATAGTAATAACCGTAACTGAAAAATCAAGAAAATTAAGTGAGAGCAAACCTCATAAAGTAGCCATGTTCAGCCGCAATGCCAAGCTCAGGGCAAGAGCTGAACCAGTTCTCAAGGCTACTCCTACCTCTTCCACTTACAATGAAAACAACATTCTTCTTATCAGCACACAGAGCATTCATGATGTTGACAACAGTTTCGTTTGGAGTTCGATTGATCGTAGTTTGCGGTACTAGAGTTCCATCATAGTCCAGAAGTATAACCCTGCTGTTCGACTTCTTGTAATCAGCAACAATAGAATCCACAGTAAGCTTTTTGAAGTTGCGGTCTAGAGCAACCACTCTAAATCCAAATCCAAGTCCAATACCCCAGCACCTCCTCCTAAAATGGTCCCTGCAGCTTCTCTCCAGATCATGAATATAGCTCTTGGACCAATAAGCAACATCATGTGTGCTGACATATCGATAATGCTTCTCATGGCGCAATTGTTTTTCATTCTCTGACAAAGCAATGGACTCATTCATTGCCTCTGCTGTTGTATCAATGTTCCAAGGGTTCACCCGGATTGCTCCACTCAATGATGGCGAGCAACCTATGAATTCTGACACGACCAGCATACTCTTCCTCTTTGGTGCATCATCACCATCCAAACCAGGAATCCCCTGCCTACACACAATATACTCGTATGGTGTGAGGTTCATCCCATCCCTCACTGCAGTAACAACGACGCACTCCGCCACAGTGTAATATGCCATCCTTTCCACACTCGACAAAGTCCTATTAACAAGCTCCACAGGACTATACCCCGACCGCCTAAACTGGTCATTAATCCTCGTGCAACTTTCCTCGATCTCAGCCTTTAATCCTTGCACGTCCTTTCTACTACCACCCCTTGGGTTTGCAATCTGCACTAGCACTGCTCGGCCCTGCCATTTTGGGTGTGTCTTGAGCATATGCTCAAACGCAAGAATCTTCAGGTTAATCCCCTTGAATACGTCCAGATCATCCACACCAAGCAAGACAGTCTTCCCGTTAAACTGCTTCCGTAGCTCTGCAACACGCAGCTCCAGATCAGGAAGCTGGAGCTGCGATTTAAGCTGCACCATGTTAATCCCAACAGGCATGATCTTTATCCCCACAGTGCGGCCAAAGTAATCAAGCCCAATGTAGCCTCTCTTGGACTGGTACTCGATTCCGAGCATGCGGCTGCAGCAAGACAGGAAGTGGCGGGCGTAATCAAAGGTATGGAAGCCAATGAGATCGCAGTTGAGCAAGGATTTGAGGATCTCGTCGCGGACGGGCAGGCTACGGTAGAGCTCGGATGATGGGAAGGGGCTGTGCAGGAAGAACCCGATGCGGAGGCGGTTGAATCGGCGGCGCAGGAAAGAGGGGAGCGCCAGGAGGTGGTAGTCGTGGATCCAGATGTAGTCGTCCTCGGGGTTGAGGACCTCGATGACCCGCTGCGAGAAGAGTTTGTTGGCGAGGACGTAGGCCTCCCAGTTGGAGCGGTCGAAGCGGCCACCGTGGTCGGAGGTGAAAGGGAGCATGTAGTGGAAGAGCGGCCAGAGGGTCTGCTTGCAGAAACCGTGGTAGAAACGGTCGGAGAGGTCCTTGGGGAGGAAGGCCGGGACGCAGCGGAACCTGTCGAGGAGCGCCTGCGCGACGTCGTCCTGCTCGGCGGCTGGCACGTCGGCGCGGAGGGAGCCGACGTAGAGGACCTCCATGTCCTCGGGGAGGCCGTCGCGGAGGTGGAGCAGCAGCGAGTCCTCGTCCCAGCAGAAGGTCCAGCCGCGGCCGTCGGGTCGGCGCTCGCAGCGCACGGGGAGCGTATTCGCGACAACGATGATGCGGTCGTTGGCGAGCGACGACTGCACGTCCGAAGCTACGCTCCCCGCGCGCTCCTCGTCGAGCTCCGCCAGTGTGCCAGGCGTCGTCAACGTCCTCTGCATCCGCCTCGGCCGCGGCGGCCGCCCGCCGCCTCCCCCGCCGGAGCCCCCATAGTCGAGCGCCGAGAGATTCCCATTGGCGAGATCGAGCAGGTTGGTGTAGGAACGCGAGAACATGGCACCGAGACGACGGAAGCCCGCTCGTTCGTGACCTCGGTCGATCGGTCGATCGATCCAATCCAATCTACTTGACCTCAGACCCGATCCTCCCGACGATCCTCCCCCGCCTGAGCCCTAGGAGCGGCGCCGGAAGATGCGGCGTGCAGGAGGTGACGAGGGCTGGGTGAGAGCCCAGGGAGGAGGGCATGGGGACACGCAGCTCTGAAACGGGGCAGATATTTTATTCGCAAAAAGGATAGGCAAGTCCGTTCCATCTGGGCCGCGCAGAGACTGATCGGACGGACGGTGTTCACGAGGCGACGTGGAAGGCCTCCGCCAGCAGCCACCGGGCCTAGACCGAGAGCGCGACCTCTCACTGGGCCATGGGCCCGACCAAGGTGGAACGAATGTCCCTTTCAGGAAAAAAAAAAGGTGGAACGAATGGCTCGAGCATGGTTGCGGGCTGCGGGAGGCGCGCCAGACGCGGACAAAAGCTGAAACAGACTCGGACCGTTTCTCTCGAGATTGAGAAACGATGCCATGTTCTCGCGTTCCACCTTGGTCGTAGGATTGTTAGAGTATTCTAGGTGGCTCGTAGAAAAAGTAAAACGGTCATGGGATCGTGTTCTCTCAAGATTTAGAAACGATGACACAGGGCTTCGGAGATCTTCTTGTGTTAGGTTTGTTAGAGTATTCTAGGTGGTCATGGTCCTTTGTGTTTGCGTTTCAGTGTGTTTGTAAGGATCAATTACTTTGTACTGTTTCGTGATTTGAATGAAAATTCTCTCAAAAAAAAACCACGGGTAGAGGAGGCTCTCATTTCTCTTTTCTTCTTCCTCTCTTCTATTATTTTCTTTTTTTAGGCCAACTAGATCCCAAATTGTCCGTTCGCGTTCGTTTGGAGCTAAACGAAAAGAAATCGTGTCCCAACGCGCGGCTGCAAACGGACAAGTGTTCGTTTTTTGTCCCCTTTCCACTCATCCTCGGTCCAAGTTTGGGCCGCGTGTGCGGCCAAATGAACACGCGCGGACGGACGGGACGTGCCCCCTTGTCCTCCCCCTGGCCCGCCCATCAGGGACACGCCCGCCTCTTTTTTTATTTCCCCCACGCTCCCCCCCTCCCCCTCAACACACACAACTTCGGCTGCACACCCTGTCCCACTCCCCTATCGTCCCTCCGCCGCCACCACCGCCTCTTGGCGGCGTCCACCTTACCCGTCGGCGGCACGACCCCTTTTCTTCCTCCACCTGTCCTTCCTCCACCTTGCTTTGCTGTCGGACACAAGGCGTCTCCACCACGGCCACAAGGTTTCCTTTTTGGCAGCGGGTCCACCACGACCGAAGGTATTCGACGCTTTGCTTGCAAGGTACCATGGATAATGGGGATGAGTATTTCTTTCACAACTTTGTTTGTTCATCGGATGACTCGTCCTAGGACGATGAGGACATAGTGGTGGCATCATTGGTTGTCCATGACTACATCATTAGGATGCATCCTCGGTTCAGGGGATCAATCCCCGGCCATGCTACGGCCTTGAACCGCAATAGGGAGAAAGGGCATCACCTTCTCAATTCTGATTACTTTGAGAGAACCACACTTTACAAACGTCATCAATTCGTCGTCGTTTCCGAATGAGGAGGCATGTGTTCAGTCATATCCGGAAGGCAGTTGTAGAATATGATCCTTACTTTGAATGCAAAGAAGATGCCCTTGGAAAACTTGGCCTCTCTTCTTATCAAAAATGCACTGCGGCTATTCGCATGCTTGCTTATGGAATTCTTGGTGATCTAGTGAATGAATACATTCATATGAGTGAGTCCACGCGTTTACAATCATTGTACAGTTTCTCCAAGGCCGTGGTGGTTGTGTTTGGCCCCGAATACCCGAGAGAGCCAAATGCCGCACATACAGATAGGTTGTTGATGATCAATGTAGAGAGGGGTTTTCTGGCCATGCTTGGTAGTATTGATTGTATGCACCGAAAGTGGAAGAACTGTCCATTTGCTTGGCAGGGTCAGTACAAGGGGCATGTGAAAGGTGTCACTGTCATACTAGAAGCGGTGGCTTCACAAGATTTGTGGATATGGCATTCTTTCTTTGGCATGGCTGGTTCTCACGATGATATTAGCATTCTTCAGCACTCTCCAGTCTTTGCAAGGCTTGAGGAAGACCACTGCCCAGAGGTCAACTTTGAGATCAATGGGCACTACTACAACAAGGGATATTACCTTGCTGATGGTATTTATCCCTAGTGGTCAACTCTTGTGAAGACCATACCCAATCCACGAGGAGAGAAAAGAAAAAGGGTTGCCCAAAAGCAGGAGAGTGTTAGAAAAGACGTGGAGCATGGGCTTGGTGTGCTTCAATCTCGATGGGGTATCGTTCAAAACCCTGCATTGACATGGAGCACTCAGAAGCTTTGGGAGGTGATGACTGCTTGTGTGATCATGCACAACATGATCGTTGAGGATGAACGTGATGGCAGCATCTACGACCAAGGGTTTGATTCCTAGGGTGAGAATGTTGAGCCTGAGCACCCACCTCCTGCCACTTTTCAACATTTCGTTCAATTCCATCGTGAGATGCGTGATCGGGACACTCATAAGCAGTTGCAAGATGACTTAGTTGAGCACATGTGGGAACATATTGGCAATGAGTAGATCTATTAGTTCTATCTCTGTACGTGCGCATAAACTATGAGTGGTTTTGTAAAACTATTTCAATTTTTTAAATTTTTGATTGGGTTGTAATAAAAGACTATTTCATGGAACCATTTTATTTTGCATGGTTTGAACTAAGTTACTATGCTTCATTTTTATTGTACTTGTCTAGCCGGCGGACATATGCGGCCCAAGATGCGGACTCGCGTTGGGCGCACGGCTGACACAAATGGAAATTCAGGCGGACACGGCCTCATTCTCACCCCCAAACGGATGAAATCCGGACAAAACGGACGTCCGTTTGGGGTCGTGCGTCGAAGTTGGCCTTAGAGTCTCCTCGGTGCTCCTCTCTATTCCTCCTTCGGCGGCCGGAGCGAGGGAGGGAGAGGAGTCTGACTCTTCTTTGTATATAATAAACTTGGTGTGAAGCTTTTATCTGGACTTGTGTTAGATGCGACTGACGTGATGCCATTAGTATGTGGTCTGCTGACGCTTGCACGCAACGCTTGGTTCTCGCGGTGTTGTCATCCTCTTCTGTTCTATGGTGGGGGTGTATGGGAGGTGGCGGGTGGCTCGATCAATAAGTGTGCTGCAGATCCGGATCGAGTTACTCTGGGTCATTCTCTTTCTTTGTTGGTCATCTCGATGATGGCAGGGGATCTGTGGGGTGTGCCCGGAAGCGTTCAGTTCTGGAGGAGTTGTTCTCGCTGGTTCCTAGCTTCCAGCGAGGTCATTGTGCCCTGATATGCAAAGGGGACTCCAACAAGCACTACTACAAGAATGCCTAGGAGTGGCGGATGCAAAAAGCCCATCAATGGCAGGAAAGGCTCCGAGGTGCGCCCGTCACTGACCTCCCGCCACTGCTATAACGGCATCAGTGGCGGGCGCCCGTTCGCCACTAGTAGAGTACTTTCAGCGGCAAACGTGGCACCATGCCCTTCATTGTGTTCTACTGTTAGCTGTGGCGCGCTGTCTAGGGCACCCTTCACAACTACTTCTACTCTCTATTCCCAGTAAACAACACCCAATACACATTACAACACACAAACAACATAAGCAATCATACACATTACATGTAACATACCGATAAACTAAACTTTATATAAAATGCATGTATGCATTAGAGTACAACAACTCACGTTGCATCATTAATTAGTACACATACATACAAGACCTCATGATAACAACAACACCATAATGACAAAGAACTGGTTCGAGATAATCAAATTCTTTACTCGTCCACTTGTCCACATGGTCTTGCATACTTCATAATTGATTTTCTCTTTGCGGAGGTAGTTGGCATAGCGATCATTTGCTTCTTTTTTAGTCATATACCCTTTATAGCCATTGTTTTTGTAACCGTGCACTTGTTCCTTGCATATCTCCCATGAATCATAAACTCCTGGATTCCTCCCAGTGTACACCACATACCAGTTCCAATTCATCTATGAAAATAAATAAACAAGCGAACAAGTCAACTTCATAGTTATCCAATCACATAGAGCAAAGTCACATCACAATCTTCATAGCATGATAGACGATACAAATGACCACGTTGTAATTCACTAGTAGTTTGGGAGCAAAAGTTTAGCTCCTTCATAGCAACATAGAAATTAAGTTCACACACATCGATCATATATATCACATAAAGGCAGCAGACTAGTAGTTTAGAACTAAAAGTTCATCTCCATAATGACTTCTCATAGCCTTCCATCATCTTCGTGATCTATTCTTGGGAGGTTCTCGCGGCTTTGACGGCTACTCGTGCACTCTCGGTGGCTACTCTAGTGCTCTTGATGGTTGTTCTCGCGCTCCCGGCATATGCTGCAACACTCTCGACGTATGCATGATCGCTCTCGGTGGCTGATCGAGCATTGCTGACGTAGGCAAGCATGATCTATGTGTACTGAGCCACCCTTGTGACGATGTCTATGACAGAAGGAATTCCGTCTACGTGTGTAGGAGTCCTAACGAGGCATGTTGGCTTGTCCATCTAAATCCTAATAAACAAGTTCACATTTAGATAGAAGACATTTTTATGAAAGCAAATTTATGACAATAAAAAAACTCTTACGATAACACTTCATATTTGTTCGAGGGTAGACATTGTTTCTCTTATGTTGGTTACTTCGATCGTCGGTGATGTTCATTCTTCCCCCTCTCCTCCCGCTTTACCAAGGTCTTAGAGGAAGAAGAGGGAAAGGAACGACCCCCCGCACTCTCGGCGGCTACTCTAGTGCTCTTGATGGCTGTTCTAGCACTCTCGACATATGTTGCAACGCTCTTGACGTATGCATGATCGCTCTCGGTGGCTGATCGAGCATTGCCAACATAGGCAAGCACGATCTTTGTGTATTGAGCCACCCTTGTGATGATGTCTATGGCAGAAGGAATTCGGTCTACGTGTGTAGGAGTCCTAACGAGGCATCTTGGCTTGTCCATCTAAATCGTAATAAACAAGTTGACATTTAGATAGAAGACATTTTTATGAAAGCAAATTTATGACAATAAAAAGAACTCTTACAACAACACTTAATATTTGTTCAAGGGTAGACATTTGTTGCTCTTATGTTGGGTACTTCGACCATCGGTGATGTTCATTCTTCCCCCTCTCCTCCTGCTTTACGAAGGTCTTAGAGGAAGAAGAGGAAAAGGAACAACCCCCTATGACTAAATATCTTTTTCATAAAAAAGTACTAAATTTACGGGGAAAAATCGACATGACCTTTCATAGGAGTTGGACATATGATGTGTCGGAAATTAAGCGAAATGAAACTTAATCCATGTTTCACGAAAACATTTCCACTCAGAAAGATTCTACTATAGCACAAGCAGTAATATTAAAGACATCTACTAACAAAGAATCTATATAAAAAGGGGACAATTACATTCTTGCCCCTAGTTGGTTCCCACCCCCGGGTTTTACCCTTACTTTCTGGGCATGCTCAGTTTTGCCCTTAGTTTTTCCCTCCGCCTGCTCGAATGCCCTTCTATCACCGCTCCGCTTGGTCAGCGTCGTTTGACCGTGACTACTCGATGTTTTGGACATATTTGCCCTTGGGTTCAATCCCCCCACCCATTTAGTCATCTTCTAGCTCTCGCCACGCATAAGGAAACAGAGAAGCGGCTGGGAGGAGAGGTGTGACATCGCAGTCGGGGGATATGTGTGAAGGAGCATACCGACGTCGGCCATCTCGTCGGAGAGCCCGTCGCTGGCTGCCGAACAGGTTTTAGAGCTCAACTGGTCCCCTGCTTTTCTAGGGTTTTCTAGATTTGGGGGGTAATTTCTCGATATTGATTTAGGTGGATGGGGTAGGCATTGTTCAACACAGCTCTGAGTTCTACCTGCCAGACTCGACGTATTGTGGCTTGGAGCTGCGCTCGAAGCACCGTTGTCCGGGGCACCAACTAGTCCCAGCTCGTCGTGTCTCCTGGGGAGGCGCAAGCACTGGACGCCATTTTCTGGGTTGCCCTTTAGATGTATGGCATTGCATTTTTGTTTCCATTTTCTAATCTAACTTTTGAGGATGATTTTAATGTAATTTATTGATTCAGTTGCCAGATGAATGTGAATGGGTGGTTTGGGTTGACCCACCACCTCCAGCACGTGTTGGTCTTGCCTTTGAAGAACTACACGGAGTGATCGAACATAGCTGGATCAAAAGTCACCATCTGGAGAAGAGAGCAGGTGATCTTGCGAAGAAGAATCGTGCATTGAACAAGGAGCTGAAGAAAATGAAAGAAATGGTGCGCATAGGGACAATGTTGTTTGCTAGCATTTTCATTTGTTTTCTAGCAATCTCAATGGCTGTTTGTGCACAAAATGCACGTTAGTTTATGAAGTTGCAATGAACATATGAAGATGTATGAACCTATTTAATGTTATGAGATGAAGATGCATAGGAACATATGAAGTATGTTATGGTATGAGATGTATGAATCAGCAAATGCATTGTATTGTGAAAAGAAAGATCAAATATAAGTCTTGCTGGACAAATATTTCACAAACGACAACATAGTTCAACAACATCACAGTTCACTTGCAACTCAACATAGTTCACAAACCACAACATGCTACAACTAGACATAGTTCAACAACCAAAAGAACATACTTCACACTCCAGCTAGACAAATATTGCAACAAATCTAATAGTTTGAAACTTGCACGACACATCAGCACTCAGTTTCTAGACTTGGCCTTCTTGCTCTTTGTGTTGCTAGCTGGTATTGTCATCTCCCTAGCCCTGCTCCTAGTAAGTTTTACAAGGATTTGGGGAACAACTGGAGGGAGAACTTTATCACATGCAGCATTTCTTGCATCTAGATTGATGCCAGTAACTAAGCAAGCTTCTTCTTTTGGAGTTGGAGAAGTGTTAAGCTTTCTCTTCTTGCTGATAGCCATTGGAGATGCTCCTCTCCATGTTGTCTTCTTGTAGTTCTTCCTTGGTGTGCTAACAAATAGAGAAGAAATAGTTGGTTAGTAACAGTACATGAGAAATTTGCAGGTAAATGCACATAAATAAATCAGCGAGGAATTATATTACCTTTGAAATTCATCTGCAACTGTGGAAGCTTGTGTTGCCGCCTCACTTTGCATTGCATCTACTGGAGCATCATCAGCAGGAGCATCTACTGGAGCATTATCAGCAGGAGCATCTACTGGAGCATCATCAGTAGGAGCATCTACTGGAGCTCAGCAGCAGGAGCATCTACTGGAGCATCATCAACAAGATCATCTACTGGAACATCATCACTAGGAGCATCATCTGCACCTGCAGGCTGCACTGGAGCATCATCTTCACTATCTGCCTCCTCTTCTTCTTGTTGTTATTCATCATGTAGCTCTGCATTTTGGTTAGGAGGGTCTTCTTCAGCATTGTCATCTCCCTAGTGTGCATCTTCTTCACCAAATGCCGGGTCAATGGCATTTTTGCAGTGTTTCAATAAGTGACCCAAACCACCACAGCTCTTGAATTTTCTCCTCCTAGGACCAAGTCCTTTTACTTCACTTGCTGGCTTAATTCTGGTCTTCCTTCGCCTGCCAGGTGCACCTCTGTTCTATACAGGTGGACTTAGTTTGAAACCAGGGTCTACAATATCCCAATGTTGTTTTCCTTCAAGTGCAGGAAGGTTCTCAACATATGTTTTTTAAACATTTCAACTGAGAAGTACTTGTGTACATACTGTTCTATCTCTTTAGCTTCCTCTCTCAAAGATGTTATGAAGAACAGAGCATGTATGCATGGCTGGCCTGTAACTTGCCACTTTCTGCAACTGCATGTTCTTTTTTCTAAATCCACGGGGTATCTCCACTCCCTCTTCTCTTTGTCTACAACAGTCACCTCTGCTTCAGTGGGACTTATCCTAACTAAAGTAATGTCTAAGCCTTTGGACCTTTCCATCAAAATCTTCATAACTCTTGGAATTATCATATGGCCCATGAATTTTTGAAGTTCTATGCTATTTCTAGGGCCAAAATTTTCCATTAAGTACTGCCTTATCTTGTCCAACAAGTCAACAATGTGGAGACCCTTGAACTTTTTAATTTTGGAATTGAATGATTCTGCAGGGTTATTGTTGACATAGTCAACCTTGCAGATATCATTGGATTTTGCTGTGGCCTAGATTTGGGTGTGGTGCTCTTCTATGTAAGCCTGCACCTTGGGTTTTGTGAATAGCTGCCTCAGGTGATAATTATGTTTCTTAATGCTATAAGTCAATGAACAAGGCCACAAATGCTGGTCATAGAACTTCCCTTTGAATTTCTTAGAAAAATTCTGAGCCAGGTGTCTCATGCACTCTCTGTGCTCTACCCCGGGGTAAATTTCATCTATACCATTCTCAAGACCTTTGCATGCATCAGTATGAATTACTAGTCCTTCAGGATGACCTATTACCTTCTTCAAAATTTTGAAAAACCAACCCCAACTCTCTTTAGACTCTATCTCCAAAACACCATATGCAACTAGAAAAATAGAGTTGTGTGCATCAATTGCACATGCAGCAACCAACTGACCTCTAAACCTACCATTTAGTGCATTGGCATCAACAGCTAGGTAGGGCCTGCAACCAGCTAAAAATCCCTGACAGCAAGCTTTAAAACCGACAAAAACACTCCTTCTCATGCCTATTTCCTCTAAGCTAGAAAGGTATTGTGTGTGTGTGTCAATTTCTACTACAGTACCTGGAGAAGCCCTCTCAACCTCAGCTTTGAATGTGTACAACAGCTGAAAACTATCCTCATATTTACCATACAAGTTGTCAATTGCCATTTGTATACCATAAACACTCTCATGTATGGCAATTCTATACCATATTTTTTCTGCAAATTAGTTACCAACTCACCAGGACCAATGTTAGAATTTTCTCTGACCCAATTTTGCACAACATGAGCTATCCATCTCCTCTTGGCTGCTCCGAGTCACTTAGTTCTGTTCACACTTGGGTAGTGGTGTTCATAACGATTGACTTTAATCTGCAAATTGAAACAAAGTTGAACACTATGATAATTGAAAATTAATATGCAAACTTAAACTGCATTAAGCAAACTGAATATGAATATGAATTACTCTCACTAGCATTAGTTACTATTGCTAGTACCTAAAACAAAGTATTGTTTCTCATTATAGAGGCATGTATCCTCCATCTACACCTTGGAAATTGTTGGGAGACGTGGTAGTAAATCAAAAAAATTCCTACGATCACCAAGATCTATCCATGGAGAAACCAGCAATGAGTGGGGAGAGATTGCATCTTCATACCTTTGAAGATCGCCAAGCGGAAGCGTTACAAGAACGCGGTTGGTGGAGTCGTACTTGCAGCGATTCAGACCGCGGTGGATTCCGATCTCAGCGCCGAACAACGGCGCCTCCGCGTTCAACACACGTGCAAACCGATGACGTATCCTACGCCTTGGTCCAGCAAGGAGGAAGGAGAGGTTGAGGGAGAGCTCTGGCAGCACGATGGCATGGTGACGGTGGAGCTACGTGGACTCCGGCAGGGCTTCGCCAAGCGCTACGGAGAACGAGGAAGAGGAAGGGTAGGGCTGCGCCAAGAGAGAGAGAAGTCGTGTCTCAAATCAGCCCAAACCCTTGCATATATATAGGAGGAGGGAGAGGGAGGGATTCCTTGGCCCCTCCTCCAAGGAGGAGAGGTCCGGCCAAACTAGGGGGAGAGTCCACCTCCCACAAGGGAGGTGGATCTCCTCCTTTTCAAACTCCTTTGCCCTATCTCTAGATCTCCAGCCGCATGGGCCTTTCTAGAAGGTCTTGGCCAGCCCAAAAAGGGCTGGCACACCTCCTCTAAGGGCCCACGAAGTCCTATGGTCGTCACACCCCTCCCGGGGGTCCTCCGGCACCCTCCCGGCACTCCCGGTACACTACCGATGAGCCCGAAAACTTTCCGGTGACCAAAACTGGACTTGCTATATATTAATCTTTACCTCCGGACCATTCCAGAGCTCCTCATGATGTCCGAGATCTCATCCGGGACTCCGAACAACTTTCGGTAATCACGTATACCATTTCCCTATAACCCTAGCATCATCGAACCTTAAGTGTGTAGACCCTATGGGTTCGGGAGACACGTAGACATGACCGAGACACCTCTCCGGTCAATAACCAACAGCGGGATCTGGATACCCATGTTGGCTCCCACATGCTCCATGATGATCTCATTGGATGAACCATGATGTCGGGGATTCAATCAATCCCTTATACAATTCCCTTTGTCTATCGGTATGATACTTGCTCGAGATTCGATCGTCGGTATCTCCATACCTTGTTCAATCTCATTACCGGCAAGTCTCTTTACTCGTTCCGTAATACATCATCCCGTGGCTAACTCCTTAGTCACATTGAGCTCATTATGATGATGTCTTACCGAGTGGGCCCAGAGATACCTCTCCGTCACACGGAGTGACAAACCCCAGTCTCGATTCGTGCCAACCCAACAGACACTTTCGGAGATACCCGTAGTGCACCTTTATAGCCACCCAGTTACGTTGTGACGTTTGGCACAACCAAAGCATTCCTACGGTATCCGGGAGTTGCACAATCTCATGGTCTAAGGAAACGATACTTGACATTGAAAAGCTTTAGCAGACGAACTACACGATCTTGTGCTATGCTTAGGATTGGGTCTTGTCCATCACATCATTCTCCTAATGATGTGATCCCGTTATCAACAACATCCAATGTCCATGGTCATGAAACCGTGATCATCTATTGATCAACGAGCTAGTCAACTAGAGGCTTACTAGGGACATGTTGTGGTCTATGTATTCACACATGCATTACGGTTTCTGGTTAACACAATTATAGCACGAACAATAGACAATTATCGTGAACAAGGAAATACAATAATAACCATTTTATTATTCCCTCTAGGGCATATTTCCAACAGTTTCCCACTTGCACTAGAGTCAATAATCTAGTTACATTGTGATGAATCGAACACCCATAGCATTCTGGTGTTGATCATGTTTCACTCGTGAGAGAGGTTTAGTCAACGGGTCTGTGACATTGAGATCCGTGTGCACTTTACAAATATCTATATCTCCCTCCTGAATGTAATCACGGATGGAGTTGAAGCGGCGCTTGATGTGTCTTGTCTTCTTGTGAAACCTGGGCTCCTTCGCAAGGGCAATAGCTCCAGTGTTGTCACAGAATAGAGTCATCGGGCCCGACACACTTGGAATTACTCCGAGGTCGGTGATGAACTCCTTCATCCAGACTCCTTCCTTTGCTGCTTCCGAAGCAGCTATGTACTCCGCTTCACATGTAGATGCCGCCACAACGCTTTGCTTGTTGCTGCACCAGCTGACTGCCCCTCCATTCAAAATATACACGTATCCGGTTTGCGACTTGTAGTCGTCCGGATCTGTGTCGAAGCTAGCATCGACGTAACCCTTTACGACGAGCTCTTCGGCACCTCCATATACGAGAAACATGTCCTTTGTCCTTTTCAGGTACTTCAGGATATTCTTGACCGTTGTCCAGTGTTCCGCTCCGGGATCACTTTGGTACCTCCCTACCAAACTTATGGCAAGGTTCACATCAGGTCTGGTACACAGTATGGCATACATAATAGAGCCTATGGCTGAAGCATAGGGGATGACACTCATCTCTTCTCTATCCTTTGCCGTGGTCGGGCATTGAGTCGTACTCAATCTCACACCCTGTAACACAGGCAAGAACCCCTTCTTGGATTGATCCATATTGAACTTCTTCAATATCTTTTCAAGGTATGTGCTTTGTGAAAGACCTATGAGGCGTCTCGATCTATCTCTATAGATCTTAATACCTAATATGTAAGCAGCTTCTCCAAGGTCCTTCATTGAAAAACATTTATTCAAGTAGGCCTTTACACTTTCCAAAAGTTCTATATCATTTCCCATTATCAGTATGTCATCCACATATAATATGAGAAATGCTATAGAGCTCCCACTCAGTTTCTTGTAAATACAGGGTTCTCCATAAACCTGTACAAACCCAAACGCTTTAATCACCTCATTAAAGCGAATGTTCCAACTCCGAGATGCTTGCACCAGCCCATAGATGGAGCGCTGGAGCTTGCATACTTTGTCAGCATCTTTAGAATCGACAAAACCTTCCGGCTGCATCATATACAGTTCTTCCTTAAGGAAGCCATTAAGGAATGCCGTTTTGACGTCCATTTGCTAGATCTCATAATCATAAAATGCGGCAATTGCTAACATGATTCGGACAGACTTTAGCATCGCTACGGGTGAGAAAGTCTCATCGTAGTCAACTCCTTGAACTTGTCGATAACCCTTAGCAACAAGCCGAGCCTTATAGACGGTCACATTACCGTCCGCGTCATTCTTCTTCTTAAAGATCCATTTATTTTCAATGGCTCGCTATTCTAGCTACTGATTCTGCTCTACATCTCTGAATTAAGTAGTTTCAACATTTGCAGTTTTGGAATCAACATATGTAGCAAACATTACACCTAACTCATCATCACGCTGCAGACGATTCCAAGTTGCTTTCTCTACATCCCAGAATCTGAACTCAACTGCATCATGCATACCCCAAGGATATTTCCTATAGATTGCAGACCTAAAATCATTGAAAGAACTTGTGCAGTCAACCACTAGAGGGAAAGTGAAGCTTGCATCCTGTCCCTTAGTACCACCCTTTGCTAAAAGAGTGGTCTCCATTCTAATTGTCGGAAAGAACGCACGCGATGGAATCCATCCTACGATTGTGAACACAACCAAAGTCATGGACAAACCTTTCTAATTATCGAATGGAAACATATGAGCAAGAACTAGATCTAGAAACTTACCCTGCAGGGATCTCCTGCCATGAATCTGTCGTGCTGCCGCTCCCCATGGCATCGTCGCCACCGCCACCACTGCCGCGCGCAGAGCGTGTCTCCACCATGCCCGCCGCAGAGATGTAGATCCACTCACAAGGAGGATGTCACAACATCGAGGCCACGGTTACCACAGCAGCCCGCGTCACCGTCAAGCGCTGGGGTTTGGGTCGCCTTGGTAGTTGCCGATCTAGGGTTTGGGAGAGGGACATGATAGAGGGGGAAGGGGAAATGACAATTACATGGTGCACTCTGTGTGGGACCCACCTGTAAGGAAGGCCCAGGGGCAACCAGTGTCCAAAATGTCGAGCCGTCACGGTCAAACGACGCTGACCAAGCTGAGTAGTGATAGAAGGGCATTCGAGCAAACAGAGGGGAAAAACTAGGGGCAAAACTGAGCATGCTCGAAAAGTAAGGGTAAAACCCGGGGGTGGGAACCAACTAGGGAGAAAAATTTAATTGTCCCATAAAAAATTAACTACACTAACAAAATGCTGCAGATGTACAAATATAACAAATTTAAACTACACTAACAAAATTTGGTAGATCTACAAATACAACAATGAGAAGGGAGTTGTGGTTACCGGCCGGAGTCGGGCGCTCGGGAGGATGAGGCTTAGGAAGATGGCAGAGGCATCGGCGGATTGCGAGGTTGACAGACACACGGACGGTGTTGAATGCAAAGGAATGTGTGGGAGATAGTGATGGGGAGGTAGTTGGAGGTATCATTTCATGACAAGGCCAACGAACTTTGAGGCGCCAAAGGATGGCGCGGGCGACAGGGAAGATTCGATCCATGAAGCTGTTCGAGCCGGTGGATGGTGACCTTGCTAGTGGCAAATGAGGAAGTCACGACGTTGTCGACAGCGGCGGAGAGAGAGAGACGGAGGGGAGAAAGAGAGGTGTCCAATTGGATCTAAGCAGGGGTGCGGGTGAGGGTTCGGGGTAAAGGTTGTGTATAATAGTGATGGGCACCTAAGTTTACCCACCACCATGGACACTTAATAAATTTGAAACCGGTTGGCGCATGGTGCCCAGATATAGCTGAGGCGGTCACCGACAAATGGCTGTCGCTGCTTAGCCTCGGAGCAGTGGCGGGCATAGCAATTAACCGCCACTGCGCCGTCCCACAACTGAACAAATTAGAAAGCGTATACCTATGGTGGGTACAAAAAAGGGCCCGCCACAGGTACGTGTGTAGCAGTGATGGGCAGTTCCTAGCACTCGCCATTGCTATAATTCCAAAATAGCTGTGGTGGGTGCCTCGCCACGTGTGTCACTAATTGGGGTTAACCTATAAGGCATAAGCCCTTTCCCAGTAGTGAAGCTATAGTTTGCTCTGTCCATCATGGTGATGGGGGAGCAGGGGCAGTCATAAGGGAAGATGGACAAGGTGATTGGGGTTCGAGAGCTCACATAGTGGTCATTTTCGAGAAGTTCTGCTCCCTTCTTTGCCGATGCCCGGCCTCCGATGAGCTAATGTATCCTGAGGTCAAAGGGCGTCCGTCTTTATTCCTCACGGTAACGAAGCCTAAGGGGATGCAGGTATGCCTCACGGTGGAGTCCATGGCATGGTGGCATGAAGGTATGGTTGCCCAAGTGGTGTCGTCCCCGACGCCGACTAGATTGGATACATGTGGGGGAGGTAGTTTTAGACCCGATTGCATTCTACTTTCCTTGTTTGGCGTCTTTTTTGCAATTTGCATGGCCTTGTTGGTACTGTCATGTTTTTTAGAGGTCTTTATGCAAAATGTACACTAATGCTTATCTATGGATGACTCGGTCCTTTTGGACCCTACCGCTTGTTCAAAAAAACACATGTATCAAATTCGGTCCTAAACAATCTACCAACTGATCAACAACGTTAGGCCACCCCCTCATCTGTAGTTGCCGGCCTCTCAAATCCACACAACTCCATCAATGTAGGTCAATTATGTAGTGATCTAAAAGATCTTATATTAATTATGTACGGAATAGAATGCAGTAACATTGTAAGTTATTATTACAATCGAACATAATAAGTTCACAAAATATAGATATTATAGCATTGCTAGGATTTATGATAGATACTTCATCACTTCCTCGTAGGATGCTTCCCCTTGGCGTATACGGAGTGTGAAGAGTTGGCATCGAATTCGCTGGTGTCCAAAGGGTCGCCATCATTGCTAGAGGTGTCGAAGGACTCGGGCTAGGAGGGAAGCCTAGACAAACATCAGGTTGTGTGGGTCCACTACTTGGCCAGGCAGCTAGTTTGAGCCGCGACGACCACCTTCTCCTTGGTGAGGCATTCATAATCCTTGAGGTCGGGCCAATGCCTTGGCATCTTTACGGTGATGGCAGCAGACGTCTAACTTGGTCAAGGTCAAGGACCGGCGTAGGACGTCGCATACAACATCACCAGAGTTGGAGAGCAGGGGCACTGGCGTGGATCTGTTAGTAATGCACATGGAACGACTAGATCTGACACGCGTTGCTTACCTCGGACTCGGGGAGCCAGCATCACGGGCTCAGAGGTGCTAGGACCAACACCCACCATAGGATTGTTGGAAATGTGCCATAGAGGCAATTGTATTGTATTATTTATTTCCATGATTATAATTAAGTGTTTATATTCTATACTATAACTGCTATGATTCTAGAACATGTGATTTAGAGAAAACTCATAAGCACGTGTGGAATGGTAAACGATAAAACTTGATTCCTATTGGAGATGTGCCCTAGAGGCAATCATGTATGATGATGTTTCCTATGTGTTTATGAGTAAAGATAGTCATTGGACATTATCAATGCTGTGTATTAACAAGTATGTGACTTGTTTGTGAGACCATGCATTGTATGCTGACTGTCCTAAATGGTCCCTAGTAGAAAGGGATGTGTGGAGGCACAACCAATCTGACTAGCATATGACACGATGCATGGTCCGGTCTTAGTGTCTCACTGGACATGTAGCATTGGATGCTAGCCAGATAATTTGGACTCAGAAAGATCTGGTCAGATTCGACGTAGTCTGATCCGAGTCGAGATAAGATTTGAGTTGGATAGACCCAACTATGAGACGCGACGATAGGTCATCTGTGAGTCTCTGGTACAACATACGTTCTATGTACTAAGACCTGAGTTGGCGCATGTACTCGGGATGGTGATAGACCTGCTTTTGGCCGACCAAATGCGACTTCGTGACTAGGTAGTTACAAAGGTACGTTTCGGGCTTGTCCAGACCCATGCGACGAGACATGGTCGAGCGAGGTGGGATTTGTCCCTCCGATCAGGAGAGATATACTATAAGCCCCTCGGGTGATCCTACTTGGATAAGCATGGCCATGCGATGAGGATTATGAGATAATCTGAATGTTGGTCGGGTTCACCAGAACGAGAAAGAGGTCATGCTGCAACAAGGATGACCAGGTCGCCTTGTGCACGACAACTTATATCGTGTGGCAAAGGGAACAGGAGTATGAAATACATGTTCACCTAACCAGCTTCATCAGACACTTGGAGTTGGCACGCTTTGCTAGAGGACACTACCAACTAGCCGAGTCATATGTGATCTGACTCGTGACCAAGTGAGCGAGAACCTAAGGGGTCGCACGCTTAAGGGAAAGGACATGTGGGCTTTAGGATCCATGCGAGGCCCAAGAGTTGAGCCCGCACCAGATACCTATATATAATGGAGGTGTGGTACACTCATTTAGTTGATCGCTTCAGCTCCTTCATTAGGGTTTTGCATGTGTTTCAAGTAGCCACCTCCACTCGCCGCCTGATATGTCTCCAACGTATCTACTTTTCCAAACACTTTTGCTCTATTTTGACCTCTAATTTGCATGATTTGAATGAAACTAACCCGGACCGACGCTGTTTTCAGAAGAACTACCTTGGTGTTATTTTTGTGGAGAAATAAAATTTCTCAGAATTGGACAAAACTTTTTGTGAATTATTTCTAGAAACTATAATGAATTATGGAGTAAAGAACTACCGGAGGGCGTGCGCCTGGGGGCCACCACACATCAGGGCGCGCCCCCTAGGTCGCACCCTGATGGCTTGTGGGACCCTCAAGGCTCCTCTGACCCTAATTCTAGTCCTATAAGTTCACATATTCGTAGAAAAAAATCTAGAGGGAAGTTTTCATCGCGTTTCACGAGACGGAGCCGCTGCCACCTCATGTTCTTCCTTCAGAGGGCTGATATGGAGCCTGTTTTGGGCTCCGGAGAGGGGACATCGTCGTTGTCATCACCAACCATTCTTCATCAACACTTCCATGATGGTCACCACCGAGGTTGAGTAATTGCTTTGTAGGCTTGCTGGAGGGTGCTGGGATTGGATGAGATTGATCATGTAATCCAGTTAAGTTTGATAGGGCTTGATCCCTAGGATCCACTATGTTCTGAGTTTGATGTTGCTATGACTTTTCTATGCTTAATGCTTGTCAGTAGGGCCCAGGTGCCATGATTTCAGATCTGAACCAATTATGTTTTCATGAATATAAGAGTGATTTGTATCCTATGTTGCAATTTATATGTACCTATTGTGTGTCATGATACACATACCCCAAGGTGACAATAATTGGAATTCTTTCCAAAGATTTTTGTAGTTTGAGGAGTTCGTGTATTCACCATGTTCTAATGCTGAATAGGACCCCACTGGGAGGTCAACGATGTTAAAATATGTTATTCCGGTTCTCTTTAAAAGGAGGCCTTAATATCCCTAGTTTGCAATAGGACCCCACTACCACGGGAGGGTAGGACAAAATATGTCATGCAAGTTCTTATCGCAAGCACGCATGACTATATACGGAATACATACCTACATTATATTGATGAATTGGAGCTAGTTCCGTGTCACCCTAGTGTGTAACTGTTATATGATCAAGGTCATCTAAATCATTATCCGTCACTACTCCACATGCCTACGCTTTTACATATAATGTTGGGTTCTACCATAGGTGCATCGCATGCGAATTAAAATTTTCCTACGCGCAGAACATCCAAGAACATGCTACAGAGATGGATCATAGTTCGTTACCACTAGACGCGCAGTGCCATGCAGCGGAAGTATATTTGGGGAAGTGCGTTCGTGTGGTCCGTCTCCTCCATGTCCGATCTCCCTCGAACAGCTGGTTGCCAGATCCCACGTACAGGTTCGCTGGAGCAGCGCAAGTGCACCGCCTCTAACGGTATCCGCGCGTGCAGGAGGAACACCCGTGCGGCGGACTGCTAGGTTTGATCACACGGTCGGCGGCGGCGAGTGGAGGTGGCTATTCGCAACACATGCAAACCCTGATGACAGCGCCGAAGCGATCAACCGGATGGGTGTGCTGCACCTCCACTATATATAGGCATCCGGCGCGGGCTCAACTCTTGGGCCTCGCACGGATCCTAAAGCCCACGTGTTCCTTCCCTTAAGCGCGCGACCCCTTAGGTTCTCGTTCACTTGGTCGCGAGTCAGATCAGGTCTTACTCGACCAGTCGGTAGCGGCCTCTAGCAAAACATCCCGACTCCAAGTGTCCGATGAAGCTGGTTAGGCGAACCTGTACTTCACACTTCTGTTCCCTTTGCCACACGATATATGTTGTCGTGCACAAGGCGATATGGTCACCCTTGTTGCGGCACGACCTCTTTCTCGTTTCGGTGAATCCAACCAACATTCGGATTATCTCATAATCCTCATCGCATGGCCATGCTTATCTAGGTCGGATCACCCGAGGGGGCCCAGAGTATATCTCTCCTGGTAGGAGGGGTAAATCCCATCTTGCTCGACCATGTCTCGCAGCATGGGTCTGGAAAAGCCCGAAACCTACCTTTGTAACTACCCAATCACGGAGTAGCGTTTGGTCGGCCCAAAGCAAGTCTGTCACCATCCCGAGTACATGCGCCAGCTCAGGTCTTAGGATATAGAACGTATGTTGTACTAGAGACTCACAGATGACCTATCGCTGCATCTCATAGTTGGGTCTGTCCAACTCAGACCTTATCTCGACTCGGATCCGACTATGTCGAATCCGATCAGACCTTTCTGAGTCCATATTGTCCGGCTAGCATCCAATGCTACATGGTCAGTGAGACCAGACCATCCACCGTGTCATATGCTAGTCTGATTAGTTATGCATCCACACAACCCTTTGGACTAGGGACCATTTAGGACAGTTATTATACAATGCATAGTCTCACAAACAAGTCACGTACTTGTTAATACACATCAATGATAATGTCCAAGGACTATCTTTATTCATAAATACATAGGAAATATCATCATACATGATTGCCTCTAGGTCATATCTCCAATAGTCTCCCACTTGCACTAGAGTCAATCAAATAGACGTCGAATGCCCCTCATGCTTGGGTTGTGGAAGTAGCTTAGTCAACGGATCTGCAACATTTGCATTCGTATGAATCTTGCACAAATTGGTATCACCTTTCTCTCCGAGCTTTCATATCAAGTGATATTTTTGGTCTATGTGCCTGGTCTTGTGGTGTTGTCTCGGCTCCTTGGCCTGTGCGATGGCACCTGAATTATCGCAATAAAGGTCCAATGGTTTTGACCAGCCCGGGAACACACCAACATATTCCAGGAACTTCCGAATCCAAACACCTTCCTTTGCGACTTCACAAGCTGCAATGTATTCGGCCTCTGTTGTGGAGTCGGCCACCGTATCTTGCTTGGAACTCATCCAGCTCACTGCTCCTCCATTCATGACATACACGAATCTAGTTTGCGATCGAAAATCATCCCTATCGGTTTGGAAACTAGCATCAGCGTAACCCTGTATGCAGAACTCCTCCTCACCTCCATAAACTAGGAACATCTCTTTAGTCCTTTTCAGGTACTTCAAGATAGTTTTCACCGCTGCCCAGTGACTCTCACCTGGGTCGGCCTGGTATCTGCTTGTTAAGCTTATTGCATAGGCAACATCAGGTCGTGTACATAGCACGACATACATGATGGATCCAATTTCCGAAGCATATGGAATCCTACTCATCCGGTTTCGCTCATCAGAAGTCGTCGGACTCTGAGTCTTGCTTAGCCTTATACCATGTGAGGCGGGCAAGAACCCTTTCTTGGTCTCACTCATGTTGAACCTCTTCAATACTTTGTCTATGTACGTGCTCTGGCTTAAGCCGAGCAGCCTCCTCGATCTATCTCTATAGATCTTGATGCCTAAAATGTACACTGCCTCTCCAAGGTCTTTCATCGAAAACCTGCCATTCAATGATTCCTTGACCGAGTTCAGCATCGAAACATCATTTCCGATCAGCAGTATGTCATCCACATACAAGATCAAAAATACTACCGAGCTCCCACTAGACTTCTTGTATAAGCAATAGTCCTCTTCGTTCTTGATGAAACCAAGGTCAACGATGACTTCATCAAAACGAATGTTCCAACTCCGAGCTGCTTGCCTCAATCCATAAATGGATCTCTTGAGCTTTCATATTTTACCAGTGTTAGTTGGATCCACAAAACCTTCGGGTTGTATCATATATACATCCTCTTTTAAATTTCCATGAAGGAAAGACGTTTTGACATCCATCTGCCATATCTCATAATCGAAATATGCAGCTATAGCTAGTATGATCCTCACCGACTTTAGCATCGCTACCGGCGAGTAGGTCTCATCGTAGTCAATTCCTTGAACTTGTCCATAACCTTTAGCGACAAGCCGAGCTTTGTGGATCTGAACATTTCCATCCACATCAGTTTTCTTCTTAAAGACCCATTTGCAACCAATGGCAACTACGCCAGGTGGCGGATCAACCAAGTCCCAGACTTGATTCTCATCCATGGACTTTAACTCGAATCTCATGGCCTCTAGCCATGCCTCGGAATCTGGGCTCACCATTGCTTCCGCATACGTGGCCGACTTGTCGCTTTCTAGCAACAAAACGTTGCGCACTCTGCGCAATCTTTCCGACCTCCATGGCTTCGGTGCCGACTCCACTACGGGTTCTCTTACCGACTCCAGTGTGATCTCATCACCAACCGAGTTGTCCCCGAGTGGCTCTCGAATTTCTTTGAGTCGCACCGTTCTCCCACTGGCCTCCCGACTGATAAACTCTTTCTCTAGGAAAACCCCGTTCCGAGCAACAAACACTTTGTTCTCTTCTTGGTTGTAGAAGCTGTATCCCAAGGTTTCCCTTGGATATCCCACGAATATGCATTTATCCGACTTGGGTGTAAGCTTGTCCGACATGAGTCGCTTGACAAATGCTTCACAACCCCAAATCTTTAGAAAAGACAAACTATGAGTCTTCCCAGTCCACATCTCATGTGGTGTCTTGTCTACAGATTTAGATCGTACCCTATTAAGTGTGAAAGCTGCAGTTTCTAGAGCGTATCCCCAGAATGACAAGGGTAAATCCGATTTTCTCATCATCGATCGGACCATGTCCAACAAGGTTTGATTTCTTTGTTCTGACACACCATTTCTCTATAGCGTACCCGGAGGTGTGAGCTGAGGTACTATACCTCGGCTTTTCAGATGATTATCAAACTCTTGGCTCATGTACTCACCTCCTCGATCCGACCGTAGAAGTTTTATCGTCTTGTCGAGCTGATTTTCAACCTCATTCTGAAACTCTTTGAACTTTTCAAAAGTTTCCAACTTGTGCCTCATCAAATAGATATATCCATATCTACTCAAGTCGTGAGTAAAAGTCACGAAGTACTGATAGCCACCTCTGACCGTTGTGCTCATTGGACCACACACATCACTCTGAATAAGCTCCAATAGCTCGGAAGCCCTCTCACAACTCTTTGCAAAAGGAGACTTAGTCATCTTGCCTAGCAAGCATGATTCACATGTCTCGAACGACCCGAAGTCGGACGAAGTTAGGAGTCCATCATCATGGAGCTTCTTCATGCATTTCAGACTAATGTGTCCAAGCTGGCAATGCCAGAAGTATGTCAGATTTATCTCATTAGGCTTATGCCTCTTAACATTCATGTTATAGACTGGTTCCGTTTCTAGATTTAAAATAAATAACCCATCTACTATGGGTGCATAGCCATGGAACATTCCATTCAAATAAAATGAACAACCATTGTCCTTTATATAGAATTCATAACCTTGACTCATCAAACATGAGGTAGAAATAATGTTCCGACTAAGTGCGGGAATGTAATAACAATTATCAATTCCAAAATAAATCCAGAAGGAAGCTTGATCTGCATCGTGCCGACCTCCAACGCAGCAACTCTTGCTTTGTTGCCGACCCTGATGTCAATCTCCCCTTGTGCCACACGCCTAGTTCTTACCAGCCCCTGCATCAAGTTGCAAATATGAACAAGCGATCCGGTATCAAATACCCAAGAGCTACTAGGTATGTCAGCAAGGTAGATGTCTATAACATATGTAACAAGTGTACCTTTGCCTGAAGAAGCATCTCCGGCCTTCTTGTCGTGCTCAGCAAGCCACTTGCTACCGTTCCTCTTCCAGTGACCAGCTTCCTTACAGTGAAAGCAAATGGTCTTTGAGTTCGGTCCGGACTTTGGCTCAGCGGTGGAGATAGCCTTCTCTGTGCCCTTTGCCTTATCCTTTTTCTTGGACCAACTCTTCTTGAATTTAGCCGAGTTCTGCACCATCAACACTTGATGCGTGCCTTTCTTAATATCTTGCTCTGCCACCTTGAGCATCCCATGCAATTCAGTGAGCTTCTTATCCATGCCGTGCATATGATAGTTCGAGACGAACGTCCCATAGCTAGGTCGAAGAGAACCCAAAATTGCATCCGTGGACAGCTCGTCCCCAAGTGGGAAGCCTAACCGATCCAAAGCTTGCACATACCCGATCATCTTGATCACATGCGGGCTTAGTGGATCACCCTCCTTCAGCTTACAATCCGTCAAGGACTACGAGACGTTGAACCTTTCGGTCCTAGCCTGCACCTGAAACATGCTCTTCAAACTCTCGATCATATCGAAAGCCTGAATGTTTTCGGAATGCTATTGCAAATCGGGCTCCATACAAGCCAGCATGAGGCAGCTGATCTCGTTTAATTCATTAACGAGTTTCTGGTGGGCATTCTTGGTTGTGGCATTAGCATTCTCGACAGGTTCCTCTGGAAGTGGATCCTCTAGAACATGTTCCTTTTTATCATGCTTGAGAACAATTCTCAGATTTCTATACCAGGTGGTAAAGTTCTTTTCATTCAGTTTACCCTTTTCCAGAATTGATTTTAATGCAAAGTTGGGTTGAGCAGGTGGTGCCATTGATCTACAATAGAAAATATGCAATCACTAGGCAATGTGTTTATGTAGAGTAATTCAAGCCTTAAACAGAACTACTCCCATTGAAGTCAGCATCCCTCCGCAAACTCTCAGTGATTCAGGACCCGTCTAGCGCGAGCGACTAGTGAGCTTTAGCATCACCGCTAGACAACTTGCGTATTCGGTAAGCAACTCCTTGCTAATCGTATCTCTATACGACTCCTGTTGGTTGGGTAGGTATCTCATACCCCGGCTCCCAACCTTCTCTGCCACATGGCCCAAAATCGTTTTGATAGCCTTGTCAAGTTAACCCGATGTAGTGCATGTCCGTGTCCGACACGAATCCTCCAGTTCAAGTACACCTAGTAGCACCTCAATTTTATGAGCCCACCACTAGATGTACTTGACGTGCGAAGGTGCAACATCCTGAATGGCAATGTTCTTGATATTAATGAGGGATCTTTCTACCATACTAACAGCATAGAAACAAGAAGCAATATCAATCACATATAAACATAAATATGTGAAATAGTATGGCTCCTTCATGGACATCCTTCCAGGTCGGCTCCAACTCCGATGACCAAGGTGGAACTCCATCTTGTCCATCTCGCCAGGACGCCAAAGCAGCCTCAACGATCCCGATGTGCAGTTGATCTCATAAATTGTGCACATAGCCGATCTCATGAACGACGACGGATCTCATCCGCCGCCTCCGCATATCAAATATGCATCCGATCTGAATCCAAATCCTATAATAGAGGCTCTGATACCACTATTGGGTTCTACCATAGGTGCATCGCATGCAAATTAAAATTTTCCTATGCGCAGAACATCCAAGAACATGCTACGGAGATGGATCACAGTTCGTTACCACTAGACGCGCAATGCCGTGCAGCGGAAGTAGATTTGGGGCAGCGCGTTCGTGTGGTCCGTCTCCTCCTTGTACGATCTCCCTCGAACAGCCGTTCCGATCTCCCTCAAACAGCCGGTCGCCGAATCCCACGTACAGGTTCGCCAGAGCAGCGCAAGTGCACCGCCTCTAACGGTATTCGTGCGTGCAGGAGGAACACCCGTGCGGCGGACTGCTAGGTCCGATCACACGGTCGGCGGTGGCGACTGGAGGTAGCTATTCGCAACACATGCAAACCTTGATGACAGCGCCGAAGCGATCAACCGGATGGGTGTGCCGCACCTCCACTATATATAGGCATCCGGCGCGGGCTCAACTCTTGGGCCTCGCACAGATCCTAAAGCCCACGTGTTCTTTCCCTTAAGCGCGTGACCCCTTAGGTTCTCGTGCACTTGGTCGCGAGTCAGATCAGATCTTACTCGACTAGTCGGTAGCGGCCTCTAGCAAAACATGCCGACTCCAAGTGTCCGATGAAGCTGGTTAGGCGAACCTATACTTCACACTTCTGTTCCCTTTGCCACACGATATATGTTGTCGTGCACAAGGCGATATGGTCACCCTTGTTGCAGCACGACCTCTTTCTCATTCCGGTGAATCCGACCAACATTTAGATTATCTCATAATCCTCATGGCATGCTCATGCTTATCCAGGTCAGATCACCTGAGGGGGCCCAGAGTATATCTCTCCTGGTAGGAGGGGCAAATCCCATCTTGCTCGACCATGTCTCGCAACATGGGTCTGGACAAGCCCGAAACCTACCTTTGTAACTACCTAGTCACGGAGTAGTGTTTGGTCGGCCCAAAGCAAGTCTATCACCATCCCGAGTACACGCGCTAGCTCAGGTCTTAGAATATAGAACGTATGTTGTACTAGAGACTCACAGATGACCTATCGTTGCGTCTCATAGTTGGTTCTGTCCAACTCAGACCTTATCTCGACTCGGATCCGACTATGTCGAATCCAACCAGACCTTTCCGAGTCCATATTATCCTGCTAGCATCCAATGCTACATGGTCAGTGAGACCAGACCATCCACCATGTCATATGCTAGTCTGATTAGTTGTGCGTTCACACAACCCTTTGGACTAGGGACCATTGAGGACAGTTATTATACAATGCATAGTCTCACAAACAAGTCACGTACTTGTTAATACACATCAATGATAATGTCCAAGGACTATCTTTATTCATAAACACATAGGAAATATCATCATACATGATTGCCTCTAGGGCATATCTCCAACATATAATGAATCTTGCTAAGTTACTATTGGTACTACTACTGTCACCATTGCTATAAAATTGTTGTTGTCACTACTACCGTTACTTTTGCTACTACTATTTGTTGTGCTACTAAATATTTGTTATAGAGAGATGTCCCAGGTGCGGTCGAATTGACAAGTCAACTATCAAGGCCAATAAATATTCTTTGGCTCCCCTTGTGTCGAACCGATAAATTAGGGTGAAACACTACCCGTGAAGACTATTACGATCCCGTGTACTTGTGGGTTATCAAGACCTTTTTCTGGCGCCGTTGCCGGGGAGCATAGCTTTACTTATTGTGTTAACTTGAAGGATATCCAATTGCTACTATCAAGAATTTAAAAGACAATCGAACTAAGATCGTCCCCTCTCACACAAGAGGAGGCAAGGAACTGCCATCTAGTGCTACTTTTGATTCACCCACTGTTTTGAATCAGCTTGTTACACCACCACCTGTTGATCGTCCTGATATGTCACATGAACTTGATGATGCTACTTCTGAAATTAATGATGATACTATTGCTACACATGTTGAAATTGAAAGTGTGCCACTGAATGAATTACTTGATGCTCATCTTGCTAAAGCTAGAGAACTTGAAAATGCTGAAATTGATGAAAATTTTGAATCAACTGTTACCCCTCGCTCACCTAATAGATATGAATTGCCTTATGTACCCGAAGGTTATGTTATGGACGATTAGGTAGCTAGATTCTTTCTTGATTTGTGAGGACAGAGATGACTTGAAGAAACTACTATGCAAACTAACAGGAAAATCTATGATGGAGAAAATGAAATGTGATCCCGAATTTGCTACTTCTCCGATATTTGTTACTAATAAGGATTATGAGTTCTCTGTAGACCCTGAGTTAATTTCTACAGTAGAGTCTGATCCTTTCCATAGTTATGAAAATGAAACTGCTGTCGAACACCTTATGAAACTAAATGGTATTGCTGCTCTGATTACCAATGATGAAAAGATTCGCTACTATTATATCCTTAAGTTTTTTTCCTTTCTCACTAAAGGGCGGGGCCAAGGAATTGTTCCTTTCTCTTTCTCCTGGTTGTATGCATAGTCCCTAGGATATACTTTACTATTTTTCTGAAAAATGTTTTCCTGCTCATAAGGAACAAGCTGCCTTATAGGAAATATTTAACTTTGCTCAAATTGAAGAAGAGAATCTCCCTCAAGCTTGGGGGAGGCTTCTCCGATTACTAAGAGCTTTGCTTGATTGTCCTCCTAATAAGAATGAAATTCTTTATATCTTTTATAATGGACTAACTTATGCTTCTAGGGATTTCCTATATAGTTGTGCTGGTTATGTTTTCAAGGAAAGAACTATTGGACAAGATGAAGAATCATTGAGTAGCATATTGCAAAATACCGATGACTGGACACTTCCTGAACCACCTCCAGAACCTATTCAAAAGAAAAGAGGTATTCTATTCCTCAATCATGAAGACATGGAAGAAGCAAAAAGATCTATGAAAGAGAATGGTATTAAAACTGAGGATGTCAAGAAATTATCGCTTATTGAAGAAATACATGGACTTGACACCCCAACACGGGTAGTAGAGGTAAACTCTCTCCATCCCTTTAATGAAAATGATATACCTTATACTAACACTCCTAAACAATGCATGGATGAATTTGATAATTATGTTGTTAAGCAAGAACACTTCAATAACTATGTTAAGAATCAATGGAGACGTAATGCCATGATGATAGACCGCTTAAGTAACTTAATGTTTAGAATTGCAAATGATGTGAAAGGTCTACGTAAATATGCTTCTATGGTTCACACCCAGTTAGACCAAGTTACAAGTCACAAAATGATTTGCTTGCTGAAATAAATAATAACAGAATGATCATGCTATTAGAGTAGTGACTATAGGAGGTAGAATGACTCAAGAACCTCTTTGTCCTGAAGGTCACCCTAAAAGAATTGAACAAGATTCTCATAAAATTAATGAAGATGCGCCTAGTTCATCTAAGAAGAAAAAGAAAGATGATAGGAACTGGCATGCTTCTAGTGAACCTTTTATAGAAAAACTTGTTGAGAAACATAATGAAGTTTCTGTTTCTGATGCTAAGACAAAATCTAGTAGTGAACATACACCTAGTGACAATGAAAATGATAAGGATAATGATGATCACATAGATGCTCAACCATATGGTAACAAAGAAGATGATAATGATGTGTAAATTGAACCTGTCGAGGATCTTAATAACCCTCCTCCTAAGAATAAATGTTATGATAAGAGAGACTTTGTTGCTAGAAAACATGGAAGGGAAGCAGAGCCACGGGTCCAAAAACCCATGCCATTGCCTCGTAAGCCCTCTAAAAGTAGGGACGATGAAGATTTTGAGCGATTTGCTAAAATGATTAGACCCGTCCTTTTACGTACTCGTTTGACTGATATATTGAAAATGCCTCCGTGTGTTAAGTATATGAAAGATAATATTACCAACAAAAGAAAATACCCGAAACTGAAATTGGTACCATTCTTGCTAATTATTCTTTTGATGGTGGAGTACCTAAGAAGTTGGGAGATCAAGGTATACCCACAATACCTTGCTCTATTAAAAGAAATTATGTTAAAACTTATTTATGTGATTTTGGGGCTGATGTTAGTGTTATGCCTTTCTCCCTTTATAAAAGACTTGATTTGAGTAAGCTTATACCTACTGAGATATTTTTGCAAATGGATGATAAATCCACTACTTTACCTATTGGAATTTGCGAGGACGTTCCCGTTGTGGTTGCAACTGTTACTATCTTAATAGACTTTGTTATTCTTGATATGCCTGAGGACGAAAATATGTCGATCATCCTTGGTAGACCCTTCCTAAATACTGCAGGGGCTGTTATTGGTTGCAATAAAAGCAAGGTTACTTTTCATGTCAATGGCAAGCAACATACCGTGCACTTTCCGAAGAAGCAAACTTTGGTTAATAATATTAATGTCATTGATCCTATTCCCACGGTTATCATTTGAGATTTTATAATTCCTCTATCTACTACTAAGAAGAAGAAATATTATAATCTCATTGTTGTGGAAATTCAAATCCCCATTGAGGCAACCTATTGGTATACAAAAATTCTTCGGTTTTCATGTTAATCGGAAATGGTTATTAATAAGACTTGATCAACCTTATTAATGAATCCTTTTCGAAAGACATGTGATTGATGAATTGAGTATTCACAACTCTCTGTATCTCAAGTTTATTCTCTGTTTTTCCTAGTTAGATACAAATAAAATGCCATGAATTTCCCATTTTCTATTTTCCCCATGCATGACCAAAAAATAAAAATTCTTAGATTTCCACAAATTTTTGACATGATTTTTGGGGAATATTTTAGAATTTTTGGCATAAAAATTATAGCAGGGAGATGCACCAGCTGGCCATCACACATTAGGGCGCCCCCCTAGGCCACGCCTAGATGGCTTGTGGGGCCCACAACCCCCTGCCTTATCCCTTTAGCTCACCTCGTCTCCTACCCCGAGAAAAGATTTCCTAGCTCTCTCTCTCTCACCTGAAACTGAAATTTTTTGAGACTATTTTGAGAAAATTTCCTACCCCGTTTCCAAAACTATTTTGAGAAATTGTTCTTTGGTATGTGGCTCTCCCATTCCTCCAATTAGTTTTTGCTTTAGTGCTTTATATTTTACATAAAATTCTTCGCTTGGTGCTACAGAAAATGAGCTTGCATGTTGAATTCTTTGAGCTCCAAGTAGTATGAATGCTTGATATGACCTCTAGGCACCCTTATGACTAGTTGTTATCATTCTTACAAAGTTTTATTAACATGAATTTGTGGCTCAGATTTTTCAGAAATTTGTGCTTAGGAAACTGAATTTTCTAAGGAATGGTTCTTCAAGCCGGAGCCCTAAGGGAGTTGTTAGGAGAACTCGGGATGATTACATTAACCTTTTTCGCAACACGAAGGTTAGGCCCCGTGAATGGCCACATACACCCTTCATGAACGAAGTGAGTTTCTATGAAGAATTCATGTGATTTGTTGCAAATGTTTGGCTAACCAACTTCCTCATAGATGAGTGTGACCAATACTATCTCCTCACCAACTCCTTTGTGCAAAAGTGTCACTTCATAAATACGCCTGGTGCTCCCATAGTGCGCTTTGATCTTTATGTCAGGAACTGTGAATTGCCTCTACATGAATTTTGTGAAATATGTTTGCTTCCCTTTGACGGGGGAATGCATGAACCTAAACTTGAGGAGTTCGAGGACTTCCTCCTCACCTTAACCGTGGGATAAGCCAGGGGCGTATCACACGCCAGAACCACTAGTTTTTATTTTTTGTCTGTGCACTATTTCTCTCTGTTTATAGGAAAATGCATAACTGCTATGGAGAAGGGTGGTATACTTAGTGCCCACACCCTTCCTATTCTAGGATGTGCACCTTATGGTGATAATACTTACAACATAGGAACTATTGTTGCACGATGATTACATCTTAACCGAACCAAAGGCAAGGTTCATGGTGGTATTCATGCCACGCGCTTGGCAAATTGTTTTGAGGTTGCTATACGCCCTACCGATTACTTGTTGCCCAAGGTGTATCTCGATCACCAATCCATGAAGGAACACCAATTTATTGAGAAACCTAAACCTCCCAAACACCTTCATTATAGCCTAGTGTTTAGCGACAAGAGTTGCGATATTATTCCCTTGCCTGCACCTTCTTTGTTTAACTTTCATGCGAGGAATGGATTTAAAATAATGCCAGAGGACATCATTGCTTACTGGAACGAGTTGGCTGTTGCGGAGGCCGAGGCCCAGGTATGGGACGCTCGGGGTACCTCAACAGAAACACTTTCCCAGACCTGACAGCTATTATTAGTGGTGATCACCAAGCTAGGCGAAAGCCTAAGCTTGGGGGGGGGGGGTACGTATTTCTCACCGAGATTAAATTCATGTTTACACACTTCATACAAATTGTCGGTGTTCATCCTCTTTCATTGTATATCCATGTTAGCTTATTTTCCCGCATTCTTCTTGTGTGTTTGAAAAACTTTGAAAGTACAAAAATATTTCCCACCTCTTTTCGGTATTTCCTTTCCTTATTTCTTTATTGTAGAACTAAAAAGAAAACCCAAAAAGATTTCTTATGCATGTTGGGAGCTTTCCCGTGTAAATAGTTTTTCTCGTTCTTTTTTCGCTTAGTTTATTTCCTTGCTTGAGAAAAAAAACAAAAACTCCAAAAATATTTCAGTGTGTTTCTCTGAATTTCTTTTATTTTTGTTAAATATTTTAAAGGAGAAGACCACGATGTAAATGATGAGTTTCTCTTATATGCTTTATTGTTGATCTAACAAAGAGCCAAATTTACCTTGTATTCTCCTTTGTCTAAACCGCCCTGCAGATTTTAGCATAGTCCACAACATTCTTGCAGTATTATTATTATCATATCATTCGGTCATGCAAGTGAAAGGCAATAATGACGATATTTGATGAAGTGATCGTGGCAAAGGAAGTTGTATGAACTCTTCTTGTTTTCCGCTTTTGTAAATATGTTTAGTAAGTTTGATCTTGATTCAGTATATCATGAGTAAACATGTTTGTGATGACGATTAGAGATTATAGCTTCTCATGCCATGCCTAAGCTAGGAGCAAATGATGATTTATGTTATGTGTCAACATGCATTAAAATGGTTATAATATGGTATGGTAGTATGGTATTTCCCTCTGAGTAATTTGAGCAGGTTGAGTTGGCCCATGTGCAAACACGTAGTTGAATCAAAACCAATGGAGCCTTCATGATGTTTAAATTCAGAGTGTTCATATCCTACTCATGCTATGTCGAGTGTTAATTTTTCACAATGCATGTTTATGACCGTTGTGCTCTGTAGTTGGTCGCTTCTAAATCTATTGCTAGCCTTCACCTGTACTAAGCGGGAATGCTGCTTGTGCATCCAAAACCCTTAAACCAAGTTATTCCACATGAGTCCACCATACCTACCTATATGCGGTATTAAATTTGCATGTGCGACCCCTAAATATTCAAATAAACATCCATTTTGTTCACTTGTCTCGCTCATGGAGCGACGAGGCGGCCATTATCTTCCATGCTAAGTGAGTTATTTTCAGGACGGTCGTTTATTCGCCATCATTGCACTAGAGAGGCTGGTAAAAGGGATTCCCAGTCCTGCATAATAAAAATAAATTAAACAAAACTCTTTGGGACAGTTGTATGTTGGGAGGCATCCGTGGATTCGATTATCCATGGTTTGTGTATGGATGGTGGATAGGAGTAAACTTTACTATTCTGTTTGGGAATCGACAATAATGAGTTTAACATGGAAGATATTGAAAACCTTTGTCGTGATGTTGACAAGAAAAGTGCACCACCTAAAACTTATATCACTCTTGTTTTAACCTTCGAGCTCTGACACCTCTGCAAATCAATGCTTCCCTCTGCAAAGGGCCTATCTATTTATTTTTATGTTGAGTAATCATCTCTTACTAAAAGCACCAGACCGGAGAGCACTTTTGTCATCTTTATGCATTGAGTCTAATTAATGTTGGATATGAGCATGACTGGATCTTTTCTACCCTGAATTGTAATGTTTAGTCGCTGCTCGAATCTCAGAGGTGCTCTACATTTATGTTTTGCGGTCTCAGAAAAGGCTAGCGAAATACCATGTCACCATATTATATTACTATTGTTTTGACAAATTGTTGGCATGTTACGTATTTTATTATTGCTTGCTAGTTGGTTAAGTATTGCCACGAGTTAACATAAAGTTTAGTTGTTGTCATGGATGTGCTTATTTATGATTTATGCTGAAAACTTGAGCACTAGCTAGTATAACAACGAGAACAAAAGAGTTTGTAAAAGTTTTATTTATCACTTTTAGTTTATCAACTGAATTATTTGAGGACAAGCAATGAGTTAAGCTTGGGGGAGTTGATATGTCTCCAATGTATCTACTTTTCCAAACACTTTTGCTCTCGTTTTGACCTCTAATTTGCATGATTTGAATGAAACTAACCCGTACTGACGCTATTTTCAGCAAAACTACCTCAGTGTTATTTCAGTGTAGAAATAGAAGTTCTTGGAATTGGGCGAAACTTTTTGTGAATTATTTCTCGGAATTATAATGAATTACGGAGCAAAGAACTACCGGAGGGCATGTGCCAGGTGTGTGGATCACTAGAAGAGTATGTCTTGAGGGGGGGGGGTGAATAGACTACTAGCACAAATTAAAATCTACACAATATCCAAAGTTAAGTGTTGGCCGATTTTAGCAATTTTAGCAAGTCTAGCACACCCTACACATGCTAGTCATCAAGTATAGCAGCAGAAAGTAAAGACATTGCACATGGAAGTAAGGAGTTGAGATAGGGAGATGAAACGCATGAGGGACACAAAGATTTTCCCTGTGGTTCCGATAGGTGGTGCTATCGTACGTCCATGTTTATGGAGTCTTCAACCCACGGAGGGTAACGGTCGCGAGAGTCCAGGGAGGGCTCTACCCACGAAGGGTTCCATGAAGAAGCAACCTTGACTATACCATGATGGCCTACGTCCATGGAGGACTAGCCTACTCGGGGTAGATCTTCACGAAGTAGGCGATCTCCTAGCCATTAAAAACTTCTTGGTTCACTCCACAGCACGAAGTAGGACGCTCCCAAGCGTCACCTAACCAATCTAGGAGGCACCACCCTCCACAAGGTAATAGGCTCGATAATGTTTATGAACTCCTTGCTCTTGTGCTTCAAGATGAAGACTCCTCAACACTCAATCACTCTCTCACGGATTTGGCTTTGGTGGAAGAGATTGATTGGGTGGAAAGCAACTCGGGGAGGCTATATATCAGGATTCATATGGTTGGAATGGAATTGCATGATCTCAACACATGAGTAGGTGGCTCTCTCTCAGAAATTCTGATAGGATAAGTGGGGACCTGTTCTGAGTGCTTCTCTTGTGAGTGAGTGGTGGTGGAGGGGTATATATAGGCATCTCCAAAAATCCAACCGTTACACCTTAAGTGACCAACTCGGTGACACCGATGTGTGAATCTTGGTGGTACCGAGTTGCTCCAAAGGTAGCAACTTTAGAATCTTGGTGAGACCGATATAGAAATCTCGACGGTAACGATCAGGTGTCCAATGGTCCGAATCCAAATCTTGGTGACACCGATCCAAAAACTCAGAGCTTCCAATTTTGTGAATCAAGGTAACAGAAAGCTGGCAAGCTGAACTCGATGGCACCAAAGTGGGATCGATTGCACCGATTTGCTAGGGTTTGGCATGGTTCTGGGAATCAGTGGGACTGAGTGGAAAGTGTTGGTTTCATCGATTTGCATGAATGGCTTAGACAGAATATGTGGGTGTTGGAAATATGCCCTATAGGCAATAATAAAGTGATTATTATTATATTTCCTTGTTCATGATAATAGTCTATTGTTCATGATATAATTGTATTAACCAGAAACCGTAATGCATGTGTGAATACATAGACCACAACATGTCCCTAGTGAGCCTCTAGTTGGCTAGCTCGTTGATCAATAGATGGTCACGGTTTCATGACCATGGACATTGAATGTCGTTGATAACGGGATCACATCATTAGGAGAATGATTCAATGGACAAGACCTAATCCTAAGCATAGCACAAGATCGTGTAGTTCGTCAGCTAAAGCTTTTCTAATGTCAAGTATCATTTCCTTAGACCATGAGATTGTGCAACTCCCAGATACCGTAGGAATACGTTGGGTGTGCCAAACATTACAATGTAACTGGGTGGCTATAGAGGTACACTACAGGTATCCCCGAAAGTATCTGTTGGGTTGGCACCAATCGAGACTAGGATTTGTCACTCCATGTGGCGGAGAGGTATCTCTGGGCCCACTCGGTAAGACATCATCATAATGAGCTCAATGTGACTAAGGAGTTAGCCATGGGATGATGTGTTACGAAATGAGTAAAGAGACTTGCCAGTAACGGGATTGAACAAGGTACAGGGATACTAACGATTGAATCTCGGGCAAGTAACATACCGGTGGACAAAGGGAATTGTATACGGGATTAATTGAATCCCTGACATCGTGGTTCATCTGATGAGATCATCATGGAGCATGTGGGAGACAACATGGGCATCTAGATCCCGCTGTTTGTTATTGACAGGAGAGGTGTCTCAGTCATGTCTACATGCCTCCCGAACCCGTAGGGTCTACACACTTAAGGTTACCGGAGGTTATATGGGAATAGTGTACGTGGTTACCGGAGGTTGTTCAGAGTCCCGTATGAGATCCCTAACATCACGAGGAGTTCCGGAATGGCTTGGAGGTAAAGATTCATATATAGGAAGTGAGGATTTGGTCACCGGAAGTGTTTCGGGCATCACCGGTAATGTACCGGGACCACCGGAAGGGTTCCGAGGGTCCACTAGGAGGGGCCACCGGCCCTGGAAGGCTACATGGGACAAGAGTGGGAGGGAACCAGCCCCTAGGTGGGCTTGTGTGCCTCCCACCTCAGCCGAAGTCATAGCAAAGGGTGGAGGGGGCCAAACCCTAGGCGTGGAGGGGCCCTAGGCCCACCCTAGGGCGCCGCCCCTCCTCCCCACCTTGGTCGCCGGCCCTCCTAGCCATCTAGGGTTGCCTTCACCCCTAAGGAGGGAACCCTAGGGGTGCGCACCCTCATCCCTCTCCTCCTATATATAGTGGAGGGTTTGGGGGCTGTGGAGATGCAACTCTCTCTCTCTCTCGGCCCAGCCCTACCTCTCCACCTCCTCGTCCTCCATAGTGCTTGGCGAAGCCTTGTTGGAGTACCGCGTCGCTCCACCACCACCACGCTGTCGTGCTGCAGTTGGAATTGTCTTCCCCAACCTCTCCCTCCTCCTTGCTGGATCAAGGCACGGGAGACGTCACCGGGCTACACGTGTGTTGAACGCGAAGGCGCCGTTGTTCGGCGCTTAGATCGGAATCGACCGCGATCTGAATCGCTGCGAGTACGACTCCACCAACCGCGTTCTTGTAACGCTTATGCTTTGCGATCTTCAAAGGTATGAAGACATACTTCCCCCACTTGTTGCTGGTTTCTCCATAGATTGATCTTGGTGATGCGTAATTTTTTTTTGATTTACTACTACGATCCCCAACAGTGGGAGAGTTTGTGGCCGTTTTGGGGGACTATCACTTGTGCATGTTTGAGCATCTTGTTCACCAATAGTAGCTTACCCCCTTTTAATAGTATTGACTTTTCCTATGAACTCAAAGTGATTTCTCACAAAGTAAAATGTAGAGTCCTCTTGCTTGAAGCATTGCCAATGCTATTCCTTCTCCATCTTCTTCTTGGGGATACTCTCCACACTCCTTAGCCAACCTTCTATGTGGACTTTATCTGAAATATACTAGGTAAAAGTACTTGTCCAAGAGACAATGTATGTTGTCATGAATTATGAAAACCACCAAGGGAGCATATTGTGCTTTTAATATCCCCCTTTTTGGTAATTGATGTCAACATACAATCAAAGCTTCAATTTAAGATATGCAAAGATATATGTTGACTTTGAAGGATACATGACTAATACAAGCTCCCCCTAGATGTGTGCAATCCATTTTAAGGAAAGTTGATTTTGAATGCATGAACACACACATGGTAGGAAGGACATGAGAAGTCATGTATATCTTGGCAATATGCATCAAATATATGTGAATGAGATGATTTCATGTTCAAGACTCACTCTTGCAAACAATATGTGCAAGAGGCAAGATGTCATCTTGAACAAGAATATGATGCATATACTTACCTTGAGGTCCTTGAGCATTTAACAGTACTAACACACTTGAGAAAAAAAGTTAGGAAACACAAGTGTATTCTGATTATGTGGATTGTGATGTGGTACCCATGCAAGCATGTTCGGTTCTACTTGGTAGGCCATGGTAGTTTGATAAAAATTCTGTACACCCTGGTAGGACAAATCAGTATACTCTTGTTCATAAGGATCAAAATATCACTTTGGTTCCTATGTCTCCGGAACATATTATGAAAGATGACATTGCGAGAGCTAGTAAAGCAAAACAGGAGAAAAATAAGAGTGAAAATCAGATTGTAGCACAGGAATTTGAGCAACACCATAAGCATAATAAACCATCATCTAATGTTGCATCCGAAATAAAATTGAAGAGTGGATGTTTACTTGCTACTAAATCTGATATTAATGATTTGGATGTTGCTACATCTGTTTGCTATGCTTTTGTATGCAAAGAGCTATTATTTTCATTCAAGGACATGCCTCCCTCTTTGCCTCCTGCTGTCATTAACATTTTGCAGGAGTTCGCTGACATCTTCCCACAAGAGATGCCACCGGGATTACCACCTATTCGCGGGATTGAGCATCAGATTGACTTAATTCCCGGTGCATCCCTACCCAACCGTGCGCCATACCGTACCAATCCAGAGGAGACAAAGGAGGTTATGCATCAAGTACAGGAGCTGCTTGACAAAGGTTATATACGTGAATCCCTTAGTCCTTGTGTTGTTCCTATTATTCTAGTGCCTAAAAAGGATGGTACATCGCGCATGTGTATGGATTGTAGAGGCATTAATAATATTACTATTCATTATCGTCATCCTATTCCTAGACTAGATGATATGCTTGATGAATGAAGTGGTTCTACAATTTTCTCCAAAGTTGATTTGCGTAGTGGGTACCATCAAATTCGTATGAAATTGGGAGATGAATGGAAAACATTTAAAACTAAGTTTGGATTATATGAGTGGTTAGTCATGCCTTTTGGGTTAACTAATGCACCTAGCACTTTCATGATATTAATGAACGAGGTTTTACGTGGTTTCATTGGACGATTTGTGGTAGTCTATTTTGATGATATATTGATTTTTAGTAGATCTTTGGAGGAACATTTGGAACATCTACGTGCTGTTTTTATTGCTCTACGTGATGCACGTTTGTTTGGTAACCTTGGGAAGTGCACCTTTTGCACCGACCGAGTATATTTTTTTGGCTATGTTGTTACTCCACAGGGAATTGAAGTTGATAAAGCCAAGGTTGAAGCTATTGAGAGTTGGCCGCAGCTCAAAACGGTCACACAAGTGAGGAGTTTTCTTGGCCTCGCTGGTTTCTATAGGCGTTTTGTGGGAGATTTAAGCACCATTGCTACGCCTCTCAATGAGCTTACAAAGAAGGACGTGCCTTTTTCTTGGGGTACCGCACAGGAAGAAGCCTTCACGGTCTTGAAAGATAAGTTAACACATGCTCCTTTACTCCAATTTCCTTATTTTAATAAGACTTTCGAGCTTGAATGTGATGCTAGTGGAATTGGGTTAGGAGGTGTGTTATTACAAGATGGTAAACCTGTTGCGTACTTTTTTGAAAAATTGAGTGGGCCTAGTTTGAATTATTCTACTTATGATAAGGAATTATATGCTCTTGTTCGGACTTTGGAAACATGGCAACATTATTTATGGCCCAAAGAATTTGTTATACATTCTGATCATGAATCTTTGAAACATATTAGAAGTCAAGCAAAACTAAACCGTAGACATGCTAAATGGGTTGAATTCATTGAGACTTTCCCTTATGTCATTAAACACAAGAAGGGTAAAGAAAATGTTATTGCTGATGCTTTGTCTCGTCGTTATACTATGCTTTCACAACTTGACTTTAAAATATTTGGTTTGGAGACCATCAAAGATCAATATGTGCATGATGCTGAATTTAGAGATGTGTTGCAGCATTGTAAAGAAGGGAGAACATGGAACAAGTTCGTTATTAATGATGGATTTGTGTTCCGTGCTAACAAGCTATGCATTCCAGCTAGCTCCGTTCGTCTTCTATTGTTACAGGAGGCACACGGAGGAGGATTAATGGGACACTTTGGCATGAAGAAGACGGAGGACATACTTTCTACACATTTCTTTTGGCCAAAGATGAGACGGGATGTTGAGCGTTTTGTTTCTCGCTGCATTACATGTCAAAAAGCTAAGTCACGACTCAATCCTCATGTTTTATATATGCCTTTGCCTTTACCTAGTGTTCCTTGGGAGGATATATCTATGGACTTTGTTTTAGGTTTACCTCGAACTAAGAAGGGGAGGGATAGGATATTTGTTGTCGTGCATAGATTTTCCAAAATGGCACACTTTATACCATGTCATAAAAGTGATGCTGCTGCTCATGTTGCTGATTTGTTCTTTCGTGAAATTATTCGGTTGCATGGTGTGCCTAATACAATTGTTTCAGATCGTGATGCTAAATTTCTTAGCCACTTTTGGAGATGTTTATGGGCTAAGTTGGGGACTAAACTACTTTTTAGTACTACATGTCATCCCCAAACTGATGGCCAAACTGAAGTAGTCAATAGATCATTGTCTACTATGCTTAGGGCTGTTTTGAAGAATAACCTGAAAATGTGGGAAGAATGCTTGCCTCATATTGAATTTGCTTATAATCGTTCGCTACATTCTACCACTAAGATGTGCCCTTTTGAAGTTGTGTATGGTTTCTTACCTCATGCACCTATTGATTTGTTGCCTCTTCCATCTTCGGAGAAGGTTAATTTTGATGCTAAAGAACGTGCTGAATTGATATTAAAGATGCATGAGTTAACGAAGGAAAACATTGAGCGTATGAATGCTAAATACAAAATTGCTGGAGATAAGGGTAGAAAACATGTTGTCTTTGCACCTGGAGATCTTGTTTAGTTACATTTGCGTAAGGATAGATTTCCTGATTGGCGAAAGTCAAAGCTAATGCCACGTGCTGATGGTCCTTTTAAGGTGTTATAGAAAATAAATGATAATGCATATAAACTTGAGCTACCTGTAGAGTTTGGGGTTAGCCCGTCTTTTAACATTGCAGATTTGAAGCCTTATTTGGGTGAGGAAGATGAGCTTCCGTCGAGGGCGACTTCAGTTCAAGAAGGGGAGGATGATGAGGACAACCCTGCTAATGCTACACCCACAACTCCGACTGCTATACATACAGGACCAATTACTAGAGCTCGCGCACGTCAACTGAATTACCAGGTACTTTCGTTTCTTGCAAATCCTTCTAATGTTCATGAACATATGATGCTGCCTAAATTAGATACTTTTGTTTTACTTATGAATGAAGGACCTAGCATGGACAAGAAGGATGACCATGGGAGTGGGATCAATCATGGAGAAGAAGGTGCGTGCACGGGAAAGAATAATGGAGCTTCCAGTGATGATTTTCGCACTTTGAAGCCACCATAATGGGAGCAAGAAACTGAGTTAAGGTCGGTTTTTAGAGTCCGTATGTATGGGGAAACTGAGTTAAGGTCGGTTCCGGACCCCTCCTCCAAGGGGCCATGAAATTCCCCTCTATTCCCCCATATATACAGTCCTTAGGGCGTCGTTTTAGGGTTGGGTTTTGTTTAGATTACAAGTTTGCCATAGCTGCAACTTCGCGTTCTTCGTTTGTGTTCCATGACCAGACAAAGGCGTCACAAAACCCCACTTCATCAATAAAGCTTTCCTCCTATATTCGCAATATCTAACAATCTTTGTTTCTTGCTTGTTCTTCGTTTGCGTGCAGGAAACAGACCTCGTAGTCAGGTTGATCGTGCTCCGGCGTGGTCAATAACCTCTCGGAGTTGGTTTAGCGATTGCTAAGGCACGGCGTCATCACACGTTCGTAGTCGGATCGTCAAAGTCTACTCCACCAAAAACGACAGCCACCATCTTATCGAAAGACAGGGACAACTTCGCCTCTATCAGAAGGGATCCTAGAGATTTAGGGTCATTAAGAGTATTGAGACAAGGGTTCCTTGAAAGCAGGTTTTCTCCCCCATAATATCTCAAAAACCTTTAAAATTCCTCCTCCTTTGATGTGGGGATCCTTGATTATTTTGATATTATATCTCTTGAAGTTTCTCCCCCTACATCTCAAAATCATTAAACTGATCATAAAGCAAAACAGACAAAGTGCATAGAGGTCGGTGGCTCCGAGGCAAAAGATTCAATGGCACCGATACGTGTTTCTGTAGTAGGACTGCAATATCGGTAAGATCGAGAAATTTTGATCGGAGGCTCCGAGTTAAAAACGAAAACTTGGCATATTTGTCAAATGGAATTTTTTAGAATGTCTCAAAGATTTGCAATGAATTTTGAGAAAGATTTGCAATGAATTTTTAGAAAGATTTGCAATGAATTTTCAGAAATATTTTGCAATGAATTTTTAGAAATATTTGCAATGAATTTTTAGAAAGATTTGCAATGAATTTTCATCTAGGCTAGAGTTGAATGGAATTGTCAAAGAGCAACACAAGAAGGGTTCTCCATTCAATTCTTATGACTAGATGTTGGGCGGTGACTAGGTCACCTATATTAGAGTATATTGACTTAAGGAGTCAAGCAAGAATACTTTATCATAGGTCATACTCATCGTTAAGCTCAAAATGGGGTTATCATTTTTTGTTTAAGCATTTTAATGTCTTCATATCACTTGAGTTGCTTTATCTCATGACTTAGAGTAAAGCTATATCAAGGATATGAGTACATACCTTTGAGTGATGTTGTTGACATAGCTTGTAGGTGAACTTGACGAGGATGCTCGAAGTTGATGAAGTTCATCTTGAGTTGGGATCAATCCCTTTTGTTTTTGTTCACTTTTCACCTACGTAGGTTAGTCATGCAAGGAAGAACATGATATATCCAAATGACTTGATATCAATTGGGAATAAGCGATTGTGATCACATCAAATATATGTCAAGGATATGTTTTGTTGTCTTCTTCCTTTCATCATCAAAGAGAGGTTATGGATACTTGGTCATGACAAGATTGCTTAAGATATGAGTTGATGACAATCTTGTGAAGTGTTGTTCTTCCAAGTACCTACAAAAGGGTTAGATTTAAGACAAGGGAGCATAGAATTCCAAGATACATGATATTCATGACAATAATAGCATGGAATGGTTAAGAAAGCTCATCCCCTTGCATGCATTCGAGTGAGATTAGCTCAAGTTTGAAGCATCAATGATGTTCAACTCACTCCTCAAGTGAAAAAACACTTTTTCATCAAGTGGCTAAGTAAAAATATCGGCCAATTGTTTGTTAGTCCGAACATGCTTAACAATAATGTATATTTTGGCAACATGATCACGAATGAAATGATGTCGAACTTGAATATGCTTGGTTCGAACTTGAATATTCATGGCAATTTCGAAAGTGTCTGTTGGGTTGGCACGAATCGAGACTGGGATTTGTCACTCCGTGTGATGGAGAGGTATCTCTGGCCCCACTCGGTAAGACATCATCATAATGAGCTCAATGTGACTAAGGAGTTAGCCACAGGATGATGTGTTATGGAACGAGTAAAGAGACTTGCCGGTAACGAGATTGAACAAGGTATAGGGATACCAGCGATCGAATCTCGGGCAAGTGTCATACCGATAGACAAAGGGAATTGTATACGGGATTGATTGAATCCCCGACATCGTGGTTCATCCGATGAGATCATCGTGGAGCATGCGAGAGCCAACATGGGTATCCATATACCATTGTTGGTTATTGACCGGAGCGGTGTCTCGGTCATGTCTACATGCCTCCCGAACCTGTAGGGTCTACACACTTAAGGTTTGATGACGCTAGGGTTATAGGGAAATAGTGTACGTGGTTACCGAAGGTTGTTCGGAGTCTCGGATGAGATCCCGGACATCACGAGGAGTTACGAAATGGTTCGGAGGTAAAGATTCATATATAGTAAGTGAGGCTTTGGTCACCGGAAGTGTTTCGGGCATCATCGGTAACGTACCGGGACCACAGGAAGGGTTCTGGGGGTCCACCATGTGGGGCCACCGGCACCCGTGGGCTGCATGGGATGAGAGTGGGAAGGGACATGCCCCAAAGTGGTCTGGTGCACACCCCACCTTGGCCCAAGGCGTAGCAAAGGAGAGAAGGGGGGCAAACCCTAGGGTAGATGGGCCCTAGGCCCACCCTAGGGCTGCCGCACCCCTCTCCCCTCCCTTGGCCACCGCCCCAAGGCCATCTAGGGCTGGCCGCCGGCCCTAGGGTGGGAACCCTAGGGGATGCACCCTCCCTCCTCGTCCTCCTATATATAGTGGGTTTTTTGGGGGCTGCCTACACACAAGTTGCTCTCCCTCTCGGTGCAGCCCTATGCCTCCTCCTCCTCGTCCTTCGTAGCGCTTGGTGAAGCCCTGCCAGAGTACCACGCAGCTCCACCGTCACCATGCCGTCGTGCTGCCGAATCTCTCCCTCAACCTCTCCTTCCTCCTTGCAGGATCAAGACGTAGGAGACTTCATCGGGCTGCACGTGTGTTGAACGCGGAGGCGCCGTTGTTCGGTGCTTAGATCGGAATCCACGGCGGTCTGAATCGTTGCGAGTATGACTCCACCAACCGCGTTCTTGTAACGCTTCCACTTTGCGATCTTCAAAGGTATGAAGATGCACTCCCCCTTTGCTCGTAGGTGGTTTCTCCATAGATTGATCTTGGTGACACGTAGAATTTTTTTTGATTCACTACTACGTCTCCCAACAATGGCATCATGAGCTAGGTTTATGCGTAGAATCTATGCACGAGTAGAACACAAGGTGTTGTGGGCGTCGATTTTGTCAATTTTCTTGCCATTACTAGTCTTATCTTGATTCAGCGGTATTGTGGGATGAAGCGGCCTGGACCGACTTTACACGTATGCTTACGTGAGACTGGTTCCACCGCCTGACATGCACTTGTTGCATAAGGTGGCTAGCGGGTGTCTGTCTCTCCCACTCTAGTCAGATCGGATTCGATGAAAAGGGTCCTTATGAAGGGTAAATAGAAATTGGCATATCACGTTGTGGTTTTTGAGTAGGTAAGAAACGTTCTTGCTAGAAACATATAGCAGCCACGTAAAAACTTGCAACAACAAATTAGAGGACGTCTAACTTGTTTTTGCAGCATATGCCGTGTGATGTGATATGGCCAAAGAATGTGATGTGATATATGTGATGTATGAGAGTGATCATGTTCTTGTAATAGGATTCACGACTTGCATGTCGATGAGTATGACAACCGGCAAGAGCCATAGGAGTTGTCTTAATTTATTGTATGACCTGCATGTCAATCATAAACGCCATGTAATTACTTTACTTTATTGCTAATCATTAGCCATAGTAGTAGAAGTAATAGTTGGCGAGACAGCTTCATGAAGACACGATGATGGAGATCATGATGATGGAGATCATGGTGTCGTGCGAGTGACAGTGATGATCATGGTGCCCCGAAGATGGATATCAAAGGAGCAAGATGATATTAGCCATATCATGTCACTATATTGATTGCATGTGATGTTTATCATGTTTACATATTATTTGCTTAGAACGATGGTAGCTAAATAAGATGATCTCTCACTAAAATTTCAAGAAATGTGTTCACCCTAACTGTGCACCGTTGCTAAGGTTCATTGTTCCGAAGCACCACGTGATGATCGGGTGTGATAGGTTCTAACGTTCACATACAACGGGTGTAAGCCAGATTTACACACGCAATACACTTGGGTTGACTTGACGAGCCTAGCATGTACAGAGATGGCCTCGGAACACAGGAGACTGAAGGGTCAAACATGAGTCATATAGAATATACAATCAACATGGAGATGTTCACCATTGATGACTAGTCCGTCTCACGTGATGATCGGACACGGGCTAGTTGACGTGGATCATGTGTCACTTGGATGATTAGAGAGATGTCTATCTAAGTGGGAGTTCATTAAATAATTTGATTATGTGAACTTAATTATCATGAACTTAGTCTAAAATAGTCTTTACAATCTATATTGTAGATACAATGGCCAACGCTAATGTTGCCCTCAACTTCAATGCGTTCCTAGAGAAAACGAAGCTGAAAGATGATGGAAGCAACTATGCGGACTGGGTCCATGGCTTGAGGATCATCCTCATAGCTTCCAAAAGATTATATGTCCTTGATGCACCGCTAGGTGACGCACCCATTTTCCCAACGACTTTACACGTACGCTTACGTGAGACTGGTTCCACCGCCTGACATGCACTTGTTGCATAAGGTGGCTAGAGGGTGTCTGTCTCTCCCACTTTAGTCGAATCGGATTCGATGAAGAGGGTCCTTATGAATGGTAAATAGCAATTGGCATATCACCGTTGTGGCTCTTACGTAGGTAAGAAACGTTCTTGCTAGAAACCCATAGCAGCCACTTAAAACTTGCAACAACAATTAGAGGACGTCTAACTTGTTTTTGTAGGCTATGCTATGTGATGTGATATGGACAAAAGAATGTGATGAAATATATATGATGTATGAGATTGATCATGTTCTTGTAATAGGAATCATGACTTGCATGTCGATGAGTATGACAACCGGCAGGAGCCATAGGAGTTGTCTTAATTTATTGTATGACCTGCGTGTCAATCAAAAACGCCATGTAATTACTTTACTTTATTGCTAACCGTTAGCCATAGTAGTAGAAGTAATAGTTGGAGAGGAAACTTCATGAATACACAATGATGGAGATCATGGTGTCATGCCGGTGACAATGATGATCAAGGTGCCCTGAAGATGGAGATAAGAGTAGCAAGATGATATTGGACATATCATGTCACTATATGATTGCATGTGATGTTTATCATGTTTTACATCTTATTTTCTTAGAACAACGGTAGCTTAAATAAGATGATCTCTCACTAAAATTTCAAGAAATGTGTTCTTCCTAACAGTGCACCGTTGCTAAGGTTCATTGTTACGAAGCACCACGTGATGATCGGGTGTGATAGGTTCTAACATTCGCATACAACGGGTGTAAGCCAGATTTACACACGCAATACACTTAAGTTGACTTAACGAGCCTAGAATGTACAGACATGGCCTCAGAACACAGGAGACCGAAAGGTCGGACATGAGTCGTATAGAAGATACGATCAACATGGAGATTTTCACCATTGATGACTAGTCCGTCTCACGTGATGATCGGACACGGGCTAGTTGACGTGGATCATGTGTCACTTGGATGACTAGAGAGATGTCTATCTAAGTGGGAGTTCATTAAATAATTTGATTAGATGAACTTAGTTATCATGAACTTAGTCTAAAATTGTCTTTACAATCTATCTTGTAGATCCAATGGCCCACGCTAATGTTTCCCTCACCTTCAATGCGGTCCTAGAGAAAACCAAACTGAAAGACGATGGAAGCAACTATACGGACTGGGTCCGTAAATTGAGGATCATCCTCATAGCTTCCAAGAAATTATATGTCCTTGAAGCACCACTAGGTGACGCACCCGTTTCCTAGCAACTCAAGATGTTATGAATGCCTGGCAGTCGCGTGGTGATGATTACTCCCTGGTTCAGTGCGGCATGCTTTACAGCTTAGAACCGGGGCTCCAAAAGCGTTTTGAGAAACACGGAGCATATGAGATGTTCCAATAGCTGAAATTGGTTTTCCAAGCTCATGCCCGGTTCGAGAGATATGATGTCTCCGACAAGTTCTTCAGTTGTAAGATGGAGGAAAATAGTTCTGTCAGCGAGCACATACTCAAAATGTGTGGGTTGCACAACCGCTTGTCTCAGCTAGGAGTTAATCTTCCGGATGACTCGGTTATTGAAAGAATCCTCCAATCGCTCCCACCTAGCTACAAGAGCTTTGTGATGAACTACAACATGCAAGGGGTTGAAAAGTCCATTCCTGAGTTGTACTCGATGCTGAAATCAGCGGAGGTCGAGATCAAAAAGGAGCATCAAGTCTTGATGGTCAATAAGGCCACTAGTTTCAAGAAAGGCAAGGGTAAGAAGAACTTCAAGAAGGACGACAAAGCAGTTGCCGTGCCCGGTAAGCAAGTTGTTGAGAAGAAGAACAAGAATGGACCCAAGCCTGAGACTGAGTGCTTTTATTGCAAGGGTACCAGTCACTGGAAGCGGAACTGCCCCAAGTACTTAGCGGATAAGAAGGCCGGCAACGCTAAAGGTATATGTGATATACTTGTTATTGATGTGTACCTTACCAGCGCTCGTAGTAGCTCCTGGGTATTTGATACCGGTGCAGTTGCTCACATTTGTAACTCCAAGCAGGAGCTGCGGAATAAACGGAGACTGGCGAAGGACGAGGTGACGATGCGCGCCGGGAATGGTTCCAAGGTCGATGTGATCGCCGTCGGCACTCTACCTCTACATTTACCTTCGGGATTAGTTTTAAACCTTAATAATTGTTATTTAGTACCAGCTTTGAGCATGAACACTGTATCTGGATCTCGCTTGATGCGAGATGGCTACTCATTTAAATCTGAGAATAATGGTTGTTCTATTTATATGAGAGAAATGTTTTATGGTCATGCCCCGCTGGTCAATGTTCATAGTGTGAGTACCAAAATATGTAAGGTTGATAACGATAGTCCCACTTACATGTGGCACTGCCGCCTTGGTCATATTGGTGTCAAACGCATGAAGAAACTTCATGCTGATGGACTCTTGGAGTCTCTTGATTTTGAATCATTTGACGCGTGCGAACCATGCCTCATGGGCAAGATGACCAAGACTCCGTTCTCCGGAACAATGGAGCGAGCAACTAACTTGTTGGAGATAATACATACCGATGTATGCGGTCCAATGAGCGGCGAGGCTCGCGGTGACTACCGTTATCTTCTCACCCTCATTGATGACTTGAGAAGATATGGGTATGTCTAATTAATGAAACACAAATATGAAACCTTTGAAAAGTTCAAGGAATTTCAGAGTGAGGTAGAGAATCAACGTGACAGGAAAATAAAGTGCCTACGATCTGATCATGGCGGAGAATATTTGAGTCACGAGTTTGGCACGCACCTAAGGAAATGTGGAATTGTTTCACAACTCACGCCGCTTGGCACACCTCAGCGAAATGGTGTGTCTGAACGTCGTAATCGCATTCTATTGGATATGGTGCGATCTATGATGTCTCTTACCGACTTACCGCTATCATTCTGGGGATATGCATTGGAGACTGCCGCATTCACTTTAAATAGGGCACCGTCTAAGTCCGTTGAGACGACACCGTATGAATTATGGTTTGGAAAGAAATCTAAGCTGTCATTTCTGAAATTTTGGGGATGCGATGCTTATGTGTAGAAACTTCAACCTAAGAAGCTCGAACCCAAAGCGGAAAAGTGCGTCTTCATAGGATACCCCAAAGAAACTGTAGGGTATACCTTCTACCTCAGATCCGAAGGCAAAGTCTTTGTTGCCAAGAATGGATCCTTTCTAGAGAAAGAGTTTCTCTCGAAAGAAGAGAGTGGGAGGAAAATAAAACTTGATGAGGTAATTGTACCTTCACTCGAACCGGAGAGTAGCACAACACAGGAAGTTGTTTTTGTGGAGCCTGCACCGGCTGGAGAGGAAGTTAATGATGATGATCATGAAACTTCAGATCAAGTTGCTATTCGAAGGTCCACTAGGACATGTTCCGCACCAGAGTGGTATGGCAACCCTGTCCTGGAGATCATGTTATTGGATAATGGTGAACCTTCGAACTATGAAGAAGCGATGGCGGGGCCAGATTCCAACAAATGGCTTGAAGCCATGAAACCAAGATAGGATCCATGTATGCGAACAAAGTATGGACTTTGGTGGACTTGCCTGGTGATAAGAGAGCCATAGAAAATAAATGGATCTTTAAGAAGAAGACTGACGTGGATGGTAATGTGACCATCTATAAGGCTCGGCTTGTCGCTAAGGGTTATCGACAAGTTCAAGGAGTTGACTACGATGAGACCTTCTCACCCGTAGCGATGCTGAAGTCCGTCCGAATCAGGTTAGCAATTGCCACATTTTATGATTATGAGATCTGGCAAATGGATGTCAAAACGTCATTCCTTAATGGTTTCCTTAAGGAAGAACTGTATATGATGCAGCCGAAAGGTTTGTCGATCCTAAAGATGCTAACAAAGTATGCAAGCTTCAGCGCTGCATCTATGGGCTGGTGCAAGCATCTCAAAGTTGGAACATAAGCTTTAATGAGGTGATTAAAGCGTTTGGATCTATACAGGTTTATGGAGAACCCTGTATTTACAAGAAAGTGAGTGGGAGCTCTGTAGCATTTCTCATATTATATGTGGATGACATATTGTTGATGGGAAATGATATAGAACTTTTGGAAAGCATAAAGGCCTACTTGAATAAGTGTTTTTCAATGAAGGACCTTGGAGAAGCTGCTTACATATTAGGCATCAAGATCTATAGAGATAGATCGAGATGCCTCATAGGTCTTTCACAAAGCACATACCTTGACAAGATATTGAAGAAGTTCAATATGGATTAGTCCAAGAAGGGGTTCTTGCCTGTGTTACACGGTGTGAGATTGAGTACGACTCAATGCCCGACCACAACAAAGGATAGAGAAGAGATGAGTGTCATCCTTTATGCTTCATCCATAGGCTCTATTATGTATGCCATGCTGTGTACCAGACCTGATGTGAACCTTGCCATAAGTTTGGTAGGGAGGTACCAAAGTGATCCCGGAGCGGAACACTGGACAACGGTCACGAATATCCTAAAGTACCTGAAAAGGACCAAGGACGTGTTTTTCGTATATGGAGGTGCCGTAGAGCTCGTCATAAAGGGTTACATCGATGCTAGCTTCGACATAGATCCGGATGACTCGAAGTCACAAACCGGATACGTGTATATTTTGAACGGAGGGGCAGTCAGCTGGTGCAGCAGCAAGCAAAGCGGAGTACATAGCTGCTTCGGAAGCAGCAAAGGAAGGAGTCTGGATGAAGGAGTTCATCACCGACCTAGGAGTGATTCCCAACGCGTCGGGCCCAATGACTCTATTCCGTGGCAATACTGGAGCTATTACCCTTGCCAAGGAGCCCAGGTTTCACAAGAGGACAAGACACATCAAGCGCCACTTCAACTCCATTCGTGATTATATTCAGGAAGGAGATATAGATATTTATAAAGTACATACGGATCTGAATGTCGCAGTTCCGTTGACTAAACCTCTCTCATGAGCGAAACATGATCAACACCAGAACTCTATGGGTGTTCGATACATCACAATGTAACTAGATTATTGACTCTAGTGCAAGTGGGAGACTATTGGAAATATTCCCTAGAGGCAATAATAAAATGATTATCATTGTATTTCCTTGTTCATGATAATTGTCTATTGTTCATGCTATAATTGTATTAACCGGAAACCGTAATGCATGTGTGGATACATAGAACACAACATGTCCCTAGTTGAAAGTGTGTTATATCGACTAGAGGGGGGTGAATAGGCGATTTTTACAAATTCATCACTTCAGGAATTTCAACTTTGAGGAATTTGAAATGTGATGAATAACTAGCAGAGGAATAAGTACTCAAGTGCATGAGGAACATAGTAACAACATAGTCTTCATGATGAAATGAAACATGCACTAATATTAAGCAGCGTGATACAGGATAAGCAGTGATGAACAAGGTAACTTGAAGAATTTGAGGTGAGGAATTTGTGAAAGTCTTCAGTCAAATTCTTTAAATAGCAACAATAAATTTCATCAACAGGTATACGAGGAATAGAGGGGTTAAGGAAATAGAACCGGATAGCTTGATGAATACAATGGTTTGATGACCCAGTTCCAACTGCTGTGACAGTCGTACGTCTGGTTTGGAGCGGCCTGCTATTTAAACCAGAGGACACACAGTCCCAGGACACATAGTGTAACATCCCAAAATTTCATTTTGGAATGTTATGAAATATAGCTATGCATCTATCATCATCTTTGTTTGAATGTATGTGTTAGTTGAAATGCTTTCTCTGTATTTCTGAAAGCCCTTTCTATTTTTCCCTAAGTTGCTTTCATCTATTTGAAATCTTGGTAAAAAGTTCAAATAAGAGAGGAGGAACATGACACTCCACACCAGGGACAAATTGGTGATTTATTTGAACAAAAATAACCAGGAGTTATTTTGAAAATATTTGCAAAAAGGGTTTAAAAACAATTAGGCAATTTCTGAAAATAATATTTTTTTCAAAGTGTTCAAATGACAGAATAAAAATGTTCATTAAATAGCATTTATTATTCTATAAATTTTGATATATAATACCCCTATATTTCGAGACGAATTGAATGCTTTAAATGTTTTTGAATGTCTCTGGAAAATTATTAAAGGAAACGGGCAGTTATTCGCGCATTTATTACCGATCGGCCGACCGCGCGTAACGGACACGCTCTCCTCTCGCTGACACTGGACCCCACCCCGACCGACCGTTACTACCGAACGGTCATCTCCCTCCTCCCCCGTGCGCGCCGGAGATCCTCGCCGACCGTTTCTTTCCCTCCCGGATCTCTCTCCTCTCTTAACTCCCCGCACCCCCGAGCACCCTATAAGTAGACGGCCACTCCCCGCATCCATTTCCCCCCGAGCCCCCTCTCTCTCTCGCCGGAAGGCTGCTGCAATTGCACGCCGGAGTAGCCACCCCCACCGGATTTCCCGTCGACCGTAGCCACCAATTCCGACCACCTCTCGCCCAATGGACCTCACCTTTCGACTCCGGAGACCTGTCGCCGTCGCCTGGACCACTCCACTGTCTTCCCCGACCACCGGAGCACCACGCCGTCGACTTCGCCGCCTTCGGATCCACCGGAGAACCCCCGACGTCGGCGACTTTACCCCGTGAGCACTCCCACCCCTTGGATCCAAAACCCACGGTCCAGATTAGAACGGATTTAAATCCGAACCGTTTTCCTTTACGGACCGGTCGCCCGCCCATAACCCTCGCGCGCACCCCCCCTTAGCCAATCGGACAGCGCCGCGTATCCCCCTGGCCGTTGCAAGTCAGGTTTCTTTTCTGTTTTTGTTTTAATTAACAGAATGATTTCAAAATTTGTTTTAACTATATCTTTTAATCTACTTAGTGTTTTGAGTTGATTATTTTTGCAATAGCTCACATTTTTCATGTAGTTTCACACTGTACTTTTAAATTTCAAATTTGAGCTATAAAATTTGAATTGAATCAAATTTTCTTAAAATCTTCAAATCTGAATAACTAGAGTTTGAAAATAGATTTTGATATGAATCTTTTTGCTACTGTTTGGTATTAGTTAGGACTACCTTCATGCTTAGTTTGAGGATTTTTAGGATATATTTGATTAATGTTTTAACTAAAAACAGAATCTGCCTAGTATTATAATATAGTTTTATTTACTTAGTTTTAGTTAGTAGATTTAGTCTTAATTTGTTTAGTAGGTTCTGTTGTTTATACATTTAGTGTTTTACTTATTGTTTATAAAAATATAAAATTTGTTTAGTTTATTTCTTTGTTAATATAGGAATCACAATTTCTTTTCAAATAGGTTATTTTGATTAAAACCACTAATTAGTAATAGTTTTGTTTTCAACAAAGTTTTATATAATTTACCTTTATTTTCTAAAACAAGTTTATTTGTAAATTCTTTTCTGTTAAGAACATGTTTTACTAATAAATAATAAATTTTGTTTTGATCTCTTGTTAGTAAAACTATAATTGTTCCATTTAGTGCTCATCAAAACTTTTACAAACTTTACAAAAGTTTTCCCAACAAACTTAAATTGATTTTCTTCTGTTTATTAATAAAAATATTTTATTGTTCCTTGCTGTCAACAATTGTTTTGTTATTTCAAAATAGTTTTATTATGTTAGTAGTGTTTTATCAATCATCTTTTTAGTAAACAAAACTTTGTGTTTTTTTCTTACTTATGATTTTGTACATTGTTTTGTCTTGATTGTTTGCTAATTCTTGATTGATGTTTGTGAGTTACAATATTTTGTTGTATGCTTATTGAGTGCTTGTTTCTTTCGTTAGATTATCCGGAGTGTGAAGCTTGTTACTTAGAGTCACTCACGTACGAAGATCATCAATCAGGCAAGTCACCTTGATCATGTTTTACCCATGTTTTATATGCATTAGTTCTACCATCTCCCCAATTGCATGCAACATAGGTTAGTTGGAAACTTGGTTACATTGTAGTAGTATCATGTGGTAGGTACCCCTCCTCAACCCTCTTTGACAACTTTGGCCCCGGGAAACGTTGTTTTACTTTTGCTATGCTATTAGTAGACGGGGTTGGTTGTGTGATTCATGAGAGTTGAGAGAGTTAATAATTTCAAGACCTACATAAAGATCAAGATTTTCAAGACTCCGAGTTTTCAACATACCTCTGGGTGGATGATGGTTGAACGGCACCCTGGAGAAACCAGTGGATTTGCCTAGGTGATGCTGGAGATGGCCAGTATTCACGCGGAAAGGTCCACCCAGGCACAAAGAGATGGATGGGTGCTTCAAGACCCAAGGCTTACCTGCACAGCCACAAGTCATTATGGGCTCTGGCTTGGTTGGATATCGTGGTGACCCTGGACAGGCGGTGCTACGAGAGGTAGAAGAACGGTAGGAAAGGATGGGCACCGACAGAGTCTCAGGGAAACCCTTTGGAAGACCATGTTTTGGTCATCCGTTTCTCAAACACCCTGAAGTGCGAGAAATCAAACGAAGGTGACCAAATCTTGTGGGGAACGTGTGCAAAGCTCTGCAGAGTACTAAAACCTAATCGATTAGCCGTGTCCACGGTCATGGATGACTTGAGCCAAAGGAACTGAAACTTCCGGAACTCTCAACACAATTAATATGATGATGTGGGTATTAACAATTTTGGGTATGAGAATTGGTTGGTGGAACCATCTCATTAATCAACCAACTTAGTAATATTTTGCTTAGCCCCTCCCTTGATGTAGGAAAAAACTTGGCTTTACGCAAAAACTTACCACCCCACCTGCCATATTTTTGCATGTAGATTAGATGATTATCTTTTCACCCCTCTGTCGTGACTTTGCCGGCATATTCCATATGCTGACCTACATGGCTGCAACGTATCATGTTGCAGAGTACTTTTCCGACCAGGAGTGAGGACGCGTTCTATGCTCAGTGAGATGCCCTTGGAGTCGGATGGACTCATCTACCTTCGACGCTTCCGCAAGATTTAGATATTCTCATGAGTTGGCTTTTAGCCACTTTATTGTAATTTTTTTTGTAATAAAGGACTCGATATGAGATTTCGATTAATATAATGCTGTGTGATTTCCCTTTGATATATACATTGATGTACCGTGTGTGTACCAGCATGATCTTGGGATGGTACGGAAACACCGGAGATTCGACCTTTCAGGTCGGGTCGCTACAGAAATGGTATCAGAGCACACGCTGACCGTAGGACGTAACCTCTAGGATTGGAAAGCCTTAGGATTGTTTCTCTTTGTCTTTAAAATTCTTATACTCTCATCTATTCGTTTCTGATTCCTCTCCGATTATTTCAAAATTTATAGATGGCCACCTTCATTCCAGTGTTGATCACGGAGTTTTGCCAACCTGACGCAACGATGCCCTTTGGTAAGGAGCTGATGAGGATCGTCAAGGATGTAAGGATTGCTTTGCCGAGCATCACCGGGATTCCTATCATGTCATTTCCCCAAGATGGACGCTACAGGATCGAGGTGCATATTCCAGGGAAGACCTTTGGGAATCGGAAGGAACCCATCGACCTCAAGTTCGTGGCACCCAGTTGGATACTCGGGAGAGACATGGCCATTCATCGTGCCCTTGGACGTATTCAGGATGAATACAGAGGTGGAACCATTTCACCAGGACTCAGCGTGGTTTGTCGCACGGATGTCCATGGAAACATCATAACTCCTCCCACTGCAGACACCACTATCTCCTATATCCAGACCCTGGAGACTCACATCAGGACTCTGGAACTTCGAGTTCGTGCTGATACGAAGACAATCAAGAATCTGATGAACCGTGAGATTGACCTTGAAGCTGATTTGCGGGAAGCCAACTATGAGCATGAATATGAGGTGAAGGATTTCTTAGAGAGGATCAACAAGCTGAACATTCGCATCGCCACTCTGGAGGAACAGATGGACATGGGTGAAAATCTTCATCCTGAGGGAGATTTGGCTCCTTTCATCAGCGACGATGATGACTATGAGGAGAGCACCACTGGAGGAGACTCAGTCACCATGTACTTCTGAGGAAAAACATTAGTTATGCCCTCCATGTATCTTTTATTTTCGTCGTTAAAGCGTAGGTCGATGCTTAGTTGTTTGAGTTTTGTATTCCCGATGTTTGACATTGATTGAATAAATGAATGAGTGTTTGGTGTGATATGTTTGTTACATTGCATATGGGTAGTGATTTCTTCTTCTAGACCCTTGTTCTGTTCTAATTCTCACCCCTCTGAAAACAGCAAGATGCCTCCACGACGTGAGACCGACTTCACTTTCCCACCGGAACTCACGCAACTCCTTCAGCAGCAGAATGCACTGATGCAGTTATTGATTCAGAATCAGACCAACAACAACCAAAACAACCACAACCACCATCCACCCCAGACTGACAATCTCACCCGTTTTCTGAGGTTGAACCCTCCAACTTTCTCTAGCAGCACTGAGCCCATTGTGGCAGATGACTAGCTCCGTAAGATGGAGAGAGAACTTGTCACCGCTGGATGTACTGATGCTGAGAAGGTGCGCTTTGCCGCACATCAACTTGAAGGACCAGCAGCTTCATGGTGGGAGAATTACACCACCACTTATCCTATTGCAGATGTAACTTGGGAGCAATTCAAGCTTGCTTTCTGCACCGCACATGTTTCAGCTGGAGCCATGAGTCTGAAGAAGCACGAGTTTCGCAACCTGCGCCAGGGAAATCGCTCTGTGGCCCAATATGTGGATGACTTCAACACATTGGCACGTTATGCACCAGGAGACGTGGCCGATGATGCAGCCAAGCAAGAGAAGTTTCTCGAAGGACTCAACGATGAGTTGAGCATGCAGCTGATAGTGGCTACTTTCAACAACTACCAAGAGCTGGTGGACAAGGCCCTTATTCTGGAGGGTAAATAGCAGCAAATTGAGAACCGCAAGTGGAAGTACACTCAGGGAAAGTTCAACTCTGGAGCTCATCAGAAGGCTCGCTACTCCCCGTACTCAGGAAATATCGGATCAGGTACCGGTAAGTTTGGAAGGCACACTCATGTTGTGCACAACCATGGAGGCCACAACCATGGAGGAAATGGGAACAATCGTCCCAACCATGGCAATTTCAAGACTGACAATGGGAATGGGAACAATAACCAGCACCGTCACGTTCCTACTCAGAAGGATCTGAGCCACATCACCTATTTCAAGTGCCAGAAGACAGGGCACTATGCTACTGAGTGTCCCCAGAGCAAGCAGGGAAATGGAAACGGCAACTTCGTAGCCAAGAAGCCAAACCCTTTTCCTCGTGCTCAGGTGAACCATCTCGACGTGGAAGAAGTCTATGATCAACCCGAGACTGTGGTTGGTAAGTTTTTATTGCATTCACGTCCAGTTACAGTACTTTTTGATTCCGATGCAACTCATTCATTCATATCAAGGGTAGTTGTGGATAAGTATGGTTTGCCCACCAAAACCCTTAGTCAGCCCATTAAGGTCAGTTCCCCAGGAGGTATGATGATGGCAGGGATAGGATGCCATGCCTTGAAACTCAATATAGGAAACCATGTTTTTCCCACTGACCTCATCGTCTTAGAATCCCAGGGATTGGATGTAATCCTAGGCATGGATTGGATGACCAAGTTTGAAGGAAATCTTGATTGCCTCAGCAAGTCTGTTTCACTCACCACTCCGGAGAACAAGAGGATTAAGTATGTATCCCGACGCACACGTATGAGTGCTCGATTAAATGCCCTCACAGGAGTTGTTCAGGAGGAAGTACCTGTGGTAAAAGACTTTTCGGATGTATTCCCGGAAGAATTACCAGGCATGCCACCAGATAGGGAAATTGAGTTCTTAATAGAGCTACAGCCAGGGACAACCCCAATTTCCAAGAGACCCTATCGGATGCCCGCAAATGATCTGTTGGAAATCAAGAAGCAAATTAAGGAGTTATTGGACAAAGGTTATATACGCCCAAGTTCTTCACCTTGGGGAGCTTTAGTTCTTTTGGTGGAGAAGAAGGATAAAACCTTGAGAATGGTAGTCGATTATCATGCCTTGAACGAGGTGACTATCAAGAACAAGTACCCTCTGCCGATGATTAATGATTTGTTTGATCAGCTAGTAGGCGCCAAAGTATTCTCCAAGATCGATCTTCGATCAGGGTATCATCAACTGAAGATTCGTGAACAGGATATACCCAAAACAGCTTTCACCACAAGGTATGGCTTGTACGAGTATACAGTCATGTCCTTTGGTTTGACTAATGCCCCTGCCTACTTCATGAATTTGATGAACAAAGTATTTATGGAATATTTGGACAAGTTTGTCGTGGTGTTCATCGATGACATCTTGATATTCTCCAAGAACGAGGAAGAACACAAGGAACATCTGCGTTTAGTTCTGGAGAAGCTGAGAGAGCATCAGTTATATGCCAAGTTCAGCAAATGTGAATTTTGGCTGACGGAAGTCGGATTCCTTGGACACGTTATTTCCGGAGAAGGAATAGCCGTAGACCCCGCTAAGGTTGAAGCCGTCACCGAGTGGAAGTCACCCACCTCAGTTAAGGAGATCCGCAGTTTCCTCGGACTTGCCGGATATTACCGGAGATTCATTGAGAATTTCTCAAAGATTGCCAAGCCCATGACAGAGTTGTTGAAGAAAGAATCTAAGTATGTTTGGACTGAGGAATGTGAAGCCAGTTTTCAGGAGTTGAAGAAACGTTTGGTCACAGCCCCAGTGCTGATTTTGCCCAATATTCAGAAGGACTTCCAAGTTTATTGTGATGCCTCACGTCAAGGACTTGGAGGAGTACTCATGCAAGATGGAAAGGTTGTAGCCTATGCATCCAGACAACTACGACCTCATGAGTTGAATTATGCCACGCATGATTTGGAACTAGCAGCCGTAGTGCACGCACTCAAGACCTGGAGACATTTTCTTATCGGAAATAGTTGTGATGTTTACACCGACCATAAGAGCCTGAAATATATTTTCACGCAGAAAGAGTTGAACCTCAGATAGAGGAGATGGTTAGAGTTAATCAAGGACTATGACATGAGATTACACTACCATCCAGGTAAGGCTAATGTTGTAGCCGATGCCTTGAGTCGGAAAACTTATGTGAACACACTCACAGCGGGAGGATTACCCCAAGAGTTAGTCGATGATCTCCGAGAGCTCAAGCTAGAGATAGTTCCAAGAGGATATGTTGCTACACTGGAAATTCAGTCCACCTTGACCGAAAGAATTCGTGAAGCCCAGAAATCGGACAAGGAGATAGCTGAGATAAAGCAGAGAATGGAAGTTGGTAAAGCTAAAGGTTTTCGTGAGGATGAACACGGAACTTTGTGGTTTGAGAACCGAATCTATGTGCCCCATAACCCAGAGCTCAGGAAGTTGATACTTCAGGAAGCCCATGATTCACCTTACTCGATACACCCAGGCAATACCAAGATGTATCTGGATTTGAAGGAAAGTTATTGGTGGACAGGTATGAAGAAAGATATTGCGGAACATGTTGCAATATGTGATGTTTGTCAGCGAGTAAAGGTAGAACATCAGAAACCAGCAGGGTTACTTCAACCTCTGCTGATACCCGAGTGGAAATGGGAAAAGCTTGGTATGGACTTCATCACAGGATTACCCAGGACCCGTTCAGGTTATGATTCCATCTGGGTAGTGGTAGATCGTTTGACCAAGGTAGCTCATTTCATTCCAGTGAAAACCACCTATACCAGTGCTAAGCTAGCCAAGATATATATGACCAGGATCATATGTCTGCATGGAGTTCCGAGGAGTATCGTGTCAGATAGAGGAACATAGTTTACCTCAAAGTTTTGGCATCAGTTACATGAAACTTTGGGTACAAGGCTAGAGTTCAGTACAACTTTTCATCCGCAGACAGATGGACAGACTGAGAGAGTCAACCAGATTCTGGAAGACATGTTGAGAGCTTGTGCGCTAGATTATGGATCTAGTTGGGATGACAACTTACCTTACGCAGAATTCTCATACAACAATAGTTATTAGACCAGTCTAAAGATGGCCCCTTTCGAAGCTTTATACGGAAGAAGATGTAGAACACCGTTGACATGGGATGGTGTTGGAGACCGACAACTTTTTGGTCCCGACCTTATCCGAGATTCAGAAGAGAAAGTCAAGCTGATTCGTGACAGACTCAAGATAGCTCAATCCCGGCAGAAGAGCTATGCTGACAACAAGCGCAAGGAAGTGACGTATGAAGTGGGAGACCGAGCGTATCTTCGTGTGTCCCCGCTTCGAGGAATCAAGAGGTTTGGTGTTAAAGGAAAATTAGCACCCAGATTCATAGGCCCCTACAAAATTCTTGAACGTAGAGGCGAAGTTGCATACAAACTGGAATTGCCGGAAGGATTATCCGAAGTTCATAATGTGTTCCATGTGTCCCAGCTGAAGAAATGTCATACTAAGATGGCTGATATTCCTTTGAGAGATACAGTGCCCCTAGAGGCTATACAACTTGACAATGATCTGACCTACGAGGAGAAGCCTGTCAGAATCCTCGAGACTGTCAACAGAGTTACCCGTAGGAGGATCATCAAGTTCTGTAAGGTTTTGTGGAGTCATCACACCGAGGAAGAAGCCACCTGGGAACGCGAAGAAGATCTTCAATACACCAAAATCACTAAGGGGCACTAGATGCACTAACAATCTCCCCCTTTTTGGTGATTGATGAAAAATAGGTTAAGTTTTCAACGGGGATAAACATATGAAGTGAAAGTACCGAGTTTGAGGAATTTGATTGCAAGATATAGAAGAACTCCCCCTGAAAATGTGCATATTTGAGGAATTTGCTTTGGACTGCAAATGCACATGGCAGGTTAAAACATGGAGAAATCCCCCTATATCTTGTAATTTATCCATGCATTTGAACATATGGTATGAAGAATTTGGAATGCATGAGAAAAAAGGTGTCTGACGAAATTCACCATGTATGCATTAAGGTACTTGAGGAAATAAACATGCGAGGAAATAGTTCAAAAGTGTCAGACCACCATCGGACTTAAGTTTACAACTCAATCAACAAAAGCTTCAGAAGAGCGAGAGTTGTAACTTAAACAAAAATAGCCCATATATAGAGACCCTCTTAAAGACTAACTCAAATTTTCTCCCCCTTTGTCATCGAAGACCAAAAGGGACAAAAAAGTGAGGACTAACGCCCCTTTGAAGAATTTCGTCGTGTTGGTGAGGAAGGATTGCTAGCGTTGTCGAGGTCATTTGTCGATGCAGGGCCTATCGCAGTGTCGTCAATGTCTTCACCGTCATTGTGCTCTCGAGATGAAGAATATGAACTTGTGACCATCAGAGGAACTTGGACTTTCTTGAATTCCTTCTGTGGTCGACGAGCCTAGTCAGGATGTTCATCAAGATCCAGCTCATTCAGTTCTTCAGAAGACTTGAGGTGAGACAGTATGGCCCAAGTGCGGTTGAGGTTTTCATGTGCATAGTAGTGATTCCTTTTCACAGTGTTCTGCGTCACAGTCATGTTTTGCACAATATAACCAAGTTGACGCTTCACCCACTTGTGATTGCGATCGACCTTCTAATGAAGACTTATTAGCAGCTCGCGATCATTCATCGCATGAGGGGTAGAGTCTTGAGGTTTGTGAGCTGAGGCCTTTGCTTCGGAGTCCTGAGTTGTAGTGTCATCATTGGTGGAGAAGGAAGCAACTTTGCGAAACTGTCCATCCAATGGACGAGTGCCTTCATCAATGACAGCCTTGCCTTTTCCTTCCACTGAGTCAATTGTGCTCTTGATGACTTCGATTGGAGGTAGGAAGCCAAAGTGATTCTATAAATCAGCCTTGAAGGGAACTAAGGACTTTGCCCTGATGAATTTCGTGATCCAAGGCGCATAAGGCTTCTGTTCAAATGGAGCTAAAGCAGCATTGGCCAATGTCCTCATGAAGAAATCGTGTAAGTCTATGGGAATCCCATGAATGATGTTGAAGAGCATATTCTTCATGATTCCCTCCACTTCTTCTTCTTCTTCAGAATTGTGGCCCTTCCGAGGACATAGAGTATTTGTAAGTATGCGGTAGACCGTCCTGGGCACATATAGCAAATCCTTCACAAGGAAGGTTTTCCGTTGAGGCTTTCCAGGAGGCAATGTCTTCATCAGCACTTGCATCAGCTGATTCGGAAGTGCAGGCTCATCAAACAGTCTGCGAGCTTCATTTGAGGGAATTGGAACTGGTACACACTAAAGCAATTCGGAAGCTTGAGCAGTGAAGTGTGTTGATCCTGTCATCCAGTCCAAAACCCAGGAGTTGATGTCTGAAGCATTTCCACTGATATGAAGTGTGGCATAGAACTGAAGGATGATTTCCTCATTCCAGTCACAGATGTCGATGCAGAAAGGAAGAATGCCTGCATCGTGAAGAACTTGGAGCACCGGTGTGAACGATGGAAGTTTTTCCATTTCCGCATGAGGAATTTGGTGGTGCTCGAAGACTTTCTTCTTCTCGAATAGGCCTGATGCATAACAGTTGATTTGAGTTGTTGTTCAGAATCTGCTACGACTGGCCCTTGCAGAGTCATAAGGATTTGGACCTGTGAAGAACATGCGCTCATTGAAGAAATTGCTCTTGAGGAATTTGGGGCGTGCTGAGCCTTTGAATGGCATCCTTGGCTTCGGTTGAAGATTTGGCTTGAAGTGGCCCTTGATCTCCTTTGGCATGGGAGGAACTTGAACAATCTGGAGGGCTGGTTCCTCAGTTATGGGTGGAGCAGCAAAGTCATCAGCTGTTGCAGCAGGAATTTTTTCAGTGACTTGGGTGGTCTGATTGGAAGATTCTTCATGTATTTCTTCAGTCGAAGCAGGTGACTGAGGAATCTTTGTCAGAGGAGTAGTCATTGGTGAATTTGGGTGTGTTGATTCCCAATATTCATCATTGATGACACGAGTTGTGTTGCCAATGTCTACGTCCTCATCAATTTCTTCAACTCCACTTCAGCAGTGAACTGAGGCTGGGGCGATGAGACCTTTGGAGTTGAAGCAATGTCTTCAACTTCAATTTCTTCATCAATCTGCTCTGTCAAAGCAGCAGAATGATCTTCATCTTCTTCATCTAGGATGACATACTCAACCCCAAATGGTACAAGTTCATAGGCAGGTGCAGAGGAAATTGGTGTAGCATCAATGGGTCCAGTTGAAGAACTAGCCTTAGTATTCAACTTCTTCATTGTTGAGGATTCTGACATTGATGCTTTTCTCTTGAGAGTCTTTTCCTCTGCAGTTTCAGCTTCTTCAGGTATGACTGATGTAGTCACCCTGGTGGGTTCAGGTTCTTTAGGCGCAGCAAAAGCTTCAGCTGGCCTTTCGGTTTCTTCAGGCACAACAGTGATGGTTGTCCTGGCATGGTCATCAGTGGTCTGAGTTTCCTCAGCAGCACCGGTCGTTGCTTCTATTGCAGAAGCATTCTCATCAGTAGTCACATCGGGTTGAGCAGTTTCAGCAGCAGTGTGAGGAATTTCATCAGATTGAGGATTTTGTGGTTGCGATCGAGCTGCAACCCTAGTGTTGTGATCCTTCACAACAGCTTGAGCAGCCCTGACGAATCTCACCTTGGCGCCCTTCCATTCAGCATCATACCTTTCTTGATCCTCAGAAAGTGTGTGAATTTCAGACTGAACTGTGACGAGTTGATTTGGGGTCAAGTTCATCACATTGTCCCTCAAAAACTTTTCTTTCCGAACCCTGTTCCACTTTGCTCTCAGAGCTTGTTCTCTCTTCCATTTCTCTTAAGAGATGAAGTGAGTGAGGACATGATCCACACCAAGAGGCAGATTTAGTGAAGAAAGTGGAGTGTTTGGATCTTCATGCCATATATTGATGAAGTTGAGGATCATTTTGAGATCCAGCATGAGAGGAACAAAGCTGCCCTTGGCTATAGCAGCCCTCTGTTGACTTTGCCTGATGATTTCCTTCAATTCTTCATCATCAGCTTCATCATCATCATCCTCAAATCCCGAGGGTATGGTTACCACTGCCTTGCTTGAGTGAGGACTTGGTCTTTGACCTCGTCCAACAGTGTTCTTCAGCTTCAACACTGTAGGGCTAGTTGAAGACTTTGCTGTAGTAGAGGGGCTTGCCGGGATCTTTGGAACTTTTGTGAATCCCTTAGTCCTCTTACATGATGCCAGATGCACTGGGGTTGAGGACTTTGTAGCTACAGCTGAGGACTAAGCAGCAACAGTACCAGCATCTGAGGCCTTTGGACTTGAGGAATCTGCTGTGATGGTTTTGAGGCTGAAGAACTTGTTTTCATAGCAGCTTTCTTCATAATTGATTTCTTCGGAGCACTTGCAGAGGCTCTGACAAAGGCAGCAGCAGAATCTTCATTGAATTTCTTCACTGCCTCTTTGGCTTTCCTCGCCAGCTTGGCTTGCTGCTTCTCCCACATATCAGGAAAGTCCTCACCAGTCTTGAGGCTAGTGGGATCAGCAATTTGATTTTGAGCCAGGGGAGGCCTGCTGCAAGGAGGTTTCACAGCGAATTTCATCATGTATTTAGGAGTTACATAACGATATTCCTTCCATTCCCTTACCCATCTCCTCTCAATTTTCTGCAGACGAATTTTTCTCTGCTTGGTCGTTTCTTTGCCATGAGTTTCTTCATCGGGTGTGCAGTATTCCTCATACAAATCATCTGGAATCTCAAAAGTAGTGTGCACACCTGGCTTCTTTCCACCTTTCTGAGGTTTCTTTCCGTTAGCCATTTTCTTCACCTGAGGAATTTGAACTCTTGAGGACTCTGAGGAAGTACACAGTTTTTCCTCAAGGAACACTGCAAATGAGTTAAGTTGATGAGAACCTAGTGATTCATCAACGGACATGTTGTACCTGTGAACAGAGTATATGTGCGAGGAATTTGAAGAGGTCATATGCATTCTCAGATTTTTAAAAAAAATTGAAATAGGTGAGGAATTTGACCATGGGTGTCTTGAGGAATTTCACTAAGTGTTCTTTGTCTTAGGTTCCAGAGTTGTGTAAATTTTGAGGATTCACACAATTGAGGAATCTTGAAGAAAATCATTACTTGGGAAAAATCATCAAGTATATGAAGCTGTAATGTGCTTTAGAATAAGATTCATGAAGAATAAACACCTTTTGAGGAATATGAAGAGCATTCGAAGATCAAACAAGGGCAGTAAAAATAAAATTTATTTACCCTGGTGAAGAACACGACGAACCGAGAGATGAGATTGGGAAGTTCGTTAGTTCAGATCTCCCACGCCCTAGCTTGGCAGAGGGAGACAGATGCAGCGGCGGCGGGATGAGGACTTCCGCGGCCGATGCGAGTATGGCGACGGTGAGATCGAGGTAGTGAAACTCTTCCACACTGGCGTCGATGACGTTAGTGGCGGCGCTTGGTTGGAGCTCAGGAGAGAGTAGAGATGAGGAGTAACCGAGCACTGTTGAAGGGGAGGGGTATTTATAGTGGAAGTGAAAACCAATCCGCCCGAAGATTTTGGAAAGGATTGCCCCTGACCCTTGCTCTCCATGCGATAGGTGTCACCCATGTTCTGAGTAGAGGAGATTATGGGGGATCGTGGGTTATCCAGTTGTGGGAATCGGAACCGTTTGAGCGGGAACCGCTGAAAATTTTGATAGTGAAAATTTCAAAGTTTTGTTCGCAAATTCTTCAGCTGTCAAGGACATAGTGAAGACTTTGAACAAGCTTCACAGTAGAATGCATATGAAGAATTTGTGAACAGACTGGGTTGAGTTTAGCATAGAGGGGTAAGGGTCCGATCACATTCACTTAGATGAATATCAACTTGAATAATTTAGCAATAAGTGAATGCTGTTGAGGACATAGAAAACTCATATATATATATGTATAGTCAATGAAGAACATGAGTTTAAAAGTTTGAAGAGTTTGAAAAGTTGAGGAATTTGAAAAATTGAAGAATTTGAAAAATGACAAAAAACTCAATTTTGAAGAATTTCAACATTGGTTGGTGGCGTGACCCACCGTATAAGAATGATGATTTCAGACACCGCGTACAATTGTTGTAGGGTTCTGAGAATCAAATTCTTCATTAATTTCTTCACACTTAGAGGGTTATTCTTCATTGATTGAAGAAAAACGTTACTTCGTGTGTTGCACATCTAAGTCATCAATTTTGCATAAGTGTTAGGATGTGTGTCCTTTTTCAAAGAACATTCGAAGATTCTAAGATATTTAGCTCACACCGCAACTTGCAAAATCTCTTTTCATCCAAGGGCTTTGTGAAGATATCGGCCAGTTGTTCTTCAGTGGGGATGTGGTCAATGGAGATGTTGACCTTGAGTACATGATCTCAAAGAAAGTGATGACGAATCTGGATGTGCTTGGTCTTGGCATGCTAAACTGGGTTGTAAGCAATCTTGATGGCACTCTCGTTGTCGCAGTAGAGAGGCACATTCTTCAACTTGATGCCGTCGTCCTTGAGGGTTTGCTTCAACCATAGTAATTGAGCAGAACATGAGCCAGCAACAATGTACTTAGCTTCAACAGTAGAGAGTGAGACGCGGTTCTGATTCTTCGAGGACCAATAGACTAAGGATCGTCCGAGGAAATGACATGTCCCCGAGGTTGACTTGCAATCCACACGATCTCCAGTATAGTCAGCATCAGAGTATCCGACGAGGTGAAGATTTGAGCCCTTGGGATACCATAATACAAGTGTTGGTGTGTGAGCTAAGTATCGAAGAATATGTTTCACAGCCTTATGGTGTGATTCATTCGGTGTTGCTTGGAATCGGGCACACATGCAAACACTCAACATAATATCAGGCCTAGATGCACATAGATACAATAATGAACCAATCATGGAGCGGTATACCTTCTAATCGAAATCTTTACCATTTTCATCTGTGAAGAGGTGGCCTTTTGAAGGCATTGGAGTTTTGATGCCTTTGCAATCTTGCATGTCGAATTTCCTCAGAACATCTTCGAGGTATTTCTCTTGTGAGATGAAGATGCCGTTTTCTTGCTGACGAATTTGAATACCTAGGAAGAATTTTAGCTCTCCCATCATAGACATTTGATATTCTTCACTCATCATATAGGCAAATTCATCACTGTAACGTTTGTCAGTACAGCCAAAGATAATATTGTCTACATATATTTGGCATATGAACAGTTCATTATCATAGGATTTTGTGAAAAGAGTTGGGTCGAGTGAACCGGGTTTGAAGCCTTTCTTCATGAGGAATTCCTTCAGAGTGTCGTACCATGCCCGAGGGGCCTGCTTGAGGCTGTAGAGGGCCTTGTTGAGTCTGAAGACTTTGTCAGGATGCTTAGGGTCTTCAAAACCTAGGGGTTGAGCAACATATACTTCTTCCACAAGCTTACCATTGAGGAATGCACTTTTCACATCCATTTAATATAAGATGATATTATGATGGTTAGCATAAGCAAGCAATATGCGAATAGCTTCAAGTCTAGCAACAGGTGCAAACGTTTCATCAAAGTCAATTCCTTCAACCTGTGTGTAGCCTTCAGCTACAAGACGAGCCTTATTCCTCACCACAAGACCATTTTCATCTTGCTTGTTGCGGTAGATCCACTTGGTACCTATGATGTTATGTTTGCGAGGATCTGGCCTCATGACAAGTTCCCACACGTTGTTGAGCTTGAACTGATGCAATTCCTCTTGCATAGCTTGAATCCACTCAGGCTCCTTGAGTGCTTCATCAGCTTTGGTGGGCTATTGGGTTTCTTGCCAGTCATAAGTTCATATGAAGTCTTCTTGAAGAATTTGTGAAGATATACCCTGCTGATGACGTGGCATGCAGTATCAATTGCCTTAGGCCAGAAGCAATGAGGAGTCTTGTATTCATCAAGCATGGTGCGAGCCATCTCAACTAGAGTCCTGTTCTTGTGCTCCACAACGCCATTCTGCTAAGGAGTATAAGGGGCAGATAACTCATGAGTAATACCAAGTTCATAAAGGTATTCATCAAGATTAGTGTTCTTGAACTCAGACCCATTATCACTCCTAATATGCTTGATCTTGATGCCGAAGTTGGTGGAGGCCCTTGAAGTAAATCGTCTGAAGACATCCTGCACTTCATTCTTGTATAGAATAATATACACCCATGTGTAACGAGAGTACTCATCAACAATGACAAAGCCATACAAACTTGAAGAATTTGTTAGTATGGAGTAATGAGTGGGGCCAAAGTGATCCATGTGAAGCAATTCAAAGGGTCAAGTCGTGGTCATGATTGTCTTCGAGGGATGCTTGGATCTGGTCATCTTTCCAGATTCACATGCACCGCAGAGGTGGTCCTTGAGGAATTTTACACCCTCGATGCCAATGCCGTGCTTTTTCTTCACGAGAGTGTGCAAGTTCCTCATACCCGCATGTCCAAGTCGTCGATGCCACAGCCAGCCTTCTGAAGACTTTGCAAGTAAGCATGTGGCAGGTTGAGGACCTGTAGAGAAATCAACAATATACAAGTCTCCTCTCCTAAAGCCTTCGAAGACTTTGGAATTGGTAGATTCCATGATGACAACACAACGATATTTTCCAAATACGACAATCATATCAAGATCACAAAGCATTGAGATAGACATAAGGTTGAACCCAAGGGATTCAACAAGCATCACCTTATCCATGGTTCGGTCCTTTGAGATAGCAACCTTACCAAGTCCCAATACCTTGCTTTTTTTCCTTTGTCTGCCTAGGTGATATGCTTCAAAGGAGATGGAGTGAGTGGCAAATTCATCAGTAGATTCTTGTCACCAGTCATGTGGTTTGTGCATCCACTATCGAGGACCCACTCAGTAGCTTTTGGAGTATCATCCTGCAGATGAATTAGTACAACTAATGAACTCATATGCTTCAGAGTGAAGAATATGACATCAATTTTATCAGATAGGATTTCATCACACAAGATAGTAAGCAAGTAGTGTGAGGACGTGAGAAATGAGGAATTCATTTCATCATGGTTAGCTTGCGTCCTTTCAAGCATTTCCTCAGGTCTCCAGCAAGTCCATCAGATGTTCAGTTTCATCTGGAGACCTGACCCTGCATAAGAAATTAGTTCAATTTCTTCACCACCCACATCTGGAGGGGTGGCAAAGAGTTCATCATTCTGCGAGCACCATGTGAGAAGGGAGGCATTGAAGCAAGTGTGCTTCGTTTCACAGGGCGAGGGTTAGAGTACTCAAATGAATAAGCAAAGAATTTTTTCGAGGACTTATGGACATAATGGTTTGAAGAATAATGCACATATTCATAACTCTTAGGATTTCCCTATGAAACCGAAGCATTAGCGCGAGAATGATATTTTTGACCATTTGAGGAATTTGGTCCAAGTGAGGACTTTGGTCCATATGAGGAATTTGATCCGGGGATCCTATTCTTCATGGGTGATGTCATGAGGACATTCACTTGAAGACTTTGTAGGTAGCTCTTGGGAACCCAGATTTTCTTCATAGGAGAACCGTTCCTATAGTTAGTTCCAACAAATCTAGCAAATACTTCACCTTTCTGATTTTTGAAGAATTTGTAGTTGGAGTCAAGTGACTCATCAGAGGAATATGAAGTTTCACAAGTAAAGCCAGATAAAGTGGATGGATCTACAGGAGATCCTTTTGCAGCAATCCATGAGGTTTTGGGGTACTGCTCAGGTGTCCAGTACGATCCATCAGCATTGAGTTTCCTGACAAAGGCAATACCCTCTTTCCTAGGGTTCCTGTTCAGAATCTGCTTTTTGAGGACATCGCAAAGGGTTTGATGCCCATTGAGACTTTTGTACATGCCCGTCACATACAATTCCTTCAACCCTGCATTGTCGTTAGTGATACTTGTGGTATCCTCAAATGAGGAATTTGAGACCATAGGAATAGTTGAAGAATTTACAGCAATAGAAGCATTTGAACATTCAGGTGAAGAGTTAGCAGTTTCACGTTCGATGCATTTCAAACAAGGTGGAACAAATTCTTCCTGAGCGGTACTGATCTGTTGAGCCTGTAAGGAATCGTTTTCCCTTTGGAGATCCTCATGTGACACCCTCAGTTTCTCAAGATCGTGCTTTCTTTGAAGAAATTCATAAGAAAGCTTCTCATGATCAGCTAAGAGGTCGTTATGATGACTCTGAAGGTTATCATACTTTGTATGAAGACTTTTCATATCGTCGGATAGAGTTTGAGTCCGATACACTTCATGGTTCAACAGATCATCGCTTTTGTCTAGCATTTTCTGAAGCATTTCAAGTGCACTTTGTTGCTTAGTGGCAAGTTTAACAAGTTTAGCATAGCTAGGTTTCACATATTTATCAGATTCACCTTCACTCGATTCACAAGAGGAATGATGTTTCTGTACCTTTGATCCTTTTGCCATGAAGCAATAGGTGGGAACAGAATCATCATTCCTCATGTCAGAGTCGTTGGAGTAGTCATATTCTTCATCGTTGAAGATGGACTTGCTGACGAAAGCAGTAGCAACAGCAAGGCTAGCGACACTAGATTCTGATTCCTCCTCAGATTCTTCCTCTTCTTCATATTCTTCAAATTCTTCCTCAGAATCCATTATCTTGCCAATGAATGCACGAGCCTTTCTAAAACCATTCTTCTTGTGCTTTGAGGACTTTGAAGATTTCTTCTTTTTCTTCGAGTCATCAGAACTATCCTCCTTGTACTTCTTCTTCTTCTTTGAATCTTTTTCCCAGAGAGGTCAGTCAGAGAAAAGTGACCAGGCTTTTTGCAACGATGACAGGTTCTTTTCTTGTAGTCTTCTGAGGAATATGATTTCCTCAAGCTACTTTTTGATGACTTTCCAAATCCACATCTCCTTGAGAACTTCTGGAATTTCCTCACGAGCATTGCCAGTTCCTGACTTAGTTCTTCAGGATCACCAAGGCTGCTGTCTGAGTCTTCTTCTTTGGATGAGGAAATTGCTTTTGCCTTTAGAGCACGAGATCTTCCATAGCTTGGCCCGTAGAGGTCTCTCTTCTTAGCTTGTTGGAATTCATGAGTATTGAGTCTCTCAAGAATATCAGCAGGATCAAGTGACTTGTAGTCTTTGCGTTCTTGAATCATCAAAGCCAGAGTATAATGAGGAGTCAAGAGATCTTAGTAGTTTCTTCACTACTTCATGGTCAGTGATATCGGTGGCACCCAGTGCTTGAAACTCATTGGATATATTAGTGAGATGATCAAAAGTTTGCTGAACATTTTCATTGTCAAGTCTCTTGAAGCGGTTGAAGAGATTGCGAAGAACATCAACACAAGAGTCACGTTGAGTGGAAACACCTTCGTTGTCTTTGGACAGCCTATCCCAGGTAAGCTTAGCAGTCTCCAAAGCACTCACTCTGCCATACTGACCTTTTATCAGATGGCCACAGATGATATTCTTCTCTTGAGAGTCAAGTTGCTTGAATCTCTTCACATCGGCAGTAGTAACAGTGGGAGTGACAGAGGGCACACCATTTTCCACAGTGTACCAGAGATCGTTGTCAATAGCTTCAAGGTGCAAATGCATCTTGTTCTTCTAGTAGGGGTAGTCTGTCCCATCGAAGGTAGGACACCCCACGGAAACAATAATCATACCTGCAGTCGACATAACTAGAACTCCAGGTGGTTAAACCAAAATCACACAGAGCAAGGGAGTACCTGCTCTGATACCAATTGAGAGTGCATTATATCGACTAGAGGGGGGTGAATAGGCGATTTTTACAAATTCATCACTTGAGGAATTTCAACTTTGAGGAATTTGAAATGTGATGAAAAACTAGAAGCAGAATAAGTACTCAAGTGCATGAGGAACATAGTAACAACATAGTCTTCATGATGAAATGAAACATGCACTAATATTAAGTAGCGTGATACAGAATAAGTAGTGATGAACAAGGTAACTTGAAGAATTTGAGGTGAGGAATTTGTGAAAGTCTTCAGTCAAATTCTTCAAACAGTAACAATCAATTTCATTATTAGGTACATGAGGAATAGAGGGGTTGAGGAAATAGAACCAGATAGCTTGATGAAGACAATGGTTTGATGACCCAGTTCCAACTGCTGTGACAGTCGTACATCTGGTTTGGAGCGGCCTGGTATTTAAACCAGAGGACACACGGTCCCAGGACACACAGTCCTTACCATATTCTCCTTGAGCTAAGGTCACACAGTCCTCGCCCAACTCTCGTGGTAAGTCTTCAGGGTAGACTTCCAAAACCCTCACAAACTGGTCACCCAGTGATCCCCAATTTACTGCTGGATGCTCTAGACCAAGGTCACTTCGTGATCCCCAATTGACTGCAGGAGCACTAGACCATGATTCCTAACCGTCTAGAGGATGCACAATCCTCAAAGGTAACAAGCGTCAGATCCACACAGGAATTTCTTCAGTGATGCTCAATCACTATGGGTTTGGTGGTTTGGTTGTGGGTTTTTCCTCACTGATGATTTTCTCTCAAAGTCCTCGAAGGATGGGTTGCTCTCGAATGACAAGTGTCAGTTCTCTCTCGGAGCAGCCAACCAACTAGTGGTTGTGGGGGTGGCAATTTATAGCCAGGGTGCAACCTGACATGATAAGACATAAATGCCCCCAACAATATGACCGTTATGTGGATACGAATGATTGGGGACAGCTGGCGCTAAGCACAGCAACGGTCGGAATTTTGAACTATGAAAGTCCTCAGGCTTATCATGTTCCTCACTTGTAGGCAATTCGCACTGGCAAAATCCTAACTCCTCAGTCAGATCAATTTCCTCAGAGACCAAAAGAACTTCATCTCTGTCACTTAAGAACCTATCTGAATCGTAAGAGATTTCCAAAGGCTTCACTCGAAGGATTGTATAGGTTGAGGATTTTGGAGTTGAGCATCACTTGGAATTTTTCCTTAGTATTACCTCGGCCCCCTTTAACAGTACGGTGTTTCCTATGAATCAAATAAGGAAATGAAACTAAGAAAATAAAAGTCTTCACGCTTCATATTCCTCATTCATATCTTCAAGGTCACACCAACTTCTTCATTTTCAAAGTCTTCACAAAGTCTTCACCAAAGTCTTCACAAAGTCTTTAGCTGAAGACATTCATTTTTAGGGGCCGATAATCTCCGGATATATCAAACTCCTCATCAACCTATAGAGCGTGTGTACACTCACAAACACATTAGTACCTTAACCTATAAGTCTTCAATACACCAAAATCACTAAGGGGCACTAGATGCACTAACACTAGTGAGCCTCTAGTTGGCTAGCTCGTTGATCAATAGATGGTCATGGTTTCATGATCATGGACATTGGATGTCGTTGATAACGGGATCACATCATTAGGAGAATGATGTGATGGACAAGACCCTATCCTAAGCATACCACAAGATCGTGTAGTTCGTCTGCTAAAGCTTTTCTAATGTCAAGTATCGTTTCCTCAGACCATGAGATTATGCAACTCCCGGATACCATAGGAATAATTTGGGTATGCCACACGTCACAACGTAACTGGGTGGCTATAAAGGTACACTACGGGTATCTCTGAAAGTGTCTGTTGGGTTGGCATGAATCGAGACTGGGATTTGTCACTTCGTGTGATGGAGAGGTATCTCTGGGCCCACTTGGTAAGACAACATCACAATGAGCTCAATGTGACTAAGGAGTTAGCCATGGGACAATGTGTTATGGAACAAGTAAAGAGACTTGCCGGTAATGAGATTGAACAAGGTATAGGTATACCGACGATCGAACCTTGGGCAAGTGTCATACCGATAGACAAAGGGAATTATATACACGATTGATTGAATCCCCGACATCGTGGTTCATCCGATGAGATCATCGTGGAGCATGTGGGAGCCAACATGGGTATCCATATCCCTCTGTTGGTTACTGACGGGAGAGGTGTCTCAGTCCTGTCTACATGCCTCCCGAACCCGTACGGTCTACACACTTAAGGTTCGATGATGCTAGGGTTATAGGGAAATAGTGTACGTGGTTACCGAAGGTTGTTTGGAGTCCCGGATGAGATCCCGGACGTCACGAGGAGTTCCGCAGTGGTCTGGAGGTAAAGATTCATATATAGGAAGTGAGGTTTTGGTCATCGAAAGTGTTTCGAGCATCACCGGTAACGTACCGGCACCACCGGAAGGGATCTGGGGGTCCATCGTGTGGGGCCACCGGCACCAGAGAGCTGCGTGGGCCGAGAATGGGAAGGGACCAGCCCCAGAGTGGGCTGGTGCCCCCCCACCCTGGCCCAAGGCGCAACAAAGCAGAGAAGAGGGGCAAACACTAGGGCAGATGGGCCCTAGGCCCACCCTAGGGCTGCCGCACCCCTCCCCCTCCCTTGGCCACCGCCCAAGGCCATCTAGGGCTGGCCTCCGGCCCTAGGGTGGGAACCCTAGGGGCTGCGCCCTCCCTCCTCCTTCTTCTAGATATAGTGAGGGTTTTGGGGGCTACCTACACACAAGTTGCTCTCCCTCTCGGCGCAGCCCTACCCCTCCTCCTCCTCGTCCTCCATAGCGCTTGGCGAAGCCCTGCCGGAGTACCACACAGCTCCACCGTCACCATGCCGTCATGCTGCCAGAGATCTCCCTCAACCTCTCCTTCCTCCTTGTTGGATCAAGGCGTATGAGATGTCACCGGGTTGCACGTGTGTTGAACGCGGAGGCACCGTTGTTCGGCGCTTAGATCGGAATCCACCGTGATTTGAATCGTTGCGAGTATGACTCCACCAACCGCGTTCTTGTAACACTTCCGCTTTGCAATCTTCAAAGGTATAAAGATGCACCCCCCCTTTGCTCGTTGTTGGTTTCTTCATAGATTGATCTTGGTGACATGTAGGAATTTTTTTGATTTATTACTACGTCTCCCAACAATTATCACCAGTCATATGATCGGTGCATCCACTGTCGAGAATCCACTCTTTTCCACCGGACATGTAATATTTGAAGTTTGCCATGAGACATAGGCACTTCATCGTCTTGGCATGTTCAATGTCAAACAACTCATCCTCATCATAGTAGCCATGTTCTTCATTGTCATCATTAGGTAGAATCTCCTTGTCATGCAAACCAAGAGACTCGTTATAGTTTTGACTAAGACAATGTTCAAGCTTATATATGTGAATGGCTTCTACAACAATGTTACTAATGGTAGTGACATCTCCTTAGCACGCATAAGATCACGAAGCTCAAATAAGCATTTATCAAAGTTTGGATCACCAGGCTTCATTCCATGAAAGGCAACTATTTTATGAAGAATTTCATGAAGATTACTCAATGAATAATTTGGATATCGTTTCTCCAAATCATTCCACAAAGTTTAAGGACATGCAAAATTCTTCAATTGAGTAAGCACAAATCTTGGTAAGCCTCTAATGATAAGATTGACAGTCCTAAGGTTACCAATCATGTCAATTTCCTCTTCGTATGTGGGATGTAATTCATCAATGGGGAACACATAGGGATTATAAATATGCTTTCTCAAATGGAATTTGTCAAATATATCAATCATAGCATCTTTCCATTGACTATAGTACTCTCCATCAAGAATGGACACTCTACAACTCAAACTTTCCAAACTAGGCATATCCATCTTCCTCCAAAGGTGATTAAACCAAGGTTATGGAAACCTTGCTCTGATACCAATTGTGGGATCACTAGAAGAGTATGTAGAGAGGGGGGGGGGTGAATAGACTACTAGCACAAATTAAAATCTACACAATATCCAAAGTTAAGAGTTGGCAGACTTTAGCAATTTTATCAAGTCTAGCACACCCTACGCATGCAAGTCATCACGTATAGTAGCGGAAAGTAAAGACATTCTACATGGAAGTAAGGAGTTGAGATCGGGAGATCAAATGCATGAGGGACACGAAGATTTTTCCCGTGGTTCCGATAGGTGGTGCTATCGTACGTCCATGTTTATGGAGTCTTCAACCCACGGAGGGTAACGGTCGTGAGAGTCCACGGAGGGCTCTACCCACGGAGGGTTCCACGAAGAAGCAACCTTGACTATACCATGATGGCCTACGTCCACGGAGGACTAGCCTAACTCGGGGTAAATCTTCACAAAGTAGGCGATCTCCTTGCCCTTACAAACTTCTTGGTTCACTCCACAACACTAAGTAGGAGGCCCCCAAGCGACACCTAACCAATCTAGGAGGCACCACCCTCAAAAAGGTAATAGGCTCGATAATGTCGATGAACTCCTTCCTCTTGTGCTTCAAGATGATAGACTCCTCAACACTCAATCACTCTCTCACAAATTTGGCTTTGGTGGAAGAGATTGATTGGGTGGAAAGCAACTTAGGGATTCTAGAGATCAAGATTCATATGGTTGGAATGGAATGGCATGATCCCAACACATGAGTAGGTGTCGCTCTCTCAGAAAATCTGATAGGATAAGTGTGGATCTGTTCCGAGTGCTTTTCTTCCGAGCGAGTCGTGGTGGAGGGGTATATATAGGCATCTCCAAAAATCCAACCATTACACCTTAAGTGACCAACTCGGTGACACCGATGTGTGAATCTCAGTGGTATCGAGTTGCTCCAAAGGTAGCAACTTTTGAACCTTGGTGAGACCGATATATAAATCTTGGCAGTACCGATCAGGTGTCCAACAGTCAGAATCCAAATCTCGGTGACACCAGTCCAAAAACCCGGAGCTTCCGATTTTGTGAATCGAGGTAACAGAAAGTTGGCAAGCTGAACTCGGTGGCACCGAAATGGGATCGGTTGCACCGATGTGCTAGGGTTTGGCATGATTCTAGGAATCAGTGGGACCGAGTGGAAAGTGTTGGTTTCACCGATCTGCATGAATGGCTTAGACAGAATATGTGGGAGAGTTTGTGGGTGTTTTTGGTGACTATAACTTATGCATGTTTGAGCATCTTGTTCACCAATAGTACCTTACCCCCTTTTAATAGTATTGGCTTTTCCTATGAACTCAAAGTGATTTCTCACAAAGTAAAATGTAGAGTCCTCTTGCTGGAAGCATTGCCAATCCTATTCCTTCTCCATGTTCTTCTTGGGGATACTCTTGACACTCCTTAGCCAACCTTCTCTGTGGACTTTATCTGAAATACACTAGGTAAAAGTATTAGTCCAAGGGACAATGTATGTTGTCATGAATTATCAAAACCACCAAGGGATCATATTGTGCTTTCAAGGGGGACCCCCCTAGTTTGCGCCCTAATGGCTTGTGGGGACCTCGAGGCTCTTCCGACCCTAATTCCAGTCCTATAAATTCACATCTTCAGAGAGAGAAAACTCAGAGAGAAGTTTTCATTGTGTTTCATGAGATGGAGATGCCGCCACCTCCCGTTCTTCCTCCGAAAGGCTGATCTGGAGCCTGTTTTGGGCTCCGAAGAGGGGAAATCGTCGCCATCGCCATCGCCAACCCTTGTTCATCAACACCGCCATTATTCTCACCACTGGGAGTGAGTAATTCCTTTGTAGGCTTGCTGGACGGTGGGGGGATTGGATGAGATTGATCATGTAATCGAGTTAAGTTTGATAGGGCTTGATCCCTAGCATCCACTATGTTCCGAGATTGATGTTGCTATTACTTTGCTATGGTTAATGCTTGTCACTAGGGCCCAAGTGCCTTGATTTCAGATCTGAAGCTATTATGTTTTCATGAATATAAGAGTGATTTGGATCCTGTCTTGCAAGTTGTATGCACCTATTACATGTCATGATCGTCATACCCAAGGTGACAATAATTGGGATTCTTTCCGGTGATTGCCGTAGTTTGAGGAGTTCATGTATTCAGCATGTGCTAATGTTTTTTCCGGTTCTATATTAGAAGGAGGCACTAATATCCCTTAGTTTCCAATAGGACTCTGCTGCCACAGGAGGGTAGGATAAAAGATGTTATGCAAGTTCTTATCGAAAGCACGGTTGACTATATACAGAATACGTGCCAACATTATAGTGATGAATTGGATCTAGTTCTATGTTGCCCTAGTGTGTAACTGTTATGTGATCAATGTCATCTAAATTATTATCCATCACTGATCCATGTGCCTACGCTTTACATATACTAAATCTCGCTAAGTTACTATTGCTACTGCTACTATCACAATTTCTACAAAATTGTTGTTGTCACTACTAATGTTACTTTTCCTACTACTATTTTCCGTTCTACTAAATCTTTGTTGCAGAGAAATATCCCACGTGCAGTTGAATTGACAACTCAAGTGTCAAGGCCAATAAATATTCTTTGGCTCCCCTTGTGTGGAACCAATAAATTAGGGTGAAATACTACCCGTGAAGACTGTCGTGATCCCCTATACTTGTAGGTTATCACCACCGACTGTGTGATCAGACCTAGAAGTCCACCGCACGGTGTTCCTCCTGCATGTGTGGACACTGTTAGAGGTGGCGCACTTGCGCCGCTCTGGCAAACCTATACATGCTATCACCGACCGGCTTCCCAAGGGAGAGAATCCGGCGACCGACCATTCGATGGAGATTGGACGAGGAGACGGACCACACGAACGCGCTGCCGCAACTCTACTTCCACTGCACGGCTCTATGCGTCTAGGGGTAGCAATCTGTGATCCATCTTTGTAGCATGTTTTTGGATGTTCTACGTGTAGGAAAATTTTAATTCGCATGCTACACACCTACGATAGAACCCAGTAGTGGTATCAGAGCCTGGTTATAGGTTTTTATTTCAGACCAGATGCATATTTGATATGTGGAGGCGACGGATGAGATCCGTCGTTGTTCATGAGATCGGCTATGTGCACGGTTGATGAGATCAATTTCACATTGGGATCGTTGAGGCTATGTTTTCTGTCAATCGGAATCGACGAGGTCATAACACAACCTACCCCTACCGGTCGGTATCCTCCCTCGTGGTTAAAAGTGAAGCGTAAATACAAATCGGGTCCGCGATGATTGATGAGATCGGTCAGATCATAAAATTCGACGTGATCGGAGTACATATTCGATATGTGATTTTGGAAAACGTCGGGCGCTGCCCGCATCCGCAAGGGGCGCTGCCCTTTCGAACTCTGCCCGCTAACCGGCTAGCGGGGCTGCCGTATGGAAAGTATGTTAGCTCATGCCTCTTCCTCATATAAAACTACAACAATGATATCGGTCTAGTTATCAATTGCCTAGGACAATCTCGCAGATCCTACCACCACTTTTCCGTAGTCGCTATATTTAATTTATTTTCATTTTATGAAAACAACATCTAACTTTTATTTCCATGTTCTTTATTATCTTGCAATACTATCTACAAAGTACTTCTACTTTCCTTCCCATAAAGTAGTTTCATACTTGTTCTTGGTAAAGTAAGCGTTGGCGTGCGTAGAGTTGTATCGGTGGTCGATAGAACTTGAGAGAATATTAATTCTACCTTTAGCTCCTCGTCGGACTCAACAATCTTACTTATCAAAAAGGCTACAAACAATACCCTACACTTGTGGGTTATCAGTGACCCCGATTCTTGTTGGACCTTGTTGATCAACTACAGCTAATCTCTCAAGTAAAGGCACGTCCCCAATGACCATTTTGTGATTCACCTTGTGTGATCTCCTGTTGCTACACTGGCAATACACACAAATTGTTCGGAGACTCGTGGGGGCGATGTTGAGGGTACTCAACCCATTGATCACCTAAAGATGAATGCACTCGATCATAGTACAGCCTCAGAGCAGGCGCTCCATGTCATCATTGGAGATGCAGACGGGGACAAGCTCGAGGTGCTTCAGTTGAGGTAGCAAAAGAGCGGGCTCGATGTTAATCTGGGGGAAATGGCAGTTCAAGAACGTGGCATTGCGCAACGTTAGCATGAGGCACACCACGGAGGGTGGCGACGAGCACATATCCCCATCATTAAGAGTGAGATCCTCGGGCTGATGTAGGTCGGCCGATAAGAACCACTCATCAATCTTGGCTTGCTCCTTGCCATTGGAACAGAACTTGCCCATAGTAAGTCCTCTAATTAGGCCACAATGCGTGTCAAGGATCTGGGATAATGCATCCAACAGTTTGCCATATCCATTCCAGAGCACGTGCTCATTGATGAGGCTGAGAGGGGCGCAACACCATAGGCGGCTCCACCATCGGGAGAGGACGGTTTTCCGCACGCCATCTGCGATTGGGAGGAGGGAGAAGATGATTGTCAACATATCGTTAGGGCGGCTTGATGAGGACATCAATACCATTGTTACACCCACAACTCGTGTTGCTATACATACTCGACCAATCACTAGAGTTCGCGCACGCCAATTGAATTACCAGGTACTTTCGTTTCTTGGAAATCCTTCTAATGTTCATGAACATATGATGCTGCCTAAATTAGATACCTTTGTTTTACTTATGTATGAAGGACCTAGCATGGACAATAAGTATGGCCATTGGAGTGGGATCAAGCATGGAGAAGAAGGCATGCATGCGGGAAAGAACAATGGAGTTTTCAGTGGTGATTTTCGCACTTTGAAGCCACCATAAGGAGACCATGAAGGCTTGGACAAAATATACAAGATGCCACTTCATAAATTTCGTCCATAGGCTATTATAGGTGCCGTGTCACCTTATTTTTGGGCCAGCCCTTCGAAACACTACATTATAGCTATTTTTAGAGTCCGTATGTGTGGGAAAACCAAGTTAGAGTTGTTTTCATACCCCTCCTCCAAGGGGTCACGAAAATCCTTCTCTAGTTCCCCATATACAAACTTAGCGTGCCGTTTAGACTTGGGTTTTGTTTAGAGTACAAGTTCGGCATAGATGCAACTTCACGTCCTTCGTTTGTGTTCCACGACCAGACCAAGACGTCAGAAAACTCCACTTTCGTCAATAAAGCTCTCCTCTTATATTCACAATATCCAGATTGAATCTCAGTTTCTTGCTTGTTCTTCGTTTGCGTGCAGGAAACAGATGTTGGAAATATGCCCTAGAGGTAATAAGAAACTAATTATTATTATATTTCATTGTTCATGATAATCGTTTATTATCCATGCTAGAATTGTATTGATCGAAAACTCAGATGCATGTGTGGATACATAGACAAACACTATGTCCCTTGTGAGCCTCTACTAGACTAGCTCATTGATCATAGATGGTCAAGGTTTCCTGACCATAGACATGAGTTTTCATTTGATAAAGGGATCACATAATTAGGAGAATGATGAGATGGACAAGACCCAATCGTAAGAATATCATTTGATCGTATCAGTTTATTGCTACTGCTTCCTTTATGTCAAGTACGTGTTCCTATGACCATGAGGTCATGCAACTCCCTGACACTGGAGGAATGCCTTGTGTGCATCGGAAGTCACAATGTAATTGGGTGATCATAAAGGTGATCTATAGGTATCTCCGAGGGTGTTTGTTGGGTTGGCATGGATCGAGACTAGGATTTTTCACTCCGTATGACACAGATGTATCTCTGGGCTCACTCGGTAATACAACATCACAAGAAGCTTGCCAGCAATGTGACTAAGGAGTTAGTCACGGGATCTTGTATTATGGAACGAGTAAAGAGACTTGTTGGTAACGAGATTGAACTAGGTATGGAGATACCGACGATCGAATCTCGGGCAAGTAACATACCAATGGACAAAGGGAACTGTATACGGAATTGTCTGAATCCTTGACATCGTGGTCGACCGGTAAAGATCTTCATGGAATATGTAGGAACCAATAGGGCCATCCAGGTCCCGCTATTGGTTATTGGCCAGAGAGTGTCTCGGTCATGTATGCATCATTCTCGAACCCCCAGGGTCCGCACACTTAACATTCGATGACGATATAGTATTGTTGAGTTATATATGTTGGTGACCAAAAGTTGTTCTCCCAGATGAGATCCTGAAAATCACGAGCAGTTTTGGAAGGTTCGAAGGTAAAGAATGATACATAGGAAATTCTGTTTTGGTCACCGAAAAGAATTCGGGCATCGTCAGTAATGTATCGGGAGTGTCGAAGGGTTTCGGGGGTCCATCGGAAGGGGCCCACCTACCCGGGAGGGGGCACATGGGCTGAGAAGGGTGCACACTAGACCTTGGTGGTCTGGGCACCCCTCCCCCACCTAGGCCCATGCGGCTAGGGCTGGTGGAGGGCAAACCCTAGGGGTGGGCCACCCTGGTTTGGTTGGCAAGCCACCTCCTGGGTCGTCGCCCCTCCCCTTGGCCATCGCCCCACCGTCAGGGAAACCCTTGGGCACAACCCCTCCTCCCTTCCATGTATATATATGAGAGGAGAGGGAGGGCAGACGCACCACAAGCCACGGTGCAGCGGCTTGGTGAAGCCCTGCCCACCATGTCATCATGCTGTCGAAGAACTCATCACTACGCCCTCACTCATTGTATCAAGGAGGCGGAGACATCATCGAGTTGTACGTTGCTGAATGCAGAGGTGTCGTCTGTTCGGTGCTAGATCAAGACGGGTCATGGCTGGATCGCGAAGACGTACGACTACATCAACCTTGTTTCTTCAGACTTCCTGCTTAGCGATCTACAAGGGTATGTAGATTCACTCCCCTCTTGTAGCTATTCATCTCCATAGATAGATCTTGGGTGTTCGTAGGATTTTTTTGTTTCCCATGCAATGTTCCCCAACAGTGGCATCATGAGCTAGGAAAATGCATAGATGATATGCACGAGTAGAACACAAAACACTTTGTGGGCGTTGATGTTTAGATTGCTTACCTCCTTAGTCTTATTTTGATTCGGCAGTATTGTGGGATCAAATGGCCCGGACCAACCTTACTTGTCCACATACAAGAGACTAGTTCCACCGACTAACATGTAACCTAGTTGCATAAAGGTGGCTGGCGGGTGTGTGTCTCTCCCACTTTAGTTGAATTGGGTTCGACAGAGGCGGTCCTTGTAGAAGGTTAAAAGGCAACTTGATTATCATCATTGTGGCTTTGCATAGGTAAGAACGTTTCTTACTAGTTGCCCATAGCAGCCACGTAAAATTTGCAACAACAAAGTAGAGGGCATCTAACTTGTTTTTGCAGGGCATGTTGTGATGTGATATGGCCAAGACAAGAGTTGATATATGTGATGTAAGAGATGATCATGTTTTGTAATAGTTATTACGACTTGCATGTTGATGAGTACGATAACCAACAGGAGCCATAGGGTTGGCTTTAATTTATTGTGCCATTTGCTTTACTTTATCGCTATGAGTTAGCAATAGTTGTAGAAGCAATAAGTTGGTGCGACAACCACATGATGACACGATGATGGAGGTCCTGGTGATGGAGATCACGATATCATGCTGGTGATAACGGGGATCATGTCGGTGCTTTGGAGATGGAGATCAAAAGCACAACATGATGATGGCCATATCATGTCACTTATATGATTTGCATGCGATGTTTATCCTTGTATGCATCTTATTTTGCTTAGAAGGATGGTAGCATTATAAGATGATCCCTCACTAAAATTTCAAGAAATAATGTGTTCTCCCCAAGTATGCATCATTGTGAATGATCATCGTTTTGAAGCACCTCGTGATGATCGAGTGTGATAGACTCTACGTTCGCATACAACGGGTATAAGATGACCCCTCACTAAATTTCAAGATAAAATTGTGTTCTCCCCAAGTATGCACTGTTGCAGTTCGTCGTTTCGAAGCACCTCGTGATGATCGGGTGTGATAGACTCTTCGTTCGCATACAACGGGCGTAAGCGAGTTTTACCCATGCAGAATACTTGGGTTAAAGTTGATGATCCTAGCATGTATAGACATTGCCTCGGAACACAGGAGACCGAAAGGTCGGACATGAATCATATAGTAGATATGATCAACATGGAGATGTTCACCATTGAACCCACCTCATCTCACGTGATGACCAGACTTGGGTTGGTGGATTTGGATCATGTCACACTTAGACAACTCGAGGGATGTTGATTTGAGTGGGAGTTCTTTAGTAATATGATTAATTGAACTCATTATCATGAACAAACTCTAAGTTGTCTTTGCACAATTATGTTGTACATCAATGGCTGGTGCAGTAGCTCCCCTGAATTTTAATACGTTCCTAGAGAAAGCTAAGCTGAATGATGATGCAAGTAACTATGCGGACTGGGTCCGTAATGTGAGAATTATCCTGATGGCTTCGCAAATGGCTTATGTGAGGGATCGATAGAAGAGACGTCTAGAGGGGGGATGAATAGACTACTTGCAAGAATTAAAACCACCAAGTATGTTGGGGGTGAATAGACTATTAGTCCAAGAAACGATGTATGTTGTCATGAATTATGAAAACCACCAAGGGAGCATATGTGCTTTCAATCTCCCCCTTTTCGGTAATTGATGGTAACATACAATCAAAGCTTCAAATAAAGATATGCAAAGATATAATGAAGACTTTGAGAGAGACATTACTAAAATATGTTCCCCCTAAATGTGTGCAATCCCTTTAAAGGATAGTTTCTTTGGAATGCATGGACACACATATAGTAGAAGTGATATGATGAGTCATGTGTATCTTGGCTATATGCATCAAATATATGTGAATGAGTTGCATCCTTGTTCAAGACTTCATTGTTGCAAACAATATGTGCAAGAAGCAAGATATCATCTTGATCAAAGATGTGATGCATATACTTACCTTGAGTTCTTGAATATTCTAATAGCATATACACACATGACAAAACAATGTTAGGAAACACAAGAATATTCTACAAATCCAAATGCTCTAAAACTCAACAATACCAAGATGTGGAGAACATATAGAAGATAGTATTTCTTAAGATTGATATGCCTCCTAGATCATTTAGAACTTTCTCCCCTAAATATGAAATTGTGGGTATTCCTCTCCCCCTGAATCTTAGCATGTAGATATTGGGAGTAGGTTGGGTGAGACAAGTCTGACATGAGTAGGGAAATAGAATAAAACATATTTTCTCTCTCCTTAATTGATAGAATAGACTAGGCATGCTCTCTCCCCCTTTAAGTGGTGTTTCTCCATGATAACCCACAAGTATAGGGTATCAATAGTAGTCCTTTCGATAAGAAAGAGTGTCGAACCCAGCGAGGAGCAGAAGGAAATGATAAGTGGTTTTCAGCAAGGTAATTTCTGTAAGCACTGAAATTGTAAGTAGCAAGTAGTTTGGTAGCAAGGTAATTTGAAACGAGCAAGTAATGGTAATGGTAAATAACGTGCAACAAGGTATCCCAATCCTTTTGTGGCAAAGGACACACCAAAACGATCTCTTATAATAAGCAAAGTGTTCTTGAGGGTACACGAGAATTTCATCTAGTCACTTTCATCATATTGGTTTGATTCGTGTTCACTACTTTGATAATTTGATATGTGGGTGGACCGATGCTTGGGTGCTGTTCTTACTTGAACAACTTCCCACTTATGATTAACCCCCTCGAAAGCATCCGCAACTACGAGAAAAGTATTAGATAACATCTAACCATAGCATTAAACATATGGATCCAAATCAGCCCCTTACGAAGTAGTGCATAAACTAGGGTTGAAGCTTCTATCACTCTAGCAAACCATCATGTAATAACTAATCCACAATGCATTTCCTTAGGCCCAAGGATGGTGAAGTGTCATGTAGTCGACATTCACATGACACAACTAAGGGAATCACAACATACATATCATCAAACTATCGAACACATATATTCACATGATTACTTGCAACATGACTTCTCCCGTGACCTCAAGAACAAAGGTGTCGACTCACAAATAATACTCATGCTCAAGATTAGAGGTGTATTGAGTAGCATAATGGATCTAAACATATAATCTTCCACCAAATAAATCGTATAGCAATCAACTACACAAGGTAATCGACACTACTAGTCACTCACAGGTACCAATCTGAGGTTCCGGTACAAAGATTGAACATAAGAGATGAACTAGGGTTTGAGAGGAGATGCTGTTGTTGAAGACGTTGATGAACAATGGCCTCCCAAATATGAGAGGGTTGTTGGTGACAAAGATGGCTTCGATTCCTCCCTCCAATAGGGAAGTTCCCCCGGTGGAATCCCTCCACCGGAGGGCAAAAGTGCTCCTGCCCAAGTTCCACCTCGAGACTTAGACCTTGCTTAGACCTCGCTTGTCCTCAAGTGAAAGCCTATATTGAAGAACATGTCCACATGATTTGAGAGAGAGGTGTCGATAAAAAAATGCGGACATAGTATCATCATGCTTATTATCATAACAACAACAAACTTTAACATATAACTCTCTCATATAACTTTTATTTCATAACAACATCATACAACTTCTTATGAGAAAGTAACAATTCATCACAACATTGAACTATAAAGCATAAACCTTATTGGAAACCAACAAACTATGTTCTCAGTCAACTTTGCAACTACAATTCATCATATTTTAAGGATGGATATCATGTTGGAGCCTTTTGGCAAGTCCACATAATCAACCATCATTTAGTCTTCCATGATTGCTAACACTCATAGCATACCCACGAGCAAAAAGTTTCAAACGAACACATAGAAAGATAGGGGCTTATAGTTTTGCCTCCCAATGTATTCACGTCAAGGGTGATGTCAACAATAATAACTCATGCTCACTCATATACAACTGGATATATGTGCCTAGATCTTTCCTCACCACATGATGCTTGCAAAAGGACAAAAATAAAAAGGAATAGGGAAGAATACTTTGACTCTTGCATAAAAATAAATACTTAAATGTTAAAATATAGGCCCTAAGCATATATGCCTTGTTTATTTCAAGCAGATACCTCGTATACTTGGTTGATGTTAAGCCTGATGTACTTATCATGACTTTACATGTACTTGCACAGAAGAACAATGGGAGTGGCCAACGTTTTCCACTGAGGTTCTTTTCATCCCTCCGCTTATACTCCATTCGTTCCATCATGTAGTCCATATAGATTTTGTGATGTATCTACATATACCATCTAAAATGTATACAATATAAAATTTTGTGATGTATCTAATGAAATGGAAATGTAACTCTAGATGTAAATGTTTTTCTCTACAAACTTGGTCAAAGTAAGTAAATGTTGACTTCTCAAAATGTTTATATGCAACACATTGTGGAACTGATGGAGTAATATATTACACCATTGTGCAACTGAATTTTAGCTTCTAATATTGGCTTCTTGCTTGTAGGTACATATGTCTTAGGTAAAGATCCATTCCTGGACCCTTTTTGCGTGTGGGGTAATGAAATATTCATGAACCAGCATCAAGTAGGAAACTGAAAATGATTGTTAGGGAAAACAGATGAACAATGCCAATTAGACTATTTGTTTCCACTCTATCCAACACAACATTGAGATGTAGGATAGTAACTACGAGCTCTGTAGGCCTCTATTAGTACTGCCCATAACGAGTTGTCACACAACAATGTCTGAATCTTTTTCTTTTGTAGTGGTTCCCAAAGCAATTTACTCAAGATTACCTCGCAAAGTACATGATTGCTGGACATGCAATGAAGGTTAATATAAATCACCGAGACTACAATGAGAATCAAGAAGTCGTAATGAAGACAGTGAAGGATGGGCGGGTGGCCATCACTAGGGGCTGGCCTAGAGTCATTCATGCGTTAGGCATGGAGGAGGGCACAATATGGGTATTCCGCTTCACCTTCTCCAGCATACAAAATGTCTTTCGGCTCTCTCTTTACCGTATTTAGTACAACCGTGCTTCCATCATTCTTTATTTGTCCCTTCTATAGTTTTCCTTTTTTGAGAATTGATGCTTATGTAGTTCTTGAGTATATGTACATGTGAATCGAATTATGCATTCATTCTTAAACCTAAACATGATTCGATATGAAATACATGAATTCCTACTTTGAAATTTAAATTATGTGAATTATGAATAAAGCTATTTAATTAGGGGTAAATCCTGCTCTTCAGGCCATTACAGTGCACACGATTTGAGAAAGCAAACCGTCTAGGATCAACTCCAACATCACACATGTTTATCCATTCGAGGCGTGTGTGATTCGCGCACGTTCAGACGAGAAAGAACGTGTGAGATTAACAACACTAGCGTTTGTGCTAGTCTCCTTATCACACACGATTTCGTATTTTGATCTATGTACCATCATAGACGTTGGTCAAAGAAGACAACGTGTGACAGGCCTTCATCCGACACGGTTACTCTGGATGACACGTTTGGGAACTATGGATCACAAGTTTGGGATGATTTATAAATCACAAGCATTTATCAGAAACCCCGCGTGTGGGATATATTCAACCTTCGCACACGGTTTTACAATGATAAATGTATGCACTCTTATATCATATCACAGACTGCCATAGTGGAACTAACTATGTGTGACTGTCTCCTTATCATACACGCTTTATAATCGTGAACTGTTTGCGTTCGGTGCACATCGTAAACTACGCTTTACTGAATAGCGTGTGCGATGTTAATGTGATCTCACACGAGTTGCAAGGATGAACCGTATGGGAAATACACATATCTCAAATGATTATTCGGTGACCCACGTTTGTGATAAGTGCGGACATCCCATACGCTTAGTTTTGCCGAATGTTTGCGTTCGTTAGCCACCATTGTCGACGGGTTTGCCATGTCATGTGGGATGGACCCCCCTACCACCCACACATGCAAGGTGACAGTTTGGAGCTATGTCGCAGAAAGGGGTTAAAAACTGTTTGTTGCACTTGTGATGGAAGAGTTCATGATCAACCATAAAGACAAGCAATTCTCGTACCTTATCATCCCAGGCAAGTCATCCGCGGATAGCCACTATAGCACATACATCCTTTCGTGCATTTCAATCGTTACTTTTGCACGCATGAACACTAAGTTGATCGTGTATTTATTTTGCGCAGCCACGAGAGCACCATTCTCATCATTCTTTACCCGCGTTACTCCCGTGCACTATGTTTGGGCCCGTCCATGACCATATAGAAGAAATATTACACAAACATCAAATATGTTCTGGACATAGCTCTCATGGGCTTCAGCACGCAGTGTGGCTACATCCAATTGAAGAAGATATTGTAGCGACCCGACCTGGAAAGGTCAAGCCTCTGTGTGTTCTGTGCCATCCCTGGATCAATATGCTGGCAGACACAGTACATCAATGTATATATCAACGTGAAATCACATGTAATTAACATAAAACTGATATATATACCTTATAATCTCAGCGGAAACAGTCGACGGGATTGGAGTCCCAATAAACACCAACGACAGGTTCAGTGTAGACCGTAACCCTGAATCGTACTCTTACTCGTCAAAGAAAAGTATCTGCAACATGAGACGTTGCAGCCGTGTAGGTCATCATCTTGAATATGCCGGCAAGTCACAAAAGAGGGGTGAAAAATAATCATCTATACTATATGCATATATGGTAGGTGGGGCTATAAGTTCAAGTTTTGCGTAAAGCAAATTTTTCCTACAACAAGAGAGGGGTAATGCAGAAATTATTACTACAAAGTTGGTTGATTAATGAGATGGTTCCACCAACCAAATCTCATACCCAAGTTATCATTAATACCCACATCATTATAATTCTTTGTGTTGAGAATTCCAGATAGTTTCAGTTCCTTTGGCTCAAGTTGTCCATGACCGTGGACACGGCTAATCGATTAGGTTTGAGTACTCTGCAGAGTTTTGCACACGTTCCCCACAAGATTTGGTCTCCTCCGTTGGATTTCTCACACTTCAGGGTGTTTGAGAAACTGATGACCAAAACATGGTCTTCTAAAGGGTTTCCCTGAGACTCTGCCAGTGCCCATACTTTCCTATCGTTCGTCTACATCTCGTAGCACCGGCAGTCCAGGGTTGCCACAGTGTCCAACCAAGCCAGAGCCCATAATGGCTTGTGGCTGTGCAGGTAAGCCTTGGGTCTTGAAGCATCCATCCATCTCTTTGTGCCTAGGTGGACCTTTCCGCGTGAATACTGGCACTTCCCCAGCAACACCTAGGCTAACCACTGGCTTCCCCAGGGCGCCGTTTAACCATCATCCACCCAGAGGTATGTTGAAAACTCAGAGTCTTGAAGTCTTGATCATCTTGCAGGTCTTGAAATTATTACCTCACTACACTCATGAATCACACAACTAGCCCCGTCTACTAATAGCATAGCAAAAGAAACAACGTCCCGGGGCCAAGGTGTCAAGGATTTGAGGGGTGCCTACCACATGATACTACTCAAGTAACCAAGTTTCCAAGTACCTACTTTGCATGCAATGGGTGGAAGGTTGAACTAATGCAACTTGAAAAACATAGGTAACAGCATGGTCAATGTGAACTTGCCTGGTATTACTTGATGAAGATAGTCGCTCTCACAATCTGGATAATTCTACTCGTCACACTCCGAGAAATCTATCGTAAGCAAATAACATTCAATAAACATTCATGCCAAAACAAAGAACCGAAAGAACGCAAGACTAAAACATGTGTCTTGGTGCAAAAAATAACAACATATTAGGTTTAATAAGAAAAGATAGGTTCTTATGGGGTTGTAAGGTGAAAGGTGAAGGAATCAACTCAAAAGAGTTAATGGATGATGAACTATTGCTATATAGGCTTAGGTTGGAGAGACTACGAAAGATGATCCAAAGTATGGGAGAACAACATGAATGTTGTTTGACAAATAGCATAAGACATAAGAATTTATTTGTAGAAAGAATTTAATTGCAAAGGTCAAAAGAATTTGAACTGTAAATTCAAGTATGAATTGAATCTAAATTCATAAAGGTCAAAACAAGTTGGACCGAAGTACGATGGTTATGAATAGAAATATATGCCACGAGTATTTAGGGGCAAAAGGAATCAATTGAAAAGATGTTACAGTTTGCAACATATGATCAATTGAAGGTTCGGATTCAAATTGAATCGCTCAAATTTGAAGGTTCAAAGATTGAAATTAATGATGTTAGTATATATGGGAAGTCAATATGAACGTGTATAAAAAAAGAATTACTAGGTTCAAAATGACGGATCAAAAGTTATAAGCAATTCAATATGGTATTGAGTTAGCTTACTGCGATGTGTGAACACATTTTGGGGACTAATAGACAAGTATGAGCAAGATCAAAATTAAATATTGAAACGATAACACTAATGATGTGAATGGAAAGATTACTTCGATACAAATCCGACGCAATTGTATTCATCGAAATTGAGGTACGGATAAAAAGATATGATCAAAAGAAGTTTGAATATAAATCTAAATAAATTTCGAAATTTGAAAATTTGAAAAACATTTGACGTGATAGTTTCACTGTATAGATGGTATCAAGACGAAACTGTAGGCGTTGGTTTCATCTAGTTCTGATAAACGAGTAGGAAGTTATGGCTATTTGAAAAATCTGGGCCAAGCTGTTTTACGGAAAAAAATGCTATGTCTAAAAGAATTCTAATACTAATGTGTAAATACGGAAACTAATTAATAATCTAATTACTCTACCATATACTCGAATACGAATACTAATCTAGGGATAATAAACTACGGGAGTATAAAAGAAAATACGAAAAGAATACCTTTAGAATGCAGAGAAGATATAAAGCCGAAAAGGAGACGACTTCCAGAAATCCCGCCGGAGAGAACAAAATATTTTTATATTAATAAACCTAGTCAAACCGAAACGATTCGACTCAACCCGAAATGGATGATTTTTGGGTTCACCTACGGGTCTATATTTATAGGTGGGAGGAAGGATTAGAAGTCAAAGGCTAGGCAATGTGGGACTAAAAAAATAGACTAGAAGTAGACCAAAATTGAAAGAAAAGAGTGAGGGCCGCATGGGCTGGTTCAGCCGGCCGTCCACATGGGCGCTGCCCACTTTTTTCTCTCGGATGAACAGTGTTCCGCCATGAACAGTGTTTCCTGTTTAAAAAAAACGAACAAAAGCAATTAAACAAAAATAGAAAAACATTTTATATAGACATATTATATATCAAAATTTTCAGAAAAATAAACTCTAAAACATGAACATATTTTTAAGAATTTTTGGAATACTAAAAAAATCATTATTTTTGTATTAACTCCAAAATGAAAAGGAACTTGAATTTCAAATAAATTGCAAATAGTTTTTATTTTCAAATTTAAATCAAAACATTGTCTCTGATTTTGGAGTTTCATTTTCCTCCTCTAAATTTGTCTTTTTATAAGAGGGTTTTGAAAATATTCGAACTCAAAATTGAATAGGGATTCGAAATAGAAATATTTTTTTTGGGAAAGTCATTTTATTCCCTCTCATTAAAATTTCAGAAGTTTCAAAATTCCACTCAATTTCACACAATCAATCACACAACATTCAAGCAAACAATCACACTTATTTATTTAATATAACATTCCAAAATTTAGAATTTTGGGATGTTACAGATATTTAGGGGCACGATGTGTTTCCCACAAGACTAACCTCTATTGCATCCAACAGTCGGCTACAAGTAATAAGGATGGATTCTACGTCATCCATGTAATGCCGGGGTACAGATGGGATCAACAGTCACTTCGCATGACATTTACATCTGATACCCATATCCACAGATGGGCAGGAGCCTTAGAAACCGTACTGGATCATCTACTACAAAATGAATTCTACCGCATCCAGTAGGAAATTGCATCGATCATCATCAAAGACGTCATTGAAGAGAATGGGATGTTCTACAGCGGTCCAATATCGCGGCGTGACGTCCGCACCCGCATAGCCCTACTAAGTGAGGACACCACGCCTTTCACCAAGCTTGGGTGCATCGTCCCGGATATGGACGAATGGCATGAGTGCAATACTTAAATTAACAATGACATTGTGCTTGTTTAGTTGTTACTTTCTCTACAACCAAAACTTGGAATTTATCTGTACGATGTAACTATTAGATGTAAATGCTATCACACTCTATTTAGTTATCTATGTTTATGTTGCTTCTATTTGTTAACTATTTCTCTCCGTAGGCCGACGTCGTATATTATGTTGCATATTAATGTTGAATTCACTGGATAATATATGCATCTCTGACAAGTATATAGATCATCCATGCCGACATGGTATGTTGTGTACATTGGGAGGGTTCCGGGAGTGTACGAGGAGTGGCCAGAGTGTCAGGCCCAAGTGTATCGCTTCCCGGGTTGCAGCCAGAAAGGGTTTGATAGCAGAAACGAGGCGGAAGCTAGTTACTTGAGGTGGACGCTAGCGCGAGAGAGGAATTAGAACCGACGCCTCAAGAAGTACTATATAATCCCGCTCGTGCTCATCGTGATCGTCCTTCTCTTGTATGCGATCATATCATAGCTAGGTTACAAAGACGATGAAACATGAGTGTGACCATGGGTAGTTTCATGTATTCGAGACTTCTAATAACTTGTATCACTATATCTTCGAGACATGATCGACTATTAGTGATAATGATGATATGAGATGAAAGAACTTCTTTTATTCATATCTGTTTCAATGAATATGCTGTTGTTACCGTATAGAAGTTGTAACTGTATAAATAGAGCAAAAAAACGCAAAAGACATAAAAATATTAGTAGTAGCACTAGAAAAATATTACCTATAGCGGACTTGTAATAGTAGCGCTCCACTGCAAAACGTGCTGGCTGGAGGAGCGCTACTGCTACAGGATATTACCAGTAGCGCTGGGTAGAACACGCGTGACTGCTAAAATTTAGCTGTAGCATCGTAGCAGTAGCACGGGCACCCGCGCTACTAATAGCTAAAAAACTTGCGCTACTAATAGGGTTTTCCCTAGTAGTGTATCTTTGTTACCGATAAGGATTATGAATTCTCTATCGACCCAGAGTTAATCACTTTAGCTGAATCTGGTCCTTTTCATGGCTATGAAACTAAAACTGTGGTAGCACAACATACTAAGTTGAATGAGATAGCCACCCTATTTGCTCATGATGATAAGATTCACTACTACTATATTCTCAAATTATTTTCGTTCTCATTAAAGGGTGATGCTAAGACACGGTATAATACTCTTAATCCTGGTTGTGTGAGTAGCCCCCAGGATATGATTTACTACTTCTCTAAAAAATATTTTCCTGCTCATAAGAAACAAGCTGCCTTACAGGAAACATTTAACTTTGTGCAAATTGAAGAACAGAGTCCCCCACAAGCTTGGGGGAGGCTTCTCCAATCGCTTAATGCTTTGCCTGATCACCCACTTAAGAAAAATGAAATACTTGATATCTTCTATAATGGACTAACTAATGCTTCTAGGGATTTCCTAGATAGTCGTGTTGGTTGTGTTTTTAGGGAATGAACTGTTGAACAAGTTGAGGAACTACCAAATAATATATTGAAGAATTATGATGATTGGACTCTCCCTGAACCACCAATTGAACCCACTCTGAAGAAGAGGGGCATCTTATTTCTCCGTCCTGAAGATATGCAAGAGGCAAAGAAATGTATGATGGAAAAAGGTATTAAAGCTGAGAATGTTAGGAATTTACAACCCATTGAATAAATACATGGACTTAACACACCACCACCTCCACAGGTGGTAGAGGTAAATTCTTTATTAAAGTTTGATGAAGGTGATATCCCTTACAATAAACATCCTAGTCAATGCTTATATGAGTTTGATAACTACATTAGGAAACAAGATCACTTCAATGCAAATGTTCAGCAACAATTGAAATATAATTCCGATATGATTGCCCGCTTGAGTGACTTGTTATTTAGAATCAGTAATGATGTTAGAGGTATAGGAAAACATGCCTCTATGGTTCAAACTCAGTTAAAACAAGTTGCTAAATCTCAAAGAGAATTTCTTTATAAAATGAATAATAATATGAATGATCATGCTATTAGAGTGCTGACTAGAGAGGTAGAATGACCCAAGAACCCCTTTATCCTGAAGGTCATCCTAAAATAATTGAACATGACTCTCAATGAAATAATGTTGGTACTTGTAACACCCAAGATGCGCGCCTATCCATATTTGGGCACGGGGGCTCGATAGGGATAGAGGCCCATCTAGTCGTTTCGCAAGTTCAGTATCATCACATACATTTATGAAGAGAGGGTTATATGAGTTGGCTTACACTCGCCACATGCTAAATTACAATTCCACACAGTTTATTCAAACATCATTCAAAAGACAGGGTCCGTCTACGGACGAAAACAAATGAGAAAACATGCGATGAAACTGTCTTGCTAGCCCCAAAGATCATGACCAAGGCCTCTCTACTCATCTGGATATGTGACGTACATCCTGCCACGCTCCTCATCAAACTCCCACTGGAGCTGCGTCACATCATCTGGCACGGTCTCATCTACACCTGCACCTGTATTTGTTGTAGTAATCCGTGAGCCACGGGGACTCAGCAATCTCGTGACCGAGTACGAAGACTATTCAAGCTTATTCGGTTGGATGGGGTAAGTGTTTAGTTTGCGGCAGCACTAAGCATTTATGGTGGCTAACTTACGAGAACAAGAATGTAAATATGTGGTCTACGATAAACGATCGAGAACTAGCATGATCGCTAAGCGACCCTGAACACCTACTTACGTCAAACATAACCCCACCATGTTCTCTCTCCTTTCATGTTCCCGAGCAGACATGATCACGGTTACTCACATAGTCGGTGTATTTTATTGGAGTTTACTTCAAGTTAACTATAACCGGGTGTTAAACAAATATCCAAGTTGCCACATAACTGCGGGCACGACTTTCTGACAGATATAACCCTGCATGGGTGCTCCAACTAGTCCATCATAAATTAACCACACTCCGCAGGAATAACCTCGGCCACGGATCTCGTGATCATCCTAGGAAACTCCAAAGGGAATCCAACACCTCGAGATAGCCCGAAGAAAATTAGAGTCCCTCATGCAAGCCATCCGAGAAAGGTAAAACAAGTCCACCAAGACCGCTCGACGTGTCGACGAACCTGATAAGAGACGCGTATCTCATTCTCAGGACACGACGAATGAGCGATGGTTACCATGCCAATCACCGAGTTGCCCTAGGCGGCGTTAATAATCTGCTCTGGGTTGGACCAACACTCATGAGGAGCACTGGCCCGGGTTGTTGATTAGTTATCCACGGGGTTGCAAAGCCCTATGCAATTTATTTGGTTGTTTAAGCAAATAGTACCAATGTTGGGTCTTGCCAGACAAGCTTTAATCTCAACCGAATAATCAAGGGGGTTCCCATAACAACCACGAGCATGTTAGGAGTGCAAAATATGGGAACATAACACCGGTAACAAGTATCTATGGCGATAAAAGTGGAAGAATACACCGAGCTAAAGGCCAAGCCTTCCACCATACCAAGATATATATGTGCATTAAATTAAATAGCAGTAAATATTGTGATATCTCTAGATGTCCATGTTATCACATGGAAACTACCTGCACCTGTAACTAAGAACGCTATAAGAGGGGTTGAGCAACGGTAACTTAGCCAAACAAGGTTTGCTAGGATGTGGAGGGATTAAAGGCTATCATGGCAATGTGGGAGGCTTGACATTCAAGTGGTAGGTAACACATATGTAACGATAAAATCAAGACATCTAGCAAAGCAAAAATAGTGTCGGGATCCAGGTACGATCATCTTGCCTGTTGGTTCTTCAGAAGGACAAAGAGCGGGGTCCTCGTACTGGTACTCTCCTAGATCTTCGTACTCAGGTTCAATACTCACGTCTACCCAAGAGAAACATCAACAATAATCAACCAACCAAAGTGCAATGCACAAAAAATATGATGCATGATTCATTCGAAGTATTTAGCATGGCAATCCTGAGCTAGTCATGTTTCTCATGCAATAGTTAAGTTATTTACAATTCTGGACAGAACCTCATGTTAAGTTGTTTGAACATGCATGATCATGACAAATATGGATGCTTCATGCAAAATCTATGCAAATACGTATGTAGAACATAGGAAACGGAGTAACGGATCTCACGCTATGCTCACGACAAGTCACGAATGCAAAATACAAGACAAAGAAGGCCATGGGCTATTCCTTGGTATTCCAAGGTAGCCACTGGTTAGGAATTTAAAAACCAACCACAATAGATCCAAAGATCAAGAAAAACCATGGAGCATAGCTCCCACAAGTCACAAAATACTAAACACACAATCTGCCTCAAAACAACAACATAGCAACTTTCACAGAAAATATCTTGAGCTACATGAAGTTTCCAACCTCACACAAAACATGTATAGAAACTACATAACAGGCTTATCAAATCATCCGAATACACAAACTAGAACGGAAGCACATATCAATAAGCATGAAGCTCACAAGACGACATGATGAAACATATTCTAGGGACTTGGTGAAAATCATAGTTTTCGAAATTCTGAGTTAAGCTGATAGCAAGTTGGCAGTAGAAACTAATGGTGATATACACCACCTCATGGCATGAAAATTAACCGGATGGTAGAGGACAACATATACTACAATACACTAGCACCGAGCTTGAGCTAAAACTCAACATATCACTTGGTAGCATCCACTCATCATGGCATAAAAGTAATAACAGATTCTCAGACTTAGAAATATTTAGCATGTTGAAAACAACAACATTTTAATAGCCACTTTGGAGCATGGTTCCCACTTATATGCAAGATTATCACGTCAAAAGAAAATACCATGGCATTCTACTTATGAAATACTACCACTTCCATGTTGACACAACTATCATAGCATGCATGGAATAATTATAACTAAAATGGCAAAATGGCACTTTGGGACAAAATGTCATTTTGTCCAACTTGCCCAAATGAAATTTTTTTCCACCAATGGATTCATTGGGAAATTCTACCCCAAAATCATATATCATACTCATATATAAGCTTTTGTACAACTCACAACAACATGCTCGAAAAACAAACATCTCATAAGTCAAAACTTACTAAAAATGCTCATATCCAAATATGCTCATGTCCAGATTTAGAAATCTACCAAAATAGGAAATATCCTAAAATAAACACAATACGACACTAAAACAAATAAAACAATGGATAGGAGGGACCCACCTGGCATAGACACCAAGGCTCCTCTATGGATGACAAGTGGGGCCAGGCCCACTAGTCATACACACACTAGCACACATACACAACATACACACACACACACTCACACTAGATCTCCCTGCCACAGGGAATCCTGCACACATAAGCACACACCACACACGCACACAACCACACTAGATCCTGTGTGGCCACTCCAAATCCCACCGGTGCCCCCCCCACACAACAAAAATGAAATAAAAGGGCGCGGGGGAGGGGGTTCGAACCCGCGACCTGCCGGTCATTGCCCGGCTCGGTTGACCACTATGCCATGCGCGCGCTATTCACCAAAGGGGGATCCGGCCCCTTAACTTCTAACCTTCTATGCATATTTGACGAAACTGACAAAGATTGACAACGGCGACAGCACGGCGGCGACGAACTCGCCAGAGGGCTCCGATGACCAAATCACGCGGGGGAGGGCACCACTACACGTGCGCAAACATCCTGCACATGCACGCACGCGCATAGGGCCAGAGACGCGCTAGAGCGCTCCCAGCAAAGAAGAACTCCGATGGACTCTCCGGACTTGACAGCGGCCAACGACGCGCGAAAAACTAACGCTTCTCAAGCGAACTGGAGAGGATCGGATGCGGAATGGGGAGAAGCTCACCGAGAGTGGGGGGCAAAGGATCGAGCACGCGAGACGAGGTGGAAGGCGACGGCAACGCGGGCTCGGAGCAGAGGAAGAAGAGGCGCGGGAGCACCCTATCTGAGGCTCCGGCGCGAACGAGGCCGTCTATGAGGAGGAGCCCGGCCCCTCCTAGCGACGGGAACGAGCTACGGGGTAGGTCCCCGGCCTCCAAGACATTCTTGACGCGAATGGGCTCGACGGAGATGTGCGGACGACGGTGAGGAGGACCGGCGGAGGCTCTCTGAACTTAACTCTCCTCTCTGAACTTACCTAAGGAGAAGGAAGGGATAAGAAGGGAGAAAGGAGGAAGAGAGGAGAAGCGGCGGCGGCGAGGAGGAACAAGGAACCCTAGGGATCCGCACCCTTATCAAGGGGCCGACCTCGACGTTCGTGAGCTCCTCTCACGGCATCGGCGTCGAGCTCTCTCTCACGCCTACTGAAATATGTTTGCAAATGGCTGACAAATCTACTGCCATACCTATCGGTATTTGTGAGGATGTGGCCACTGTTGTTGCAAATGTTACTATCTTAACGGACTTTGGTATTCTTGAGATGCCCGAGGACGACAACATGTCGATTATCCTTGGTAGAACCTTTTTGGATACTGCATGGGCTGTTATTGATCGCAATAAAAGCAAAGTCACTTTTCATATCAATGTTAATGAGCATACGGTGCACTTTCTGAAGAAGCAATTCCAAGTTAATGGTGTGAATATTATTGAGAATTCTCTGACACTCACTATTGGAAGCTTTCATCTACCTCTACCTACTACCGAGAAGAAATATGATATAATTATAGTTGGGGATATGCATATCCCCATTGAGGTTAACCTAGTGTTTTACGAAAGTTCTTTGATTTCATGCTAATCGAAGGTGGTTATTAATAAGACTTAATCAACCTTATTAATGGATCATTTTTGAGAATTATAAGGTTGATGAATTTAGTAGACACAACTCTGTGTATCCACTTTTATTTTCTGTTTCTCTTAGTTAAATAAAATTAAATGCCATGTTTATCCTATTTTCTGAATTTTCCCATGCAATAAGAAATGACCCAAAAATAAAAGTTCTCGGAATGTCCTAAAATTTAACACGAATTTTTTCTGAATATTTATGATTTTTTGGTGCAAATAACACGAGAGGGGTGCACCTGGTGCCCACAAGACACCAGGGCATGCCAGCTACCCCTAGCATGGCCTAGTGGATGGTGGGACACAGGTGGGTCCCTCACTTATCCCTTTAGCCCATGTCATCTCCTACCTCCAGAAAAAATCACCATTGCTCTCTCCCTCGTGTTCTTGCTCAAGAACACGTGGATTTCGAACTCTTTGCTCAAAGTTCCATTTCCGAAACTGTTTTAGGGTATTGCTTCTTGGTATGTAACTCCCCCATTGCTCCAATTAGTTTTTGATTTAGTGGTTTATTTTCAAAATAATTAGCTACTATTGGTGCTACTGTAGATGAGCTTGCATGTTGAATTCTTAGAGTTCTAAGTAGTTTGAATGCTTGATATGGCATCTATGCATCCCTAGGAGTACTTGCTATCAATCTTATTTTGTTTTGTTAACAATTTTTTGTGGACTAAAATTTACAGAAATTTACTTTTAGAAAATAAGATGAATTTCTTTAGGAAGTACTCCTCCAAGAAGAATGCTAGGGGAGTTACTGGGAAATCGTCTGATAGCGACCTCAACATTCCGATGAAGGAGGAAGTGCGCCCGTGCGAATGACCACATACTCCCTTATGGAGGAGTCCGGTTTCCATCAAGAATTTGCTCAATTAATTGAAAATGCTGGGCTGACCAACTTCCTCGTAGATAAGTGTGACCAGTACCACATCCTCACAAGCTCCTTTGTGCAAAATTTTCATTTCCTTAGTAAGAATAATCCCCCCGAGGTGTAGTTTAATTTGTATGCTGAAAACTACAAGGTATCATTCACTGACATTTGTGACATATGGCTAATTCCTTCAGACGGGGAATTAAGAGAGCCTAGACGGGAAGAGTTTGAGGACTTTCTCCTCACTTTAAGAGTGGGTGACGAAAGAGGTGTGTCAAAAGCCACTGTTACCAGTTTGTAGTTCCCTTCTATGCACTACTTTTCCATATTCACCGCTAAATGTTTATCTACTAAGGAAAAGGTCGATGCACTCAGTGCTCCTGACCTCGCCATTTTACGACGTGCATTATACAATGATCACACTTTTAGTTAGGAGGTATTGTTGAACGACACCTACACCTTAACAAGAGTAAGGGCAATATACATGGTGGCATTTACACTACTCGCTTAGCGACTCATTTTGAAGTTCTGATAGGCCCACATGATTATCTTTTGCTGAGGGTTTATCTAGATCACAGGTCGTTGAGCGACCACCACTTTATCGATGAAGATGATCTCTTTCATAATATTTGCTACAATTTAGTATTTGGTGTTGTAACCCATGATGTTATCCCGTTCCCTACACCTGCACTGTTTGACTCTATTGCCAGGAATGGATACAGAATTATTCCAGATGACATTACCGCCAACCGAAACAACCTATCAGCAGCTGATATCACCTATAGGAACCTCAGGAGTGGAATGCCCAGGTGCCACCATCACCTAGTATCGACTGAGACTATTATCTAAGCTACGGATGGTGATTACCAAGCTAGGCCAAAATCCTAAGCTTGGGGGAGTACGTGTTTCCACCGACATTATATTCAAGTTCACACATTTCATTCCAGTTGTCGGTGTTCACACTTTTTCATTGTATTATCCATGCTAGATTGTTTTCTCATTTTCTTCTTGTGTGTTTGAAAAGCTTTGAGAAAATCCAAAAATACTTCTTGCTTCTTTTCAGTTTAGTTAGTTGTAGTATTAAAAGAAAACCCCAAAAGATTTCTCATTTCTTATTTTGCTTGTTGGGAGTTCTCCCGTGTAAATATTTTTCTCGTTTTTGTTTTTCCTTCTATTATTTGTTTTCTTCAAGAAAAACTGAAAACTCCAAAAATATTTCAGTGTGTTTCTCTGAAATTCCTTTTCTTTTTATTGAGTCATACCAAGGAGAAGACCACGATGAAAATGTTGCATGGATCTCATATGCTTTACGGTTGATCTAACAACGAGCCCATATTACTTTGTCTTCTCCTCTTGAATAAAATGTTTGTAGATTCAAGCTTAGTCCATGGCACTCTTGTACTATTATTATTTCCATCTCATTCAATTCTGCAAGTGAAAGCAAATAATGATGATATTCGACGAATTGGTCGTGGAAAAGAGAAGCGGGTATGTACTCAAATTGTTCTTGTTCTTGTAAATATGTTTAACCTACTATCCATGATTCAACATATTATGATTGAAATGTTTGCAATGACAATTAGAGATTATAGTTGCTCATGCCATGCTCAAGTAGCTATGAGTGGATAATGATTTATCTTAGATGTCAACATGCATTAAAATGGTTGTGATGTAGTATGCTGGTATGGTATCCTCCTCTGAATGTTTCAAGCGGCTTGACTTGGCACATGTTCACACATGTAGTTGAATCAAAACCAACATAGCCTTCATGATATTTATGTTCATGGTGTCCATATCCTACTCATGATAGCAATCAATGTTTTTATTAATAATGCATGTTTATGACCGTATTCGTTCTCTAGCTGGCTGCTTCTCAATCTATTTGCTAGCCTTCACGTGTACTAAGTGGGAGTTCTGCTTGTGCATCAAAATCCTTACACCAAAGTTATTCCAGATGAGTCTACTATATCTACCTATATGCGATATTACCCTGTCGTTCCAACTAAATTTGCATCTGCCACCTCTAAAAATTTCAAATGAACATCTATTTTGTGTGCCTGGACCGCTCATGGAGCAACAAGGAGTAGTCAGTATCTTCCATGTTAAGCGGGTTACTCTCATGATGAGTGTTTATTCAGTCGTCCTTGCATGAGAAGGGCAGTAATAGGGATTCCCAGTCCCGAAACCAAAAGAAATGCCAATAATTAAACAAAACTCCCCCAGGAATGTTGTTGGTTTGGACAGTACCCGTGGATTCGGCTCGCCGTGGAGTGTGTTTGTTGGTGGACGAGGAGTAAACCTTTACTTTTACCGCTTGGGAACCACCACTAATTTGTTTAACATGGAAGATATTGATAGCTCCTGGTCGTAACGTTGACGGGAAGGGTGTACCTCTCAAAATTATACTTATCACTTATTTAAGCATTGAGGTCTGGCACATCTGCAAATCCCTGTTTCCCTCTACGAAGGGACTATCTATTTACTGTAATGTTGAGTCCTCACCTTCTCAAATAAGCGCCAGATCGGAGAGCACTATTGTCATCGTCATGCATTGTGTATAGTGAATGTTGGATGCATCATGACTGGATCTTTTCTACCATGAATTAAAATGTGTAGTCACTTCTTGAAGTTTGGAGGTGCTCTGTATTTATGTTTTGCGGCCTCTGAAAGGGCTCGCGAGATACCATTATTGTCATATTATATCATGATTGTTTTGATAAATGTTTGAATTTGAGATATCTTATTATTGCTCGCTAGTTGCTTGTGACATTGATATGAGTTAATATAATTTTTAAGAGTTATTGTTGACATGGTTAGTCATAATCTTTGCTGAAAACCTGGGTGCTACGTAAGCATCTGTATGTGTTGTGGTTTTGTCACGACAGATGTCCGAGGACTTAGATTCGGGGCCATCGCTAAGGTGATGGACTCAAAGGAGTTGATCGGGACGAAGGACACAGGTTTACCCAGGTTCGGCCCCTCAAGTAGAGGTAAAAGCCTACGTCCTGCTTGTGCTTGTATTGCTTGGAATCTCGATTACAAGGGAGCGGAATCGCTTGACCTAGCCCTCGATTAGTTAGTCTCTGTCTAAGTCTCCCCGGGTCTCGCCTTTATATAGGAGGTCAAGACCACGGGTCATACAAGTCGTAACCGACTCTCACAATGTGTCTGAGTCTATCTCTACATTGTCTTGCCTTCCTGAGCAAGCTGTCTCCGAGTGGCTTATCCGCCCGAGTCTTCATACCTTCTCTGTCTAGGCCTCACCTTAGCCCATCTTGGCAAGCCACCAATCGTCTTGGGCTTGAGTGTTCTAAGCTCATCCTTGGACTGGTCTATGAGCCGCCAGGTGTGACCCGAAGCCTCCTGGGCGGGTCTCACCACGGGGTTATATCCCCAATATTAGGCCCCAGGTTGATTTGAGCTTGCTCATTTCAACCTCCTTCTTAATTGGCGGCGAGTCTCGTCTATGTCACCTGAAAGTAAGACAAAATGACCCGCCGTGACGTCACCTCAGATATGTTAAAAAGATCCTCTGTCGACCGCAACAAATCTTTACCTTATTAAATGGATGGCTCGAGAATCGAGGCGTCTGCCTTAGTCAATCATTGTCCGTCGCCTGGATTCTTGCGCCTGTTTCCACCTTTTGCCTATTAAATAGGACCGCGAGGAGCGGATTTCATTTCCTTCTCCACTTCGCACTTTGTCTTCTTCCTCCCGATGCCGCCGCTCCAGCGTATCTTGCTCCGGTGAAACTACCACACCGATGTCGCGCTGGGCCGCTGCATCAACCTGATCGTATCAGAGATTCTTCCTCGTCCGACGCATCCCTTCCGGTGAGTTCTTCTCTTGCCACATATCCAAAATTCTCGGTAGGGTTTCATGGAGTCCTCCGCCCGCGTAGAACACGAGCTTCTCCGTGATGCTAGATAATGCCTACATCACTGAATACGATATTGCCTTCTTTTCCATTGCGGCGCACCGTAGGAGAGTGACAATAGCACCACGCAAATCTGTAGATGCTCTGTTTGCTGTCTTCACGGACATCGCTGGTTTGACTGTTCATCACTAAGTCTAGGATAAACCCGATTTTCCTCTGTTTTGTAGATCTATAACTGCATAGGTAATTTGTAAAACTTGTTTTCCACACTTAGTGAAATTTTACTTCGTCTTCTCATAGAGTTGACCCGCCAGTGAAATTCCGGCTTTCACCAAAACAGCTCTTGGAGGCTTAACTTTATAGAACCTTGAACTTTTTAGCCGCCCTTAGTCGCCTGGCATCTCCTGACTCGCTGCACATTGTTACTTTGCGCAGTTTCGAGTCGCCGCCATGTCTCGTGCATCCAATTCATGCAATCGGGTCGGCTCTGCTATCATAGAGGAGTTTCTGAGGGATTTTGTAAACGCGGGTACCTTACCCGCTAAAGATATCATCCATTGGCGGGTTCCGGGTAATGAGCTAAAGCCTGTTCCTCAGGAGGGTGAGGTAGTTGTATTTTCAGATCATCTCGAGCGCGGGTTTGTTCCCTCGGCTCAAAATTCTTCCGGGACGTTCTTCACTTCTTCAAACTGCGCCCTCAAGACCTTGCTCCCAACTCCGTCTCCGACATATGCAACTTCCAAGTACTCAATGAAGTTTACTTGCAAGAAGAGCCATTCGTTGGTCTATTTCGTGAGCTTTTTTATGCGAACCACCAGACAGAGGTGAAGGCCGGTCCAAGCTTACAGCTTGGAAGGATTTCCATTCAGAGGCGACAGGACATAACCTTTCCGACTGTTCAGATGCTGAATCATCCTAAAGACGGGAATAAGACTTGGTTTTACAGCAAAGACACCTCCCCAGAAGGAGAGCATCCCTTGTCGGGTTATCGTCCATCTTGGCTCAAGACAACCACTGAGCTTCCTGGCCGGCTGTCAACCACTGAACGGGCGAAGCACGATCCGGCTCATGCAAAAATTAAAGCCCTTATGGCCAATGGACTGACGGGCCTGGATTTAATCCGCTACTGGATTTCCTGGAGGGTCATGCCCCTGAGCCGGCACAGACGCCTCATGTGTGAGTATACAGGTCAGTCCGATGACCCTCTCTGCTTTAACCAGACAACATTATGAGAGCATGGTATTGTGGCTGCCATCAGGAGCCTTGTCCATGAATCTTCAGGAGCTTGCATCGCCATTGGGTTAGCACCTTTTTGTGCCGCAAACCTGGCCCCAAATGTAAGGGCGACTCTCGATGTCCTTATCTCTGTATTAACTTATACTTTGTAACCTCTCAACCTTTTGTCGGCTTGTACTTTCAGGCAAATTCTGGCTTCTGGAAAAAGAACTACATTCCTCCTCCGAGAAGTCAAATAAGAAAACCGACGGCTAGAAGAAGAAACCTGCACCCCAAGAACAACCCGAGGAACAGCCGGAAACTGACGACTCGGAGGTAGATCCTGATTCTTTTGGTCATCTCTTTATGCACCTTATTGACAATAATTATTCACATGACAAAACGGAAACAAGCCATGCCAACGTTCCTGAGGTAACTTACGTTTCATCCGACTCAGAACATCCACAAAAGATATGGCGGGTCATCCGGAAAGTCCCACTTTCTCATCCTCTTGCTTACTTAGACCCCCACTTTCTTTTGAAAAAGCAACATCAAATCTCCCGATGCCAGACCCGTTGCACCGGCTCTAACGATCTCATGGCCGGATTATCTCCGACTCAACGGAAGCGACCGGCCGAGGTACCTATTCAACCTGACTTTGTTTGTCCATCTTGTCTTTTGCAATTCGACATTGTCTTATATTGTCTTAAATGTTTTTCAGGAATCATCCCCTTCATCCGGCGACTCTACCGGAATTGCTATGCCGCCTTTGAAGATTAACCCAGAGTCTGTGTCTTTTATGCTTATGTTCAAACTTGTGTTATATATGAAGCTCGAACCATGACCTCCTGCGTTTTCTAGGGCCCAAGCAAAACGAAGGAAAACCAGCGGGTCTACCCTTGGCCACAAAGCTCTAGAGCCGGAGCCTGCCAAGCCAGAATCTCCCATGCCACATGTTGACCCCTCAACGGCTTCCAAGGAGGCACCTGAAGAGGCTCATCATTCTGCCGAACCGGCGGCCAACGATATGATTCCTGAGAGTCCTCCGAGGGCCCATTCCAAGCCGCCGAGTCCTTCAAAGGCTGCTGATGAATCAACTACTCCGGACGTCTTTGTTACAGGCACCGGCTTCCAAACTCCTCCGGCTCGTGTTTTCACAAAACATACAAAGAAGACCGAGGCATCAGAGAAGATGGACTTTGAATTCTCCGCGCTGGAGAAGTTAACAGCTGATGAGCTGCACGCCAGCTATTTAAATCGCCTCTCCATCAGCCGGGACATGGAACTCAAGTTTCTTAACTTAATGAAGAAGAAATATGAGGTACTCATACTCTGTTACCTTCTACCCTTACTTAGACCCCAACGGGTGGCTTAGTGTTGATCTAATGATAAGACGGGTCTTCAAGTCTTGTTTAGAAGTAGAAATAGCTAGCCTATAGTCCTATATCAAAGAGTCATCCTTAGCCCCCAAGGGTCGGCTCAATTTCGATGAAACTGAGTCAGAGCTTCAAATGCAGATAACCTTAAGAGCCAAAATGTAGTCCCCAAGGGCTGGCTCAATTTTGATGAAGTTGAGTCGGATCTTCAAATAAAGATGTTTGAAAAGCCATATGTAGCCCGCAAGTTCCGGATTAACTTTGACGAAGATGAACCAGGACTGCATTGTAGGCTTGGAAAGCAAATAGACATTAGCCCCCAAGTGTCGAACACATTGCTTGCATTCTGTTTGAGATTTGCATGACATTGTCTTAATCTTCATTGACTTATGATATATCATGATGGCGACTTAATCCTCATTTTGCTTTCAATATGTCACAGGAAGCTTTAACTGAGGCCGGCTCTGAACTAACCAGTTTGAAAAGCCAACTCGCCACTCAACAAGCCGCCCGAAGCGAAGTCGATGAAAAGTGTTGACTCCTTGTCGAAGAACTAACAAAGATTGAAGCTGAATTTGATGCCTTCAAAAAATCGTCTCAGACGGAACAAGCCACCCTGGCTCAACGAGCAGACGATGCTGATCAGCGGCTCGTGATCGTATCAGATGAGCTACAGTCCTTGAAGCGCCATATTGGGAAGATGCCAGCCACCATATTTGGTAAGCAGTTAAATACTTCGCAAAAATCTTTGTATGAATACTTATACTAATGACTTATGACAAAAAATCCGGCTTATGTAGGTCCAAGGAGCTGTCAACTAGCTTCTGAATGTTTGCTACCTCTGAAGGCTATCTATACCTTGACAGAGCAGCTATACTGCGGAGTTGTCTGCACGATCAAGGCGGTACTTTGTAAAGATAACATCCCTCCGACTATGAAGGGGGTCATAGAACTGCTGTCCACCCTGCCAAAACAGATCCGAGAGCTGAAGAAATCAGCCGCCCGACAGGGAGCCATCACAGCCATAAGTCGGGCGTTGGCCTTTGCTCTAGAGTTGACTCCTGAAGACATGATGGACGGGTTTCCCTTCAAAAAGGATGACGGCTCAGAGTTTACGGAAGCTGACTACGTACGGTGTTTGAAGGCTTCCAAAGTCCTCGCTTCCGTGTTAGCAGAGGAAGTGAACTTGTCAACATACCAGGCGGCTTACGGTGCCAATCAGAAGAGAATCCGTGGCCCCCTCTTTGAAGCCAAGGACCTGATGCCTGCCCGTAGTTAGCACCTCTCTACTTTTGAACTTGACCCATCCCTCTTCTTTGAAGAGGGAAACTTTGCAGTTTTAACCCACTGCAAGTGGGACATGGACAATCTTTAGATTATGGAGGCCGAAGACTCGGAGCAGGGTGACCCGCCAGCCAACTAATGGATTTGGTGATGCCATGGATAAGCCGGCTTTGTGACCTGCCATGAGCAGTGTAAAAAACTTTGAATCACTTTTGAGCTCTACAAAGAGCATGTGTAATAGGCTTGTAGTAAACTGTGCCTTTGCTCGAACTGTGCCATCGTGCACATGTTAAATTCTCCGGCTTAATATATGACATCTTCCTTGCACTTTCATACTGGATGTTTTGCTGACTTTTGGCGGTTTAATCAACCTGCAAGAATAGATGTATCTTCATATTTTTTAGGAGGGCAACTTAGAATAGCGTAACCCAAAGATGATGTATCCTTCCTAACTTGTTTTTCACAATAGCTCATGTGCCAGTTCTACTGGGTTAACTCGCCACTTAAAACTCCTTAGCAGTAAAAGGTCTCTGTGGAGATTGGCCGTCAATTTCTTTGAGCTGGCGCAGGGTCTCTAAGCGAGATTAACTAAAAGGAAGTGTGACGTCCCAGGAGAGACACGACAGGGCATGAGCACCCTTATAGCCCACAAACTGCATCTCACGTGACATAAATCTGTCGTTTTAACCTTAAACAGTACAAGGTCCTTAAGGATTAACTGTCTAAGAGTATGAACAGGCCACATAGCAGAGTGTCGGCAGTAGATGGGAGAGTTTATCCTTGCTTTTCGTAAGCCGACCCTCTCGTGACAAGAGCCGCCGGTTTAACCTTGACCAGTAGAGGGTCTCTATGGAGATTGGCAGTCAATTTCTTTGAACCGACTCAGGGTCTCTAGGCGAGATTAACTGGTAAGAGTTCGGCAGGTCACCTAGCGGAGTAGCATCAACTTACATGCAGGTTTAACCGTGTTTGGCTTAAGAGCCGATCAAGAGGGTGTGTAAGATACACCCGGTGGGTGGGAAGCCCCCAAGTGACCTTTGTTGATGGAATCAACTGTTTGGCTTAAGAGCCGATCCATAGGGTTTGATAAGTTACACCCGGTGGTGGGAAGCCCCTAAGTGACCTTTGTTGATGGAATCAACTATTTGGCTTGAGAGCCGACCGACAGGGTTTGATAAGCTACACCCGGTGGGTGGGAAGCCCCCTCGACAATCATGTTTTTGCACAGATTGAGATATGCGAAATGGCAGAGGCTCCGGCTTGCAGGGATGCCAACTTTTATTCATATATAAATATGATATGTATAATGATAGTGTACGATGTCGAGTCTCAACAACTTAGGTATAGTAAGGCCATAGATGCGCTATGTTCCACGGCCAGTGGGTCTCCTGCCCCGAGGTATCTGAGTTGTCTCGGATGTCAATGAGGTAATATGACCCGTTGTTGAGATTTCTGCTGACCAGAAAGGTCCTTCCCATGGAGGAGACAACTTATGCATATTTGTCTGGTCTTTGATCAACCACAACACTAAGTCGCCTTCTTGAAATGTCTGGGTCTTGACTCTGCGGCTATGATAGCGGCACAGGTCTTGCTGATAAATCTCCGAACAAGCCGCCGCCAGATCACGTTCCTCCTCCAGAGCATCCAACGCGCCTTGACGCGCCGTCTCATTGTCCGTCTCAATGTAAGCCGCCACTCGTGGCGAGTCATGACGGATGTCACTTGGTAACACGGCCTCTGCACCATAAACCACGAAGAAAGCTGTATAACCCGTTGATCTATTGGGGGTAGTTCTGATGCTCCATAAGACGGACGACAACTCCAACACCCAACAACCCGGTGTTCGCTGTAAAGGAACTGTCATGGATTTATCACGGCAGATGTCCGGGTGAATGGACTTGGATTCGAGGCCATCGCTAACGTGGTAGACTCAAAGGGGTTGTTAGGGACGAAGGACACGGTTTTACCCATGTTTGGCCCCTCAAGGTGAGGTAATAGCCTACGTCCTTCTTGTGTTTGTATTACTCGTTGTATCGATTACAAGGGAGCTAAAGCTTGACCTAGTTCTAGATCACCTCGAACCATAAGTCGCCCCGGGTCTCGCCCTTATATAGGGGCTCAAGACCACGGGTCATACAAGTTCATGACCGACTCTCTTTACATGTCCGAGTCTGCCTCTATCTTCTCTGATCTATCTTGTTCGAGCAGTCCCCGGGCGGCTTACACCCCAGGGTATTCTCATCCGGGCCACCTCGCGGCCCATCCCTAGAGCCGCTATTCTTGTTGGGACCTCCAGTATGACGGCTCACTCTTGGGCCGGCCATGAGCCGCCCAGTTTAATCCGGAGCCTACCAGGGCGGGTCTCACCGTGGGGTTATATCCCCAACATTAGGCCCCAGGTTGATTTGAGCTCGCTCACTTCATCTTCTTCTTCTGTTTCTTGGTGAGTCGCCCGATGATGACCTGCCGTGACATCACGTGGGCCTTGCCGAAAAGATCCGCTGATGTACTAACAAATCGCGTATTAAATGGTCAGCCCAAAAATCGAGGCGTCCGCCTCGGCCGGACGATTTTTGTCGCCTGGATTTGTGCGCCTGTCCATTTTTCCTTTGAAATAGGGCCGCTATGAACGGTCATTTCCTTCTTCCCGCTCGCGCTTCATCTTCCTCCTCTCGACGCTTTCGCTCCTGCTCCGGTGTCGTCTTCGTCTCGCCATCGATTGGCCACTGCATCACCCTATTGCAAACCAGAACTCGTCTCGCGTTCGTCACCCCGTCGCCGGTGAGTCCTCTTCCTGTAGATCCACAGCCGTCTCCGGTAGGGCTTCTAGGAAGCTTCACCGTCGCCGTCATGTTTAGGGCTTGGCGTCCATTGCCGCCGGTCGCGCCTTGGCGTACGGACTTGGGGCCGTCACCCGCCTTCGTGGCACCGCTACGTAATAAGCGGTCAACAAGAACACATAGATCGATCCTCGCTCTGCTTGTCATTTGGGTTCCGTTCGCTTCTTCTGTTCGTCCTTAGGTCTGCAAATAAAAGCATTTACCCTGTTTTTGTAGATTCGTTATTTTAGCTGAGCTTTGCGAAACCAGTTTCCTGGGACTTAGCCGATTTTCACTCCTCCCCTTTTCTTTGTGGACCCGTCAGGCCTCTCCGGCTCTCATCATCCGGACCATGGCATATCATTTGCAGAACCCTTAAAATTGTAAGCCGTCGTAGATACTTGTTTTGCTCCTGACCCACCATACTTTTAACTTGCACAGTCTTTTAAGCCGCCAGCATGTCACGCGCTGCCAACTCGTGCAACTAGGTCGGGTCTTGCATCACAGAGGAGTTTTTGTTGGATTTTGTTCACGCGGGTACTCTTCCTCCCAAGGAAGTCATTAGCTGGCGGGTCCTGGGTGATGAGACACGGCCCACTCCTCAAGAAGGCGAAGTGGTGGTCTTATCTGACCATATCGAATGAGGATTCGTGCCTCCCGGCTCGAAGTTCTTTCGTGACATCCTTCACTATTACAAGCTTCACCCCCAAGACCTGGCCCCCAACTCCATCTCAAACATATGCAATTTCCAAGTGCTTTGTGAAGCCTATCTGCAAGCCAGGCCGTCTATGGGGTTATTTCGAGAGTTTTTCTACGCCAACCGGCAAACTGAAGTGAAAGTCGGTCCGAGTCTAGAGCTTGGCGGGATCTCCATCCAACAGCGTAGAGACATTATCTTTCCAGTCACGCATATGCCGAGTCACCCAAAGGACTGGAACAAGACCTAGTTCTATTGCAAGGACACCTCTCCTGAGAATGAGCGTCCATTGCCGGGTTATCACCCTTCCCAGCTCAAAACAACTTCAGAGCTTCCTGGCCGGTTATCAGCTTCAGAGCGTGCAAGGTACGAGCCGGCTCATGCCAAGATCAAGGCCCTCATGGCCAATTGTTTAACCGGGCTGGACTTGATCCGCTGCTGGATTTCTTGGTGGATTATGTCCTTAAGTCATAGAAACCGGATCATGTGCGAATACGAAGGCAAGTGTGGTAGCTCATTATGCTTCAGCCGATCCACATTGTCGGAAGATGACATTACCACCGTCATCCGGAGCCTTGTCCATGAAGCTTCCGGATCATGCAGCGCCATTGGCCTGGCGCCTTTTAGTGCCAAAAATCCGGCTCCAGATGTAGGGAGACTCTTCCCCTCTTTTTACTTATACTTTTCTGACTCATTATCATTTAACCGGTTTGCTTTCCAGGCCAACTCTGATTTTTGGAAGAAAGAGTATGTTCTTCCCTTGAAGAAGCCCAAGAAGAAAACTCTGGCTAAGAAGTCCAAGAAGACCACCCCACAAGAAGAATAGTTTGAGTCACCGCCATCCTCCGACTCAGAGGTAAACTTTGACTGCTTTCTGCCATTTTGTTATCTTATTTTACTTACCCTTGTCTTACTCACAAGATAATGCTAAGACAAGCCAAGCCAACGCCCCTGAGGTAATCTATATTTCTTCCGGCTCAGAATATTTTGTCCCCTGGAAGCCGCGGCGGGTTATTAAAAAGGTTCCTCTTTCTCATCCTCCCGCTTATCTGGCTCCCGATTTTCTCTTGAAGAAGCAAAAACAGACTGTGCGTCGCCAGACCTGGAGCGCCGGTTCTTCTAAACTGATGTCTGGCTTACCAAACTCGCGAGCCCCGAAGAAACGCCCCGTAGAGGTATGTATCTTCGTTTTATTAATTTCACTTTACATCCTTAGCGTTGTCTCATCTTTTCTTTGCCTTGTCTCTCAGAAATCACCCTCTTCTAGTGACTCTTCAGCGACTGCTCTGCCGCCTCCCAAGATTAACCTGTTGTAAGTATTTTCCACTATGACCTCTAGCTTTTTAAGCCGCCATAGCATCCTTTGGATTCTAATCCTAACACTTTCCAGTGCTCAATCCAAGCGCCGGAAGACCAACAGGTCCTCCCCTAGCCCTGCTGCCCTAGAGCCGGAGCCTTCGAAGCTGGATGAGTCGTAGCCCGCTGAAGATATCCCAGCCGCTTCTGCTGAACCGGCTACTGACGACATTGTCCCAGACAGCCCATTGAAGAGTCCTGCTAAGCCGCCGAGCCCTGCCCAAGCAGCCAAGGACACGACTGACCCTGAAGTTGAAATCACTGGCGCCGGGTTGCATTCTCCCCCGGATCACGTGCTGAGCAAGCAGGGTGAAACGGTTGAAGCTTCCAGGAAGCTTGACTTTGAACCTTCTGCCTTGGAGAAGATGTCATCTGAGGAACTTCATGCTGGCTATATGACCCGCCTATCCACCAGCCGGGACCTGGAGCTCCAACTGGTTAACCTCATGAAGCGGAAGTATGAGGTATTCTTTTCCTCCTTATATCCCTACGTAGTCTCCAAGTGTCGATTTAATCATATTGAACCAGGGCTTTGCCTAGCTAATTTTTAGATAAAATTATTCTGTAGAAGGTAATCAGAAGAGCCGTTAGTAGCCCCCAAGGCCCAGCTTAAACTTGTCTTTGAGTCGGGACTCCTGAGAAGATAATTTTTTAGAGCTAGATAGTAGCCCCCAAGGGCCGGCTCAAACTTGTTCAAATTTGAGTCGGAGCTTCTCATAAGATATGTTGAAGAGAGCTTACTAGTAGCCCCCAAGGGCCGGCTCAAACTTGTTCAAAGTTGAATCGGAGCTTCTTAGAAGATATGTTGAAGAGAGCTTACTAGTAGCCCCCAAAGGCCGGCTCAAACTTGTTCAAAGTTGAGTCGGAGCTTCTCAGGAGATATGTTGAAGAGAGCTTACTAGTAGCCCCTAAGGGCCGGCTCAAACTTGTTCAAAGTTGAGTCGGAGATTCTTAGAAGATATGTTGAAGAGAGCTTACTAGTAGCCCCCAAGGGTCGTCTCAAACTTGTTCAAAGTTGAGTCGGAGCTTCTCAGAAGATATGTTGAAGAGAGCTTACTAGTAGCCCCCAAGGGCCGGCTCAAACTTGTTCAAAGTTGAGTCGGGACTTCTGAAAAACATTAGCCCCCAAGTGTCATGCATATTGCTTGCAATCTGTTTGAGACTTGTTCATCTTATTCTCTGTTTTGAAACATTTGCAGGAATCCTTGACTGAAGCCGGGTCACAGCTGGCCGGCTTAAAGACCAACTTGGCGGATCAACAGGCTGCTCGGAGCGCCACCGATGAGAGATGTCGGCTCTTGACCGAAGAGTTGGTTAAAGTTAAGGCGGAGTTCGTTGCGTTCAAAGAGTCCGCCATGTCTGAGAAGGCCACGCTTACCAAATGGGCGGATGATGTTGACCAGCGGTTGATGATCGTCTCTGACGAGTTGAAGTCCCTGAAACGTCACATCACCAAGATGGCAGCCACCCTCTTCGGTGAGCTCTTTGATAAGTCTTCCTTAATTGCTGCTTATTAAATCTAAACTGATGACTTATCATGAAAACCTCCGGCTCTTACAGGTCCTACAAGCCGGCAACTGGTGTCTAATAGCTTATTACCTCTGAGAGCTATCTACACCCTGGCGGAGCAGCTCTATTGCGGTGCGATGTTTACCATCAAGTATGTACAGTACAAGGACAAGATCCCTTCAAATGTCAAAGGGGTCTTGGAACTTTTCTCCACCATGCCAAAGCAGATTGCCGAGTTGAAGAAATCAGCCGCCCGCCAAGTGGCGTTCGCAGGCATAAGCCGGGCTCTGGCCTTTGCGCTGGAGCTTACTCCGGGTGACATGATGGAAGGCTTACCCTCCAAGAGGGATGATGGCTCTGAATTCACAGAAGCCGACTACATCCAGTGCGTCAAGGACTCCAGATATCTAGCCTCCGTCTTAGCGGAAGAGGTTAACCTGAACACTTACCAGGCGGCTTATGATGCTGACCAGAAGAGGATTCGTGGCCCCTTCTATGAATGGAAAGACTTGACACCTGCCCGTAGTAAGGACCTCTTCGCTTCTGCTCTTGACACGTCTCCCTTCTTTGAGGAAGGGAATTTTGCATCTCTAGCTGACTGCAACTAGAACATGGATAACCTTCAGATCCAAGCGTCCAAAGAGCCGGAGCAGGATGAGCCGGAGGCCAGTTGAATTTGCTCCACTTTTTAATAGCCGTCTCTCATAGTAGAGGACCTAAAAAACTTGATCCACACTTTTGGGCTCTACATAGAGCCTGTGTAATATACATATCCTGTGATATTTGCTGTGTTGATCTTGAGAAAAATCCCGGCTTTCAAAAATTCCATCTTCCTTTTACGCATTTTGGTTAATGATTTCTCTCGGCTGTCTCTTCTTCTTAGGTCGAGAGTTGGCCAAAAGACTTCATAATTTCCGTTCGCGGCTTGTCATGTCAACCGGAGCCTTGTAGCATAAGGCCAGTTAATAAGCATTATGAGTTGCACCCGAAGGTAATAATACAGCGTAAACGCTGGCGGAAGGCGTTAGAAGCTGTACCCGAAGGTAAGAAGCCGCCCTCTCCGCGGCTAATTTCCTTAGCTGGATTTTTTGCCAGAAGGCCGGTGCATTACGAGCTATACCCGAAGGTAATAATACAACATAAATGTTGGCAGATAGGCGTTAGAAGCTGTACCCGATGGTAAGAAGCTGCCCTCGCCGGGTCATGAGGTGTTAATTACCCGTCGATAAAAAAACCTCACAACCGCGGCTAAACATGTTAGCCGGAAATTTGGCATAAAGTCGGCCTATAGGGTGTTAGAAGCGATACCCGTCGGTAAGAAGCCTCCTTCAGCAATACGGCGTACGACACCGGCGGGTAGGCGTTAGAAGCTGTACCCGAAGGTAAGAAGCTGCCCTCGCCACGACTCATTTACCTGAGCCGGTTTTTATGGTGTTCGACACCGGCGGATAGGCGTTAGAAGCTGTACCCGAAGGTAAGAAGCCGCCCTCGCCACGACTCATTTCCTGAGCCGATTTATATGGCGTACGACACCGGCGGGTAGGCGTTAGAAGCTGTACTCGAAGGTAAGAAGCCGCCCTCGCCACGACTCATTTTTTTGAGCCGGTTTTTACGGTGTTCGACACGGGCGGATAGGCGTTAGAAGCTATACCCGAAGGTAAGAAGCCGCCCTCGCCACGGCTCATTTCCTGAGCCAATTTATATGGCGTATGACGCCGGCGGGTAGGCGTTACAAGCTGTACCCGAAGGTAAGAAGCCGCCCTCGCCACGACTCATTTTTCTTAGCTGGTTTTTACGGTGTTCAACACCGGCGGATAGGCGTTAGAAGCTGTACCCGAAGGTAAGAAGCCGCCCTCGCCACGACTCATTTTTCTGAGCCGATTTTTGACGATGTAACCTCTGGTGCCGCGACTCATTTTCCTGAGCCAGGTCTTTCATTTTTGCAATGATATTTCTTTATATAATTACAACATGTACAATGATAGTATACAATGAAGGGTCTCTACACCCTTAAGTGAAATAAGGCCGAAGATGCGCGATGTTCCACGGCCGGCGGGTCTCCTGACCCGCCGTATCTGAGTCATCTCAGATATTGACGAGGTAATATGACCCATTGTTGAGCTGCTGACCACAAAAGGCCCTTCCCATGGAGGAGAGAGCTTATGCATATTCGTCTGGTCCTGAATCAGCCGGAGCACTAAGTCGCCCTCCTGGAACGTCCGGGTCTTGACCCTGCGGTTGTGATAGCGACGCAAGTCTTGATGATAAATTGCCGACCGAGCTGCTGCTAGCTCTCACGCCTCTTCCAGAGCATCCAACGCATCCTGACGTGCCATCTCATTGTCCGTCTCAACATAAGCTGCCACCCTTGGCGAGTCATGCCAGATGTCACTGGGCAAAACTGCCTCGGCCCCATATACGATGAAGAAAGGTGTGAAACCCGTGGACCTGTTAGGAGTGGTCCTAATGCTCCATAAGACGGAGGGTAATTCCTCTACCCAACACCCGGGCATCCGCTGCAAAGGAACCATGAGCCGTGGTTTAATCCCTCTTAGAATTTCCTGATTAGCACGCTCCGCCTGACCGTTGGATTGTGGATACGCAACGGCTGAAACATCAAGCCGGATATGCTCTTCATCACAAAAAAATTCCATAGCCCCCTTGGACAGATTTGTACCATTATTAGTGATGATGCTGTGCGGGTAACCGAAACGGTAGATCAATGTTTTGATAAATAAAACCGCCGTAGCCGCATCACATTTGCTGACCGGCTTTGCCTCTACCCATTTGGTAAACTTGTCTACTGCTACCAGGAGGTGTGTTTTCTTATCCTTGGATCTCTTGAAAGGTCCCACCATGTCAAGCCCCCAGACCGCAAACGTCCAAGTAATTGGTATCATCCTCAATTCCTGAGCCAGACCATGAGCTCGTCGGCCAAACTTCTGACAGTCGTCGCACTTACGGACTAGGTCCTCTGCGTCCTTATGAGCCGTCAACCAGAAAAACCCATGTCGGAAAGCCTTGGCTACCAAAGACTTTGAACCGGCATGGTGCCCACAATCGCCAGCATAAATTTCATTCAAGATTTGCCGGCCCTCCTCTGGTGAGACACAACGTTGGAAGACTCCTGTCACACTGCATTTATGCAACTCACCATTGACTATGGTCATGGACTTAGAACGCCGGGTGACCTTTCTAGCTAGGTCTTCATCTTCAGGTAACTCGCCCCCGGGTCAAATAGGCCAAATAAGGAATAGTCCAATCTGGGATAGCATGTAGAGCCGCGACTAATTCTGCCTCCGGGTCAGGAACAATCAATTCTTCTTCAGAAGGTGTCTTGACAGTCGGATGGTATAAGACGTCCAAAAAGACATTGGGTGGCACCAGCTTTCGCTGAGAGCCTAACCGTGATAAAGCATCAGCCGCCTCATTCCTGCGACGATCAATGTGATCTACCTGATATCCTTTGAAGTGACCTGCAATAATATCAACCGCCTGACGATAAGCCGCCATCCGCGGGTCCTTGGAATCCCAAGTGCCAGAGACTTGCTAAGCCACCAGATCTGAGTCGCACAAACACCTGACTCGGCTCAAATTCATCTCCTTCGCTAACCGAAGACCATGAAGCAAAGCTTCATATTCAGCTACATTATTAGTGCAGGGGAACATCAGCTGGAGCACATAACAAAACTTATCACCCTTGGGGGATGTCATGACAACTCCTGCCCCTGATCCCTCTAATTGCTTGGATCCATCGAAGTGTATAGTCCAGTATGTGTTATCAGGCTTTTCCTCGGGAGCCTGACACTCCGTCCAATCATTTATGAAATCCACAAGGGCTTGGGACTTGATAGCTGTGCGAGGCACATATTTCACATTGAAAGGCCCCAGCTCCAATGCCCACTTAACAATTCTTCCTGTGGCTTCTCTGTTCTGGATAATATCCCCAAGCGGAGCAGAACTGACCACAGTTATCTGATGTCCTAAGAAGTAGTGTTTTAACTTGCGGTTGGCCATAAAAACTCCATATACCAGCTTTTGCCAATGTGGATACCTTTGCTTAGACTCTGTCAGGACCTCACTGATATAATAAACCGGTCTTTGCACTGGGTATTCCTTTCCGACATCCTTGCGTTCGACCACTATGGTAGCACTCACTGCCCGGTTATTAGCCGCCACATAAAGGAGTAACGACTCTTTTTCCGCCGGAGCAGCCAGCACTGGCGGCTCAGTGAGCTGTTTCTTAAGCTTTCCGCTAGGGCTTCACCCGCCGCTTTACTCCAGACAAATTTTTCTGTCTTTTTCATCATTTGATATAAAGGAACAACCTTCTCTCCAAGACGGCTTATGAACCGGCTCAACGCCGCAATCCGCCCTGCCAAGCGCTGGACATCATTAATGCAAGCCGGCTCCCCCAGAGAGGTAATAGCCTTGATTTTATCCGAGTTAGCCTCGATACCACGTTCAGAGACCAGGAAACCCAAAAGCTTGCCCGCTGGAACACCAAAGACACACTTGGTCGGGTTAAGCATCATCTTATAGACCCGGAGATTATCAAAAGTTTCCTTCAAGTCCTCCAAGAGAGTCTCCTTCTTTCTGGATTTGACCACGTTGTCATCTACATAAGCATGAACATTACGGCCAATCTGACTATGAAGGCAGTTCTGCACGCATCGTTGATAAGTCGCCTGGGCACTTTTGAGCCCGAAAGGCATAGAGACATAGCTGATTGCCCCAAAGGGTGTAATAAAAGCCGTCTTCTCCTGGTCTTTAACCGCCATCTTGATTTGATGATAACCTGAGTACGCATCTAGGAAACACAAACTTTCACACCCCGTCATAGCATCAATGATCTGATCAATACGATGGAGAGCAAATGGATCAGCCGGACAAGCTTTGTTAAGGTCCGTGTAGTCCACGCACATACGCCATGTACCATTCTTTTTTAGTACCAGCACTGCGTTAGCCAACTACTCCGGGTCAAAAACTTCAACGATGAAACCCGCTGCCAAGAGCCGGGCAACTTCTTTTCCAATAGCCTTATGCCTCTCCTCATTGAACCGCCGCAAAAATTGTTTAATTGGCTTAAACTTTGGATCCACATTAAGGTTGTGCTTAGCGAACTCTCTTGGTACACCCGGCATGTCAGAAGGTTTCCATGCGAAGATCTCTTGATTCTCACGGATGAATTAGATGAGCGTGCCTTCCTATTTGGGATCCATGTGAGCTCCAATGACGAACTGCTTAGATGAATCACCCGGAGTGAAATGTACGGTCTTGGTATCATCCGCTGAAAACTTGAGGGGCGGCTCTGCCTCTGTGGTGGGCTTTTTCAGCGGGGTCATATCCTCCGGGTCAACATTCTCCTTATAGAACTTAAGCTCCTCCTGGGCGCAACTGGACTCTGCGTAAGCCGCGTCTCCTTCTTCACACTCAATAGCTGTATTTCTGTTGCCATGAACGGTAATGGTACCATTTAAGCCGGGCATCTTGAGCTGCAAGTAAACATAGCAGGGCCTGGCCATGAACTTAGCATAAGCCAGCCGTCCAAACAATGCATGATAAGGACTCTTGATCTTGACCACCTCGAACCATAAGGATTCCACCCTGTAATTGTACTCATCGCCAAAGGCCACTTCCAGCGAAATCCTGCCCACCGGACATGCCGACTTACCCGGGACCACACCATGAAAGATGGTAGATGAAGGTTTTAAATCCTTGTCAAGCAATTTCATCCGCCGGAAAGTGTCATAATAAAGGATGTTTATACTGCTTCCGCCATCCATAAGCACCTTGTTCAACATATATCCGCCCACTTAGGGGGCTACAACCAAAGCCAGCCGCCCCGGGTCATCAACCCGCGGCGGGTGATCCTCTCGGCTCCAGGTTATGTCATATTCAGGCCACTTTAAATATCGAGGAAGAGCCGGCGCAACCGCATTGACTGCTCGCTTTCGCAACTTCTGGTCCCGCTTACTGAGACCGATTGTAAAGACATGGTACTGCCCAGAGCTAAGCTGCTTCATATTACTCTGAAAACCAGACTGATTACGCTGTTGCTATTGATTGTTGTTGCTAGGATGCGGCTGGTGTCCTCCTGGATTATGCTGATCCGGCTGACTGGACCCTGACTCGCCAGATCCAAACCCAGCTCCTGATCCGCCATGTCCTGAACCGCCTGGCGGACCACCATCTCGATTATTAGGTTGCGTGAAATACTGCCTGTACTTCTGCATGAAATTGCAATTCTCCCATGTGTGGCTTGCGGGCTTATCAGGCAGACTGTGATTTGGACAAGGTCGCTTAAGCAATTCCTCCATGTTCGCAGAGGAGATATCCTTGCCAAAGGGCGGTCTGAACCTCCTATTGCCTTTGGGGTAATTCTATTGGGTGTTTGCATTAGCCACCAGCTCTGACCCGGCCTCTTGATTCTTGCGCTTGCTCTGGCTACCATTGGTTGCCGCGCCCTTGCCTTGGTTGCCCTTTTTACCTTGACCTGCTTTCTCATCATCAGAACCCGGATCTTTCATGCTGTCAGAGTCGGCATATTTCGTGAGAGCCATCATGAGCTCTCCCATGTCCTAACACGTACGTTTGAGCCGGCCAAGTTTCTGCTTCAGAGGAACAAAGTGGCAATTCTTCTCCAAGATCACTACTGCTTGAGCCGCCGTAATCTGCTCTGAGCAGTGGATGATCGTCGAGACCCACTGCACCCAATGATGGGCCGACTCGTTCTCCTGTTGGACACAATGATCAAGATCCACAATGGTCATAGGCTGGTTGCACGTCCCTTGAAAGTTTTTAATGAACCGGGCCCGAAGCTCTGCCCATGAATTGATAATATTAGGTGGTAACCCCTTTAGCCATGTGCGAGCCGGGCCTTCACGCATCATGATGAAATACTTGGCATAAACCGCCTCACTGACATCCAGCATCTCCATGGCTAGTTCGTAGCTCTCCACCCAGGCCTCCGGAGGTAAATCAGCGGTATAATTTTGGACCTTGCGGGGCCCTTTGAAGTCTTTTGGCAGCCGTTCATTCCGTACAGCCGATGACAGACATGGCAGCCATGCCATCCGGGAGTTTACTCCTGCCCCTACCAAAACGGAAGGCGCGGTCTCCTGGTGAGCTGGCCTAGCTGGTGCCTCTTGCGGGCTTCCCGCATGGTTTACAAACGCTGACGTGTCTCTGCCCGGCCAGTGACCCGTCGGAATCTCTCTATGCCGGTTGCTGCTGGAACCCGCTGGCGACTCGTAGCGTCGGTTGAAGCGGCGGCTAGGGAGAGGGGTTGAATGAACACGGCTCTGGCTGTGGGTGTATTTTTCCTGCTCGGCTACGGCCGTCTGCAGGTACCCGATGGCGTTCCGCACCTCCTCCGCAAAGGGTGCTTCATCCGGGCTAAGAATAGTCTCAAGCCGGGTGACAGCCGCCACCATATTCTCGGCCGGGTTGGAATAATGACCCGCTGGCGTCGGAAAACCACCAGGTGAAGCTTGGTTAAGCCGGGCCGTATGAGTCGCTGGCCGCTCCGTCCGGCGGCTCTCGGGTGCGTCCGTTACTCGCCTCGCGCCAGGAGTATTGAAGAGGTTCCTTGCTTCATAGCGCTCTAGTAGACGGGATTGATGCCTCCTCCGATGTACCGCCGCTGCTGATATCTGCTCTAGCCCAAGACGGAAAGCATCTGCCTTGATGCGCTCCGCCTCTTCCTCCATTTGGATTTTTAGCTCAACCATCCTCTACTGTTCCTCTGCCATCCGGCCCTTGATCCTTGCAATCTCTAAATTTTGAGCTGCTTGGTTATCGGGTGTGATCTCAGCAGCCATTAAATCCGCAAGCTCGTCCATCAGCTCCACAAGGACTTGAGCCGGCGGCGGCGGGTTATCACCTGAGGTGGCGGCTCCCGCGGTCGTACCACTCGTGCCTGTGGCTGGCCCCGCCATGAACACGGCAGCATGAACCAGAATCTCAAGCTCATCCGACTCAGAGTGATCCGACTCAAATCAGGAGTTGCCATAGCCCCCAAGGGCACCGTTGCAGAGCTGGTACACCGATTCCGTTTCTCCACTTGAAGATTCGCCCTCTGAATAGACAAAAGTTTCCTGTGACCCGGAAGCTTCCAGATTCGCCGCTTGAGTGAAGCCTACGAAGACATGCTTCTGATTCGGATTAGCACGGGCAGGATGCATGTTACGCGCAGGTTGCAGACGCCGAGCCGGCTCGATGACGTTGGTGCTGACACCCGGCCCGGGTGTAGATCCATCAACCCTTCCGATCAAGACGAGGATCCCACCGAATGGAACCCGAAATCCAAACTCCACCGACTCAGCATCAAGCCCCCAGCCGGCATCGTCGATGTAGAGCCGGCCACGACGACTCTTGCCGATCCTTCCGACCACGTATCCTTCGAGCCCTGGGAGAGAGCCCTTCGAGAACTCAACACCACCAAGCGTCAGCCCCACGGTGGGAGCCAACTGTCGTGGATTTATCACGACAGATGTCCGGGTGAACGGACTTGGATTCGAGGCCATCGCTAACGTGGTAGACTCAAAGGGGTTGTTAGGGACGAGGGACATGGTTTTACCCAGGTTCTGCCCCTCAAGGTGACGTAATAGCCTACGTCCTGCTTGTGTTTGTATTACTCGTTGTTTCAATTACAAGGGAGCTAAATCTTGACCTAGTTCTCGATCACCTCGAACCATAAGTCTTGCCCTTATATAGGGGGTCAAGACCACAGGTCATACAAGTTCTTGACCGACTCTCTTTACATGTCCGAGTCTACCTCTATCTTCTCTGATCTATCCTGTTCGAGCCGTCCCCGGGCGGCTTACACGCCCGGGTCTTCTCATCCGGGCCACCTCGCGGCCCATCCCTAGAGACGCTATTCTTGTTGGGCCCTCCAGTATGACGGCTCACTCTTGGGCCAACCATCAGCCGCCTAGTTTAATCCGGAGCCTACCAGGGCAGGTCTCACCGTGGGGTTATATCCCCAACAGGAACCATAAGCCGGGGCTTGATACCTCTTAGGATTTCTTGGTTTGCACGCTCCGCCTGACCGTTGGACTGTGGATGAGCAACCGCAGAAACATCAAGCCGAATGTGCTCAATGTTGCAGAACGTTCTCATAGCCCCCTTGGACAGGTTGGTACCATTGTCCGTGATGATACTGTGAGGGTAACCAAAACGGTAGATCAGATTTTTAATAAACTGAACCGTCGTAGCCGCATCACACTTGCTGACCGGCTCAGCTTTTACCCATTTGGTAAACTTGTCAACCGCCACCAAGTGGTGGGCCTTTTTGTCTTTGGATCCCTTGAAAGGCCTGACCATATCAAGCCCCCAGACTGCGAATGGCCAAGTGATTGGAATCATGCACAATTCTTGAGCCGGAATGACCACGCCGACCAAACTTTTGACAGCCGTCACACTTGCGGACCAGATCATCTGCATCCTTGTGAGCCGTCAGCCAGAAGAAACCATGCCTAAAAGCTTTGAATACCAGAGATTTTGAGCCGGCGTGATGTCCACCATCACAGGCATGAATTTCATTCAAGATTTCCTTGCCCTCCTCAGGTGATACACAACGTTGAAACACGCCGGTGACGCTGCACTTATGTAACTCACCATTGACTATCGTCATAGATTTAGACCGTCTGGTGATCTGTCTGGCCAGATTTTCATCATCAGGTAACTCGCCACGAGTCAAGTACACCAAGTAAGGCACAGTCCAATCCGGAATAGCATGTAGAGCCGCCACCAGCTGTCCCTCCGGGTTAGGAATAGCTAAGTCTTCCTCTGAAGGTAACTTAACTGACGAGTGATGTAAGACATCCAAAAAGACATTAGGCGACACCGGCTTTGGTTGAGAACCTAACCTTGACAGGGCGTCAACCGCCTCGTTCTTGCGACGATCAATGTGATCCATCGGATAGCTCGTAAAGTAACCAGCAATGACATCCACCGCTTGACGATAAGTTGCCATCCGCGGATCCTTGGAATCCCAAGTGCCTAAAACTTGCTGAGCCACAAGACCTGAGTTGCCAAAGCACCTAACCCGGCTTAAGTTCATCTCCTTAGACACCCTGAGGCCATGAAGCAGGGCTTCATACTCAGCTACATTGTTAGTAAGAGGGAACATCAGCCGTTGCACATAACAGAACTTGTCACCCTTGGGGGAGGTTGAGACAACTCCAGCCCCTGATCCTTCCAGCTGCCTGGACCCATCATCAAAGTGTATTGTCTAGTATGTGTTGTCCGGCTTTTCTTTGGGCACCTGACACTCTGTCCAGTCGTTGATGAAATCCACTAGGGCTTGGGACTTGACAGCCGTACGAGGTACGTATTTTAGATTGAGAGGTCCAAGCTCCAATGCCCACTTAGCAATCCAGCCAGTGGCATCTCTGTTTTGAATTATGTCTCCCAACGGGGCAGAGCTAACCACGGTTATCTGGTGCCCCAAGAAATAGTGCTTCAGCTTGCGGTTGGCCATGAACACCCCATATACTAGCTTCTGCCAATGTGGATATCTTTGCTTGGACTCTGTCAAGACCTCGCTGATATAATAAACCGGCCTCTGAACCAGATATTCCTTCCCGGCCTCCTTGTGCTCGACCATGATTGCAGCACTGACAGCCCTGTTGTTAGCCGCCACGTACAAGAGCAAGGGTTCTTTCTCAACCGGAGCGGATAAGACCGACGGCTCAGTGAGCTGCTTCTTGAGCGCCTCAAATGCTTCACCTGCTAGGCGTTGAACATCATTCATGCATGCCGGCTCAGCCAAGGAGGTGATAGGATTGATCTTATCCGGGTTAGCTTCAATGCCATGCTTAGAGACCAAAAATCCCAAGAGTTTGCGTGCCGAAACACCAAAGACACACTTCGCTGGGTTAAGCATCGTCTTATAGACCCGCAGATTGTCAAAGGTCTCCTTCAAGTCATCAATCAGAGTCTCCTTCTTCCTTGACTTGATCACAATGTCATCCACATAGGCGTGAATGTTGCGCCCAATTTGGCTGTGAAGACAATTCTGCACACAGTGCTGGTAAGTCGCTTGTGCACTCTAGAGCCCAAAAGGCATAGACACGTAGTAGAAGGCATCGAAAGGCGTGATGAAAGCCATCTTCTCTAGGTCCTTGACTGCCATCTCGATCTGATGATATCCAGAATACGCATCCAGGAAGCATAAACTCTCACAACCCGTCGTAGCATCGATGATCTAATCAATACGAGGGAGAGCAAAGGGATCAGCCGGACAGGCTTTATTAAGACCCGTGTAATCCACGCACATACGGCATGTGCCGTTCTTCTTGAGCACGAGCACCGGGTTAGCAAGCCACTCCTGGTGAAAGACCTCGACGATGAAACCCGCTGCCAAGAGCCGGGCGACCTCTTCCCCGATGGCCTCGCGCCTCTCCTCGTTGAAACGTCGTAGAAATTGCTTGACAGGTTTAAACTTAGGATCCACATTAAGGTGGTGCTCAGTGAACTCTCTCGGTACACCCGGCATGTCAGAAGGTTTCCATGCGAAGATGTCCCGATTCTCACGGATGAATTTGATGAGCACGCTTTCCAATTTGGGATCCATATTGGCCCCAATAGTGAACTGCTGAGATGAGTCGCCCGGAGTGAAATCCACCAACTTGGTATCATCCATCGAAAATTTAGGGGCGGCTCAACCTCTATGGTTGGCTTCTTCAGCGGAGTCATGTCCTCCGAGTCAACATTTTCCTTATAGAACTTGAGCTCAGCCTCAGCACAACTTGATTCCGTGTAAGCCGCGTCTCCCTCCTCGCACTCAATAGACGTATTCCGATCACCATGAACAGTAATCGTTCCTTTTAATCCGGTCATCTTGAGCTACAGATAGACATAGCAGGGCCTAGCCATGAACCTAGAGTAAGTCGGCCGCCCAAACAAAGCATGATAGGGGCTCTTGATTTTGACTACTTCAAACCACAAGGACTCTACCCTATAGTTGTACTCATCACCAAAGGCAACTTCCAAGGAGATCCTACCCACGGGGTAGGCTGACTTGCCAGGCACCACACCATGAAAGACTGTCGAGGAGGGCCTAAGGTCTTTGTCAAGCAGCTTCATCCGCTGAAAGGTGTCATAGTACAGGATATTGATGCTACCGCCACCATCCATAAGTACCTTATTCAACATATACACTCCTACTTGGGGGGCAACTACAAGGGCCAGCCGCCCCGGGTCATCAACACGCGGCGGGTGAAGCTCCTGGCTCCAAGTGATGTCATACTCAGACCACTTCAAATATTGTGGTAGAGTCGGCGCGATTGCATTAACCGCCCACTAGCACAACTTCTGATCGCGCTTGTTAAGGCTAGTTGTAAACACATGGTACTGGCTCGAACTGAGCTACTTTGGATTACTCTGATACCCAGACTGATTATTCTGTTGCTGATTATGGCCACCAGAGTGCTGATGATGTCCTCCTTGGTTGCCCTAGCCATGATGAACGGAACCTGAGCTACCAAACCCAAACCCGACTCCTGATCCGCCTTGTCCTGAACCGCCGGACGGGCCACCACCATCGTTGTTATGCTGTCGCATGCTGTAGTCCTTAAACTTCTGCATGATGTGGCAATTGCCCCACGTGTGAACCGTCGGTCTGTCGGGCCGGCTGTGCTCCGAACAAGGTTTGTTGAGCATTTCTTCCAAGTTGAAAGGAGTCTTCCCTTGTTAAAGGGTGGTCTAAACTTCCCATTGCCCTTAGGACGATTGTGGTCGGTGTTGGTGTTGGCCACCAATTCTGACCCGCCATCCGGGTTCTTCCTCTTGCTTTGGTTACCATTGCCTGCCGCACCCTTGCCATGGTTATTCTTTTTACCCTGACCAGTCTTCTCCTCATCAGAGCCCGAATCCTTTGTGTTATCAGAATCAGCATATTTGTGAGAGCCACCATGAGTTCCCCCATGTCTTGACACGTGCGTTTGAGTCGGCCGAGCTTCTGCTTCAGAGGGACAAAGTGACAGTTCTTTTTCAGGATCAACACCGCTTGAGCCGCCGTGATTTGTTCAGACGAGTGGATGATGGTCAATACCCGCCGCACCCAATGATGAGCCGACTCATTCTCCTGTTGAACACAGTGATCCAGATCCACAATCGTCATAGGCTGCTTGCAAGTACCTTGATTTTTTTTAATGAACCTTGCTTTCAGCTCAACCCACGAGTTGATAGTATTGGGTGGCAAAACATTCAAACATGTGTGAGCCGGACCTTCCAACATCATGATAAAGTATTTGGCGCAAACTGCGTCATTGACATCCAACATCTCCATAGCCAGCTCATAGCTTTCGATCCAGGCCTCCGGAGGTAAGTCAGCGGTGTAATTCGTGACTTTGCGAGGGCCTTTGAAATCCTTCGGCAGCCGCTCGTTTCGTAGAGCCGGCATCAAACAACGGCACTCCCACTGCCCTGGTGGTCACTCCCACTCCAACTGAGATGGAAGGCGCATGCTCTTGATGAACTGCCCCTGCCAGAGCCGTTGCCTCTCGTTGTACTCTCGCCCGGTCTACGAGTGCCTGCGCATCCAAAGCCGTCTGATCATCTCGCGGCAGCCCCCGGTGCCAATCACTGCTAGAACCCACTAGCGACTCATAGCGCCGGCTGTAGGTGTGGCTGGGGAGGGGGGTTGAATGCACGCGGCTCCAGCTGTAAGTATATTTCTCTTGCTGGACCATCGCCGTTTCAAGGTATCCAAGGGCGTTCCGCACCTCCTCTGAAAAGGGCGCGTCGTCACAACAGGGATTGTTTCAAGGTGGCTGCCGCCGCCACCATGTTCTCCACCGAGTTTGAGTAGTGACCCGCCGGCATTGGGAAAGCTGCTGGCGAGGCCTGGTTTCGTCAGGGCGGGTTAAGCTATTGTCGAGCCGCCGGCCGACTTCCAGGCGCGTCCGCTATCCGTCCCATTCCTAGCATGTTAAAAAGATTCCTAGCCTCATACTATTTTGGTAAACGGGACTGATGTCTCATCCGCTGCACCGCAGCCGCTGACTGCTGCTCTAGCTCAAGGCGGAAAGCATATGTCCTAAGGCGTTCTGCCTTCACATCCATCTCAGCTTTTAACTCGCCAATCCACTGTTGGACTTCCGCCATCCGGTCCCTAAGTCTTGTGATCTCCATGTTCTGGGCCGCTTGATTATCTGGTGTAACTTCAATTGCCATCAAGGTTGTAAGCTCATTCATCAGATCTAGCAGAACCTGAGCTGGCGGTGGCGGTTCAGCCCCCATGTTTGCGGCTCCGACGGCTGTGCTACTTGTGCCCGGCGCTGACCCCACCATAAACATGGCCGCATGAATCGGCAGCCCGTGATCCTTCGGCTCAGAACGCTCTGACTCGGGGTAAGGCTCATCATAGCCCCCGAACCCGCCGTTATGAAGCTGGTAGAATGACTTCGGCTCTTCGCTCAAAAATCCGTCCTCTTAATAGACAAGAGTCTCCTGCGACATAGAAGCCTCAAGATCCATCCTTTGAGTGAAGCCCACGAATACATGCTTCCGGCCCGGGTCAGCACAGGCGGGTTGAATGTGCTGGATAGGCTGCGTGCGTGGAGCTGGCTCGACGATGTCGGTGTAGACGTCTGGCCCTGGTGTAAGTCCGCCGATCTTGCCGATGAAGACCTGAATTCCGCCGAAGGGAACCCAGAATCCGTACTCGACGGAGTCGGCCTCGGAGCCCCAGCCGGTGTCGTCGATGTAGAGCCGGCCTCGGCGGCTCTTGCTCATCCTTCCGACCACGTATCCCTCGAACCCTGGGAGAGAGCCCTCTGAGAACTCAACACCACCGACTGCTAGCCCCATGGTGGGCGCGAACTATCATGGTTTTGTCACGGCAGATGTCCGAGGACTTAGATTCGAGGCCATCGCTAAGGTGATGGACTCAAAGGGGTTGCTCGGGACGAAGGACACATGTTTACCCAGGTTCGGCCCCTCAAGTAGAGATAAAAGCCTACGTCCTGCTTGTGCTTGTATTGCTTGGAATCTCGATTACAAGGGAGTAGAATCGCTTGACCTAGCTCTCGATTAGTTAGTCTCTGTCTAAGTCGCCCCGGGTCTCTCCTTTATATAGGAGGTCAAGACCACGGGTCATACAAGTCGTAACCGACTCTCACAATGTGTCTGAGTCTATCTCTACATTGTCTTGCCTTCCTGAGCAAGCTATCTCCGGGCGGCTTATCCGCCCGGGTCTTCATACCTTCTCTGTCTGGGCCTCATCTTAGCCCATCTTGGCAAGCCGCCAATCATCTTGGGCTTGAGTCTTCGAAGCTTATCCTTGGGCTGGTCTATGAGCCGCCATGTGTGACCCAGAGCCTCCTGGGCGGGTATCACCACGGGGTTATATCCCCAACAGTATGTAAACAAGAACAAAAGAGTTTGTAAAAGTTTTTCTTTCTCACTTTCAGTTTCTCAACTAAATTGCTTGAGGACAAGCAAGGGTTTAAGCTTGGGGGAGTTGATACGTCTCCAACGTATGTACTTTTCCTAACACTTTTGCTCTTGTTTTGGACTCTAATTTGCATGATTTGAATGGAACCAACCCGAACTAACGTTGTTTTCAACAGAACTACCATGGTGTTGTTTTTGTGTAGAAATAAAAGTTCTCGGAATGAGACACAGTTTTTTTGGAGATTTGTTTTGGAATATATGAGGAATATTGGATCCCTAAGCCACCAGAGAGGGGGTCCAAGGTGCGCACCCTTCACCAGGCCGTGTCAGACCCCCTAGCGTGGCCTGGTGGAGCGTGCTCACCTCGTAGGCCCTCTGACCCTAATTCCAGCGCTATAAAATCATAAATTTCTAGAAAATAATCAGAGAGAAAGTTTCATCGTGTTTCACTATACAAAGCCGCCACCACCACCTGTTCTTCATTGGGAGGCCCGATCTGGAGCCCGTTTGGGGCTCCGGAGAGGGGAATCTCCGGTCTTCATGATCACCAACCCTTCTCCATCACCAATTCCATGATGCTCCCCACTGAGAGTGAGTAATTCCTTCTTAGGCTTGCTGGTCGGTGAGGAGTTGGATGAGATTCATCTTGTAATCAAGTTAGTTTTGTTAGGGCTTGATCCCTAGTATCGACTATTTTCTAAGATTGATGTTGCTATGACTTTGCCATGCTTAATGATTGTCACTAGGGCCCGAGTGCAATGATTTCAGATCTGAACCATTTATTTTATCATCATTATATCTATGTTCTTGATCCGATCTTGCTTAGTCATACACACCTATTACGTGTTATGATCCTTCAACACTAGGGTGACATAAATCGGGATACTTCACGGTGATGACCATAGTTTGAGGAGTTCATGTATTCACTATGTGTTAATGCTTTGTCCCAGTTCTCTATTAAAAGGAGGCCTTAATATCCCTTAGTTTCCATATGGACCCCGCTGCCATGGGAGGGTAGGACAAAAGATGTCATGCAAGTTCTTTTCAATAAGCATGTATGACTATATACGAAATACATGCCTACATTACATTGACAAACTGGAGCTAGTTCTGTGTCGCCCTAGGTTATGACTATTATATGATGAATATCATCCAACGAATACACCGATCCAGTATCTACGAGTTTCCCACTTATTGATCTTGGTAAGTTACTACTTCTGTTGTTACTATTGCACTTGCTACAAAACTATTACTGCTATTGTTACCGCTACAGTTGTTGTTACTACTGCTATCAAACTATCATATTACTGTGCTACTGCTCACTTTGCTGCAAATATTTATCTCCAGGTGTGTTTGAATTGACAACTCAACTGCTAATACTCTCAAATATTCTTTGGCTCCCCTTTTGTCGAATCTATATATTTGGGTTGAATACTCTGCCCTCGAAAACTGTTGCGATCCCCTATACTTGTGGGTTATCAGACACGTGTCTTATGTTTTCCAGCCTTAAGCTCCATGAGGGTTTGCCTCTTGAACCTCTCATGGACGTCTTCATCCTGGTTGTCGACATCGTCAGAAAGCACCTATACATATAGTAAAAAGTGTGACGTCAGTATATTTTATAATGTGAATTCAGCAATACAGAGTTTATGCAACATAATATATCATGTGGCAACGTGAACCCTAAATCCTCAAGTGATATTGATGAAAGAAATGCATAAATTGAGATCTGGCTATGAATGGATTGTAAGATCTGGCTAGACGAATGGATTGCAAATACTAGTACATGGAAAAAATGGCAGCCATCTATATGTAGCACATTCAAATGGATTGTAATCTCCAAAGCAAGACTTTGACCCTCGATCGCCATCAGAACATTGAGTTCGATTTGTCACATCTAGACCGGACCCTGTGTGCAACTCATATAAAGGTAGTCAACCAAATGAACCACCAATCTATTATGATGCTCGAATAAAATAGGACCAAAATACGGAGGTTTCTGAACTTTTTTATGTTCTATGCCTAAGTTTCCAAACCCGTCTTGAAGGTTACTTTACCAGAGAAGTAGGTCCGGCTATGAATTATTAGTGCGGTCACTTACTCTAGTCGATCGGATTATTAGCAAAATAATTTGTGTAGACAATCTATAACCAGAGAAAAGCTATCTACGATGTATTTACCAAAAATGGGTATAGATGACCAACCGGATCTCCGTCAGAGTCGTTATTGTTGCCAGAGTGGTCATCAAGGTTGTTGTGGACCATCGGCTTCGGTTCGGGAAGCATGACAGCGGTGACGACGTCAAGGCCACGCTGATGTTTGCATGACACATCATCTGAGGCGACGACAATCTCTATGCCCCGCTTCATGCTATGCTCGGGTGCTTCACGGGCCCCGTCATGGTCACTCCCTCCCATGGTGCACTTAGGGGAGGGTGCTGCTAATGATTAAGAGCGGTAGTGAGGATGAAGGGCGGGTGGGAGGGGGAGAGGATTGTGTGTGTAGTGAGAATGGGCAGTGGGTCGCCTGTTAAAACCAGTGACTAGGGCGCAGTTGGGAGGGACGCAGGCGGCGGTTTGAAGGAGCGGCTCACCTCCCGGTGAGTTTGCGCAACGGACTGCTGGCATGCGTACGTATCATCAATTCACACGCCTAATGGCACGTCTCCCCGTGAGACTATGCAACGAACACGCCTCCCATATATTCACACACCTGCTCGCACGCCTTCCGGTCAGCCTACACGGCAGCCTCCTACATTGCGTCCCGTCAAATCTTATATCCTCGCACGGGTCACAAGGTGTGTATTCTTCTTCTTTTATGAGGATTAATTGTACCGCCTTATTATTGCTTAACCGAAGCTATGGGACGTACATTGTTGTCGTACCGCCAACGGGTTGGATTATTAAACCGTTTGCGATGTTAACACGACAATTTTATATTGCATATATTAATAAGCCCCCATTTGCAAGATGCTTAGATGAAAACTTGTGTCGAACTGGACAATTTATTTACCATGACATATTTGTTTCATATCATGAAATCATGTCAATATTTCATGAATTCTATCTTAGCTCATGATTTGCTGGAATTTGAGAACCAAGACTCTCAATCTTTGCGGCCGAGCCATGATCTCGAGATGTTTGAAATTTATTGCATTTCCTTGCATGGGGACTAAACATGCACCCAATACACACAAAAATGGTTTTCAAATCCATTTGGTCGCATAACCGCGTGTGCTTATAGTTCAAATTTGAAACTTACAAATGAAATCCCTAAGGAATCAGTTTAATGTATAAAAATATATTACAATTCTCTAAATAAATCAAATTTTACCACGACACTCCTATTGTCACATGTTCACTATGCAAAAAGTTTGGCATGCATGCCTCGAAGTGGCGATGGTGTGGTGGGACACGTGTCGGTGTCAAAACCGGGGGATCTCGGGTAGGGGGTCCCGAACTGTGAGACTAGAACCGATGGTAACAGGAGACGAAAGGGACACTGTTTTACCTAGGTTCGGGCTATCCAAGGGAGGTAATACCCTACGTCCTACTTGGTTGTATTGATGATATGGAGGGTTACAGAGTTGATCTACGTCGAGATCGAATAGCTAACCATAGATGAGTTGTTCTATATCTACAATATAAAACCCTCCCGGTTAGATAGACGCCAAAGGTATCGAGGGTTTACACATGGTCGGTTACACGCCGAAGAGATAAACATGCCTATTCACTACATCAAACATGGAGCACAAGCCGTGCTTCGCGAAGCTTCCATCTTGGAGATAGGGTCTTCAATTAATCCTATGTTTGGTAAGTGGGCCATACTGTCTGGCCCATAGAAATAGGTCGGCCTCCCGAGGACCCCTTAATATAGGACTCCCTCAGTAGCCCCCGAACTTGCCTACAACACCAAGGGTCCTAGCTTCAATTGCTTTGCACGATCAGAATCTTCGGCTTGCAAGGTGAGTTCTTCCCGCCGAACTCAGGTCGGCCTCCGATGACAAGTAGCTTTCTGAATAGTGGCGTGTCCAAACACTATGAATTGATCGGCCTTGAAGGCCAAATGTCAAGGGGTAAAATAATGTCCCCTAACGACCTTTCTGACGAAAGGTCAGGCCCACCACGACTGCTAGGCCAGTTACAAAAACTCGATTTGTGGTTCGAGGCCATTTTAATCAACACGATCTATCAATGTGTTGATCGTCCCCTGTTTTACACGGGATATGTTTAATCATGCATGTGCAACGGCTCGCACGTCTCGGGAAGCAGAGGGATTCACGCCGCAGCGAGGGGAGACCAAACGATAAGCCTCATAAAAGGTGAAAAAGCCCCAAAGCCTATTCACGCTCCCCATTCGCCTTCTCTGCTTTCCATTCCTCTGAACCTCTGAAGCACAGATCTAGGTTTTCTGCCCCCCACCTCCAAGCTGACCAATGGCGGGCTCCAGCTCCAACAGCCAGTGGGAGGCTTCCACGGTCATCGACCAGCACATGCTGGACCTCAAGAAGGCCGGCTACCTCTCTGCTGACATCCCTCACTATGCGCCGGAGGAGGGCCAAGTGATCCCCACTCCCAGGCCAAGAAAAAGGGGGGTCTTCGTACCCCACTTCATCAGGGGGTTGAGCTTCCCGCTCCACCCCTTCGTTAGGGGGCTGATGTTTTTCTACGACCTCGACTTCCACGACCTCCCGTCGAACTCTTTCATGCATATATCGGCGTTCATCCTCGTCTGCGAGGCTTTCCTGTGGGTTGAGCCACACTTCGGGCTTTGGCTCAAAGCGTTCAACGTCAAGCTGAAGTGCGTCGGACGCAAGCACGTAGAGTGCCGCAGGGCTATCATCGGCAAGCTCACCCGCATTGTTTGGCCATTGGGTACCTTCATCGACACCATCAGGGTGTGGCAGGAGTGGTTCTACATCATTGAGCCACGAGAAGAAGGTCAGATTCCCCCTGCCAAATTTAGATCCCCCCACCAGATTAGCTTCATGGCTCACCAAGAAGGGCCTTAGCTGGGGACCAAGCAAGGAGGTGAGCGACCTGCAGAAGCGCGTCGGCTCCATGGTCGAGAAGGACATCATGTTGACTAATGTGGTCCAGGTCATGCTCCGAAGACGCATCCTCCCCTACCAATGTCGGGATACTCCCTTATGGGCTCGTCAGGTTGACGACGCGCCCACTATTTTGAACCTCTTCCACACTAAGCGAGAGAAGTTGTGGAAGGCGCTCTTCAAGACGCAAAAGAGCTGGCCATCCGAGGAGGAAGACAGGGGTCTACACGCTTCCAAGCCCGCCTACGAGGTACGGTATAATTTTGCTTGGTTGGATTTATTTTCCATAGAAGGGATTTATAACATTCTCTCGGATCATCCTTTGCAGACATGGCTAAAGAATACCGTGAACATCAACAGTCTGGCACCTTAGCCCGAAGACGCTAGGTCTGGGTTGTTAGCAGAGATGCTTGTGGTGAAGCCGTACAAGGCCCCCGCGAACAAGGAGAAGAAGAAGAAACCAGGCCGGGGTGGCCCTCGCATTAGGGACCAGTCAGAGACTATGTCCGGGGAAACTCATGCCTCCTCGAATCAAGAGGAGCAGGAGGAGGAGCAGGAGGAAGAGGAGGAGGACGAAGCCGAGGGGGAAGGCAATTCCCTCTCGCAGGAAAGAGGGCAGCATCATCGGACACCCCAGAGGAGGTACCCCCTCCTGCCAAGAAGAAAGCCCGTCGGGCGTAGGTGGTTATGTCCAACGAAAGCTCGGACTCAGACACTAAGTTCGATGACTTTGAGACAGTTCCACGAAGGAACCTCAGGGTCAAGCCCCCAGCCCGAAGGTTAGGATCCGAAGACCCCTTGTTCGTCTTTTAACAGGTTTAAAGTTTATTAACACACAGGTACTTATTGACTTTGCAGCCCCCCGCGCGTCCTTCCCACCGATCAGATATCGGACGGGGAGACCCCACCCGCTGAGCTAGCGGAGAGCGGGAATGCGTCGCATCTCGCTACTTCGGGCGCTATAAAGGACACCATGGAGGTGTCGTCCCAGCATGCTCCTATGGAGCCGGGCACCGGCGGCAAGGTAGAGGACATCATGGCCGAGGCTAACACCTCGGTCATGGAAGACCAGGGGGAGGTACCCCACCTGAATGCGGAGGAGGCCGGGCAAGAGGTCGCTCAGTCCCCTCCGAGGGCATCTCCGGAGCGCACCATGCCTCCGGAGGTACTGGTTCAAACCCCGGTTGGTGATCGGATTATCCGATCACCACTGGCGCCACCGACCAATGGGTGGACGGTCATGGAGGAGGCTTTATCGAGCGCCTCCATCTCCGAGGAGCATCGCACCGTTATGGGTGCAGTATTGCAGAGCATTCAGTTCGCCTTCACGGGTCTCCTGCGGGTTTCCAAGTAAGCCACGCGACACTCTTATTTGCAAAGTGTCTATTTATTTTTATTATTATATACATGGCAGCCCCCGGGCCCTAGCTGAGTTTGAAAAAACTTACCTAGGGGTCAATCATGGATCCATTTCCAAATTAGATACAAATTATGTGTTCGAAATGTTAGAATAGCCCCTAATAGGGTCGGACATATGAACGGATTGACTATAGCTCGGAAGTATTGAACCCATGTAACATGTCAATTGTATGTGTAATACATGCTTCATCATCGGTGGCGGCTGTAAATGGCGCCGAGCTAGATGAACTGAATCGGAAGCTCAAACGCTCCGAGGATGAAGTTGATGCCCTCAACAGAAGATTTGACGAGGCCGAAGGTAGGTCTAAACAGAATCCGAACACCTTTGCTAGAACACTGTCAATGCAGGTTTTTATAGTGTTAATGATTAGACGGCCTCGACGAAAGAGGGGGACAGGCTCAAGCCCAAGCTCTAACAGGCACAAGACGAACCGGACGTTGAGAGGGTGGCGGCCAAAGAAGCGGCTACCTCCCTCTCCACCCTGCAAGCCACCAGCGACAAGCATGAGGCTCGTGTGGCGGAGGTCCAGTAGGAGCTCAAGGAAGCCAGCCAGAAGTGTGAGGTCCTTGAGCAGAAGGGTAAGGAGAGCACGGCCGAACTGTCCACCTTGAAGACCGACCTTCAGAAGTAGCGGGTGGACAGGCGGTTCTTTGAGGAGCAGGTCCGCTAAGCAAAGGATATAACGGATGGTAAGCCATACTTACTACAGTGTGTCTTTGGCGATAGCAAGTTAAAATTGCTTACCCAGGCGTGGCATTCCTCAGGCGCCTCCTCCGATCTCCAAAAGACCGTAGCAGATGCCAATCGGCTTTACGCATTACAGGAAGAAGGAGACGAAGCGCGTCTGTTCTGGGCACAATTTGAAGCCCCCGAGCGCACTCCTCTTCTTGCTGAGTAGCTGAAGCGGCTGATGGAGCTTTGTCGAATGGCGGAGCCGGCCACGATAGACCTCTGCCTCCGGCTGTGGCCCAATGAGCCACTACCGGGCAGCTACTTCGGCCTGGTGTAGAGGCTAATTGATGTGTCGCCCCGTCTTGACGTGCTGAGGCACTCCTCCTACATCGAGGGAGCTCGGATGGCCATTGCAAAGGCCAAGGTGCATTGGCCAAGGCAGGATCTGACGAAGATAGCCACCACCCCTCCATCGCCTAAAAGGGAACATCGGCGCTCGAGCTGTATTTCGCGGGAGTAATGGAAGGTGCTCAGGCGGTAGTGTCGCAATGTTTGGGCGACAATATTTTTGAATAAGTTGTAAAGCATCCGAAGACATTTCGAAGTTTTAATGTTATAAGTTATCATGTGCTTAATGTTTTCGCATTCCTTTATAACTCCTGTGTGGCCGTTTAAAACTGAAAGATGCGAGCTGTCGGCTTCAGCCTACATGGGGTGTCTCTACCAATGCACTATGTCCCTTAGCCGAGTTATCGGAACCCGAAGGCGGTAAAGTGATGCGGACTAGGCAATCAGACTATAGTGCCCTCTTTCTTTCACTTAGGGGTAGGGGCGCGAAAAGGACCGAGGGGGCTGATGACTAGCCCCCAGAGTGTTGTGATGTTCGAACGAACCGCGGCTAAGGCCAGCATTACATGGTTTGTACGAAGAACAACACCTTCGTATAACATGAAATATCCTCTGACAAGGATTTAAGTATAACACTTTCAGCTTGGATTCACAGACTAGCTCTCGCATACTATGACAGTCAGTTCTCGGCTTTCTCCCCTGAGGTGCTTGACTAGACTATTCGGAAACATAATCGCAGGGGTGCTCCCTTTGCCCTTTTAGCAGAACGAGCGGAACATAAAGGGGCAAGCACAGGAGCCGCGCAACCCAACTATTGACCAAAGACATAGTTCGGAACCAATGCATATAAAGTGAATTCCAAGACGCTGAACGCATAATAAGTTGTACATAAGGCTATTTTTTCTAAACTTGAGCTCCCGTTTTATAGGCCGGTGGCGTCACATCATACCGAACATTATTACGAGAAGGGGGAGAAAAAGGGGAATATATGCCAAAAGGGGACAGACGAGACAAACATGTGCAACACTGCTGTTCTTTTCTCACAACCTCTTATAACTCGGATTGCTGAGGCAACTGCTTGCAGGTATTTGAAAGAAAGAAATTACACAGAAGTGGTTGTACTAGGGGTCTTCTATTGGTGGCCTTACGTCCTCGATGTGCCCTGCTTCTAGGTTACTCCTGCTCTTTGGTGCACCTTGATGGGTGTTACTGTTCGGGGAATGGATCTTGCAAACAAGGTCTTGACAAGTCGCCGAATTGTGGATGAGCTTTACACCAGTGGCAGGCCTCTTAATGGTCCCAGCGTTGTGTTCGAAGACGTGTTAATGGTAGTAGTTCGGTCCAGCCGGACTCCCACCCGTGTTTCCCCTCTACTACCCATGTAATTTTAAGTGCGAAATTGTGCCTTCATGGCACGTACTTCGCTGGTCCTAGGGGCTTGTGATGGGGGGTGAGTCCCTATTTAAGGGGAGAGGAAGGCTCTGAGAGTTCGGCCTGAAGCCGAGCTCGCTTCCCAACCTTGCGTGCCTTTACGGCAGATGCCGGAACTTGCCAATCATCTTTGTAACTAAATTCGGCCGCCAGAGCCAGCGCTTGTTCCTCAGTTCGTAGAGAGCGCCCCGTGTTGCCGTTAACAGTGATGACCCATTTGGGGCTAGGCATCTTGAGTTTGAGGTATGCGTAATGCGAGACGGCGTTGAAACGAGCGAAAGATGTCCGACCAAGCAGGGTGTGATAGCCGCTACGGAAGGGCACAATGTCAAAGATCAAGTCTTCGCTGCGAAAGTTATCGGGCGAGCCAAACACAACTTCTAGGGTTACAGGGCCCGTGCATCGGGCCTCGACACCTGGAATCACTCCTTTAAAGGTAGTGTTGCTGGGTTTGATCCGTGATGGATCTATGCCCATCTTTTTCATCGTGTCTGAGTAAATCAGGTTAAGGCTACTTCCTCCGTCCATTAGGACTTTTGTGAGGTGATACCCATCTATAATGAGGTTAGGACGAGGGCCGCTGAACCCCCATGACAGATACTGGTCGGGTGATCGCGCTGATCAAAAATGATCGAATATGCCGACCATGGGTTATACTTCGGGGCCACAAGCTATACATCATAGACCACTCGAAGGGCGCGCTTCCTCTCCTTCTTAGGTATATGGGTGGCATATATCATGTTTACCGTTTTGACTTCCGGAGGAAATTTCTTCTGAGCGCCACTAATCGGACCGCAAGGCTCATCCTCATCCTCACTGCGAGGGCTCTTGCCATGATCCTCAGGTGGGAGTTTGCTGACCAGTTTAAACACCCAACAATTGTGGTGTGTGTGGTTGGCGAGCTTCTCTTGAGTCTCGTGGATTTGGCAAGGCCTTTCCATGATTTTTTCAGTGGAGTGGGTCCGTCGTGATTGCCTTTAGGAGGCTTATTCTGTTGCCCAGGTCGGGAGTTGCGGAAACCAGCATTAATAGTCGTATCATCGGCGTCACTATTATTGTGCCGGCGCTTGTTCTTGTTGCGCTTTGGTTTCCTGTTGCCATCTTGAACTTCGGAGGTTCCGGGATCTTCGGAGTTATGGCTGCGTCTTGCTAGCCAATTGTCTTCGCCCGCACAAAAGCGGATCATCAGGGATGTAAGGGCGGACATGGTCCGACGTTTATCCTAGCCGAGCTGGCAGGCCAGCCATTCATCCCGAATATTATGCCGGAAGGAGTCTATTGCCTCAGCGTCCGGGCAGTCGACAATCTGGTTCTTCTTGGTCAAAAATTGATTCCTGAATTGTCGAGCAGACTCTCCGGAATTCTAAACAACGTTACTAAGGTCGGAGGAATCCGGCGGCTGAACATAGGTTCCCTGGAAGTTAGAGCGGAATGCATCCTCCGGGTCTTCCCAGCATCCGATGGACTTTTTGGGGAGGCTGTTTAGCCAGTGCCGAGCTGGCCCCTTAAATTTAAGGGGGAGATATTTGATGGCATGGAGATCATCTCCTTTATCCATGATGATGTGGAGGAGGAAGTCCTCGATGCATATGATTGGGTCAGTTGTCCCATCATATTGTTTGATGTTCACGGGTTTAAACCCCTCCGGGAACTAATGCCGCATCACCTCATCCGTGAAACACAGCGGGTGAGCGGTGCCTCCAACCCGTGCTATGTCGCGCATGTAATTGTTGTCCGTTCTATCTTGGTTATGTTCCCAGTCTCGGTTATTACTTCGGTCGAGCCATGTTCTGTACCCATCCCGTCTATCGGGTGAGTAGCCTCTGGATCCATAGATGGATCTTGTACGGCCTGCTCTGTGATCTAGGTCATCTCATAGGTCAAACCTGTCATTGGTCTCTAGTGACTCCTTTCCCGGTCTTCGAGTCATCGCCGATCTATAACCGGTGTCGTCAACCGCCCAATCATGGCCGCGAGGAGGGCGGTCTGGCTTGTCATATGTAGTATGTTTCGGAGACGGAGTATGAGTGAGCTCGTCGTCAAATTGCGGCAGCAGCCTTCTTCGTGGATATCTCTTGGGGTGGTCCGACAGACCGGTACCATATCCTTCCTCAGCCGAGAGGCCTCTTGTCCATCGATCATTGAGGTCATCCTGTTTGTCTTTGAGCTTTCGTTCAACTTTCAGGATGCGAGCCGTCACTATGAGCTGTTGTCTGAACAGTTCCTGATCTTCAGGGTTATCAGGGATGTCCAAGTCATCGGTTTCCAGGATGTCCTCCTCCTCGACAGGGGGTAGGTAGTTATCATCCTCAGAATTGTTGAAGTTGTTGGGGTTTCTCTGGTCCTCAGGCCTTTCCTGACCCTCTAACATGTTTTCGGGGATATCAGGGTTGCCACGGTCCTTGGGGGTATCTCCGTGCTCGGTGCCGATAATAGCTTTCCTTCCCTTTTTGCCTTTCGACCGCTTATGTGGTTTCCTGTGCCTTGACGGTGCGTCGCCCAACTTGTCGCCATCATTATTGGGTGTTTTGTCACCATTAGTGGCAGGAGTGTCCACCATGTAGACTTCATATGTAGAAGTGGCGGCCCTTCGCCGGTGTTAACAGGGGTGGGACCGTAGTCCTCTTCATCCATGTATTCTGCCTCCTGGGATACATAGTCAAGCATGTCGGTTAAATTTTCAACTCTGACTATCAAGTGGGTGGTGGGTGGGTCGAAAAATTCGTCCCGGCCCGCACAGTAACCAATCTGAGCATAGATTGGGGTTGAATCATCAGAAATTTCCATCGACAAGATCCGATCTAGGGCTTCGTCGAATGCCGACAGCTTGGTCGGATCATACTACTCGGAACTTTTGGAGTTGACCTCTGATGCGTCCAAACGAGAGGGATGTTCGGCAAGAACGAGCGCCCGGCCTTCCGACACTATGGTCGGATCTGGACCAGGAGCTGGAACACCATCGTGGTTAACCCCGTTGGCGTGGCCAAAGAAAGGACTCGAGATTAAAGCCTGGGAGTCTTCGGGTGTGGCAAGTGAAGTCGCAAGCCCGGCTAGTGACAAGTCACCCCGAGAGTCCACGGAGAACTCTAGGTTCCCGAATATGACCTCTCAATCAGGGGCGAAGCTCTCAACACGGCCTAGATGGCCGGTCGGGTCGGCGTGCAGCACAACGCCACCGAAGGCGAAGATTTGTCCGGGGACAAAAGTGCCCATGTTGCGGACCTCTTCGTTGATGACCAGGCGAGACATCGATTCCTTGGGTGCTCACAGAGGAACTCTCAATGAAAGCACCAATGTCGGTGTCAAAATTGGCAGATCTCGGGTAGGGGGTCCCAAACTGTGAGACTAGAACCGATGGTAACAAGAGATGAAAGGGGCACAGTTTTACCCAGGTTCGGGCCCTCCTAGGGAGGTAATACCCTACGTCCTGCTTGGTTGTATTGATGATATGGGGGGTTATAGAGTTGATCTACCTCGAGATCGAATAGCTAACCGTAGATGAGTTGTTCTATATCTACAACCTAAAACCCTCCGGCTTATGCACACGTGGAGGGTATCTGGGGTTGACACATGGTCGGTTACACACCGAAGAGATAAACATGCCTATTCTCTACATAAAACGTGGAGCACATGCCCTCCTGAGGACCCCTTAATCCAGGACTCCCTCAACAAGTTGGGGTGAGAGGTTTGGCACACTATGCTTCATGAGCCACCGTGTGGGGTTTGGCACACGTGCACGCACACCTTCTGGTCAGCCTATGCAGTAGCCTCCTACATTGCGTCCCATCAAATCATATCTCCTTGCACGGGACACAAGGTGTGTATTGTTCTGCTTTTTTGAGGATTAATTCTACCGCCTTATTATTACTTAACCAAAGCTACGGGATGTGCACTGTTGTTGTAGCGCCAATGGGTTGGATGATTAAACCGTTTGTGATGTTAACACGATAGTTCTGTTGCATCTATTAATAAGCCCCCGTTCGCAAGATGCTTAGATGAAAAATATTCTCAAACTGGACAATTTATTTACCACGACATATTTGTTCCATATCATGAAATCCTGTCAATGTTTCATGAATTCTAGCTTAGCTAATGATTTGCTGGAATTTGAGAACCAAGACTCTCAATGTTTGCGGCCGAGCCACAATGTCTAGATGTTTAAAATTTATTGCATTTCCTTGCATGGAGACTAAACGTGCACCCAATACACACAATTTCTAATCCATTTTTGCGCACAACCGGGTGTGCTTATAGTTCAAATTTGAAACTTACAAATGAAATCCCTAAGGAATCAGTTTAATGTACAAAAATGTATTAATATTCTCTAAAAAATCAAAATTTACCACGGTACTCCTATTATCACATGTTCACTACGCAAAAAGTTTGGCATGCATGCTTCGAAGTGGCGATGGTTTGGTGGGACAGGTTGGGGTAAGAGGTTTGGCACACTATGTGTCATGAGCCACCGTGTGGGGTTGTCCAGTTTGTGAGGCACGTGCCACATCAAAAGTCACGCATTGGGTATTTACATCATATCATGCCCCTTTTCATGCATATGTTTATGTCACATACATGCGGTGGTGGTCCTCGTACACCCCTCATGCGGTTACCGGCGACACACCCATTTGCTGCCCCCCCCCCACGGTCTATCACTTTGAATGGCGCGGCGAGATGGGTTTGATCAAAGGTAGATTCGTTTTGGTCTCTATTTTGGTGTAGACCATGGTGAGATTCCAGACGAAAGTTTGAGCGCATGTGTACACGTGCTCCGACCGGCTACAAGTAAGTGCACACGTCGTTAACCTCCATGGGTGGAGGGGGTTGTCCGGTTTTTGAAGGTGCATGCATGTATACGCCACATCAAAGGTGTGCATACGGTATGGAAAACATCACACAACACCTCCGTACATATGTTAGGACAGCATGGAGGTGATGGTTTTCCTCGGACATCAGTCCCCTCGTGCACTTATCAGTGTCACTCCCATCAGTGGCCTCGTGTGTGGTCCATCACTTTGACCGCATCAAGAGAGGTTAATTATCGTGGATTACTTTTTTGTTTGTGTTAATTGCGGTATGTAGGTCATGTTGTGAGATTACATGCATCGTATGATTTCAGCACATGGTGTACACATGAATGCCTCCCACCGTCTCAAAATGGGGAGGGGGGCATACATATATATACTATGTGTCATGCACCTCGCTCCGCGTGGGGACTTTGCGATTAGCGAGGAAGTGCCACATCGAAGTTTTGTATTGTGTATTTAAACGTCACAACATTTCCACATGCATGTTTGATCCACGCGTAGATGATGGTTGTCCTCGAACACTCCTTCATGAGGTTGTCGATGTGAAGCCCATTCATGGGTCCACGTGGATGTCCATCACATTGACTGACAACGAGAGAGACGTTACCATAGTTGTTGGGGATATAACCCCATGGCGAGACCCACCCAAGAAGGACCGGGATAGGAAGTTTGCGGCTTAGACAGTAAGGCCTTAGGCAGGCTGGAGGACTAAGACGAGCCCGTTGATCATTGCCAGATGGGTCGGGCGGAGGCCCAGAGCCAAAAGACAACACATGACCCGGAGGCGTAAGCCGCCAAAGATGACTTGCCAGATAGGACAAAGCGGTTTAGAGATGAGGTCAGTTATTAGATATAACCCGGCCCGGACTCGTGTAAGCCCAGGGCCTTGACCTATGTATATAAAGGTGGGTTACCTGGGCGGCTTAGGGTATGAAAAAAATCCATCGAGAGCTAGGTCAAGCGATTCCGCTCCCTTGTAATCGATACCCAATCAATACTACACAAAGCCGGACGTACGCTTTTACCTCTTTCCCACGGGCCGAACCTGGGTAAACTCGTGTCTCTCGTCTCGATCATCCCCTTCGATCTCACCGCCGTCGCGATGGCCTCGAACCTAAGTCCTTTCACTAGGGCATCTTCCATGACAAAACCACAATAGCTAGCGCCCACCATGGGGCGTATGTGCAGTGGTGTGGAGTTCTCAAAGAGCTCTCTCCTAGGGATGACGGGATACGCCATCGACAGGATGACTAAAAGTCGCCGTGGCAAGCTCTACATCGATGATGCCAGCTGGGGCCCTAGGGCTGACTCGATCGAGTACGGGTACCGGGTCCCCTTTGGCGGAATTCATGTTTTCATCAGAAGGATCAGCGAATCTGAGCCCGGACCAAACATTTGCACCAACCTTGTTGAGTCGGCCCGGCGTACACAACCCACCCATGTTCAACCCGGTCGGAGGAGCGTTTTCATTTGCTTCACACAAGGCATGGAAGAGTCTGCATTGGGAGGGGAAACCCCTATCCTCTCATATAATGGGTCCTCAACCAGAGAGACAGAATCAATCTATGAGCTCCCTGATGGTGGTCTTGGGGGCTATGCTGATGGTGACAGTATTCCAGAGCCCTATGACCCGCTAAGCCGAATCGCCATCTTCATGGCAGGCACGGCGCCAACTCTCAACAGCACGACGGCCGGAGCAGCGGCGGGAGCTGCCCATTCAGGTCCCGGGTCAGCAAGGACGGCAGCTCAGGTTTTGCTGGATCTGATGGATGAGCTGACAACTTTCATGGGAACCGAGGTCACGGCTGGAAATGAGGCAGAGCTTAATGCAGAGATTACCAGGCTTAAAGGGCTGAAGACCAAGGCCCAAGAGGATATCAACACGTTGCAAGTTCAGATGGATGCCGAGTCGGAGCGTTTGAGGGTAAAAGCTTTCCGTTTTAATCTGGATCAGCACGCTTCCAAGGCAGTCCTTTGGATGAGGTCTCAGACCCGCCTCTTGGTGCAGTATGAGCCCTGGAACCTTTTTAACACCCTGGGGGTGGGACCAAATGCGAAAGCCGGGTCGTAACCAGGGCCGCAGAACCACTGCGAAAGCTAGACCGGCCCCGTAGGGATCAGACCCCGCCGCGACACTTCTTGACACCACCTGGCCATTTTTCTAACCCGGTTGATAACATGATAGCGCTGGCAACCAAGCTCAATGCACTCCCACATGTTGAGGGGACGCCTTTCGCTGAGGAAGAATCGAACGCCATTGAGTTGTTACAAATGGCGATGCCTCAGTAGGAGAAGTATACGTATAGCCAAATTCATGTACACTCACCCCCCATCCCAAGCCGTAGTTACAACCGACGCGTGGAGTCACCGGCGGTCTCCAACAGTGAGCGATGACGCAACCTGCCCTGTGATGACACGGGTCGCCCACCCATGCTCAGGAGATTGTGGACAGGGGCAGAGCCCATCGGGGAGCGACGTCGGTGACAGATTACCCGAAGGTTCCTGAGCCGCCTCCAGTAAACCCCTCAACCTCGGTGGGAGTCGGAGTCTCCTCCAGGGCTGTTGGTGTGTCTTGTTTAACAGTGGCACTACGCAATCAGCGCTTGCCCAAGGACTTTAAAGGACCACGCAAGGTGCCTAACTATATGGCTGATTTACCCCTAGAGGCCTAGATCGAGAGTTATGAAATCGCCATGGAGATGTTGGATGTCAGTGATGCGGTCTGTGCAAAATACTTCATCATGATGTTGGAAGGACCAGCTCGTACATGGTTAACGGGTCTGCCTCCCAATACCATTACTTCCTAGGCCGAGTTGATAGCACAATTTATCAAGACTTTCCAAGGGACATGCAAGCAGCCTATGACAATTGTCGACCTTTATCATTGCGTGCATAAAGAGGATGAGTCAGTGCATCATTGGGTCTGGCAGGTTTCGACCATCATTCATTCATTTGATAATATCTCGGCTATTTAAGCGGTCCTGATTTTGGAGAAAAATTGTCACTTCTTACCCCTTAAGCAGAAGCTTGGATGGCTCAAGTGTTCCTGTAAGGACATGGGTGAGCTCATATTGGCTCTCACTAAGTATGTAGATTCTGATACCACTAAGGATCCGGGTTCCGATGAGGAGAAGTCGGCTAAGGGTAAGAAGAACGGCGGAGGCAAGGGCGAGTAGTAGAACGGGGAAGGAAATAACAATCTAGGTAATGGCGGCAAGAGCAAGAACCCAGACGGCGGGTCAGATCTGGTAGCCAACACCAACACTGGAAACAATCAGGCAAAGGGCAACGATAAACCGCCTTTAACATAGAGGCAATGCTCAACAAGCCCTGCCCGGAGCACAGTCAACCCGACAAGCCATCCACTCACGGTTGGAGGGATTGTTATATCATGCGAGAATTCTGGAATTACAGCCTTAATCAGCATCATGGTAACAACAACGGACCGTCAGGCGGGTCAGGATCTGGCTCTCACGGATCAAGCTTCGGTGGAGGCAGCTCAAATTTGGGCTTTCAAGGTCAAGGTAATCAAGGTTGCCACTATCAGCAGCCTGGTAATGGTGGTCAACAGCAAAACAAACAGCCTGGGTATCAGAGTAACCCGAAGCAACTTAATGGAGGCCAGTATCATGTCTTCACCACAAGTCTGGACAAACGAGATCAGAAGTTGCGCAAGAGGGCAGTTCACCCCGCCATGCTAGCTCTTCTGTAATGTTTGAAGTGGTCTGAGTACACGATATCGTGGAGGAGGGAGGATCACCCGCCATGGGTTGATAACCTGGGACACTTGGCACTTGTGGTGTCCCCTCAAGTAGGAGGCTATAAATTCACCAAGGTACTGATGGACGGTGGCAGCAACATCTACATCTTATACTATGACACCTTTTGCCAGATGGATCTAACTAAAAAGGATCTTAAGTCGTCGTCTAGAGTATTTCAGGACGTCATGCCGGGCAAGTCCGCTTATCCAGTGGGGAAAATTGCCCTTGAGTTGGCATTTGGAGATGACTACAATTACAGGGTGGAAACTTTGGTTCAAAGTAGTCAAAATTAAGAGTCTATTGCATAGATTACAGGTAGTGTGATACATGATAAGCAGGTGAAGAACAAGGTGACTGGAGTATTTGAGATGAGGAAATTGAGAAAGTCTTCAGTCAAAGTCTTCAAACAGTAACGGTCAATTTCATCAACAAGTATTCAAGTAACTGAGGGAGTTGAGGAAATGGAACCAGGAGCTCGGTGAAGACAATGGTTTGATGACCCAGTTCCAACTGTTGTGACAGTCGTACGTTTGGTTTGGAGCGGCTTGGTATTTAAACCAACGGACAAACATTCCTTTCCATATTCTCCTTGAGCTAAGGTCACACAGACCTCACTCAACACTCGTGGTAAGTCTTCAGGGTAGACTTTAAAAACCCTCATAAACTTGGTCACCTGGCAATCCAAAATTTTCTCTTGAATGTTCTAGACCATGACGCCTAACAGTCTGGAAGATACAGAGTCTTCAAAGGTAACAAGTGTCAATTCCACACAAGAACAATATCTTCAGTGATGCTCAATCACTTAGGGTTTGGTTATTTTGGTATTGAGTTTTTTCCTCACTGATGATTCTCTCAAAGTCCTCGAGGAATGTGTTGCTCACAAATGACAAGTGACAAGTTCTCTCTCGGAGCAACCAACCAACTAGTGGTTGAGGGGCGTCTATTTATAGCCAGGGTGCAACTCGACATGATAAGACATAAATGCTCCACCAATGATATGACCATTATGTGGTTAAAATATCTGGACGGCCGGCGCAAAGCACAACCACGGTCGGAATTTGAACTATCAAATTCCTCAAGGATTATCATATTCCTCATGGTAGGCAGTCTGCACTGGCGAACTCCTAACTCCTCAGTGAGACCAATTTCCTCACAGACCAGAAGAACATTGTCTTTGTCAGTGAAGAACTTGACTGGGCTGTAAGAGATTACCAAAGGCTTCACTCGAAGGATTGGGTATGTTGAGGCTTTTTAGTTGAGCATCACCTCGCCCCCTTTAACAGTATGGTGTTTCCAGGAAAGGAAACTTGAAAACAAAAGTCTTCATGCTTCATAGTTCTTGTATCAATCTCTCCAAGGTCACACTGAATTCTTGAGCTTCAAAGTCTTCAGCGAAATAACAAAGTCTTCAACTGAAGACATTCATTTTTAGGGGTCGACATTCTTCGAATATATCAAACTCCTTATCGACTTATATAATGTTTGTACACTCACAAACGTATTAGTACCTTAACCTATAAGTCTTCAATACACCAAAATCACTAAGGGGCACTAGATGCACTAACAATCTCCCCCTTTTTGGTGATTGATGACAAATAGGTTAACTATTCAACGGGGATAAACATATGAAGTGTAAGTATTGTGTTTGAGGAATTTGATTGTGAGATGTAGAAGAACTCCCCCTGAAGATGTGCATGTTTGAGGAATTTGCTTTGGACTGCAAATGCACATGGCAGGATAAACTCAAGGAGATCTCCCCCTATGTCTTGTAATCCAAGCAAGCATTTAATATTTAACATGAGGTAATTGAAATGCATGATGGAAAATGGTGTCTGAAAAAATTCAGCAGGCGTGCATTGAAGAAGTTGAAGAAATAAGCATGCACAAAGCAGTTTAAGAGTATCAGACCACCATCCGACTTAAGTTTACAACTCAATCAACAAGCACTTCGAAGGAGCAAGAGTTGTAACTTAAACAAAAACAACCCATATATAGAGACCCGCTTGAAAACCAACTCAAATTTCTCCCCCTTTGTCATGAGTGACCAAAAGGGACAAAAAATGATGACTAAAAGCCCTCAATAATTTCATCTTGAAGGTTGTGGAGGAGCGTCAGCGTTGTCGGGTCATTTGTCGATGTAGGGCCTTCAACAGTGTCATCAAGGTCCTTAGCTTCATCCCTTGAGCGTGATTAAGAAAATGAGCTTGTAACAAGCTGAGGAACTTCAACTTTCTTGAATTTATTCTTGGGTTGATATGCCCAGTCAGAGTCTTGCTGAAGGTCCATCGCAGCAAGTTCTTCAGAAGTCTTGAGATGAAACAGAATGGCCTATGAGCGATTGAAGACTTCGTGAAGATAGTAGTGATTCTTCCTCAGAAAGTTATGTGTCACAGTTATGTCACGAAGAATTGAAGCAAACTAACGCTTTACCTATTTGTGGTTGTGATCAACCTTCTGGTGAAGACTGAGAAGAAGTTCACGATCAGTCATCACTCTTGGGGCAGTTTCTCAAGGCTTTTGTGCTGAAGCTTTTGCGGTAGAGTCTTGGGATGCAGCGTCATCATTTTTTGAATATGAAGAAGCTTGAATAAATTGGCCATCAAGGGGACGAGATCCTTCATCAATAACAGTTTTACCATTTCCCACCACTGAGGAAAATCTTGAGGACTTCATTCGGGGGTAGAAAACTGAAGTGATTCTGAAAATCAGCTTGATAAGGTATTGAGGATCTTGCCCTGATGAATTTCATGATGCAAGGAGCATACGGCTTTAGTTCAAATGGAGACAGAGCAATATTGGCAAAGTCCTCATGAAGAAATCATGAATATTTATGGGAATCCCATGGATTATATTGAATAGAAAATTCTTCATGATTCCAACCACATCTTCTTCCTTAGAGTTGTGACCTTTGATGCGGCTGAGGGTTTTGGTCAAGATTCTGTAAACTGTCCACGACACATAGAGCAAATCCTTCACCAGAAAAGTTGTTATGTGTGACTGGCGAGGGGCCAAAGGCTTCATCAGCACTTGCATAAGATGATTTGGAAGTTCAGGTTCTTCATAGATGCATCTTGCGCCTTCTGAAGGAATACTGATTGGGACCACATGAAGCAATTCAGTTGTTGGAGAGGTGTAGATCATCCAGTTAAGTATCCAGGTATTGACATCTTGGGCATCACCTGAGATGTGCAACATGGCATAGAACTAAAGAATAAGTTCTTCATTCCAGTCACAGATATCAACACGGAAGGGCAGTAAACCAGCTTCATGAAGAACACTCAGTACTGGTGACAAGCTTGGAATGGTCTCCATATATATCTGCATGAGGAATTTGATGATGCTCAGAGACTTTATCTTCCTCAAATAGCACAACACCATACAAGTTAGCCTTGGTTGAAGTCCAGAACCTCTTGCGATGAATCCTCTGTCAGTCATATGGATTTGCACCCGTGAAGAAATGATGTTCATCATAGAAGTTCTCCTTGAGGAATTTGGGTTGTTTTGTACCTTTGAATGGTTGAATAGCTTTGGGCTGAAGATTTGGCTTGAACCGCCTAGGTGTTTCCCTGTGCAGTGGTATTGCTTCAGACTTAGGAACTTGAGCAACAACAACAATAGACTGAAGATTTTGAACAAATGACTTAGTTTGAATTCCTCCAGCTGGAATTTCCTCAGCTTGACTCTCTTGAGGAATTGACACTAATGGAGTAGTGTGACTTTCTGTTTCTATCAATACCTCTTCAGTCTGGGCAGGTGACTGAGGATTTTGTGCAAGATGATTGGTCATTGGGGTATTAGGGTGAATAGATTCCCAATATTCATCATTCATAAGGGGAGTAGTGTTGCCAATGTCCACTTCCTCATCAATTTCTTCAACTCCAGCCTCTTTAGTAGTAACCTAAGGCTGGGGCGATGATACCTATGGGGTTGAAGCAAAAGTCTTCAACCACAATTTCTTCATCAATCTGCTCTGTGGAAGCAGCAGGATGAGTGTCTTCATCTTCATTTTCCTTAGGAATGACATACTCCTCTCCAAAAGTTACAGTATCATAAGATGGCTCCAAGGAGATGGGAGTTGCATCAATGGGAGCTGCCGAGGAACTAGTTTTAGTCCTCAATTTCTTGGCAACTGAGGATTCTGTGGAAGTTGATGTGTTTCTCTTCTTAGCGGCTTCCTTCTCCGCAACTTGGTTTTCTTCACTCCTGATACATAAGGAAGAGTGATGTGCTTCAAGTTTGAGGTTTTTGCAAGATGGGCAAAAGGTGAAGGTGGGACAATTTCTTCAGGCACGACTAATGCAGTCATCCTTTCAAGTTCTTCAAGCGCATCAGATTCTTTAGCTGGTCGTAATTGTTCTTCAGGCGCAACTTGAGAAGTTTCCCTAGCAATTTCTTTAGGCTCAACATTAGGAGTTGCCTGGTCAGTTTCTTCAACAGGCTGAGCAGATGATCCACCCTGCGGATTTTGGCAGCAGCCCTTGTATTGTGATCTTTAATGGCAACATTGGCTGCCTTAACGAATTTGACTTTTGAGCCTTTCCACTCAGCGTCATAGCGGTTTTGTTCTTCACTGAGGCATCTGATCCTAGATTGAACTGTGACAAGTTGTTCAGAAGTCAAAGTCATCACATTGTTCTTTAGGAACTGCTCCTTCCTGTGCTTGTCTTTTTTGGCTTTCTGTGCCTTTTCACGTTTCCATTTCTTTTCAACGGTGAAATGGGTGAGGACATGACTTACTCCAATTGGAAATTTCAATGAAGAAAATGGAGTTTTTGGATCCTGTTGCCATATGTTTATGAAGTCCAGCACCATTTTTTGGTCCAGAATGAGGGGAATGGCACTTCCTTTAGCTCTGGTAGCCTTCATCTGCCTATCCTTGATGAGATTAACAAGTTCTTCCTCATTAGCTTCATCTTCAGCATCCTCGGATCCTGAGGGAATATTAAAGACAACTTGCTTTTGGTAAGGACCTGGCCTCTTTCCTTGTCCTGCAGTGGACTTGATCTTCACCAGCGTGGGACTGCTTGAGGAATGTGCTTGGCCTGAGGAAGTTGCAGAAGCTCCTGAAGCAATTGACAGACCAGTTGTTCGCTGACAAGTTGCAAGATGAATATGAGTTGAGGACTTCTCTATGGCAGCTGAAGATTGTGCAGCCATTGAGGGCATTATAGCAGTTGCCCTTGAAGAAGTTGCCTGAGAGGGTTGCTCTGTGGAGTTTGAAGTTGAAGACTTTGGCCTATTTGCCCTTTTCTTCTTCATGGCCTTCCTTGGAGCCATTCCAGAGGCAGAGGCCTCAGCAGTAGCAGCTGTTGCGGCTGCAGCAGAGTCTTCATTGAACTTTGTAACTGCTTCCTTAGAAGCCTTGGCCAGCTTGGCTTGACATTTTGCTCATTCTTTGGGAAAGTCCTCACATCTCCTTATGGTTGAGGGATCAACTACTTGTCCTTTAGCCAGTGGAGATCTTGGGCAGGGAGGAGTAACAGGGAATTTCTTCATGTACTTTGGAGTGACATATCTGTACTCCTTCCATTCTTTTGCCAATATCCTCTAAATCTTCTGTAAGCGAATCTTGCGCTTGTCTTTGATTTCCTTGCCATATTTTTATTCATCAGGTTTGCAATAGTCAGCATAGATTTCCTCTCGGATTTCAAAAGTAGTGTTCTGTTCAGCCTTCTTACCTCCTTTCCGAGGTATTTTCCCTTCAACCATTTTCTACACTTGAGGAATATGAACTTCTGAAGATTCTGAAGATGTATGCAAATTCTCTTTGAGGAATGTTGCAAATGAGTTAAGTTGATGAGAACCTAGTGATTCATCAGTAGACATTTTGTACCCGTGAACAGAGTATAGTTGCGAAGATTTTGAAGAGATCATATGCATTCTCACAAATTTTGCAATGATTAACATGTTTGAGGAATTTTACCATAGATGTCTTGAAGAATTTCACTAAGTGTTTCTTGACTTAGGTTCCAGAGTTGTGCAGATTCGAAAATTCGCACAATTGAGGAATCTTTTGAAGAAAATCATGACTTTGGGAAATAAATCAAGGGAAAGAAGTTTTAGGTATTCTTATGGATGAACTATTGAATAAAGAACACCTTTTGAAGACTTTGAGGAATTTATATGAATCAAACGCGGTAATAAAATTAGATTTTATTTTACAACTGATGAAGAAAACGAGCAACGGATAGGTGGAATGGAGGAGTTTGGCAGCCCGGATCTCCCACGCCCTAGCTTGTCAGAGGGAGACAGCTACACTGACGGTGAAGTGAAGTCCTTCATGGCCGAGGCGAGTATGACAACAGCAAGCTCAAGGAAGCGAAGCAGTGTAATTCCGGGATGCCGGGGCTACTCAAAATTTGGATTACCGGATAGAAGTGAAGCGGCCCGCGCGGGAGCAACAAACATCGCACACTCCCCAATCCTAATAAGTCTGTGCTATCAAATAGGAAAAACCCGCGAAACCGCCATTTTTCAAATCGCTCAAGACAGTAGATATTTTTTAGATCGTGAGGGAGGTCTCGTGGAGTCCTATCGTGTGACCGTGCTGATGTGACAGGGCATGGCCGTGGCACACGGGTAGTCAGAGGGAACAGTGTTTGTTGAGTGTACAATCGCAAACGGTTGTTTGTTTGAAGCGGCTGCTATTTATTCCAATAATAATATATAGGAGCATTTCGCCCAAAAAATGCGGGAAATGGGTCAGAACACAAACACACCTGCATGTGGAACAAAAATATGTATGCAAATGGTGGTTTGATATGTTGAAATACCCAGTGTGCAACTTTGATGTAGCACATGTCTCGTTCGCCACCACTTCGTCTTGGCGGGAGGGAATCCTAGCTACGAATACGTGCCCCCAACTAGGTCTCGCGTCTCACCCTGCCGTAACTTACAAAATGAAACCTACATGAATCCATCATGGTCAAAAACCACTCCCGTCTCGCTTCTGGTCGAGGGTGGATGGGGGCACATGCGCCTCGCAACACAAACATCCCCGACCCCACCATGGTTCATGGCGCATGTACAAATTATATATAGTCCCCACACACACACGCACACGCACACACATGCACACACCCACCCCACCCCGCACACAACCACACACACGCAGACGCACACACACGCACGCACGCACCCCCACCCCGCACACATACACACACACACTTCGAATCGGTTAGAAGGCATCTCACCAAGACACACTCTAACACAAACCAAAGAATCAACCTACTTCTTGGTCAAACATCTTTGTCTCTACTGGTCGAAGTGATCGAAGTCCACCTAAGGCCATGAATGGGTGTGACGTCGATAACCACGCGGTGGAGTGTCCGAAGACAGCCGTCATCTGCATGTGGCACAAACATATGTACGGAAGTGTTATGTTGCATTTGAATTAATTAATATATGCATGATACGCAACTTTGATGTGCCACATGCTTTTGGAACCGACACCCCCCTCCCAGAGCGAGGGTTCATGGCGCATATAGCTTGCTAGTCCGTCGAGCGCCGATGGGAACGATTCACGCGTACGTAGCTATGCGCTAAGATTTTGGTAAGGAAACTCATTGACTGACACGTCCATTTTGAATGATGCTTTTATATTGATATTTATTGCATTACAGGCTGTTATTACACATTATGGTACAATACTTATGCCTTTTCTCTCTTATTTTACAAGGTTTACATGAAGAGGGAGAATGTCGGCAGCTGGAATTCTGGACTGGAAAAGGAGAAAATATGAGAGACCAATTTTGCACAACTCCAAAAGTCATGAAAAGTTACGAATAATTATTTTGGAATATATAAAAAATACTAGGTGAAAGAAATACCAGAGGGGACTCACTAGGAGGTCACAAGCCTGGGGGGGTGCGTCGTACCCCCTGGCTGCGCCACTGTGGCTTGTGGGCCCCCTGGCAGCCCTCCCGTGCCATCTTATGCTATATGAAGGTTTTTGACCTGGAAAAAAATCATAAGAGAGATTTGGGACGAAGCGCCGCCGTCTCGAGGTGAAACTTGGGCAAAACTATTCTAGGGCTTCGGGGGAGCTGTTCTGCCGGGGAAACTTCCCTCCTGGAGGGGGAAATCGAAGCCATCGTCATCACCAACGATCCTCTCATCGAAAGGGGGTCAATATCCATCAACATCTTCACCAGCACCATCTCCTCTCCAAACCCTAGTTCATCTCTTGTATTCGATATTTGTCTCAAAACCTCAGATTGGTACCTGTGGGTTGCTAGTAGTGTTGATTACTCCTTGTAGTTGATGCTAGTTGGTTTACTTGGTGGTAGATTATATGTTCAGATCCTTAATGATAATTAATTCTCCTATGATTATGAACATGAATATGCTTTGTGAGTATCTACTTTTGTTCCTCAGGACATGGGATATGCTTTGTGAATTTGGTATTCGTTCGATATTCTCATGAGATGTATGTTATCTCTCCTCTAGTGGTGTTATGCGAACATCGACTACATGACACTTCACCATTATTTGGGCCTAGGGGAAGGCATTGGTAAGTAATAAGTAGATTATGGGCTGCTAGAGTGACAGAAGCTTAAACCCTAGTTCATGCGTTGCTTCGTAAGGGGATGATTTGGATCCATATGTTTCATGTTATGGTTAGATTTATCTTAAGTCTTCTTTCATAGTTGTGGATGCTTGCGAAAGAGGTTAATCATAAGTGGGAGGCTTGTACAAGTAAAGGCAGTAACCAAGCATCGGTCCACCCACATATCAAATTATCAAAGTAACGAACGTGAATCATATGAGCATGATGAAAACTAGCTTGACAGAAATTCCCATGTGTCCTCAGGAGCGCTTTACTTTATATAAGAGTTTGTCCGAGTTTCTCCTTTGCTAAAAAAAGGATTGTTCCACCTTTCTGCACCTTTTCTACATTTATTACTTTCTATCCATTATGAATTATCTTCTCACAAATCTATCTGTTACCGATAATTTCAGTGCTTGGAGAGAATAAGTTATTGAAAACCTCTTGTCATTTCCTTCTTCTCCTCATTGGATTTGACACTCTTACTTATCGGAAGGACTATGATAGATCCCCTATACTTGTGGGTCATCAAGACTCTTTTCTGGCACTGTTGTCAGGGAGTGAAGCACCTTTGGTGAGTGGAATCTGGTAAGGAAAAATGTATATAGTGTGCTGAAATTTACTGTGACTTGTTACTATGGAAAATAATACTTTGAGGGGCTTGTTCGGGGTATCTTCACCTCGACCAGAAGCACAGAGTTGATCCTCAACCTATTGAACCTACTGAAAATATTTATTATGATATTGATTCGGGTATGATAGAGAAACTGCTAGCTAAGCCTTATGCAGGAGATGGAACACTACATCCTGATTTGCCTCTTCTATATGGATGAAGTTTGTGGATTATTTAAGCTTGTAGGTTTGCCCGAGGATGATGTCAAGAACAAGGTCTTTCCTCTATCTTCGAAGGAGAAGGCATTGGCATGGTATAGGCTATGTGATGATATTGGATCATGGAACTACAATCTATTGAAATTGGATTTCATCAGAAGTTTTATCTATGCATCTGGTTCATTGTGATTGGAATTATATTTATATTTTTTGGCCTCGTGAAGGAGAAATTATCCCTCAAGCTTGGGGGAGGCTTAATTCAATGTTATATTCATGCCCCAATCATGATCTCTCAAGAGAAATTATTATTCAGAATTTTTATGATCGGCTTTCTCGTAATGATCAATCCATGCTCGATACTTCTTGTACTGGTTCCTTTATGAAGAAAGATATTGAAATCAAATGGGATTTATTGGAAAGAATTAAATGCAACTATGAAGATTGGGAACTCTACGAAGGTAAGGAGTCAGGTATAAACCTTAAGTTTGGTTGTGTTAAATCCTTTATAGACACCGATGCTTTTCATGAATTTAACACTAAATATGGACTTGACTCTGAGATAGTAGCTTCTTTCTGTGAATCATTTGCTACTCATGTTGATCTCCCTAAGGAGAAGTGGTTTTGAATATCATCCTCCCATTGAAGTGAAAGTAGTTGAACCTACTAAAGTTGAAGAAGAAATTATTACTTATAATGTTGATCCTGTTATTCCTGCTGCTTATATTGAGAAACCACCTTTTCCTGTTAGAATAAAGTAACATGCTAAAGCTTCAACTGTGGTTCGTAAGAGCTATGTTAGAACAGCTACATCCCCTGAACAAATTGAATTTGAACCTAGTATTGCTATGGTTAAAGATATCTTGGTTGATAATATTGATTGGCATGTTATTCATTTCTGTGATGAAGCTGCTAGAATTGCTAGACCTGATACTAAAGATAAACATAGACCTATCGTTGGCATGCATGTTGTTTCTGCTAAAATAGGATATCATTGTTATCATGGCATATGTGATGTGGGTGCTAGTGTGAGTGCAATTCCCTTTACCTTATATCGAGAAATTATGAATGATAATGCACCAACTGAATTAGAAGAAATTTATGTTATCATTAAGCTTGCTAATAGAGATACTATAGCACTAGTTGGGATTGTTAGAGATGTTGAAGTCTTGTGTGGGAAAAAAATATCCTACTGATTTTCTTGTTCTTGGTTCCCCGCAAGATGATTTTGTCCCATTATATTTGGTAGGCCTTTCTTGAATAATGTTAATGATAAGATAGATTGTGAGAAAGAAATTGTTACTGTGAGTTTTGGGGATGTGTCCCATGAGTTTAATTTCTCTAAATTTCATAGACAACCCCATGATAAATAATGGTCTAGTAAGGATGAAATTATTGGTCTTGCTTCTATTGTTGTGCCTCCTACTGATCCCTTAGAACAATATTTGCTAGACCATGAAAATGATATGCATATGAATGAAAGGAATGAAATCGATAGGATTTTCTTTGATCAACATCCTATTTTGAAACACAACTTGCCGATTGAAATACTTGGGGATACTCCTCCACCCAAGGGTGATCCCGTGTTTGAGCTTAAAAAATTACCGGATACTCTGAAATATGCTTATCTTGATGAAAAGAAGATATATCCTCTTATTATTAGTGATAACCTTTCAGAGCATGAAGAAAAGAGATTATTGAAAACTCTAAAGAAGCACAATGCTGCTATTGGATATAATCTTGATGCTCTTAAGGGCATTAGTCCCACTCTATGTCAGCATAAAATTAATATGGAACCTGATACTAAACCAGTTCTGGATCACCAACGACGATTAAATCCTAGATTGAAAGAAGTGGTAAGAAATGAAATATTAAAGCTTCTGGAGGCAGGTATAATTTATCCTATTACTGATAGTAGATGGGTTAGTCCCGTTATTGTGTCCCTAAGAAGGGAGTATTGGAAATATGCCCTAGAGGCAATAATAAAATGGTTATTATTATATTTCCTTGTTCATGATAATTGTTTATTATCCATGTTATAATTGTATTGACTGGAAACACATTGCATGTGTGGATATATAGACAACACTGTGTCCCTAGTTTGCCTCTAGTAGACTAGCTCGTTGATCAAAGATGGTCAAGGTTTCCTAGCCATTGACATGAGATGTCATTTGATAACAGGATCACATCATTAGGAGAATGATGTGATGGACAAGACCCAAACTATAAACGTAGCATTTGATCGTGTCAGTTTATTGCTACAGTTTTCTGCATGTCCAGTATCTGTTCCTATGACCATGAGATCATGCAACTCACTGACACTGGAGGAGTGCCTTGTGTGTATCAAACGTCGCAACGTAACTGGGTGACTATAAAGGTGCTCTACAGGCATCTCCGAGAGTGTGTGTTGAGTGAGTATGGATCAAGACTGGGATTTGTTACTCCGTGTGACGGAGAGGTATCTCAGGGCCCACTCGGTAATACAACATCACAACCAGACTTGCAAGCAATGTGACTAAGTGTTAGCCATGAGATCTTGTATTACAGAACGAGTAAAGAGACTTGCTGGAAACGAGATTGAACTAGGTATACAGATACCGACGATCGAATCTCGGGCAAGTAACATACCGAAGAACAAAGGCAACGACATACGGGATTAACTGAATCCTTGACATAGAGGTTCGACCAATAAAGATCTTTGTATAATATGTAGGAATGAATATGGGCATCTAGGTCCCGCTATTGGTTATTCATACTAGAGGTGTCTCGGTCATGTCTACATAGTTCTCGAATCCGCAGGGTCTACACACTTAAGGTTCGGTGACGTTTCGGTAGTATAAAGTTATGTATGGTGGTGATTGAAGGTTGTTCGGAGCCCCGGATGAGATCCAGGATGTCACGAGGAGCTCCGTAATGGTCCGGAGGTAAAATTGATATATAGGAAGTCCTGTTTTGGTCGCCAAAAAAATTTCGGGCTCATCGGTAATGTACCGGGAGTGCTAGGAGGGTACCGGGGGACCATCGGGAGGGGTATTTCGACCCAAGAGGCCACATGGGCTGTGGGGGGAGGTATACCAGCCCTTAGTGGGCTAGCAAAGGCCCACAGGAGGCCCATGCGACTGGGAAGAAAAACCCAAGGTGGAAAGAGAGGCCCAAGTGGGAAAAGGAGGAGTCCTAATCCTACTAGGAGTGGAGGAGGAGGACTCCTCCCCCCCCCCCCCCACTTCGGCCGAACTAGGGTTGGCCCCCTTGGGGGAAAAGTCTCCTCCCTCCCCTCCTCATATATATACTAGAGGTTTGAGGGTTTTTTGACACAGAAAAACAGCCATGTGCTACCTCTCCTCTAGATTGTAGTTTCTCCTCTAGATCGGTTTCAGCGGTGCTTAGGCAAGGCCCTACTAGAATAGCTCCACCACCATCGCCACAACGCTGTCGCGCTGTTGGAGAACTCGTCTACATCTCCGCTCCCTCTTGCTGGATCAAGAAGGTGGAGATCATCATCAAGTTGTACATGTGCTGAACGCAAAGGTGCCGCCGTTCAGCACTAGATCGGGACGGATCGTGATTGGATCGCGGGACGCTCGGCGATTTGGATCGCGAAGACGTTCGACTACATCAACCGCGTTTCTTAACGCTTCCCGCTTAGCGATCTACAAGGGTATGTAGATCCACTCTCCCTCTCGTAGATGCTCATCACCATGGATAGATCTTGCGTGTGCGTACGAATTTTTTTGTTTCCCATGCAACGTTCCCCAACATGGAGGTATTACCGTGGTTCCTAATGATAAAAATGAATTGATCCCGCAAAGAATTGTTACAGGATATAGAATGGTAATTGATTTTAGGAAATTAAATAAAGCTACTAGGAAAGATCATTACCCTCTACCTTTTATTGATCAAATGCTAGAATGACTATCTAAACACATACACTTCTGCTTTTTAGATGGTTATTCTGGTTTCTCTCAAATACCTGTGTCAAAAGGGGATCAAGAAAAGGCAACTTTTTACTTGCCCTTGCCGTACCTTTGTTTATAGACGTATGTTTTTTTGTTTATGCAATGCACCTGCTACCTTTCAAAGATGTATGACTGCTATATTCTCTGACTTTTGTGAAAAGATTGTTGAGGTTTTCATGGATGATTTCTCCGTTTACTGAACTTATTTGGATGATTTCTTGAGCAACCCTGATCGAGTTTTGCAGAGATGTGAATGAACTAATATTGTGTTGAATTGGGAGAAGTGCCACTTTATGGTTAATGAGGGCATTGTCTCGGGACACAAAATATCCAAAAGAGGTATTGATGCGGATAAAGCTAAAGTAGATGCTATTGAAAAAAATGGTGTGTCCCATGGATATCAAAGGTATAAGAAGTTTCCTTGGTCATGCTAGTTTCTATAGGAGATTTATTAAATACTTCTCTAAAATTTCTCGGCCTCACACTAATATCTTGCCAAAAGATGTTCCTTTTGTTTTTGATGATGATTGTGTAGAAGCATTTGAAATTCTTAAGAAAGCCTTGATTTCTGCACCTGTTGTTCAACCACCTGATTGGGACCTACCCTTTGAAATTACGTGTGATGCTAGTGATTATGCCATTTGTGTTGTTCTAGTACAAAGAGTTGATAAGAAATTAAATGTTATCCATAATTCTAGTAAAACTCTAGAAAGTGCTCAAAGAAACTCTTGAAAGTTCAGACCTTATATTGTTGATTCCAAAGTAACTGTTCACACTGATCATGCTGCTATTAAATACCTTATAGAAAAGAAAGATGCTAAACCAAGACTTATTAGATGGGTTCTTCTGCTACAAGAATTTGATTTGCATATTATTGATAGAAAGGCTGCTAAGAAGCCCGTAGCAGATAACTTGTCTAGGTTAGAGAATGTTCTTGATGACACACTACCTATTGATGATAGCTTTCCATTACATTGTTGCTAAATTTATACCGCCTAGTTTCACATACCAACAAAGAAAAAGTTCTTCTATGATTTAAGACATTACTTTTGGGATGATCCACACCTTTATAAAGAAGGGGTAGATGGTGTTATTAGACGTTGTGTACCTGAGCATGAACATGAACAAATCCTACACAAGTGTCATTCCGAGGCCTACGGAGGACACCACGCTGGAGATAGAACTGCGCACAAGGTATTATAATATGGATTTTATTGGCCTACTATCTTCAAGTATGCTCATAAGTATGTCTTGTCTTGTGATGAATGTCAAAGAATTGGTAATATTAGTAAACGTCACGAAATGCCTATGAATTATTCACTCGTTATTGAACCTTTTGATGTTTGGGGTTTCGATTATATGTGACCTTTTCCAAAGTCCAACGGGTATACTCATATTCTATTTGTAGTTGATTATGTTACTAAGTGGGTAGAAGCTATTCCAACTAGTAGTGATGATTATAACACTTATATTAAAATGATAAAAGAAGTTATTTGCCCTAGTTTTGGAGTCTCTAGATTTTTAATGACGAATGGTGGTTCACACTTTATTTATTGTGCTTTCTGTAAATTGCTTGATAAGTATGATGTTAATCATAGAACTGCATCCCCATATCATCCTCAGTCTAGTGGTCAAGTAGAATTAAGCAATAGAGAAATTAAATTGATCTTGCAAAAGACTGTTAATAGATCTAGAAAGAATTGGTCTCAGAAACTTGATGATGCATTATGGGCTTATAGAACTGCTTACAAAAACCCTATGGGTATGTCTTCATATAAAATGGTATTTTCACTTACCTCTTGAACTAGAACATAAAGCTTATTGGGCAATTAAAGAGCTCAACTATGAATTTAATCTTGCTGGTGAGAAGAGGTTATTTGACATTAGCTCACTAGATGAATGGAGAACCCAGGCCTATGAGAATGCCAAGTTGTTTAAAGAAAAGGTTAAGAGATGGCATAATAAAAGGACACAAAAGCATGGATTCAATGTAGGTGGCCATGTCTTGCTATACAATTCTCGTTTAAGATTTTTTATAGGATTTTTTTTTCTCTAAATGGGAAGGGCCTTATATTGTCGAGGAAGTATATCTTTTCGGTGGCATCAAGATCAACAATGCCGAAGGCACTAACCCGAAGGTGGTAAACGGGCAAAGAATCAAACATTATATCTCAGGTACCCCCATAAATGTTGAAACCAATATTATCAATACCATAACTTCAGTGGAGTACATTAGGGAGACCCACCAGAACGTTTGAAGCTCCGAAAAGGAATAGGTATGTGGTACGGTAAGCAAACCGAGTCCGGAACTATTCCAATAGCATTTTTCTCTGTTTTGGAATAATTAATAAATTAGGAAAATTTAAAGTAGTCCGAAAAGTGCACGAGGAAGCGACAAGCCAGGAGGGCGCGCCCTATCCCCCTGGGCGTGCCCCTGTGGCTTGTGGCCACCCCGTGCACTCTCTGGACTCCGTTTTCTTGTAGAATACTCCTGTTGGTCGGTAAAAATTCATTATATAATTTCCCAAAGGTTTTGACCTTCGTATCACAACAATATCTCCTATTTTTGTTTCAAGTTGTTTTCCAGACATATTTAGATCGCCATGACGTCCCCAAGTGCTTCGAAGGACAAGTTCTTTGAGAAGGTCATCGACCCCTATCTCGCGGAGGTGTTGCGATACCCTCAAACCATTGAGATGCGTGAGGGGGTGCTGCACATCCATGATGTTGAGGTGCCAAAGAAGATCGGAAGCATGGAGACAAGGCTCGAAGCAATGGATCAGCAAGTCTTCAAGTGCCAAGGGATGGTGGAACGTGGACTCAATGCCAATCATATGATGATCGCAAAGTTTACCCATAAGCACAAGCTGGACGCCAAGGACATCGGGGAGGACATATTCAAGCTTTACGAGAAAATCGACCATCTCCAAGCCCATATCTATGACCTGCAAAACCAAAACTGTGAGTATGAATACAGATTTAAGAGAATGAGTTTGACTGCAGATTTAAGGATCCTAGAGACACGTTCGTCTTTTTACAACGGTGAACCTCATCAACAACTCCAACATCACCACCTCATAAGAAAGACAACTAAACACATGGGTATGGCCACTCCCCTTGGCTTGTGCCAAGCTTGGGGGAGGTGCCCTAGTATCGTATCACCATCACATCTTTTACTTTTATCATTTTTTCTAGTTTGATCCTTTTGGTTATATCTTGATCTAGTAGAATAAAGTTTTTAGTATGATCTAGCTTTGAGTTTTGCTTTATGTTCCCCATATGTAAGCGAGTGCGAGAGTTATATAATAAAAATTAGTTTTGAATTGAGGGTTTTTCTTGCTGTTATGATCTTGAGATAAAGAAATAAAAGAAGTATAGAATAAAAGCAATGAGTACATATGATGATCTTATGGGGAGTGATGACTTCGCATATAAGAAGTATGTCGATTGAAATTTGTTGAGAGTTGACAAACATAGCGATTGGTCATTGTTGCAATTAAAAGGAAGTAATAAAGAAGGAGAGGTTCACATATAAATACATTATCTTGGACATCTTTTATGATTGTGAGCACTCATTAAAATAGTATATGCTAAAAAGTTGGTGTTGGACAAGGAAGACAACATGATGGGTTATGTTTGCTATTTCCGAATAGAAGTTATATGGTTATAGATCCTTTAACATGTGACATTTGCTTCCACCCCATATCAACTAAAACTTTCGCACCAAGTAGAGATACTACTTGTGCATCCAAACACCCCCAACCCAGTTTTTCCATGAGAGTCCACCATACCTACCTATGGATTGAGTAAGATCCTTCAAGTAAGTTGTCATCGGTGCAAAAAAAGCAATAAAAATTGCTCCTAAATATGTATGATCTTTTATTGTAAGGGAAAATAAGCATTGTATGAACTTGTGATGGTAAAGAAATAAAAGCGACGGACTGCATAATAAAGGTTGCTATCACAAAGGGCAATACAACGCGACATTCCTTTGCATTAAGTGTCTGTACATCCAAAAACAAAAAGCACATGACAACCTCTGATTCCCTCTACGAAGGGTCTATCTGTTACTTTTACTTTCTAGTACTTAGCTTTATGCAAGAGTCATGGTGATCTTCACCACTTCCTATGTTTCACCTGTCTCTCTTGGCAAGCGCCATGTGTTGGGGAATGATCTAGACACATATATCCACTCGGATGTGGGTGATCATGAGTTATTTCTGTTGACATTACCCTTGAGGTAAATAGTTGGGAGGCAAAATTATAAGCCCCTATCTTTCTCTGTGTCCAATTGAAGCTTTGACCTCATGAGTACCGCGTGAGTGTTAGCAATTATGAAATACTAAAAGATGATTGAGTATGTGGATTTTCTTTACAAGCTCTTATATTGACTCTTTCCGATGTTATGATAAATTGCAGTTGCTTCAATGACTGAGATCATAGTTTGTTGGTTCTCAATAGAGTTCTTGGTTCATACTTTACCTTGTGAATGAATTTTTACTCTAGTATAAGAAATTATATATCAATAAGTATTGATGTTCTATGATGATCATGATGCTCTCATGTCCATATTTTATTTTATCGACACCTCTATCTCTAAACTTGTGGACATATTTATCGATCTTGGCTTTCGCTTGAGGACAAGCGAGGTCTAAGCTTGGTGGAGTTGGTACGTCCATTTTTCATCATGCTTTTATATTGATATTTATTGCATTATGGGCTGTTATAAAACATTATGGTACAATACTTATGACTTTTATCTCTTATTTTACAAGGTTTAATGAAGAGGGAGAATGCCGGCAGCTGGAATTCTGGACTGGAAAAAGGAGCAAATATAAGAGACCTATTCTACACAACTCCAAAAGTCCTGAAAAATCACGGAGAATTATTTTGGAATATATAAAAATACTGGGCGAAAGAAATACCAGAGGCGACCCACTAGGAGGTCACAAGCCTGGGGGCGCACCCTACTCCCTGGTCGCGCTCGTGTGGCTGGTGGGCCCCCTGGCAGCCCTCCGGTGCCCATATTCTGCTATATGAAGGGTTTTGACCTGGATAAAAATCATAAGAGAGCTTTTAGGATGAAGCGCCACCGTCTCAAGGCGGAACTTGGGCAGAACCAATCTAGGGCTCCGACGGAGTTGTTCTGCCGGGGAAACATCCCTCCCGGAGGGGGAAATCGAAGCCATCGTCATCACCAACGATCTTCTCATCGAGAGGGGTTCAATCTCCATCAACATCTTCACCAGCAACATCTCCTCTCCAAACCCTAGTTCGTCTCTTGTATCCAATCTTTGTCTCAAAACCTCAGATTGGTACCTGTGGGTTGCTAGTAGTGTTGATTACTCCTTGTAGTTGATGCTAGCTGGTTTACTTGGTGGAAGATCATATGTTCAGATCCTTAATGATAATTAATACTCCTATGATTATGAACATGAATATGCTTTGTGAGTAGTTATGTTTGTTCCTGAGGACATGGGATAAGTCTTGTTATAAGTAATCATGTGAATTTGGTATTCGTTCGATATTCTGATGAGATGTATGTTGTCTGTCCTCTAGTGGTGTTATGTGAACGTCGACTACATGACACTTCGCCATTATTTGGGCCTAGGGGAAGGCATTGAGAAGTAATAAGTAGATGATGGGTTGCTAGAGTAACCAAATATTAAACCCTAGTTTATGTGTTGCTTCGAAAGGGGTTGATTTGGATCCCTATGTTTCGTTCTATGGTTCGATTTATCTTAATTCTTCTTTCATAGTTGCAGATGCTTGCGAGAGAGTTTAATCAAAAGTGAGAGGCTTGTCCAAGTAAGGGAAGCATATCAAATTATCAAAGTAACGAAAATGAATCATATGAGCATGATGAAAACTAGCTTAACAGAAATTCCCATGTGTCCTCGGGAGCGCTTTGCTTTATATAAGAGTTTTTCCAGGCTTGTCTTTTGCTACAAAAAGTATTGGGCCACCTTGTTGCACCATTGCTACATTGATTTCCTGTCTACCCGTTATGAACTATCTTATCTCAAAAATATCTGTTACCGACAATTCTAGTGCTTGCAAAGAATAACTTACTGAAAACCACTTGTCATTTCCTTCTGCTCCTCGTTGGGTTCGACACTCTTACTTATCGAGAGTACCATGATAGATCCCCTATAGTTGTGGGTCATCATTGACCTATAATATATATACCATAACATAAACCAAGAAGAATCCACTATTGTCATGGTTTTGTCACGGCAGATGCCCTAGTGAAAGGACTTAGGTTCGAAGCCATCGCTACGGCAGTGAGATCAAAGGGGTTGATAGGGACAAGAGACACGAGTTTACCCAGGTTTTGTAGCGACCCAACCTGAAAGGTCGAATCTCTGGTGTTTCCGTACCATCCCAAGATCATGCCGGTACACACACGCTACATCAATGTATATATCAAAGGGAAATCACACAGCATAATATTAATCGAAATCTCATATCGAGTCCTTTATTACAATAAAGATTACAATAAAGTGGCTGAAGGCCAACTCATGAGAATATCTAAATCTTGCGGAAGCTTCAAGGTAGATGAGTCCATCTGACTCCAAGGGCATCTCACCGAGCGTAGAGCGTATCCTCACTCTTGGTCGGAAAAGTACTCTGCAACATGATTGCATGCAGCCGTATAGGTCAGCATATTGAATATGCCGGCAAAGTCACAAGAGAGAGGTGAAAAGATAATCATCTAATCTACATGCATATATGGCAGGTGGGGTAGTACGTTTTTGCGTAAAGCCAATTTTCCTACATCAAGAGAGGGCTAAGCAAAATTATTACTAAGTTGGTTGATTAATGAGATGGTTCCACCAACCAATTCTCATACCCAAGTTATTAATACCCACATCATCATATTAATTGTGTTGAGGGTTCCGGAAGTTTCAGTTCCTTTGGCTCAAGTTGTCCATGACCGTGGACACGACTAATCGATTAGGTTTGAGTACTCTACAGAGTTTTGCACACGTTCCCCACAAGATTTGGTCGCCTCTGTTTGATTTCTCGCACTTCAGGGTGTTTGAGAAACGGGTGACCAAAACATGGTTTTCCAAAGGGTTTCCCTGCGACTCTGTCGGTGCCCATCCTTTCCTACCGTTCTTCTACATCTCGTAGCACCGCCTGTCCAGGGTCACCACGATATCCAACCAAGCCAGAGCCCATAATGACTTGTTGCTGTGCAGGTAAGCCTTGGGTCTTGAAGCATCCATCCATCTCTTTGTGCCTGGGTGGACCTTTCCGCATGAATACTGGCACATCTCCAGCATCATCTAGGCTAACCACTGGTTTCTCCAGGGCGCCGTTCAACCATCATCCACCCAAAGGTATGTTGAAAACTCGGAGTGTTGAAGTCTTGATCATTATGTAGGTCTTGAATTATTACCTCACTACACTCATGAATCACACAACCAACCCCGTCTACTAATAGCATAGCAAAGTGTAAAACAACGTTTCCCGGGGCCAATGTGTCAAAGGGTTGAGGGGGTTACCTACCACATGATACTACAACAAGTAACCAAGTTTCCAATTTACCTACTTTGCATGCAATTGGGTAGATGGTAGAACTAATGCAATAAAACATAGGTAAACATGATCAAAGTGACTTGCCTGATTGATGATCTTCGTACGTGAGTGACTCTAGGTAACAAGCCTCGCACTCCGGATAATCTAACGAAGCAATGAAGAGCACTCAATAAGCATACAGCAAAATTATTTGTAACTCACAAAATCATAAATGAACTAGTAAACAATCAAGACAAAACAATGCACAAATCACAAGCAAGAAAACACACAAAGTTTTGTTTTCAAAAAGGGTGATGGGTAAACCACTACTAACATAGTAAAACTACTTGTATTAACAAAACAATAGTTGACAGCAAGGAAATAATAAAATATTTTATTAATAACAGAATTAAATCCATTTAAAGTTTTGTTAAGAAACTATTAGTTTGGTTTTGAAAGTTTTGATAAACACTACTATATGAGGTAACTATAGTTTGTCTATAGCGATAGAGTGAAACTAAACTATTATTTTATTAACAAAACAATTTTCTTAACAGAAAAGAATTTACTAAAACTTTTCCCGGCGACAGCGGCGCGCGCACGACGTGAGTGATGACCGCGCGGAGTCATCGGGCGGTCGAGGTGGGGCTCTTTGTCAGAGAGAGAGAGGGCGGCATTTGCACGTCGGTCGGCCGGTTCGCAATGAATTCACGAGTAACTGCCCGTGGGCCGGCCCGTTTAAATACAAATCCGTTACTCTTTTTAATATCTAGAGCAGTAAAACCTCTTTAAAAGCATTCAAAACATTTCCAAATATAGGAGTATTATATATCAAAATTAACAGAATAATAAATGACATTTATTGAACATTTTTATTCTGTCATTTGAACATTTGAAAAAAATAATATTTTTAGAAATTGCCTATTTGGTTTTAAAACCTTTTGCAAATATTTTTCAAAAGACCCTCTGGTTCTTATTGTTCAAATATATCACCAAGATGACCCTGGTGTGGAGTGTCATGTTACTCCCCTCTTATTTTGAACTTTTACCAAGGTTTTCAAATAGGTGAAAGCAACTTAGAGAAAATAGAAAGGAACTTTCAGAAAGTTCAGAAGAAGCATTTCAACTATTTCATACACTCAAGCAATGATGATGATGCATAGCTATATTTCATAACATTCCAAAATGAAATTTTGGGATGTTACAAACCTACCCACCTTAAGATGAATCTCGCCCTCGAGATTCGGGTTGGCTAGAAAATAGGTGCGGGTGGTCTCTACGAAGATCTTCTTCGTGTTCCCAGGTGGCTTCTTCCTCGGTGTGGTGACTCCACAAAACCATACAGAACTTGATGATCCTGCTGCGGGTAACTCTGTTGGCAGTCTCGAGGATTCTGACAGGCTTCTCCTCATAGGTCAGATCACTGTCAAGTTGTATGGCCTCTAGGGGCACTGTGTCTCTCAAGGGAATATCAGCCATCTTAGCATGGCATTTCTTCAGTTGGGAAACGTGGAAAACATCATGAACTCCGGACAATCCTTCCGGCAATTCCAGCTTGTATGCAACTTCACCTCTACGTTCAAGAATTTTGTAGGGGCCTATGAATCGGGGTGCTAATTTTCCTTTAACACCAAACCTCTTGATTCCTCGGAGTGGGGACACACGAAGATGGGCTCGGTCTCCCACTTCATACGTCACTTCCTTACGTTTGCTGTCAGCATTAACTCTTCTGTCGAGATTGAGCTATCTTGAGTCTGTCACGAATCACCTTAACTTTCTCTTCAGAATCTCAGATAAGGTCGGGACCAAAAATTTTTCGGTCTCCAACATCATCCCACGTCAACGGTGTTCTGCACCTCCTTCCGTATAATACTTCGAAAGGGGCCATCTTCAGACTGGTTTGGTAATTGTTGTTGTACGATAATTCTGCGTAAGGTAAGTTGTCATCCCAACTAGATCCATAATCTAGCGCACAAGCTCTCAACATGTCCTCCAGAATCTGGTTGACTCTCTCAGTCTGTCCATCGATCTGCGGATGAAAAGCTGTACTGAACTCCAGTCTTGTACCCAAGGTTTCATGTAGTTGATGCCAAAACTTTGAGGTAAATTGTGCTCCTCTATCTGACACGATACTCCTCGGAACTCCATGCAGACACACGATCCTGGTCATGTATATCTTGGCTAACTTAGCACTGGTATAGGTGGTCTTCACCGGAATGAAAGGAGCCACCTTGGTCAAACGATCGACCACTACCCAAATGGAATCATATCCTGAACGGGTCCTAGGTAGTCCTGTGATGAAGTTCATACCAAGCTTTTCCCATTTCCACTCGGGTATCGGCAAAGGTTGGAGTAACCCTGCTGGCTTCTGATGTTCTGCCTTTACTCGCTGACAAACATCACATATTGCAACATGTTCCGCAATATCCTTCTTCATATCCGTCCACCAGTAACTTTCCTTTAAATCCAGATACATCTTGGTGTTGCCTGGGTGTATTGAGTAAGGGGAATCGTGGGCTTCTTGAAGTATCAACTTCCTGAGCTCTGGGTCATTGGGCACATAGATTCGGTTCTCGAACCACAAAGTTCCGTGTTCATCCTCACGAAAACCTTTAGCCTTGCCTTCCTCCATTCTCTGCTTTATCTCGGCTATCTCCTTGTCCGATTTTTGGGCTTCTCGAATTCTTTCGGTCAAGGTGGACTGGATTTCCAGTCTGGCAACATATCCGCTTGGAACTATCTCTAGTCGGAGCTCTCTGAGATCATCGGCTAACTCCTGGGGTAATCCTCCCGCTGTGAGTGTGTTCACATAAGTCTTCCGACTCAAAGCATCTGCCACAACATTTGCCTTTCCTGGATGGTAATGTAATCTCATGTCATAGTCCTTGATTAACTCTAACCATCTCCTCTGTCTGAGGTTCAACTCCTTCTGCGTGAAGATATACTTCAGGCTCTTATGATCAGTGTACACATCACAACTATTTCCGATAAGGAAATGTCTCCAAGTCTTGAGTGCGTGCACTACGGCTGCTAGTTCCAAATCATGGGTGGCATAATTCAACTCATGAGGTCGTAGTTGTCTGGATGCATAAGCTACAACTTTTCCTTCCTGCATGAGTACTCCTCCAAGTCCTTGACATGAAGCATCACAATAAACCTGGAAGTCCTTCCGAATATTGGGCAAAATCAACACTGGGGCTGTGACCAAACATTTCTTCAACTCCTGGAAACTGGCTTCACATTCCTCAGTCCAAATATACTTAGACGCTTTCTTTAACAACTCTGTCATGGGTTTGGCAATCTTTGAGAAATTCTCAATGAACCTCCGGTGATATCCGGCAAGTCCGAGGAAACTGCGGATCTCCTTAACTGAGGTGGGTGACTTCCACTCAGTGACTGCTTCAACCTTAGCGGGGTCCACTGCTATTCCATCTCCGAAAATAACATGTCCAAGGAATCTGACTTCCGTCAGCCAAAATTCACATTTGCTGAACTTGGCATATAACTGATGTTCTCTAAGCTTCTCCAGAACTAAACGCAAGTGTTCCTTGTGTTCTTCCTCGCTCTTGGAGAATATAAAAATGTCATCGATGAACACCACGACAAACGTGTCCAAATATTCCATAAACACTTTGTTCATCAAATTCATGAAGTAAGCAAGAGCATTATTCAAGCCAAAGGACATGACTGTATACTCGTATAAGCCATACCTGGTGGTGAAAGCTGTTTTGGGTATATCCTGTTCACGAATTTTTAGCTGGTGATACCCTGATCGAAGATCGATCTTGGAGAATACTTTGGCGCCTACTAGCTGATCAAACAAGTCATTAATCATCGGCAGAGGGTACTTGTTCTTGATAGTCACCTCGTTCAAGGCACGATAATCTACTACCATTCTCAAGGTTTTATCCTTCTTCTCCACCAAAAGAACTGGGGCTCCCCAAGGTGAAGAACTTGGGCGAATGTATCCCTTGTCCAATAACGCCTTAATCTGCTTCTTGATTTCCACTAAATCATTTGCGGGCATCCGATAGGGTCTCTTGGAAATTGGGGTTGTCCCTGGTTGTAGCTCTATTAGGAACTCAATCTCCCTATCTGGTGGCATGCCTGGTAATTCTTCCGGGAATACATCCGGAAAGTCTTTTACCATAGGTACTTCCTCCTGAACAACTCCTGTGAGGGAATTTAACCGAGCACTCATCCGTGTGCGTCGGGATACATACTTAATCCTCTTATTCTCCGGGTTGGTGAGTGAAACAGACTTGCTGGGGCAGTCAAGATTTCCTTCATACTTGGTCATCCAATCCATGCCTAGGATTACATCCAATCCCTACGACTCTAAGATAATGAGGTCGGTGGGAAAAACATGGTTTCCTATGTGGAGTTTCAGGGCGTTCTGCTGCTGAAGAAGTTGGGTGAGCTCCAGCGGGAAAGTGAAGTCGGGGTCTCGTTTCGGAGGCATCTTACTGTTTTCAGAGGGGTGAGAATTATAATAGAACAATGACCTAAAAAGAAAATCACTACCCATATGCAATGCAACAAACATGTCACACCAAACACTCATTCATTTATTCAACTCAAAGTCAAACATCGAGATACAAATCTCCATTCAAACTAAACATCGACCTATGCTTTAACGTCGAAAATGAAGATACATGGGGCATAACTAAAGTTTTCCTCAAAAGTACATGGTGACTGAGCCTCCTCCAGTGGTGCTCTCCTCATAGTCATCATCTTCGCTGATGAAAGGAGCCAAGTCTCCCTCAGGATGAAGATTTTCACCGTTCCTCAAAAGTACATGGTGACTGAGCCTCCTCCAGTGGTGCTCTCCTCATAGTCATCATCTTCGCTGATGAAAGGAGCCAAGTCTCCCTCAGGATGAAGATTTTCACCCATGTTCATTTGTTCCTCCAGAGTGGCGATGTGAGTGTTCAGCTTGTCGATCCTCTCTAAGAAATCCTTCACCTCATACTCATGCTCGTACTCGGCTTCCCATAAGTCAGCTTCGAGGTTAATCCCATGGTTCATCAGCCTCTTGATCGTCTTCGTGTCAGCACGAACTCGAAGCTCCAGAGTCCTGATGTGAGTCTCCAAGGTCTAAATATAGGAAATGGTGGTGTCTGTAGTGGGAGGGGTTATGATGTTTCCATTGGCATCCCTGCGACAAACCACGCTGAGTCCTGGTGAAATGGTTCCACCTCTGTATTCCTCCTGAATACGTCCAAGGGCACGATGAATGGCCATGTCTCTCCCAAGTATCTAGCTGGGTGCCACAAACTTGAAGTCGATGGGGTCCTTCCGATTCCCAAAGGTCTTCCCTGGAATGTGCACCTCGATCATGTAGCATCCGTCTTGTGGGAAAGACATGATAGGAGTCCCAGTGATCCTCGGTAAAGCAATCCTCACGTCCTTGACGATCCCCATCAGCTCCTTGCCAAAGGGCATCGTTGCGTCAGGCTGGCAAAATTCCGTGATCAAAACTGGGATGAAGGTGGCCATCTATAAATTTTGAAATAATCGGAGAGGAGTCAGAAACGAGTAGATGAGAGTATAAGAATTTTAAAGAAAAAGAGAAATAAGTCCTAAGGCTTTCCAATCCTAGAGGTTATGTCCTACGGTCAGCGTGTACTCTGATACCATTTCTGTAGCGACCCGACCTGAAAGGTCGAATCACCGGTGTTTCTGTACCATCCCAAGATCATGCTGGTACACACACGGTACATCAATGTATATATCAAAGGGAAATCACACAGCATAATATTAATCGAAATCTCATATCGAGTCTTTTATTACAATAAAGATTACAATAAAGTGGTTGAAGGTCAACTCATGAGAGGTCGGAAAAGCGTAGAGCGTATCCTCACTCCTGGTCGGAAAAGTACTCTGCAACATGATACGTTGCAGCCGTATAGGTCAGCATATTGAATATGCCGGCAAAGTCACAAGAGAGCGGTGAAAAGATAATCATCTAATCTACATGCATATATGGCAGGTGGGGTAGTAAGTTTTTACGTAAAGCCAATTTTCCAACATCAAGAGAGGGCTAAGCAAAATTATCACTAAGTTGGTTGATTAATGATATGGTTCCACCAACCAATTCTCATACCCAAGTTATTAATACCCACATCATCATATTAATTATGTTGAGGGTTCCGGAAGTTTCAGTTCCTTTGGCTCAAGTTGTCCATGACCGTGGACACGACTAATCGATTAGGTTTGAGTACTCTGCAGAATTTTGCACACGTTCCCCACAAGATTTGGTCGCCTCCGTTTGATTTCTCGCACTTCAGGGTGTTTGAGAAACGGGTGACCAAAACATGGTTTTCCAAAGGGTTTTCCTGCGACTCTGTTGGTGCCCATCCTTTCCTACCGTTCTTCTACATCTCGTAGCACCGCTTGTCCAGGGTCACCACGATATCCAACCAAGCCAGAGCCCATAATGACTTGTTGCTGTGCAGGTAAGCCTTGGGTCTTGAAGCATCCATCCATCTCTTTGTGCCTGGGTGGACCTTTCCGTATGAATACTGGCACATCTCCAGCATCATCTAGGCTAACCACTGGTTTCTCTAGGGCGCCGTTCAACCATCATCCACCCACAGGTATGTTGAAAACTCGAAGTCTTGAAGTCTTGATCATTATGTAGGTCTTTAATTATTACCTCACTACACTCATGAATCACACAACCAACCCCGTCTACTAATAGCATAGCAAAGTGTAAAACAACGTTTCCCGGGGCCAATGTGTCAAAGGGTTGAGGGGGTTACCTACCACATGATACTACAACAAGTAACCAAGTTTCCAATTTACCTACTTTGCATGCAATTAGGGAGATGGTAGAACTAATGCAATAAAACATAGGTAAACATGATCAAAGTGACTTGCCTGATTGATGATCTTCGTACGTGAGTGACTCTAGGTAACAAGCCTCGCACTCCGGATAATCTAACGAAGCAAACAAGAGCACTCAATAAGCATACAACAAAATTATTTGTAACTCACAAAATCAGAAATGAACTAGTAAACAATCAAGACAAAACAATGCACAAATCACAAGCAAGAAAACACACAAAGTTTTGTTTTCCAAAAGGGTGATGGGTAAACCACTACTAACATAGTAAAACTACTTGTATTAACAAAACAATAGTTGAAAGCAAGGAAATAATAAAATATTTTATTAATAACAGAATTAAATCCATTTAAAGTTTTGTTAAGAAAATCTTAGTATGGTTTTGAAAGTTTTGATAAACACTACTATATGAGGTAACTATAGTTTGTCTATAGCAATAGAGTGAAACTAAACTATTATTTTATTAACAAAACAATTTTCTTAACAGAAAAGAATTTACTAAAACTTTTCTTAGAAAACAGAATTTAATTATTTAAAACTTTGTTAGAAGAAAACTATTACTAACTAGTTTGTTTTAATCAAATTATACTTAGTTGAAAAAATGAGTTGAGATTCCTATAACAATTAAGAAATAAACTAAGCGAATTATATTATTATCATCAGCAAGTAAAACACCTAATGTTTAAGCAACAGAACCTACTAAAACAAATTATAACAAATCTGATTTAAACTAACTAAAAACTAAATTAACTAAACTATACTAACTACTAGGCAGAATCTGTTTATAGCTAGAACACTAAACAAATTCATCCTAAAAATCCTCAAACTAAGCATGATGAAAGTCCTAACTAATACCAAGCAGTAGAAAAAAGATTCATATCAAAATCTATTTTTAAACTCTAATTATTCAGATTTGAGTGATTTGAGCGAATTTGATTCAATTAAAATTTTAGAGTTCAAATTTAAAATCTAAGACTACAGGGTGAAACTACATGAAATATGTGAGCTAATGAAAAAAGAATCAATTCAAAACACTAAATAGTTTAAAAGATATAAACAAAAAAAATCAGAAAACCTTCTATTAACTAAAACAAAAAAGAAAAATAAAAGAAATCCTAACGATCGGCCAAGGCTACGTGGCGGCTTCCTATTGGGTGCTAGCACAGGCGCGCGGGAGTTTGCGGCGGTCGACCGAAGCCTACAGAAAAACGGTTCGCCGTTTAATAGTTTCTAATCTGGATCGTAGGATCCAGATCGAACGGATGATGGGCTCACACTATAAGGAGGTCGCCGGTGATGGAGTTCTCCGGCGAGTCCCAAGTGGTGAGGTCGTCGGGGCGGCGCTCCGATGGTCGAGGGAGGCGTCGAAGGGGCCCAGGCAATGGTGGCTGACGTCCGGAGTGCTCTGGTGGCGTCGGAGGGACGAGGGGATGACGGAGTCGACGGCAGGTGCGGTGGGGAGCTTCGGCCATCGACCGAAGTCCGGCGAGGGGGCGTGGGTGTTCTGGCGCAGGGGAGAGAGGGGTTCGGGAGAAAAGGGAGTGCAGAGAGGGGCCGCACTTATATAGGGGCGAGGCAGAGCGACGGGAAGGGAGGAGAGAGAGATCCGGCGAGGGATTCCCGGCGACGGCGGCGCGCGCGCGAGGTGAGTGATGACCGCGCGGGGTCATCGGGTGGTCGGGGTGGGGCCCGTTGTTAGAGAGAGAGAGGGCAGCATTTGCGCGTCGGTCGACCGGCTCGCAATGAATTCGCGAGTAACTGCCCGTGGGCCGGCCCGTTTAAATACAAATCTGTTACTCTTTTTAATATCTAGAGCAGTAAAACCTCTTTAAAAGCATCCAAAACATTTCCAAATATAGGAGTATTATATATCAAAATTAACAGAATAATAAATGCCATTTATTGAACATTTTTATTCTGTCATTTGAACACTCTGAGAAAAATAATATTTTCAGAAATTGCCTGTTTGGTTTTAAAACCTTTTGCAAATATTTTTCAAAAGACCCCCTGGTTCTTATTGTTCAAATATATCACCAAGATGACCCTGGTGTGGAGTGTCATGTTACTCCCCTCTTATTTTGAACTTTTACCAAGGTTTTCAAATAGGTGAAAGCAACTTAGAGAAAATAGAAAGGAACTTTCAGAAAGTTCAGAAGAAGCATTTCAACTATTTCATACACTCAAGCAATGATGATGAGGCATAGCTATATTTCATAACATTCCAAAATGAAATTTTGGGATGTTACAGGTTTGGCCCCTCGGAATGAGGTAAAAGCCTATGTCACGCTTTGTGTAGTATTGATTGGGTATTTATTACAAGGGAGCGGAATTGCTTGACCTAGCTCTCGATGGATTGTATTGTATTCTAAGCCGCCCAGGTAACCCGCCTTTATATACACATGTCAAGGCCCTGGGCTTACAAGATTCTGGGCCAGGTTACATCTGATAAGAGACCTCATCTCTAAACCGCCTTGTCCTATCTACAAGTCAACTCCAATGACTTGCGCCTCCGGGTCATGTGTTGTCTTCTGGCTCTGGGCCTCTACCAGGCCCGTCTAGTAAAGATCAACGGGCTGGTCCTAGTCCTCCGGCTCGCCTAAGGCCTTACTGTCTAAGCCGCCAACTTCATAACCCAGCCCTTCCTAGGCAGGTCTCACCATGGGGTTATATCCCCAACGTTAAGTCCCAGATTGATTTGAACCTATTCATGTCAATCTTCAAGTCTTCTGGTTGGCGAGTTTTGTGTTTCTACATAATTACATTGACCTGGAATAAATCCTCGTGACCCGCCATATAAAATGGATGACGTCATCTTGGATATATCCAAAAGATCTTAATGACATCACAACAAATCTTTGCGTTAACTAGTCAACTCGAAAATCGAGGCGTTTCTTTGGTCAATCCTTATCACGCCTCCTTGATTCCCGCGTTGGACTATTGTTGTTCCACCTTTTCCTCATAAATAGGCGCACGGCAGGGGGGGTCCCATCCCTTTCACTTTCCCCTGCTGCCACTTCTCTCTTCTTCCTCGTGATGCCTGCGCAACCGAAGCTCCATTTCGCCGTCCAGACCACGTTGTCGTTGCCAACAAAGGCCGTTGCATCACCCTTATTGTGACCAGAGCTCGTCGGTGTACTCCCACATCCACTAGGTCTTCCAGGCTCCACCTTCTTTCCCTCTTAGATCCGCATCTAGTTCATCGGAGTTCTTCTATGTCCGCTGCCGTTCGTCGGAGTTCATTCCCTTCCCTAAGGATAGATTCACCATTTATCTTGGGAACATTAGTAAAACTATGCGGTGCCTTACTTGGCATCTGTTTTGCATCTGGAGTAGATCGTCTTCTTTGCCCAAATCTGCGTATTAGCTATCCGTTCTTCTACCACTGTTTTTAGGATTAATGAATATTTCCCCTTTATTTTCATTTGTCGGTCTGTAATGGGAGCGGTAGCTGTTGAAACATGTTTGCCCACACTTAGCAGTATTTCAGTATTCATTGTCTAAGTGACCCACCATCATGTTGCTGGCTCTCCCTTGAAAAAGTGCTATCTGTCCCATACTTGTATTTAATGGCAGCTTATAATTTAACCATGACCTGCCAAGTATCATTGTCGTCTTAGCCATATCTGTCTTTGTCATGTGGCATTCTTAACCCACCACATCTTCATGTCTTTCCACGGTGTTTAACCACTATGGCCAAAGCCCCTGCCTCTTGCGATTGGGTAGGCTCCTGGGTTACTGAGGAGACACTGAATGATTTTGTAGTCATGGGAGTTTACCGGCTCAAGACGTCATCCACTGTCGGGTTCCCGGTGATGAAGTCAGGCCCAAACCTAAGGAAGGGGAAGTGGTTGTATTCACAAATCATCTTCATCGCGGCTTCTCAACGCCTGAGTCAAAAAAAATCCGAGGCGCCCTGCACTTTTATAAACTCCATCCTCAAGATATCAGCCCCAACTCCGTCACCAATTTGTGCCAGTTCCAAGTTCTCTGTGAGGCATATCTCCAAGAAGAACCCTCCATTGACCTCTTCCGGGAATTCTTTTGTATCAACCACCAAGCCGAAGTAGCAGTCGGGCCAAGTCTTGATCTCGGAGACATTTCAATCCAGAGGCGAAGAGATTTGGTTTTCCCTTCAGCCACTCTGCCAAGTCATCCCAACGACTGGAACCGAAGTTGGTTCTACTGCAAAGATACTTCTCCGGATGGAGAAAGACCGCTGTCGGGTTATCGTCCCACCTGGCTCTACACCACCACCGAACTCCCAGACCGGATGGCTGCCGCAAAGCGCGCCCAATATGCTCCAGCATTTTTAAAGATTGGGCTTTGTTTGCCAACGGATTAACCGGTGTTGATATGACCCGTTGCTGGGTCACTTGGAGAATTTTACCACTGAGCCATCGCGACAGGTTAATGTGTCAATACACCGGTCAAGTGGATGACCCTATGCGTTTTAACTAGATGCCTTTGACGGATAAAGACCCCAATTTGATTGTTAAATCGCTGCTTGGAGAGTCTTAGGAAGTTTGCAACAAGATCAGCCTGAACCCCTTCTTCGTTCATAACCTGGCTCGAGAGGTAAAACCCTTTTAAGAAAGCTATTTGTTTCCTTTGAATTTCGTGTTTCATACTCTTTTCTAATCCTTCTGTAACTATATGCAGGCCAAATCCTCCTTTTAGAAGAGAACCCCCAATTGCAACTTCCAAGAAGAAAACTAAAACTGTGAAAGCCCGTGTTCCGGGTCGTAACAAGAAAACATCCGCCCAAGAACTGCTCGAACTTGCGGAGGTAGATATTGACTCCCTTGGCCTTTTTTTATGCAACTTATTAACACTAATTGCTGTCAGGAGGAAGTGGAAACAAGCCATGCTGGTGCCGCAGAGGTAACTATCGTCTCCTCTGACTCGGAACCTTTACCAACAAAGAAAATATGACGGGCTGCCCGAAAGGTAAAACTTTCACATCCTCTTGCTCACTGGGATCCCAACTTTCTTTTGAAGAAACAACAAGATGACAACAGACTCCGGACTCGGAGTGGCGGCTCTGAAGCCTTGTCAACCGGCTTACCTGACACTCTGGCTCCTCAGACGAGTCGCACCGAGGTATTTCATAGCCTACGCTTTAATTTCTTCTGTATATTGAAGTTGTGTTGTAACTTACTCACATTTCCCAATTTTGAATTTTCAGGAAACACCTCCTTCTTTTGGTGACTCAACCACCTCGAAATTACCTCCTCTTGTTATCAACCTAGGGTAAACTTCTTTGCATCCCAAACTATTTTCTAGCTTTCCATCCTTTCATATGACTTCTAATGCAATATTTGTTCATTGGGCCCAAGCTAAAAGGAGGAAGCTAAGTGGGCCATCCACCCATCCTGACGCCTCGGAGATGGAGAATTCGAAGATTGGCACTTCTGAAGCTCATGTCGAGCCACCTGAAGCTGATCAAGGCGCCCATAATGACACTCCCCAGCCTAGCGAGCCAGCAGATGTTGATGTTGTGATCCCCGAAGATAATCTAGAAGCTAACCCTAAGCCGCCAAGCCCCTAGGCGACCACTCAAGACATGACTTCTCATGAAGAAGAAGTTACCATCACTGGAACGGCTTATAAATCTCCAGCTCACTCCAACGTGCTGACCAAGCACATCCGCAAGGATGAGGCGCCTTCTCCTAATAAAGAGAAGGCTAAGCTTGATCTTCCTAATCTGGAGAAGCTTATTACTGACGATCCACACTCTGGATATCTGAGCCGCCTCTCCACAAGCCGGGATATGGAGGCCAACCTAGTTGGTATGATGAAGAAGAAATATGAGGTACTCAACCTTCTTTGCCTGTCATATATCCTTACGTAGCCCCCAAGAGCTGGCTTACTTTATCAAAAAATGAGTCGGATCTTCAACTTTTTATAGATTTCAATAAATCATCTTGTAGCCCTAAGGGTAGGGTCATTATGTAAATAATGAGTCGACACTTATTAAATTGATAGATTAAGAGCCAAGTGTAGCCCCCAAGGGCCGGGTCATTATGTACATAATGAGCCGGCACTTATTATATTAAGTAAGAGCCAAGTGTAGCCCCCAAGCCTCGGGTCATTATGTAAATAATGAGCGAACACTTACTATATTGAGTAAGAGCCAAGTGTAGCCCCCAAGGTTCGGGTCATGTTATTGAAGATGATTCGGGTCTTCTTTGGATTGTACACCTTGAAACAAGTGATACACATTAGCCCCCAAGTGTCAAGTATATTGCCTGCAATCTACTTGAGACTTGTAATAACCTTCTTCATTGTTCCCATGTGCTATTACAAACTGTTCTAGTGGCTTTGAAAATGGATGTAAACTTGTACTTGACAATTTGTATGGTGGGGGAAGCCTTAAATGTGGCCGAGTCTAGCCTGACCGATCTTAAGAAGGGTCTGGTTATGCAACAAGATGCATGTGCTGAAGCTGAGGAAAAGCGGCGGCTCTCTTTAATAGATCTGGAAAAAGGCAAGGCGGATTTTGAAGCCTTCAAACAATCTGCTGAAGCCGAACAAGCTGCCTTAATCAAACGCGCCAAAGACGTCGAGGGCCAACTTAAGCCCATTACTGAAGAGCTGAATGGTTTGAAACTCCATATAGCACTGATCACTGAAGTTGTCTTTGGTAAGTGTCATTAATTATCAGCATTCTTTTCGAAGAGTCTTATACAGGCTCGCCTAGCGACTTACAAAATTATGACCGTGTGCAGGCCGACTGTAAGAGCCCGGGACTGACGCTCCAGAAGATTCCCCTTTTATTTCCATTCTCATCATGTGATTTCTCTGGTTGTCGCATTCATCATTGCATCATTCGCATCACCTGCATAGCATCGGCATTTTTTTCAACATGAGTTTTCAAACTTAAATCCGTTGGTAGTTGCCGGTTCTCTCCGTTCTCATTGCTGACCATTTTGAGACGAACCACACCTGCACACGCTCGCGGCCTCGATAAAATTTTGTTTTTAAAGTGCATATAAAAATTTCTCGGATTGGTTCGAAAGTTGGCGTGCGGTCTTATTATATTGTAGGTAGACCGCCTGCCAAATTTCGCCGCAATCGGAGGTCGTTTGATACCCGAACAATCAACCATAGCAGTGCGGTCATCGGTTATTTGTCGGACGTTTCGGTGTTTAAAAACCTCTGTCAAGGGCCACCATCCATTCCCTCTCATCCTCACGAAGCCCCACTACACAGCCCACTAGCCCATCCTAGCCTAACCCCGCGACCAGAGCCATTCGATCACTATTGGAGGGTTCAAAAACGGGCTAAGTCCCCCTAACCTAACCCTCCTTCCCTATATAATCACCCTACCCTGCCTAATTGGACAAAACCTAATCCCTCCTTGAAATCCACGCCGCCAGCCACCTCCCACCACTGAGCCGCCGCCAGCCTCCTCCTCCAACCGCAGGGCCCGCCAAGCCCAGATCGGGGCCCTGGGAAGCCCACTTGGGCCCGCCCCCGAGCTCCAAGTGGGAGCTCCCTCCCATGGAGCCCACGCCCGAGCCTCCGGCGCCCCCATCCCACGCCTGCCTCTGCCTCCCCATCGCTAGGAGTCAAGGCCTGCGCCACCACCCGCCGGAGCGCGCCCCTCGCCGGAGCTCCACCGGTCGCCGTCGCCCACCGCCAGCCGCCGCCTCGGCCTCCCCTTGCTGGCCACCACCGCTTCAAGCTCGCACCAGAGCTCTATCCGCCGCCGGGAATGGGTGGATCCGGCGATGTCGATCTAGATCCACCCGTCCCCGCGCCCACCGGACCTCCTGCCCCTGCCGGTCGTCGCGCCGTTGACCGTCGCTGTCGTCGGCCTCCTGCTCGTGCGGACAAGCGAGGTGAGCCCAGCGCTGCCAACTCCAGCGAGCGACCTGGGCCTACGTACTGGTGGGCCGCCGCGTCGCCGGCCCAGCTCGCCTCTCCTCGCTCGAGTGGGCCGCCGACCGAAGCTGGCCCAGCTGCCTGCTCTTGCACGGCTCCACCGGCCTGGGCTTCTAGCCCACTAGGTGAGGAAGCCCAGGAATTACTGTTTTGCAGAAAAAAAAACTAGTTCATTCATTTAATAACTTTCAAACCATGCATTATATGCAAAAACTTTATACATGAAAAATAACTAGAATTTCGTGTAGATTCACAATTTCCAACTCTCACATGTGCTTAAAATGTTTAACTTGTTGTTTCCATGAAATTTGCGTAAATGTCATGTGAAAATGATTTATTTCATAACTAATTAACCATACCTCCGATGAAAATGATTTATATATGCAACTTGACTAGAAAAACGTGTATAATCTCATGCCACACTTTATTTCCATGTTTAATAAATATAAAATTGTGTTAGGACAGATCTGGACCAAACTTAAAATATGCATATGAGGTTATTCCGGAATTATTATTCGTTGCTTTCGGCCTCATTTAAAGTGCGTAGGTGATGTAGTTTACTTATGTTTCACCTCTTGCCATGTCTAACAACATTTAATATTGATGAGCACCTAAACGGGAGTGAACTAAATAATCGATCGTGGAGTTTCGTCAATATGCAACTCGTTGCATATTGAGCTTCACTTTAATATGTAGTAGTTGTTTGATGTGATTTGCCATGCCTTGCATATTTACACCGGACATGCATCATATTTGTTTGCGCATCGTGTCATGCATATGTTGTGGTGTATCATGTGTTGATTTTTGTTTCCGGATTGTTCCTTCTCGATAGAGTTCCGATAGCGTTCGGAGTGTTAGGATTCGCTCAACTACGCCCATTCGTCTTCTTCATGGACTCATTCTTCTTCCAAGCGGGATCTCAGGCAAGATGACACATTTCCCTGGATAACACTACTATCATTGCCATGCTAGCTGTCTCGTTTTCCATCACTATGTCATGCTACCTACCACATGTATGTCAAGCCTCCCAACATTGCCATGAAAGCCTCTAACCCCTCCACATCCCAGTAAACCTTTGTTTGGCTATGTTACCGCTCGCTCAGCCCTTCTTATAGCATTTCTAGCTGCAGGTGCAATTGCTTCCATGTGACAACATGGACATTCTTTTGTTATCACAATATTATTGATATCTAATTTAATGCACATATATACTTGGTAAAGGTGGAAGGCTTGGCCTTTTGCTTGGCGTTTCGTTCCACTTTTGCTACCCCTAGTTACTTGTGAACCGGTGCTATGTTCCATAATTGAGCACTCCTGACATCCTCGGGGTTGTTATGGGGACCCCTTGATTTTCGTTTTGGGATAAAACTTATCTGGCAAGGCCCAACATTGGTACCACATTTGCCTAATAACTAATAAAATTGCATAGGGACCCACCGGCACCCGCGGATCTTTAATCAACCCCCCGGGCCAGTGCTCCTCATGAGTGTTGGTCCAACCCAGAGCAGCTTATTAACACTACCCGGGCAACTCGGTGATTGGCGTGGTAACCATCGCTCATCCGTCGTGTCCAGAGAACGAGATACGCGGCTCTTATCGGGTTTGTCGACACGTCGGATGGCCTTGCTAGATTTGTTTTACCTTCCTTGAATGTCTTGCACGAGGAATTCCATTTTACTCCGGGCTATCTCGAGGTGTGGTCTTCCTATGGAATTGTCGATGAAGATCACGAGATCCGTGGTCGAGGTTATTCTCGCGGTGTGTGGTTAATTTGTGATCGACGAGTTAGAGCACCCCTACATGGTTAAATCATTCAGAAAGCCATGCCCGCCGTTATGTGGCAAACATGGAAACTTTGTTTAACACCTGGTCATAGCAAACTTGAAGTAAACACTAATAAAATGCACCAACTATGTGCGTAACCGTGATTGTCTCTTCTCGTGAGTCCTTATCCGAGAGAGAACATGGTGGGGTTATGTATGACGTAAGTAGGTGTTCAGAATCAGTTAGTGATCATTACTTGTTCACGTCCATTATTCGTAGACCACCATACTTTACTTTCTGTATTCGTAAGTTAGCCACTCAAATAAATGCTTAGTCGCTTGTTGCAGCCTCACCACTTAACCATACCTCACCCATTAAGCTTTAATAGTCTTGATACCCTTGGAAATGAGATTGTTGAGTCCTTGTGGCTCACAGATTACTACAACAATAGTTGCAGGTACAGGTAATGCAATGCTTTCACGTGAGAGCGATGCTTGTTTCATTTGGAGTTCTTCTTCGTCATCGTCTTCGTCGATCTAGGATGGGTTCCAGGCGGCAGCCTGGGATAGCAAGGATGGATGTCATTTTATCGTTTGATTTCATCCGTAGTCAGACCCTGCTCTTATGTATGATTTTTGAATATGTTGTTGTATTGATGCGATCTTGATGTAGCTTGTGGCGAGTGTAAGCCAATTCCTTATACTCATCTCTTTTGTACATGTACTTGTAATGATATCCATTCTTGCAACATGACAAGATGCGCTCTTATCCTTATCGAGGCCCTCGAGCCAAAATAAGGATAAGTTCGCATCTTGGGCATGACAAGTTGGTATCAGAGCCTGTACCGACCTAGGAGCCCCCTTGATTGATCGAACTTGGTCGAGTCGAGTCTAGTAAAAAAACTATTTTGAGTCTTGTTATATCGGAGAGTAGGATTCTTTTACTCCTCTTCTATACTCCGGGGAGGAATTATCACTTAGGAATTTTGATTCTACCCTCTTCTCAGTCAAAAAAATTTAGGATCACGCGGATATTTTGGAATCTATATGATGCCGATGTGACGGAGTTCTGTCTTGGTGCCTCCTGTCTGACTTGATTCCTTCCGGGGAGTTGAGCTCTAGGGGATTCTTGACACATTGTTATTGTTCATATTCCTTAGTATCTCAGGACGGAGGGTGTTCGAAAGTGCTTTAATACTAGTAGTGGCGAGAGGAGTCCGGCATCCCCGGTACTGGTGGAGAGAGTTCGGGTGTACTGCCATTCTTGGTATCATTGTGTTTTCGAGGGTCCGAGATAGATGGAGTTCCGAAGGCTATGGTTATGTGTTGACGGATGGATATAGTTGGAGTGTTGGGCTTGTTAATTGTGTGAGATATTTTGCCTCCCTGTATCCCCAACACCTGATTGCATAACCGGAAGATTTTGGGAATTCTTAGGTGGGAATTCAAGTAGTTACCTAGGTTATCTTCTAACAGATCATGATGTGAGGTTGGGGTTCGACATCTAGTGGATTCGTTTGTTCATGTCTTTCTTACAGAGGACAGTCTCGATATATGTCATCAGATATGCTTCGTCAATCCTTGTAGTTCACTACGCCTAGGGAGCATATTTGAGCGTCATTCCAATATGACAATCCAATGTACGATCGAGCCCATGCGAACCTTACCACCAAAATATCGAGCGGAATCTCTATCATGAATTTGTTCTGGCTTGTTTCGTAAGCTCCATCCTTTGTTTGTTTTTTGTATATGGTAACTCGTGGTGCTTCGATGTCAAGTGGTGATTTCATATCTTTTCTAAGTAGTGTTCTCATATTTTACGGGAATGCTAATCCTTTTGTTCAACTGGAGTTGTCATGAAATTCTTTTCAATTGGTGCATTCCTCTTCAAGATATTCAATCATCTCCAATATTTGCAAGAGCAATCCTCATGTTTCTTTCCGGAGTTCATTTCATCTGTCCTAAGTTTTCTTTGTTTTTCCCCACCCTCCCGCCCTTTCTTCTTCAATGATTATATTCTCATCCAAGTGCCTTTTCTACTCATGTGATGCTTCCGCTACCATTTCTTCATATTGTATCTGGTGATTTCTTGTGGAGATTCTCAAGAGTTTCAATTTCAAGATCTATCCTCATATTCTTTGTTCTTGTTGTTATTCTTCCCCGGTGGATTCAATTCAAGATCTCGGTGTTCTTCATATCCTTTTCATTCTCTAAATGCTTCCCTATGTCAGAAATTATGTCCAAGTATCTCTTGTTTTTCGTCTCTCTCTATTCTATCCGGAGTGCTGAAGATATCTCAAAAGACTTTCATTCCATTCATATCCTCTTAAATTATTTTGAGGTTCTCACCTCATCAAGTTCTTAATTTTCTGGTGCAATGTCTCTTTCTAAGCAATCGTTTCAACGGTGTTTCTTTGAGTGGGCCCATAACCCACACGTTTTTCCCCAGGATCTTACCTGGCTCTTCTAGTCCTTCCGAAGATGTTCTCAAGTTGTCTTCTAATATGATGTAAGAATGAATTTCATCAGTCATATTCCTTCTAGAAGATCGCTTCTAAATTATTCTCGTCATCGGCTTAACCTTTCCTTATTCATTCTTCCAGAGTGTCTCGGTAATTCATGGTGTTGTTTCTCGTCATCATTCTCAGCATTGAAGACCGAAGGAGAGTTTCTCTTAAATCGTTGTTCATTCTTACAAAGATTCATGGTTTCAGCTGGTTACTATCATCTCAAGTTGTTTCCACTCATAAGAAATTTCTCCCATATCTATCCGGTGCATTCAGAGTTGTATTCATTCCTCGATCCTCCGAAGGCCATCGTTTCAAAAGATTTCTTTGTTCTCAGCTTTCAGCTTTCGTTCTCAATTCTTCTCAAGTGTTGTTCCTTCGTTCATATCTCAATTATTCCGGTGCTTCGTTCAAGTTTTCTATTAGGTGGATCATGATCTCTTTGTTCCCATGTATCTTCATTCAATCATAGTATACTCATTCGTTGTGAATTCTTACCGGTGTTCTCGTCCAAGACTTCTTCAAGTTTGCGATCTATCTCTCTCTCTTCAATTCTTTGCAAGAAGAATAAGTGGTGTGCGAAATCCGTTCCTTGTCGTCAATTTAACTTGATGAAGGATAAGCATAACATAATTCTTATTCTTGTTGGTCAAGGTGATCTCAATCCCTCTTCCGGAGTTGTGCATGATATCAATTCTGGGTTTCAAGTGTTCTCATCTTACCTTTTCCGGAGTTCCTAGTTTTCTCAAGTATCTTGTCGCTAAGCTTCATCTAATTCATAGCAATGGCTAAGTATTGTTCTTTTTCTACCTTCAATGTCAATCTTCATCCTTTCATTCCAGAGTTCATCCCGATGCTTCTTCTTGGTAGTTTGTTAAGGATTTAATTCTTCTCGAATTGTTCTTCAAGATTCTTGTTGAAGGTGCTCGAGTGTTCTTTCTCTTGGATGTCTAAGTTCAATTCCTTCTCCATTATCTTTTAAGATGGTGTTATTAATTCTTGATTATGAGGAGTCTCAAAGAAAAATTGTCAAGAATGAGATAAGTAAACCCATCATGTCTTCTCGGAGTATCTTGGGTTGGATTTCACCTAAAGCATTTCCTAAGGATTGTAGCTATCATGGTGTCATAAATGATCCAAGTTTTCTCCTCCTCTTCTTGGTGAAAGAAGTTTTTCATCTCTTTTGCCCCAAGCAATCCTTGTTTTGTCAATGGCTGGTTGTCACCTCATAATTTTGGGATGTTTTTCCATAAGCCCATAACAAGCTTATTCTTTTCGTTGTTGGTTTTTCAACAACTCCGTTCAACCTATGCTTCTCAAATTCATTGATGGTAGAAGTTGTCATTTTCTTCTCCGTTCTCTTCTCTCCAAAGATCTAGCTTCTATTCTTTTGTTCCAGAGGCATAGTGGTGTTTCTCTTTTCAACTCACATCTAGTTTGATTAAGATCATGTTCTTCCCTTGCTTGTTTATTAATCGGAGTGCTGTGAAATCTTTTCATGATCCTTCCGTCTTATGAAGTTTTGATTCTAATCCAACCAAAGTTCGGTGTCTCTCTTTCAATTTCTTTCCATCATATCAAATTTTTCCTCTCTATCCTATCGAAGTGCTTCCAAAAATTCTTGTGAATTCTTGCTTGTTCCTCATGTCATTCTTCTTCTCGTTGAAACCTTCATTGATTTCACTCGTTTGTTAGAGAAGCAACTATGTTTTACCACTTGCTCTTTCTCTTCCCCTTCTCATTCTAGATCTCCAGACGAGATCCTCGTGTAGTGGAGGAGAGTTGTAACAGCCCTGGATCAACACTCCAGAAGATTTCCCTTTTATTTCCATTCTCTTCGTGTGATTCGTCTGGTTGTCGCATTCAACATTGCAACATTCACATCATCTGCATAGCATCAACATTTTTTTCAACGTGAGTTTTCAAACTTGCATCCGTTCATAGTTGCCGGTTCTCTCCGTTTTCGTCGCTGACCATTTTGAGACCAACCACACATGCACACGCCCGCGGCATCGATAAAATATTGTTTTTAAAGTACGTATAAAACTATCTCGGATTGGGTCGAAAGTTGGCGTGCGGTCTTATTATATTGTAGGTAGACCGCTTGCCAAATTTTGCCGCAATCGGAGGTCTTTTGATACCCCGAACGATCAACCGTAGCAGTGCGGTCATCGGTTATTTGTCGAATGTTCTGGTGTTTAAAAACCTCTGTCACGGGCCACCATCCATTCCCTCTCATCCTCACCAAGCCCCTCTACACAGCCCACTAGCCCATCCTAGCCTAACCCCGTGACCGGAGCCGTCCGATCGCGATCGGAGGGCGGACGGCCCGAAAACGGGCTAAATCCCCCAAACCTAGCCCTCCTTCCCTACATAATCCCCCTACCCTGCCTAATTGGGCAAAACCTGATCCCTCCTCAAAATCCGCACCACCAGCCACCTCTGACCACTCAGCCGCCGTCAGCCTCCTCCTCAAGCCGCAGGGCCCGCCAAGCCCAAATCGGGGCCCTGGGAAGCCCACCTGGGCCCGACCCCGAGCTCCAAGCGGGAGCTCCCCCCCCCCATGGCGCCCATGCCCGAGCCTCTGGCGCCCCCATCCCGCGCCTGCCTCTGCCTCCCTGTCGCTAGGAGTCAAGGCTCGCACCACCACCCGCCGGAGAGCGCCCCTCGATGGAGCTCCACCGGTCGCCACCGCCCGCCACCAGCCGCCGCCTCGGCCTCCCCGTGCTGGCCGCCGCCGCTTCAAGCTCACACCAGAGCTCTGTCCACCACCGGGAATGGGTGGATCCGGCGATGCTGATCTAGATCTGCCCATCCTCGTGCCCGCCGGACCTCCTGCCCCCGCCGTCCATCGCACCGTTGATCGCCGCCGCCACCGGCCTCCTGCTCGTGCGGACGAGCAAGGTGAGACCAGCATCGCCCTCTCCAGCGCCCAACCTGGGCCTGAGTGCTGGTGGGTGCTACTTCTCGAGCATGCGTTGGTTTCCGGTGAAGAGTGACAGTTTGATGCAGCAAAGTAGATAAGTATTTCCCTCAGTTTTTGAGAACCAAGGTATCAATCCAGTAGGAGATAAAAGCGAGCCACCAATAGATATACCTGCACAAGAAATCAAACTCTTGCACCCAACGCTATAAAGGGGTTGTCAATCCCTTCACGGTTATTTGCAAGGATGGGATCTAGTAGAGATAGATATAATAGGATGCTTGAACGGAAAGTAAAACTTAAAAGTAAAAATAGGGAAGCAAGTATTTTTGGTATTTTTGGTTTTAGATCTGAAAAAATAATATGGAAAATAGACCCGGGGGCCATAGGTTTCACTAGATGGCTTCTCTCATGATGGCAAGTAGTACGGTGGGTGAACAAATTATTGTCGAGCAATTGATAGAAAAGCAAATAATTATGAAGATATCCAAGGCAATGATTATGCATATAGGCATCACGTACGTGACAAGTAGACCGAAACGATTCTGCATCTACTACTATTACTCCACACATCGACCGACTCCTGCCTGCATCTAGAGTATTAAGTTCATGAAGAACAGAGTAACACATTAAGTAACATGACATGATGTAGAGCGATAAACTCAGGCAATATGGTGAAAACCCCATATTTTTACCCTTGATGGCAACAATACAATACGTGCCTCGCTACCCCTATTTTCTCACTGGGTGAGGACACCGCACGATTGAACCCAAAACTAAGCACTTCTCCTATTGCAAGAATTACTAATCTAGTTGGCCAAACCAAACCAATAACTCGAAGAGACTTGCAAAGATATGAAATCATGCATATAAGAATTCAGGAAAGACTCAAATAATATTCATGGATAATCTGAACATAAACCCACAATTCATCGGATCTAGACAAACACACCGCAAAAGAGTATTACATCCGATAGATCTCCATGAAGATCATGAAGGACATGGTATTGAGAAGCAAAGAGAGAGAAGAAACCATCTAGCTACTACCTATGGACCCGTAGGTCTGTGGTGAACTACTCACGCATCATCGGAGGGGTAATGGGTTTGATGTAGATGCCCTCCGTGATCGAATCCCCTCCGACAGATTACCGAAAAAGGCTCCAAGATTGGATCTCTCGGGAACGGAGGCTTCTGGCGGCGGAAAAGTGTTTTCGTGGTTCGTTCTGATAATGATGGAATATTTGGGAATTTATAGGCTGAATATTAGGGTTAGGGGAGTTACCAGGGGCCCACAAGCCTGCCCGGCGTGGGGTACCCCCTGGCCGCGGCTAGCGGGCTTGTGGCCCCGTGGCAGCTCCTCTACCTTTGTTCTCAAGTCTCGTGGCTTCCTTTTATTCTAGAAAAAATCATTCCAGAGGCTTTATTCCGTTTGGACTCCGTTTAATATTCCTTATCTGCGAAACTCAAAAAGAAGGGGAAAAACATAAACTGGCACAAGGCTCTAGATTAAAAGGTTAGTCCTAAAAATAATATAAAATAGCATATTAATGCATATAAAACATCCAAAACAGATAATATAATAACATCAAAAATTATAGATACGTTGGAGACGTATCAGCATCCCCAAGCTTAATTCCTACTCGTCCTCGAGTAGGTAAATGATAAAAACAAAATATTTAATGTGGAATGCTACCCAACATATTTAATGTAATATTCTTTATTGTGGCATGAATATCCATATCCGTAAGATTCAAAACAATAGTCTAATATTGACATAAAACAGTAATACTTTGAGCACACCAACAAGGTAGTCGTGTCCTTTCGAAATAAAATAGCCTTAGAAAGTCATCCCTACAAAATCATATGGTCTGGCTATGCTCCATCTTCCCCACACAAAGTATCTAACTCATGCACAACCCCAATGAACAAGTCAAGCAATTGTTTCACACTTTTTGTGTTCTCAAACCTTTTCAACTCTCACTCAATACATGAGCGTGAGCCATGGATATAGCATTATAGGTGTAATAGAATATGGAGGGGATGCAAGGGAAAAAGGAGAAGATAGTCTCACATCACTAGGCATATCAATGGGTTATGGAGATGCCCGTCAATAGATATCAATGTGAGTGAGTAGGGATTGCCATGCAACAAATGCACTTAGAGCTATAAGTGTATGAAAGCTCAAAAATAAAACTAAGTGGTCGTGCAAAATGAATATCCACTAGTTATATGAAAGTGACAAAATAGGAGACTCTCTATCATGAAGATCATGGTGCTACTTTGAAGCACAAATGTGGAAAAAGATAATAGCAATTGTCCCTTCTCTCTTTCTCTCATTTTTTTTATTTTGGTGGGCTTCTTTGGCCTCTTTTTTTTTGGGGCTTCGCTGGCCTCTTTTATTTATTTTTTGAAATCCGGATACTCGTCCCAACTTGTGAGGGAGTCATAGCCGTCATCATCCTTTTCTCTCATGGGACAATGCTCTATTAATGAAAAATCATCACACTTTTATTTACTTATAACTCAAAGAGAAAGAAATTACAACTCGATTCCTATGACAAGATATAACTCCATATGCAATATGAAGTGACGGTGCAAGTCATAGAAAAACTACATGGTGGGAGTTGCATGGCAATATATCTCGGAATGGCTATGGAAATGCCATAATAGGTAGGTATGGCGGCTGTTTTGAGGAATGTATAGTGGTTGTTTTGAGGAAGGAGGGTTTGATGTACCGGCGAAAGTTGCGCGGTACTAGAGAGGCTAGCAAAGATGGAAGGGTGAGAGTGCGTATAATCCATGGACTCACATTAGTCATAAAGAACTCACATACTTATTGCAAAGGTCTATTAGTTATCAAACAAAGCATTAGACGCATGCTCCTAGGGGAGAGGTTGGTATGAATTAACCATCGCGCGCTCCCGACCCTCACACAAAGGTCGACAATCATTAGACAAGTTATGCTCTGACTTCGTTACATAATGGTTAACCATAAGTGCATGCTACGGGAATCACAAGCTTTAACACACGTATCTCTTCAATTCACAACTACTCACTAGCATGACTCTCATATTACCATCCCTATTATCTCAAAACTATATGCAAGGAATCCAACTTCTCATAGTTTTTAACGCACTTAATGTGAACGTTTTTACTATATCCCTCATGGATGCCCAATACATTAGGACTAAATTCTTAACCTAAACAAATTACCATGATGTTTTAAGAAACTCTCAAAATAATATAAGTGAGGAACAAGAGTTCAATAATTTTTATAAAATATAACACCACCATGCTCTAAAAATATATAAGTGAAGCACTAGAGCAACATTGCCTAGCTCAAAAGATATAAGTGAAGCACATAGAGTATTTTAAATAATTCACGATTCAGCGTGTCTCTCTAAAAAGATGTGTGCAGCAAGGATGATTGTGGCAAACTAAGAAGTGAAGACTCATATCATACAAGATGCTCCAAGCAAAACACATATCATGTGGTGAATAAAAATATAGCCTTAAGTAAATTTACCAATGGATTGAAGACGAAAGAAGGGATGCCTTTTGGGGCATCCCCAAGCTTAGGATTTTTGGTATCCTTGAATATGACTTGGGGTGGCATGGGCATCCCCAAGCTTAGGCTCTTGCCACTCTTTATTCCATAGTCCATCAAATCTTCACCCAAAACTTGAAAACTTCACAACACAAAACTCAACAGAAAACTCATGAGATCCGTTAGTATAAGAAAAATAAATCACCACTTTAGGTACTGCTGTGAACTCATTATTTATTTATATTTGTGTAGTACCTACTGTATTCTAAATTTTGCATGACTCATACCCCCGATACGACCCGTAGATACATCAAAATAAGCAAACAACACAAAGAAAACAAAATCTGTCAAAAACAGAACGGTCTGTAGAAATCTGTAAACTTAGAATACTTGTGGACCTCTAATAATTCTGAAACATTAGGAAAATCAGAGAAATTTGTATATAAATTTTTTGTAAAAATTTAAGATCAATTCGACGCTCTGAAAAAATCATAAAATTCCTGGAGTGAGCGCAAAAGTTTCTGTTTTCCAGCAAGATCAAATCAACAACTACCATAGATCACCCCAAAGGTTTTACTTGCCCCAAACAATGATTAAAACACAAAACACAATTACCACAGAAGTAATAATGTGCAAAACACACCAAAACAGAAGCAAAAATCAGAAAGCAAAATAAAATTGGGTTGCCTCCCAACAAGCGCTATTGTTTAACGCCCCTAGCTAGGCATAATGATTTAAATGATGCTCACATAAAAAGTAGTATTTGAAACATGAAAGAAAGCATCATGAATCTCATGACAAGCACATTTAAGTCTAACCCACTTACTATGCATAGGGATTTTGTGAGCAAACAATTTATGAGAACAAGAGTCAACTAGTATAGGAAGGCCAAACAAGCATAACTTCAAAACTTTGAACACGCAGAGAGGAAACTTGATATTATTGTAATTCATACAAGCATATGTTACTCCCTAAAAATAAATCTTAGTAGCATCATGAAGTAATCTCACGATATAACTATCACACAAAGCATTCTTTTCATGAGCAATTATAGCATACGTGTCATCACCAAAACTTGGGGAACAAAAAATATCATCTTCATCAAGCATAGCATCCCCAAGCTTGTGGTTTTGAATATCATTAGCATCATGGATATTCAGAGAATTCATACTAACAACATTTCAATCATGCTTTTCATTCAAGGAACTATAATGCATCTCCTTATAAATTTCTTCTTCAAATACTTCACCAAAATTTCCAGATTCATGATTTTCAAACAAAACTTCATAAAGATAATCAAGTGCACTCAACTCACTAGCAATTGGTTCATCATAATTTGGTATTTTAAAAATATTAGCAAGTGTACAAGGATCCATATCAACCTATTTTTAGCAAGCGAATATGCAAGCAAATAGAAGGCACGTGGCAACACAAGCAAACATAGCAACGAAAAGGAGAACAGAAGAAGGGCGAATAAAAAGGCATATCTTTTTGAAAATCGTTTTAGATGTGGGGAAGAGGAAAACGAGAGGGAAATGGCAAATAATGTAAATGAAAGAGATGAGTTTGTGATGGGAACTTGGTATCCTTGACTTGCTATGTATCTCCCCGGCAACGCCGCCAGAAATCCTTCTTGCTACTTCTCAAGCATGTGTTGGTTTCCGGTGAAGAGGAATGGTTTGATGCAGAAAAGTAGCTAAGTATTTCCCTCGGTTTTTGAGAACCAAGGTATCAATCCAGTAGGAGATACAAGTGAGCCACCAATAGATATACCTACACAAGGAATCAAACTCTTGCACCCAACACTATAAAGGGGTTGTCAATCCCTTCACGGTTATTTCAAGGATGGGATCTAGTAGAGATAGATATAATAGGATGCTTGAACGGAAAGTAAAACTTAAAAGTAAAAATAGGGCAGCAAGTATTTTTGGTATTTTTGGTTTTAGATCTGAAAATATAATATGGAAAATAGACCTAGGGGGCATAGGTTTCACTAGATGGCTTCTCTCATGATAATGATGGAATTTTTTGGAATTTATAGGCCGAAGATTAGGGTTAGGGGAGTTGCCAGGGGCCCACAAGCCTACCCGGCATGGGGTACCCCCTGTCCGCGGCTAGCGGGCTTGTGGCCCCGTGGCAGCTCCTTTGCCTTGGTTCTCAAGTCTCGTGGCTTCCTTTTATTCTAGAAAAAATCATTTCGGAGGTTTTATTCCGTTTGGACTCTGTTTAATATTCCTTATCCGCGAAACTCAAAAACAAGGAAAAAACAGAAACTCGCACTAGGCTCTAGATTAATAGGTTAGTCCCAAAAATAATAAAAAATAGCATATTAATGCATATAAAACATCCAAAACAGATAATATAATAGCATGGACCAATAAAAAATTATAGATACGTTGGAGACGTATCAGTGGGCTGCCGCGCCGTCGGCCCAGCTCTCCTCTCCTTGCTTGAGTGGGCTGTCGCCCGAAGCTGGCCCAGCTGCCTGCTCCTACACCGCTCCACCGACCTGGGCTTCCAGCCCACTAGGTGAGGAAGCCTAGAACCTATCCCGCGCCATGCGCGCCTTGTATTATGTTGCGCCCACCAGTTTCGGCCCGTGTATGTTTTTTTCAGATTATGCGAATTTAGTATTATCCCAGGAATTATTGTTTTGCAGAAAACCCCCTTAGTTCATTCGTTTAATAACTTTCAAACCGTGCATTATATGTAAAAACTTTATACATGAACAATGACTAGAATTTTGTGTAGATTCACAATTTCCAACACTCACATGTGTTTAAAATGTTTAACTTGCTGTTTTCATGCAATTTGTGTAAATGTCATGTGAAAATGGTTTATTTCGTAACTAATTAACCGTAGCTCCGATGAAAATGTTTTATATATGCAACTTGACTAGAAAAACGTGTAGAATCTCATGCCACACTTTATTTCCATTTTAGTGAATATAAAATTGTGTTAGGACAGATCTGGACCAAACTTAAAATATACATATGAGGTCATTCCGGAATTGTTATTCGTTGCTTCCGGCCTCATTTAAAGTGCCTAGGTGATGTAGTTTCCTTATGCTTCACCTCTTGCCATGTCTAACAACATTTAATATTGATGAGTACCTAAACGGGAGTGAACTAAATAATCGATCGTGGAGTTTCGTCAATATGCAACTCATTGCATATTGAGCTTCACTTTAATGTGTAGTAGTTGTTTGATGTGATTTTCCATGCCTTGCATATTTAAATTGGACATGCATCATATTTGTTTGCGCATCGTATCATGCATATGTTGTGGTGTATCATTGTTGATTGTTGTTTCCGGATTGTTCCTTATCAATAGAGTTCCGATAGTGTTCGGACTATGAGGATTCGCTCGACTACGCTCGTTCGTCTTCTTCATGGACTCCTTCTTCTTCCAAGCGGGATCTCAGGCAAGATGACACATTTCCCTGGATACCACTACTATCATTGCCATGCTAGCTGTCTCGTTTTCCATCGCTATGTCATGCTACCTAGCACCTGTATGTCAAGCCTCCCAACATTCCCATGAAAGCCTCTAACCCCTCCACATCCCAGCAAACCTTTGTTTGACTATGTTACCGCTTGCTCAGCCCTTCTTATAGCGTTTCTAGCTGCAGGTGCAATTGCTTCCATGTGACAACATGGACATTCTTTTGTTATCACAATATTATTGCTATCTAATTTAATGCACATATATACTTGGTAAAGGTGGAAGGCTTGGCCTTTTGCTCGGCGTTTTGTTCCACTTTGGTGCCCCTAGTTACTTGTGAACCAGTGTTACGTTCCATAATTGAGCGCTCCTAACATGCTCGGGGTTGTTATGGGGACACCCTTGATTTTTATTTTGGGATAGAACTTATCTAGCAAGGTCCAACATTGGTACTACATTTGCCTAATAACTAATAAAATTGCATAGGGACCCGTCGGCACCCGCGGATCTTTAATCAACCCCCCGGGCTAGTGCTCCTCATGAGTGTTGGTCCGACCCAGAGCATCTTATTAACGCTACCCGGGGCAACTCGGTGATTGGCATGGTAACCATCGCTCATCCATTGTGTCCTGAGAACGAGATACGCAGCTCTTATTGGGTTCGTCGACATGTCGGGCGGCCTTGCTGGATTTGTTTTACCTTTCTCGAATGTCTTGCGCGAGGAATTCCGTTTTACTTCGGGCTATCTCGAGGTGTGGTCTTCCTGTGGAATTGCCTATGAAGATCACGAGATCCGTGGTCGAGGTTATTCTCACGGCGTGTGGTTAATTTGTGATGGACGAGTTGGAGCACCCCTGCACGGTTAAATCTTTCGAAAAGCCGTGCCCGCGGTTATGTGGCAAACTTGGAAACTTTGTTTAACACCCGGTCATAGCAAACTTGAAGTGAACTCTAATAAAATACACCAACTATGTGCGTAACCGTGACGGTCTCTTCTCGTGAGTCCTTATCCGAGAGAGAACACGGTGGGGTTATGTATGACATAAGTAGGTGTTCAGGATCAGATAGTGATCATTACTAGTTCACGTCCGTTATTCGTAGACCACCATACTTTACTTTCTATATTCTTAAGTTAGCCACTCAAATAAATGCTTAGTCGCTTGTTGTAGCCTCACCACTTAACCATACCTCACCCATTAAGCTTTAGTAGTCTTGATACCCTTGGAAATGAGATTGCTGAGTCCCTGTGGCTCATAGATTACTACAACAACAGTTGCAGGTACAGGTAATGCGATGCTTTCACGTGAGAGCGATGCTTGTTTGATTTGGAGTTCTTCTTCTTCTTCATCGACCTAGGATGGGTTCCATGCGACAACCTGGGATAGCAAGGATGGATGTCATTTTATCGTTTGTTTTCGTCCGTAGTCGGACCCTGCTCTTATGTATGATGTTTGAATATGTTGTTGTATTGATGTGATCTTGATGTAGCTTGTGGCGAGTGTAAGCCAATTCCATATACTCATCTCTTTTGTACATGTACTTGTAATGATATCCATTCTTGCAACACGACGAGATGCGCTCTTATCCCTATCGAGGTCCCCAAGCCAAAATAAGGATAGGGCCGCATCTTGGGCATGACACCGATGAACTTGCCAACTTCCAGATGATAGCTTACCGAAGATGAAGTCTTTATATACATTGGCTGAATAGTTGTACGCTGGAAGCCTTTTCACCATCAGAACTTTTGTGGGTGAGAAGGGTGTGCGAAAGCTTATCAAAGGAGTTGTGGATTACCTCTCCACCATACCCAAGCAGTTAGAAGAAATGAAGAAATCAGCCGCCCGTAAAGGTGCAATGGCTGCTTTGAGCCAGTCGCTGGTTTACGCAACGAGCTTAACCCAGAAGAGATGAAGGACGGCTTTCCATAGCTGAAGGACGATGGCTCAGAGTTCACTCAAGTATTCTAGACCCATTGCATGAGGGCATCACGAGCATTGGCTAGCCGGCTTCCTGGCGAAGCTGATCTGACAAAATATCAGGCGGCTTATGATGATGACAACGTGTGACTTCGGGCGCTGACTTTTGAAACAAAAGACTTAACTCCTCAACGTTGTAAGCACCTCTTTGCCCCTGATGTTGAGCCCTCTCCAATTTTGAATGACGAAGCCGAATTTGAGGCTTTAATCAATTTCAACTCAGATGTGGACAACCTTCAGATCCAGGAAGACCCAACGCAGGATGACCCGTCAACGAGCTAAGCGAAAAGCCGGCCTAAATTGAAGTTAACCGGGGTGCTACCCTGTCGGGTTATAACTATTTGTGAAAAACTTGAGTTCCATCATTTTGGGCTTTACATAGCCTTGTAATAGTTGTAGGAAAGACCGATTGCCTGAACCGTGCCTTCGTGCATGTTTGGAGTTTGGACCACTCATATTCTAACAGCTTTGGTGCTATTCATATGTTATATTGTGATGTGACCATATTTCATGATGCCTGTTGGCGGGTCATAACAGCAAAAATCCTTTAAACAACGAACAACACCTGGTCGGGATAAACTGCCATCCCAAGACTTTTTAGAATCTTATCATGAAAGAATCCCTGCAAAATAACAAGGTAGAAAATATATGTCTAATCTCTATCGTTGTTTAGGCGGCTTTGAAGGCATAACCCAAAAGTTTGTTGCTTAGAAAAAGCTAGGCTTGACTGCCCAAAATCTCATAAGCCGGCTCTCACATGACATAAATCCATCGTTTTAATCGTAACCAGTTCAGGGTCTTTCAAAAAGGTTGACTGTTAAGAGTACGAACGAGCCATATAGCGGAGAGACTAATGCAGGGCATGATTACCCTAGAATCGCCTAAGCCGGCTCTCACGTGACATAAATCTGTCATTTTAACCTTAACCAGTTCAGGGTCTTAAAAAAGATTGACTGTTAAGAGTACGAACAGGCCACATAGAGGAGAGACTATAGCAGACGAGTGAGTTTATCCTAGCTCTCTGCAAGATGGATCTCTCATGACATAAGCTGCCATTTTAACCTTAACCATTTCAGAGTCTTATTGCAAGATTGACTGTCAAGAGTCTTGAAAAGTTCAGGGTCTTTATTTCAAGATTGATTGGTAAGATTTCGGGTGGTCACAAGGTGGAGTAGCAAGTTACAAACAGGGAGGTTTAACCCATATATGGTGTGGAAGCCGGTCAAGAGGGTTTGAAAGCTAAACCCAGTGGATTGGAAGCCCCCAAGTGACCTGTTGAATGGTCAACTCTTTTCAACAAAACTTGTTGCACGAAAATGGCTAAGGCCCCGAATTGTGGGGATGGCAACTTTATTATATTAAAAAGATATATACAACGACACATGTATGTACATTGATGAGAGTTAATGACTCAAGTATAGTAAGGCTGGATATGAGCAATATTCCATGGCATGCTGGTCTCTTGTCCGGAAGTACGTGACTCGTCGCTCTCCCGTATATCAATGAGGTAATATGACCCATTGTTGAGATTCTTGCTGACCATGAAAGGTCCTTCCCAAGGGGGAGATAACTTATGCATATCTGCCTATTCTTCAATCAGACGTAGCACTAAGTCGTCTTCTTGGAACATCCGGGTCTTGACTCTACGGCTATGATAGCAACATAGATATTGTTGATCAATCGCCGATCATGCTGCTGCAAGATCCCACTCCTCATCCAAATCATCTCATGCATTCTAACGCGCTGCTTCATTATCAGCTTCAACATAAGCCGCCACCCTGGGCGAGTCATGGCAGTTATCAGTTGGGAGAACAGCTTCCGCACCATAAACCATGAATAAAGGCGTGTAGCTTGTTGATCTGTTGGGGGTGGTTCTGATACTCCAAAGAACTGAAGGTAATTCCTCCACCCAACAACCCGGCGTTCGTTCCAAAGGGACCATGAGTCAGGGGTTTATCCCTCTCTAAATCTCTTGGTTAGCACGTTCTTCTTGACCATTGGACTGCAGATGAGCCACACAGGAGACATCAAGGCGGATATGTTCACTTTCGTAGAATGCTTTCATAGCCCCCTTGGACAAATTTGTACCAATGTCAGTAATGATACTGTGAGTGTAAGGAAAATGAAAGATTAGCTTCTTGACAAACTGAACTGCCATGGCTGCGTGCGCTTGCTGACCAGCTCTGCCTCAACCCACTTGGTAAATTTATCAACTGCCACCAAGAGGTGGGTATTCTTACCTTTAGACCTCTTAAACGGCCCAACCATATCAAGCCCCCATACCGCAAATGACCCAGTGATTGGAATCATTCGCAGTTCCTGAGTCGGCACATGGGCGCATCGTCCGAATTTTTGACATCCCTCGCACTTGGTGACTATGTCCTCTACGTCTTTATGAGGTGTTAAGCAGAAAAAACCATGCCGGAAAGCCTTGGCCACCAAGGACTTTGAGTCAGCGTGATGACCACAGTCACACACGTGTACCTCATGTACAATTACCTGGCCCTCCTCAGGGGAAACGCAGCGCTGAAAGACACCAGTCACACTGCATCTGTGTAACTCACCGTTGACGATAGTCATGGACTTGGACCACCTCACGATTTGCCGTGCGAAGGTCTCGTCCTCGGGTAACTCGCCGCGAGTCAGATACGTCAGATAAGGCAATGTCCAATCAGGAATAACATCGAGAGCCACCACCAATTGTCTCTCCGGGTCAGGTATAGCAAGATCCTCCTCAAAGGGTAATTTGACTGATGGGTGATGCAATACATCCAGAAATACATTAGGTGGCACCGGCTTGCACTGAGACCCTAGTCTTGACAATGCATCAGCTACCTTGTTCTTCCGGTGATCAATATGATCCACCTGATAACCCTTGAAGTGACCGGCAATGATGTCAACCGCATGGCAATAAGCCTTCATATGGGGATCCTTAGAATCCCACGTGTCTGAAACTTGTTGAGCCACAAGGTCTGAGTCGCCCAGGCATCTGACCCGGCTCAGATTCATCTCCTTGGCCACACAGAGCCCATGAAGTAAAGCTTCATACTCAGCTGCATTGTTAGTATAGGGAAACATTAATCTTAACACATAACAAAACTTGTCACCTCTAGGGGAAGTTAGAACAACTCCAGCCCTCGAGCCTTCCAACTGTCTAGATCCATCAAAGTGCATTGTCCAATATGTATTATCCGGCTTCTTCTCAGGACCTTGACACTCCGTCTAGTCATTTATGAAATCCACCAAGGCTTGAAACTTGACAGCTATTCGAGGCACATACCTCAAATAAAGACGCCCAAGATCTAGTGCCCACTTAGCAATTCTGTCGGTGTCTTCTCTATTTTCAATGATATCTCCCAAAGGAGCAGAGCTAACCATCGTGATCGGATGTTCAAGGAAATAATGCTTCAATTTGCGATTTTCCATGAACACTCCATATATCACCATTTGCCAATGCGGGTATCTTTGCTTGGACTCTATTAAGACCTCGCTGACTGTAGCGACCCGACTCAAAACGAGTCAAACCTTTGTGTGTTCTGTGCCATCCCTAGGTTAGTATGCCGGCACACACACAATACATCAATGTATATATCAAAGTGCAATCACATGTAAATAACGTAAAACTGATATATACCTCGAAATCTCAGCGGAAACAGTCAACGGGAGTGGAGTCCCAATAACACCAACGGCAGGTTGAGTGTAGACTGTAACCCTGAATCGTACTCTTACTCATCGTAGAACTTATCTGCAACATAAGACGTTGCGGCCGTGTAGGTCAGTACATTGAATGTACCGGCAAGATCACGATAGCGGAATAGAAGATAAAGACTATTCTATATGCAGTAAGGCTTTGTGGCTCTGTGTCTGAGTTTTTGCATAAAAGATGATTTTATTTTATTTTCCTACAACAAAGGAATATCAGGAGTTTTCACTACAGAGTTATCTATCATGACATGGTTTCGCCAACCGATGTCTTAATGCCCACAAGTATCATAAGTTGCCCACAATTAATTATCAGTCCTGTGTTGAGAGTTCAGAGATAGATCCAAGTCTAGAGGCTCAAATTGTCCGTAACCGGGGACACGACTAATCGATTAGGTTTAACTCTGCAGAGTGTTGTGTACTTTACCCAGAAGATTCGTTCCCTCCTTGTAAGTCCTCGCACTGTCGGGTGTTTGAGAACAGGACGAACGAAACATGGTCTTTCAGAGTGCTTCCCTGACCACTGTCAGTGCCCATCCAATCCTAACGTCGACTACATCTCGTAGCACTGCCCAGCCAGAGTCACAACAAAGATCAACCAAACCAGATCCCATAATGACTTGTGGCTACACAGGTAAGCTTCCGGACATGAAGTATTCATCCGTCTCTTTGAATCTGGGTGAAGCTTTCCGCAAGATGTCATGGCGCTTCTCCATGCATCCCGGCCATCCACTGGTGACTCCAGGGTGACCATCAAATCCATCCTTCACCCAATAGTGTGTATTGAAAACTTGTTTCTCGAGTCTCGAAGTGAGGTCTTGAAGATGCAGGACTTGAAGATGCCTTCATGAAGTTGTCGTTTTGACGTGGAGTCCTCCTTCTCACACCACTCACGAACACTCATACCAAACCATGTCTACTTTAGCATAGCAATAAAATAACTAGCGTTCCTAGGGCTTTAGTAACAAGTGGTGGGTTCCTACCTCATGCATTCTACTCAACTACAAGAATTTCAATAACACTACTGGAGGGATTTGTTGAATGATGTCACTACATGCAATAAAACATAGGTATGAAGTAGATGGTCAAAGTGAACTTGCCTGGTAAGGTTGATGAAAATAATATCGCTCTCAGAAATAACTTGATAGAACTATTCTTCACTCTCCGATGAAAATCTATATAATCAAACATTGCATTCATATAAGCAATCATAATGTGATGAAGGAAATACGTAAGACAACAGTTAAAACAACAAAACTTCATCAAAGCAACAAATGTAGCGTTTTCCTACAAATAACTAATTATCAATAGCAACAAAAAACTAACAAAAGTATTTTAGTAGATATTTTACTAGGAAAAAAATACTTTTGAAGAACAACTTAAGAACTAATCAAAAGCTTTTATCAAACTTATCTTACAACATCAACATTGTTAACCTTGAATTAAACCACAAACAATTTCAACTTTAATACAAATTGTTTATGATCTAAAATAAAGTTAACAGAAAGTGAAACTTATAAAACAATTTATAAAAATATTTTCAAATAGGAAATCAAACTAGCAATGAAATCAATTTGCAAGTTATTATGAAAATAGAATTGATTTCATGCTATAAAACTAATAAATGACATAAAAATAAACTTGGTTGAAATACTACTGGTAACTAATAGAAAACAAAGTAAAACATGTCAACTAACGTAAAAGAAAATAAATTAAAACAATTTAAAACAAAAGAAATAGGAATAAACCTAAAAAGAACTAAAACAGAAACTGTTTTGCTTGAAACCCTAATTTATAGTATTCTAAAAATTCTCAATTTCTACCTACTGATCAACAAGCTCACTAGTGACTAGTAGCAAAAAGAATCAACTAAAAATCTATTTTTAAACTCAAGTTATCCATAAAACCAAAATTTAAATAAAATCTGTTTGAATTCAAATTTAAATTTTCCAAACATGTTCAAACTTGATATGTACATAAACTAGAATAAATTTGTGACACAATGCAAAAAGATTCACTCAAAAATAATTTAAAACATAAAAATTACAGCTATTTTAAAAACAGAAACAAATCTGTTTCAGAAAAGAAAACAGAAAAACAAAATCTCACCTAACGCATAGGGGTGACGTGGCAGTTTCTGATTGGCTACGTGGTGTGCACGGGTGGGCTAAACGAATGGACGATCGCTAATTAAGAGATAATGTTTTGGCTAAAATAACTAAACAGAAAACCGGTCGGTTCACCAAAAATAAACCGAAGGGGTACGGGGCTTCTAATCTTGGCCGTCTACTCTAGATCTAACGGCGGTGGAAAACTCACCGGGGGTGGAGGTCAACTCCGGCGAGGTTGCCGGCGGTGGCGGCTCGGCTGAGGACGGGGACGGTGCTCCGGTGGTCTTCGGCGGCGACGCAGAGGTCCAATCGACTCCAGAGGACCTCCGGTGTCGTTTGGGGGCGTCCGTAGGGGTTGGGGCGATGAGGGAGAGCTCCCGGAGCTTCGGTGGTGGCGTGGAGCGGTGGCGCGTGGTGTGGAGCTCATGGGGTTTGGGGGGACGAGTGCGGGGAGGGGTGGGGGTTTATATAGGGGTCGGGGGGCTCGGGGAGGGAAAGGAGAGAGAGATTCGGGGCAGATTTGGTCGGCTCCAGCGAGGAAGGAAAGGGAGCGAGAGGAAGGAAGGAGGAAGAAGGAGACCGCGGGCGAGGTGGGATCGGCTAGTGGGCCCGGGTGGTCAGTGGGAGATAGGGAGGGGCGACAGGATTGGTGGCCGATCCAAAATCCCTTCGGATCAGGCACAGGCGATCTGGGCCGCAACTATTCCAAATGGCCTCGGGTACGTTTCCGTTTTAAAGTCCTTTTTTCCTTTTTATTAAAAATAGGAAAGAAAAGATAGATTTGGAGAATCAAATAAAATCCAAAAATAAAAGTTTTATATACCAAAATTATCAGAAAAATAAATCCTACAACGTGAACATATTTTCAGAGGCAAACAATGCACAGAAAAATTCAAATCTTTTATTTTTGGAGAAAAATAAATTTGAAAATTATTTCAAAAATGGCTTTGAATTTGAAATTCAAATATTTTCCAAATAATATTTTAAGTTGTATGAATTCAAATATAATTCCAATTGCCCCTGGTTTGGAGTGTCATATTGCTCCTCTCAAGGTTTTGAATTTGGGTAAGGGAATTTGAATTCTTTCAAATTTTGAAATAGAACCAAATATGAAATGGATTTCCAAATAGAATATTTCAGGGATTTTCAAAATCCACTTTTTAAATCCTTTTATTTGAAGAAGTCATGTCATCTTCTCTCATTGATTTGAATTGGATGAATTTGAAATCAAACACAAATGGGAAAGTCATTTTATTTCCTCTCATTCAAAACTTTCAAAAAGTTTCAAATTTCACTCAGTTTCAAACGCTCAATCAAACAAACAATCATTCATCTATTTATTATAACACAACTTTACTAGCAGTTGATCAAGCGAGGCATGAGGCGCTCGAATGCATCAAGCCCAAAATTTTGTTCCAGGAACTTATCTAGCTAGCTTTTTATCTATTTACCATTTTTCTATTTTACATTATGTTATGTTTTTAACCTTTTCCTTATATGTACTTATCCAACTCGCATTGTTGACCTTGTTCCCCTTTTTAATTTGAACTTTTCCAGGTTTTTTCTAAGGGGGAAATCCGTTTTTATAGAGATTTTTTAAGTAGCTTTTTCATTTGAACTTCTTGCTCAATTTTATGTTATGTTATATAACGCATACTAATATAAAAAAGGCCTGCAATTCACTAGAAAGCCTACCTACTATGAGGTTACTTCCAGATAACCATTTTGTTTTGGTAGAAAAATACATAATACTGCTCTTTCAGTAGAACGGCGAGCAATTCCCCTCGGCGGAAACAACAAAGTAGACGCGTGATTCATTTTCGGCAACAATGATGGAAGAAAACAAAGTTGCTAATTAGCAGTGCAACTTTGGAACATCGGCCAAAGATGTGAAGAAACAAACACGAAGTCCTCATTGGTAGAACCAACAAATAAATTAGCTCTTCCCAATATACAATATGTGAACTTTCCAACACAAGACCACGCACGTACGCGCCCAAAACAGTGCGCCAGATGCAACAATGTACAATTGAGCCACGATTCGCTCATGTGTTTTGTCTTTGTTAGAGCAAAGTCACTAACGGATTAGACCCGCCTGCGTTCTGCATCTCATGGCAGTGTCCATGCCACACACGGGCTCTGCATATCCATGCACCGCCTGCATCACACATGCTGCCCTCACACCCGCACATCGCCAGAAGAGAGAAACTAGGGGTGTGCGGTTTGCAGGTGCCAAACAGAGCCAAATGCCTGTCGATAGTCGGGCCATGACTGCATACTCCAGGGCCGTGCCAGGTACAAGCATGGCGTCGGCGCGGAGACCGGATGGTGATGCAGGGAGAAGGTCGTCTAGCGGAGGAGTTTGACCGCAGCCGTGCCCGGCGGCGCCTCGGGTGGCGGAATTCCAAAGGTCGGTGGCATGCGGTTTGGCCCCTGGATCTCGATGGCCGGTTGTTGGCCGTGTTGTCCTCCATCGGCGGGGATGTCGCCAACCGTAGGCGCGCGGTGGAAGGTGAGTGTACGAGGCGGCGGTTCAAGGCCAGACTGCAACGTCGTTGCCGGTTGGGGGCGGGGTGGAGACGGCGATGCCGGTTGGGCGCAGGGTGGTGCTGGCGGCGCTGATTAGGGGCGGGGTTGGGGTGGGGCGGTGGCAGCGTCCCGCTTGGGGACGGAGTGGCGGCGTCGGCGCCAGCGCCAGCGCAGGTTGGGTGCTGGGCGATGGGAACAGGTGGAGGGGCCCGACGGCGATGCACTCGTGGGGAGGGAATCGGGAGGTCAGGGAAGAGCGAGATCATGGGGTGGCTGATTTTTCTTTTGCTCTCTTTTTTGTTCCTGTCGGTTCGGGAGTTCGCGAGGACCACCTCGCCTCCTATATAGGCGTGCGGATATCATAATAACTATTTTGATCCTAGGATCAGAATAGTATTACCCTGTGTGTGTACGTGTGTGTCTCGTCAATGAAGAACACAAATTGTATAGTTTGAAGAATTTAAAGAATTTAAGGAATTTACAAACTTGAGGAATTTGAAAATCCGAAGAATTAGAAAATCTGAGGAATTTGCAAAATGACGAAAAACTCAACCCTAAAGAATTTCAACTATGGTTGGTGACGTGACCCACCGTATAAGAATGATGATTTCAGACACCGCATGCAATTGTCGTAGGGTTTTGAGAATCAAATTCTTTATTAGTTTCTTCACACTTAGAGGATTATTCTTCATTAATTGAAGAAAAACGTTACTTCATGTGTTGCACATCTAAGTCATCAATTTTGCATAAGGGTTAGGATGTGTGTCCTTTCAAAGAACATTCGACGATTCTAAGATATTTAGCTCACAACGCAACTTGAAAAATCTTTTCTCATCAAAGGGCTTAGTGAAGATATCACTGAGTTGTTCTTCAGTGTTCACGTGGTCGATGGGCATGTCGCCCTTCAATACATGACCCCAAAGAATATGATGATGAATCTGGATGTGCTTGGTCTTGAAATGTTGAACTAGGTTGTAGGCAATCTTGATAGCCCTCTCGTTGTTGCAGTAGAGAGTTCATTCTTCAATTGATGTCGTAGTCCTTGAGGGTTTGCTTCATCCACATCAATTGAGCGCAACAGGAACCAGCAACAATGTACTCAGCTTCAGCAGTAGATAATGACATGCAGTTCTGCTTCTTCGAGGACCAACAAACTAAGAATCGTCCAAGGAAATGACATGTGCCTGAGATTGACTCGCAATCTACCCAATTACCAGCATAGAGTCAGAGTCAGAGTATCCAATGAGTTGAAGATTTGAGCCCTTGGAATACCATAATCCAAGCGTTGGTGTGTGAGATAAGTATCGAAGAATATGTTTCACAACCTTATGGTGTGATTCCTTCGGTGTTGCTTGGAACCAGGCACACATGCAAACACTAAGCATAATACTTGGCCTAGATGCGCATAAATACAATAAAGAGCCAATCATGGAGCGATATACCTTCTGATTGGAATCTTTACTATTTTCGTCAGTGTAAAGGTGGCCCTTGGAAGGCATAGATGTTTTGACGCCTTTGTAGTCTAGCATGCCGAATTTCTTCAGGACATCCTTGAGGTGTGTTCTCTTGAGAGATGAAGATGACATTGTGTTGCTGACGAATGTGAAGACCTAAGAAGAATTTTAACTCCCCCATCATAGACATTTGATATTCTTCACTCGTCATATAGGCAAATACGTCGTTGTAACATTTGTCAGTACAACCAAAGATAATATCATCTACATATATTTGGCACACAAATAACTCATTGTCATAGTATTTTGTGAAAAGAGTTGGGTCGAGTGAACCGGGTTTGAAGCCTTTCTTCATGAGAAATTCCTTCAAAGTGTCATACCATGCCCGAGGGTCCTGCTTGAGGCCATAGATGGCCTTGTTGAGTTTGAAGACTTTGTCAGGATACGTAGGATCTTCAAAACCTAGGGGCTAAGCAACATATACTTATTCGTCAAGCTTACCATCGAGGAATGCACTTTTCACATCCATTTGATATAAGATGATATTGTGATGGTTAGCATAAGCAAGCAATATGCGAATTGCTTCAAGTCTAGCAACAGGTGCAAAAGTTCCATCAAAGTCAATTCCCTCAACCTGTGTGTAGCCCTGAGTTAAAAGACGAGCCTTATTCCCCATTTTTGTCTTGATTGTTGTGGTAGATCCACTTGGTACCTATGATGTTATGCTTGCGAGGATCTGACCGCTTGACAAGTTCCCACACATTGTTGATCTTGAATTGATTCAGTTCCTCTTGCAAAGCTTGAATCCATTGAGGCTCCATAAATGCTTCATCAACTTTGGTGGGCTCTATGATGAAAACAAAAGAAAAACGCCCAAAAAAGTTAGACAAATGTGAAGCTTTTGAGCGAGTAAGGGAACCTAGTGCATTGATATCGTCAAGGATTTTATCAATCCGCACTTCATTTGCCACTCTTGGATGAGCAGGTTGACGAGGCTCAGGATTTTCTTCGACGCTATTTTCCTCAGGTGTATCACATGAATATATTCATTGATTGGGATGGCTTCCTCATCAGGTAGTGGTTCTTCAGTGGGTATTATGTCTTCAGTATCCTTCAACTTAATTGATTCCTCAGGAGGAATTTCATCTAGCACAGGAGGTAGGTACTCTCTTTCTGAGTCGTTAGTTTCATTGAACCACACATCTACTGTTTCAACAACCTTGTTGTGATAGGTGTTGAAGACTCTGTAGGTGTGCATGTCCTTTTCGTAACCAAGCATAAAACCTTCATCTGCTTTCGGTGCAAATTTAGAACTGTGGTGAGGATCTCTAATCCAGTATTTTGCATAGAAGACTTTGAAATAACTCACATTGGATATCTTGTTAGTGATGAGTTCATATGAAGTCTTCTTGAAGAATTTATGAAGATATACCATGTTGATGATGTGGCAGGCATTATTGATTGCCTCAGGCCAGAAGCGACGATGAGTCTTGTATTCTTCAAGCATAGTGCGAGCCATCTCAACAAGAGCCTTGTTCTTGCGCTCTACGACGCCGTTCTGCTCAGGATTATATGGGGCAGGTAGCTCATGAGTGATACCAAGTTCATCAAGATATTCATCAAGACCAGTGTTCTTGAACTCGGTCCCATTATCATTCCTGATGTGCTTGATCTTGATGCCCAAGTTCGTTGAGGCCCTTGAAGCAAATCATCTAAAGACATCCTACACCCGAGACTTGTAGAGGATAATATGCACCGAAGTATAACGAGAGTAGTCATAAAATATAACAAAGCCATACAATAATGACGTATTGGTTAGTGTGGCATAATGAGTGGAGCCAAAGAGGTCCATGTGAAGCAATTCAAAGGGTCGAGTGGTGGTCATGATAATCTATGAAGGATGCTTGGATCTGGTCATCTTTCCAGACTCGCAAGCACCATAGAGATGGTCCTTGAGGAATTTGACACCTTCAATGCTTATGACGTGCTTTTTCTTCAAAAGTGTGTGCAATTTCCTCATGCCAGCATGTCCAAGTCGTCGATGCAACAACCAGCCTTTTGAAGCTTTTGCATGTAGGCACATGGCAGGCTGAGGACGGGTAGAGAAATCAACAATGTACAAGTCTCCTCTCCTAAAGCCTTCAAAGACTTTGGATTTGTGAGATTCCATGACAACAACACAACGATATTTTCCAAAGATGACAACCATATCAAGATCACAAAGCATTGAGATAGACATGAGGTTGAATCCGAGGGATTCGACATGCATCACCTTATCCATGTGTCGGTCCTTTGAGATAGCAACCTTACCTAGACCCAATACCTCGCTTTTTTACTTTGTCAGCATAGATGATATGCTTCAGATGAGATGGAGCTAGTGGTATGTTCATCAATAGATTCTTGTCACCAGTCATGTGGTTGGTGCATCCACTATCGAGGACCCACTCAGTAGCTTTAGGTGTTTCACCATGTAGATGAATTAGTATAACTTACGAACGAATATGCTTTAGAGTGAAGAATATGACATCAAATTCACGAGACATAATTTCAGCACACAACATAGTAAGTGAAGTAATGTGAGGATGTGAGAAATGAGGAATTCATTTCTGTATGATGAGCTTGCGTCCTTTCAAGTATTTCCTCAGGTCTCCAGCAAATTCATTAGACGTTTAAGTTCGTGTGGAGACCTGACCCTGCATAAGAGATTAGTTCAATTTCTTCACCACCCACATCTGGAGGGGTGGCAAAGAGTTCATCATTCTGCGAGCTCCATGTGAGAAGGGAGGCATTGATGCTAAAGCACTTCGTTTCATAGGAGATGGGTTAGGGTACTCATATGAATAAGCAGAGAAATTCTTCGAGGACTTATGAACATAATGATTTGAAGAATAATGCACATATTCATAACTCTTAGATTTTCCCTGCGAAACAGATACATTAGCACGAGAATGATATGCCTTTTGACCATTTGAGGAATTTGGTCCAAGTGAAGACTTTGGTCCATATGAAGAATTTGATCTGGGGTTCCTTTTCTTCATGGGTGGTGTCATGAGGACATTCACTTGAAGACTTTCCAAGCAGCTTTTGGGAACCCAGATTTTCCTCATAGGGGAACCGTTCCTGCAGTTAGTTCCAACATATCTCGCAAATACTTCACCATTCTGATTTTGAACACTTTATAGTTGGAGTCAAATGACTCGTTAGAGCAATATGAAGTTTCACAAGTAAAGCCGTATAAGGTGGATGGATCTACAGGAGGCCCTTTTGTAGCCACCCATGAGGTTTTGGAATACTGCTCAGGTTTCTAGTAGGATCCATCAGCATTGAGTCTCCTCTCAAATACAATACCCTCTTTCCCAGGGTTCATGTTAATAATCTAATTTTTGAGCACATCACAAAGGGTTTGATGCCCTTTGAGACTTTTGTATATACCTGTCTCATATAATTCCTTCCGTTCTGCAGTTTCGTCAGTGACACTTGTGGTACCCTCACATGAGGAATTTGTGACCATAGAAACAGTTGAAGAATTTGCAGCAATAGAAGCATTTAAACTTTCAGGTGAAGAATTGGCAGTTTCATGTTCGATGCATTTCAAACAAGGTGGAACGAAATCTTCCTCGACGGTACCGATCTGTTGAGAAAGTACGGAATCATTTTCCCTTCGAAGATCCTCATGAGACGCTCTTAGTTTCTCAAGATCTTGCTTTCTTTGAAGAAATTCATAAGAAAGCTTCTCATGATCGATCAAGAGAGTAGCATGATGGTTTTGAAGGTTATCATACTTAGACTAAAGACTTTGAAGGTCATTAGTCAAAGTTTGAGTACGACCCATTTCCTCATTCAACAGGTCATCGCTTTTGTCTAGCAATTTCTAAACCCTTTCCAACGCAATTTGTTGTTTAGTGGCAATATTAGCAACTTTGGAATAGCTAGGTTTGAGGTTTTCATCAGATTCATATTCACTAGATTTAGATAAGGAAACATGTTTGAGTACCTTGGAGCCTTTTGCCATGAGGCACATAGATGAAGAAGATGAAACATGATCCGTTTCCTGGGATTTCAGGAAATTCTTGTATTCGATGAACATGGAGTCTTGATGAGTACGATAGCCTTCATTGATGTCTGAGATCCTATCCCAGATAAGCCTTGTGTTTTGGAGATGACATATGCTCTTGAACATGACCTTTGATAAGCTAGAGCAGATGATATTCCTTGTCTGGGCATCCAGCTGAGTGTAGTTGTGAATGTCCTTAGCATTTTCCATTTTGCAGAGATTAGTTAGTCCTAATTTTGTAATAGTCCATAAATCGTTGTTCATTGGTATGAGGTGCTTCTTCATCAGGACTTTCCACTTAGAATAATCAGTGTCATCAATGATGGGGCACTATGTGGATGCATTGGCACCTTTTGCCATGAAGCAATAGGTGGGAGCATAGTCATCGTCTCTGACGTCAAAGTCGTTGATGTCATCATTTTATTAATCATTGAAGATGGACTTGTTGATGAAAGAATTGGCAAGAGCAGGGCTTGCCACACCAGAGTCTAACTCCTCAGATTCCTCCTCTTCTTCATATTCTTCAGATTCTTCTTCAGAATCCATTTCTTTGCCAATGAAAGCCTGATCCTGTCTGGAACTGTTCTTCTTGATCGATGAGGATTTTGAAGATTTCTTCTTCTTCTTCTTCAATTCATTAGAATTGTCGTCCTTGTATTTCTTCTCATTTGATTGTTTTTCCTAGAGAGGACAATCAGCGATGTATTGGCCCAACTTCTTGCATTTGTGGCAAATTATCTTCTTGTAGTCACTTGATGAAGATTATGTTTTCTTCATACCACTTCTTCATGATTTTCCAAACCAGCCTCTCCTTGAGAACTTCTTGAATTTCCTCACGAGCATTGCCAATTCCTGACTCAGTTCTTTAGGGTCACCAAGACTACTGTCAGATTCTTCTTCTTCAGATGAGGAAATTGTCTTGGCCTTCAGCGCACGAGATCTTCCATAGCTTGGCCCGTAGAGGCATCTCTTCTCAACTTGTTGGAATTCATGAGTATTGAGTCTCTCAAGAATATCAGCATGATCAAGTGAGTTGTAGTATCCACGCTCTTCAATCATCAAAGCCAGTGTATCGAATGAGGAATCAAGAGATCTCAACAGTTTCTTCACTACCTCGTGGTTGGTGATATCACTGGCAGCCAATGCTTGAAGCTTGTTTGAGATATTAGTGAGACGATCAAAAGTTTGCTGGACATTTTCATTGTCGAGTCTTTTGAAGCGGATGAAGAGATTGCGAAGAACGTTAGCTTGGGAGTCACGTTGAGTTGAAACACCTTCGTTGACTTTGGACAGCCTATCCCACATAAGCTTAGCAGATTCCAAAGCACTCACTCTGCCATACTGACCTTTGCTCAGATGGCCTCATATGATATCCTTCGCTTGAGAGTCGAGTTGCTTGAATCTCTTCACATCAGCAGCAGAGACAGTCGGATGAAGAGATTGCTGGACATTTTCATTGTCGAGTCTTTTGAAGCGGATGAAGAGATTGCGAAGAACGTTAGCTTGGGAGTCACGTTGAGTTGAAACACCTTCGTTGACTTTGGACAGCCTATCCCACATAAGCTTAGCAGATTCCAAAGCACTCACTCTGCCATACTGACCTTTGCTCAAATGCCCCCATATGATATCCTTCGCTTGAGAGTCGAGTTGCTTGAATCTCTTCACATCAGCAGCAGAGACAGTCGGATGAAGAGATTGCTGGACATTTTCATTGTCGAGTCTTTTGAAGCGGATGAAGAGATTGCGAAGAACGTTAGCTTGGGATTCACGTTGAGTTGAAACACCTTCGTTGACTTTGGACAGCCTATCCCACATAAGCTTAGCAGATTCCAAAGCACTCACTCTGCCATACTGACCTTTTCTCAGATGGCCCCATATGATATCCTTCGCTTGAGAGTCGAGTTGCTTGAATCTCTTCACATCAGCAACAGAGACAGTCGGAGTGATGAAGGGAACACCATTTTCCACAACGTACCAGAGATCGTTGTCAATTGACTCAATATGCATGTGAAAGCACATTTGCCCCCTTGGTAGTTTTGATAATTAATAACAACATATATGTCATTCAACTAATGTTTCCACTAAGCATATTTCAGGAAAAGTTCAATGATAGGGATGGCAAAAGGATTGTGGAATACCCCAAGATGCAAGGAATGGATTGGCAAAGCTTCAAGCAAGAGAACTCTACATTTTACTTTGTGAGAAATCACTTTGAGTCCATAGGAAAGCCAATACTATTAAAAGGGGGTAAGGTATTGTTGGTGAATAAAATACTCATATGTGCACAAGTGATAGTCACCAAAGACACCCACAAGCTCTTCCACAAAAGTCTGTCAAGAGCCAAATATTCACAATCGGTGCAACCAACAATTCCCACTCGGTGCCACCGATTCCCAAACTTAGACAGACCCATGCCAAACCCTAGCCATTCGGTGCAACCGATTCTGCTTCGGTGCCATTGAGTTTGGGTTGCCAACTTCCTGTTACCTCGATTCACAAAACCGGTCCCATCGAGTTTGTTGGATCGGCGTCACCGAGTTGCGCAATCTGAACATTGGTCACCTAATCGGTACAATCGAGATTTATGTATCGGTCTCACCGAGATTCAAAAGTTGTCACCTTTTTGTCACCTCGGTACCACCGAGATTCGCACATCAGTGTCACCGAGTTGGTCACTTAAGGTGTAACGGTTGGATTTTTGGAGATGCCTATATATACCCCTCCACCACCACCTACTCGAAAGAGAAGCAGTCAGAACAGATTCCCACTTATCCCAACTAATTTTATGAGACAGAGCCACCTAATCATGTGTTGAGATCATGCCATTCCTTTCCAACCATATGAATCTTGATTTCTATCCTCCCCAAGTTGCTATCCACCCAATCAATCTCTTCCACCAAATCTGAATATGTGAGAGAGTGATTGTGTGTTGAGGATTCTATCATCTTGAAGCAGGAGAGCAAGGAGTTCATCGAATTATCGAGCCCATTACCTTTTGGAGGGTGGTGCCTCCTAGATTGGTTAGGTGTTGCTTGGGAGCCTCCAACTTCGTGTTGTGGAGTGAACCAAGAAGTTTGTAAGGGCAAGGAGATTGCCTACTTCGTGAAGATCTACCCGAGTTAGGCTAGTCCTTCGTGGACGTAGGCCATCATGGTATAGTCAAGGTTGCTTCTTCGTGGAACCCTTCGTGGGTACAGCCCTCCGTGGATTCTCATGATCGTTACCCTCCGTGGGTTGAAGACTTCATAAAAATGAACGTACGATAGCACCACCTATCAGAACCACGGGAAAAATCTCCGTGTCTCCAAATTGTGTTTGATCTTCCTACCCTTCCTTTACTACTCATGCTTGTCTTTACTTTACGCTGCTATACTTGTAGACATGCATGTGTAGGGTGTGCTTGACTTGCCATGAATGCTAAAATTTGCCAACACTTAAAATTGGGAAAAAGTAGATTTTTATTTGGTCAAGTAGTCTCATCACCCCCTCTAGACCTACTTTCGTTCCTACAAGTGGTATCAGAGCTTTGGTCTCCATTGCATTGGTTTTACAACCTAGGAGAATATGGCATCTGGTGAGGGAAATTATCACCATAGAGGTTCGTACTTTGATGGCACTAATGTTGCTAGTTGGAAGCACAAAATGAAAATGCATACCCTTGGTCATAACCCTGCCGTTTGGGCTGTTGTTCGTGTTGGATTGCAAGGTGAATTCTTTGCGGATGGAAGGGAACCGGATCGCTAAGCGACCGTGGATGAATTGAAGAGGTTGAAATACAATACTCAAGCATGTGACATTCTCTTCAACTGCCTATGTCCCGAAGAATTCAACAAAATTATCCATCTTGAGAATGCAAAAGAGATTTGGGATACTTTGGTTGATATGCATGAAGGTACCGAATCCATGAAAGAATCCAAGTTGGATGTTCTTCAAAGTCAGCTTCACAAGTGAAGGAGTTGCAGAGATGTACTCTAGGCTAGATCTCATCACCAATGAGATTGTCAGCTTAGGAAGCGAAGAAATGACCGACAAATTCATCATCAAGAAGATACTCCGAGCTTTGGATGATAGATATGACACCGTATGCACATTGATCCAAATGATGCCCAACTACAAAGATCTCAAGCCAACGGAAGTGATTGGAAGGATTTTTGCTCATGAGATGACACTCGAGGACAAGGAAGAGCTTCACAACAAGTCTAGCGGTGCTTACAAAGCGACAGGTGATGCTCCCGCAACTTCAAGCGACAACGTTGTCACAAATGAAGAGATGAGCCTCATGGTCAAGAAATTCAACAAGTTCTACAAGAATAGAGGAACACGTCGAAGCTCCAACTCAAGATATGAAGAGAAGCGTTCACCAGGTCGTGACCGAAACTGCTACAATTGTGGGAATCCCGAACACTACTCCAATGAGTGCACGGCTCCTTACAAAAGGAAAGAAGGGTCACCAAGAATACGAAGCTCAAGCGACGAGTCACCTCAAAGAGAGAGAAGGAGTAGAGATGATTGTTATGAACAAAGACCCTCAAGGAGAAGTAGGGACTCCGAGAAGAAGGACAAGTTCACCGAGAGCAACTCAATAAGAAGACATCAAGCTCATGTTGGTGAATGGGTTTCCGGCTCCGAATCCGACAACCACTCCGAGAGAAGCTATCACTCCAACTCCGACTATAGTCAAGATGAAGGTGTTGCCGGACTTGCACAAGTGACAACCGACTCCTACGAAATATTTGATTCACCAAATGAAGGGAGTGGATGTTGCTTCATGGCTAAATGCCCAAAGGTATCAGACCCCAAGTATCTTGTTTTCAATAGTGATGAGGATGACTTGTTCGTAGATGATGACTTGCTATTTGACAAATCTAGTAAAGTTAGTCAAGATGAACTTGCTAGTAATCACTCTAGTCAAGATAAGTCATGTGTTGATGATAAGTTGGAAATAGAACGACTAACTCAAGAACTAAACACTCTTAAGTTAGCTCATGAGTCTACTCTACAAGATCATAGAGAGCTTGAAATGACACATGAGAAGCTCCACTTCGAGAAGCTCAATTTAGAGCAAGAACATGAGTTCCTTAAAGCTATCAATGATGATCTTCTAAAGAAGACTTCCTCTTATCTAGCCAAACAACTTCTTTTATCTACGTTCATTCCACAAGTTAAGGCTAAGCAAACTAGTCACAAATGCAAGAAAGGTTCTTCAACTAGTAGCAATAAAAATGATAAAATGAATTATATTGCTTCTAGTAGTTATTTTGATCCCACTAATACATCTCTTAGACAAGTTACACTTGAGCAAGAAAATGAACTTTTTAAAGGGATTATAGAGAAAAGTATCTACAAGAGTCTTGCCGGGTGCAAACAATTTGAGGAAATTGTACGCAAGCATGGAGGATACCGGAAGAACCATGGAATTGGCTACTTCAACGCTAATGGAGTTGAATGGGAAGAAGGTCAATACCCCAAGCCCAAGTTTGTTCCTCAAAAGGAGAAGTATGAAAATACTTTCCCCAAGGGAACAAAAGCTGAAGATGACCTTTCACCACAAGACCCCAAGCTCAAGGGCAAGAACAAGCTTCAAGAGGACGTTGACTCATACGAAGATGAATCCCGAGCTTTGGTGAAGTGGGTTCCCAAGGCTACTACAAGCTCAACTTCTACAAGTGCCACTTCAACACCAAGGATTCCCATCAACTTGATGTGGGTCTCCAAGAAAAAGAACTAGAGAAGTTCTTGAGGGGGGACTCTGCCAATGAAAATCACTCATATTCATTATTGGTAAGAACTAGTTGCAATCAACATCAACATCATGCAATAGTTCAAGGAGTCATACATTCCCTTAAAGGTAAGCAAGGGACAAGTTAATCAACAAGTCCATGGGCATCATCATATATGCTTTGCACTCCATGTCCATAGATATCCTTGTATTTGTCTCTTGTGTGTTGGGACTAACCCATGTAGGTGGGAAGAGTAAGGAAACAACAAGGATGCTCCCAACTAATTGTGATCTTCATCAACTTTGAGCCACCACTACTTCACCTACATGAAGTCTTCATCAACAAAACCCAAGGTTAGTTTATCCCTCCTATGGGGGGTGTCACATCAAGGGGAAGCTTTACTCTAAGACTTGAGTCAAAGAATCTCATAGTATGTGACAACATTAAATGCTTTATGTAAACGTGGTAACCTCACTTGTGCTTAAACGATGAGTATGACCTATGGTCAAGTATTCTTACTTAGCTCCTAAGTCAATATACCCAAATATAGATGACTCTGTCATCGCCAAAGTGCTTGATAGATGCTAGTTGTATGTGAATGTTTGCCATGATTTCATTTGATGTCTTATTGTGTGATCATGTTGGTCTACATTTATTCACCCATTCGAGGACATCCAATTGTTGCTATTTGGCTTTTGATTTTTATTTTTCCAATTGGATGGACAAGAATGCTTAGGACCACTCTCTAGCTATATATGCTTTCTCACCTCATATTACATTCTTGCTGCATCACAAAATTTGAACAAGTACTTTTCAATCTCTCTGTGTGAGGAGCACTCGGAGTTCCGTATCGACAAAGGACTGACCATTAAGACCTCCCAAGTTCATCTCGGTGGAACCAACACAAAAATCTCGGTCTCGCCGAATGCCTAGGTTGATCTGGTTTTCAATCTCGGTACCATCGATTCCATCTTCTCAGTTACATCAAGTTTCCCTGTCAGCAGACAGTTGAGGAACTAGGTGACACCGAAAAGTTAGAATCGGTGTCGCCGACAGCCACGGGTATATATAGAGGCGGACCCGACCTTTGAAATTTATCTTCAACCGTCGCCCCCTCCAAAACCCCAAGCTGCCGAATCAAGGCCCCTAGTCATCGCGATTGTCTTCCCGAGCGCCTCCTCCATTAGAAGTCTCCGCCATCGACGGAATCTCCACCCCCGTCGCCGCCATAGCGAAGTCGTCACCAAGCTAGGGTACGATTTCACCCCCTCTTGCGCTCCAACCTCCAATTCTTGTGCATTAGGGATTCTCCATCGTCTATCCATAGTTTGAGATTGATTCATCCACGAGAAACTCCAGTAGATTAGCGAATTAACGATTTTTTAGGTTTTGCCGTCTGCCACATGAATCTCGGTAGAACCAATGCAAAAGAATCGGTAGCACCGATTTGCTTTCCTGGTCGACTGAGAATAGTCTCAGTGAAACAGAGTGCCCATTTTCTGCATCACTGAAAGTGGTGCCAAGTTTCTGTTAAGGAGATTATTTGTCTCGGTAGGTCCGAAAAATTTGCTTCAGTTGTACCGACATACATTTGGTAGAATGCAAAATTTGAGAAATCTTAGTTCAAACTTTTGAAAATTGTCTATATTTTGTTTTGACTTATACCCATCTACTCTTCTACATTCTATTCATAGGGACAGAGATGTCTGCTTCAGAGGTGAGTCAGAACTTGAAGGAGCAAAATGTTGACATGAGCTCTGGCACTAGTCCAGATAATGTCTCATCCTCTTCAGATGTTGGTATTCCCAGCTCACCTGATCTACCCAGAGCTGCTACTAGGGCAAGGAGGAAACTTAATTTTGATGACGAAGATGAGGACTTCATACCTGATGAAGTGCCTCCCAAGACTAAGCAAGACAAGTTTGTCAAGGAGGCCCCTAAGAAGACTGCCAGGAAATATTATGCACCCTCAGATACTATTAGAGCACATGAGAGCTCTAAAGGCACCAGGACTGTTGTGCCTCCCAGTAAGTCTATGCCTAAGAAGGCTGGTGAGAAGAAAGCCAGTAAGAGAGTTGTCTATGTTACTGGTAGGGCGACCTCTATGTATGAGGACCTAGAAGAGACTGTTGGTGGTGCTGCTGAAGAGGAGGAGGAAGAGCCAGTGCAAAGGCTCGTCCCAAGAAGAAGCAGAAGAAGCGTTTGGCTGATGCTATGCCAAAGCAAGCTCCATCCAAGTGCACCAAGTCTGCACCCAAGAAGGCTACTGCTGAGAAGTCCAATAGGACTACCAGAGACATCCCAGCTTCCGAGAATAACAAGTGATCTACCTGCAGAGATATAGATGAGGATGCCATGTTTGCATTGATGAATCTTAGACCGCACCTTCTAGAGCATAATGCCAGCCACCTGCTTGCTGAGGACATGAAGAAGAAGGATTCAAGTCTGAGATAATGGAGAGCTATTGATCCTTAATCTTAGAGGAGGAAAACAGATGTGGACTATAGGTTTTATACCAAGGAGCAACAAGATTTCTATGAGACTGTGTTGCTTGACAAGAGCCCAGCTGCCAGTGACACAAGGTTTGTTGATTGGAAGTACATCAAGGAGAATGAATACTACTTCCCGAGTGTGCAAGACAACTTACACTACATTGGCCTAGACAAGTTTGTTGGCAAAGAATTCACTGCATGGAATGATGAGATGATCATGCAATTCTACTCCACTGCTCACTTCTATGGATATGGTAGGATTGTGTGGATGACAGAAGGAGCAAGATATGAGTCCACTGTTGATGAATTGGTTGCCATCTTATGAGTCCCAGAGGTGGAAGATGGAGATGTTTGTGTGTACTCTAAGTCCAAGGCAAGACACAATGCCATGAAGGACATGTACAATGCTATCCTTGTTGCATATCTTCAGTATCATAAGCTAGGATCCATCTATTACCTCTAGGAAAGTCTCCGCACCATCAACACCATTCTGAGGCATACCTTGATGCCTAAGTTAGGAGACGAGAAGATGATCCGAGGCCACTCCATCAACTTGCTGCTTCTTGACCAGCATCAGAGATCTAGAGTGATGGATCTGATTGTGGAGACTGTGAAGAGGGTTGCTGCTGATCAGAAGCGCTCATGCTGCTATGCACTCTACATTCAGATGCTCATCAACTCCAAGCTGGTAAAGCACATTTTTGCTCTTGATGGGACCCACTTGCCACTACAACCAGATTTTGAGGACAACGTTGTGGTGATGGACCCAGACCATCCCACATCAGCTGTAGCATAGGCAGAGGTAGAGGTAGATAGAGTCACTAGTGCTCAAGTCCCTAGGTCCAGTAACAAGCAAATGAATCTTTTGATCACTACCGTCCAGGGCATGCAGAAGGACATCAAGGACATATTGGAGAATCAACATAGTCTTGTGACGATCATAGACAATAGGATCAAGACCCTCAATGACAAGGTGGATGGGCTAACCAAGACCGTGAACGAGCTCAAGAAGGAAGTCGATGATGTGCATCTTCATCATTCTACCGATGATGATGAGGAGGAGGATGAGGATGACTCTCCTCTCAGGCCAGACACTCACTTCACTGCCGAGGCCAGATCAGCCACAGTGCCAGCTCTAGAGTTGAGGCCTTCTTCATCATCACCTGCTACTGCCTCTTCAGCTCCATCAGCCCTAGTACCTCCAGTTGCTACTCCAACTCCATCCATGACATCAGCAGAGGTCTTCGCCAACGAAGTTCTCTCGACTCCAACATCGACCAATGGAGGAGATCAGCCCCAAAAGAACGATTGGCTATATCTCTTTGAACTTTTTGGTAACTTGTTGCCAAAGGGGGACAAGTTGTATATAGATCTTTAGGCTTCGAGTGAGAGAGCGTCGATTTTTATTGCTTTTTCGAAAACATTTGGTCTTTTGGTTTGCTTGTGTTACCCTTTTTTGGTGTTTGATCATATGATTAATGTGTGTTGCTACCATTTCCTATCCCTTTGATGCTTATGAGATGGTCCAATCACCTTTACTTGACTATGTTGTGCTATGATGTTCATTATTAGTCTTCTCGCATACCACCAAGTTGTATGTGACATGAAAGAGTGCCCCATGTACCTAATCGATTGTGCATTTGCATTCAAACGCAAATTTAAAATAATGCACAAATTTAGGGGGAGCTCTTGCTTATCACATACTTCTCAAAACGACGATTATATTCATTGATTATATCATATGTCGAAGATTTGATCTATATGTTGTCATCAATTACTAAAAAGGGGGAGATTGAAAGCACATTTGCTCCCTTGGTGGTTTTGGTAATTAATAAGAACATATATGTCATTGAACTAATGTTTCCACTAAGCATATTTCATGAAAAGTTCAATGATAGGGATGGCAAAAGGATTGTGGAATACCCCAAGATGCAAGGAAATGGATTGGCAAAGCTTCAAGCAAGAGGAATCTACATTTTACTTTGTGAGAAATCACTTTGAGTGCATAGGAAAGCCAACACTATTAAAAAGGGGTAAGGTACTGTTGGTGAACAAAATGCTCATACGTGCACAAGTGATAGTCACCAAAGACACCCACAAGCTCTTCCACAAAAGTCTGTCCAAAGCCAAATATTCAAAATCGGTGCAACCAACAATTCCCACTCGGTGCCACCGATTCCCAAACTGAGACAGACCTATGGCAAACCCTAGCCATTCGGTGCAACCAATTCTGCTTCGGTGCCACCGACTTTGGGTTGCCAACTTCTTGTTATCTCGATTCACAAAATTGGTCCCACTAAGTTTGTTGGATCGGCGTCATCGAGTTGTGCAACCTGACCGTTGGTCACCTAATCGGTACAACCGAGATTTATGTATCGGTCTCACCGAGATTCAAAAGTTGTCACCTTTTGGTCACCTCGGTACCATCGAGATTCACACATCGGCGTCACCGAGTTGGTCACTTAAGGTGTAACGGTTGGATTTTTGGAGATGCCTATATATACCCCTCCACCACCAACCTACTCGAAAGAGAAGCACTCAGAACATATCCCAATTGATTTTCTTAGAGAGAGCCACCTACTCATGCGTTGAGATCATGCCATTCCGTTCCGACCATATGAATCTTGATATCTATCTTCCCCAAGTTGCTTTCTGCCCAATTAATCTCTTCTACCAAAGACAAATATGTTAGAGAGTGATTGTGTGTTGAGGAGTCTATCATCTTGAAGCACAAGAGCAAGGAGTTCATCGACATTATCGAGCCTATTACCTTTTGGAGGGTGGTGCCTCCTAGATTGGTAGGTGTTGCTTGTGAGTACCTTGCTCTGATACCAATTAAAAGTGTGTTATATCAACTAGAGGGGGGTGGATAGGCGATTTTTATAAATTCATCACTGAGGAATTACTTGTTGAGGAATTTGCTAAGTGACGAACAACTTACAACGGAATAAGTACTCAAGTGCATGGGAAACATAGCAATAGCATAGTCATCATGATGAAAAGAACATGCACAAATTACAGGTAGCGTGATACGGGATGAGCAGGTGAAGAACAAGGTGACTGAAGAATTTGAAATGAGGAAATTGAGGAAGTCTTCAGTCAAAGTCTTCAAACAGTAACGATCAATTTCATCAAGAAGTATTCAAGAAATGAAGGAGTTGAGGAAATGGAACCAGGAGCTCGGTGAAGACAATGGTTTTATGACCCAGTTCCAACTGTTGTGACAGTCGTACGTCTGGTTTGGAGTGGCTTGGTATTTAAACCAAAGGACACACAGTCCTTACCGTATTCTCCTTGAGCTAAGGTCACACAAACCTCGCCCAACACTTGTGGTAATTCTTCAGGGTAGACTTCCAAAACCCTCACAAACTTGGTCACCCGGCGATCCACAATTTCCTCTTGGATGCTCTGGACCATGATGCCTAACCATCTGGAAGATACACAGTCTTCAAAGGTAACAAGCGTCGGTTCCACACAGGAACAATCTCTTAACTGATGCTCAATCACTTTGGGCTTGGTTGTTTTGGCTTTGGGGTTTTTCCTCACTAATGATTTTCTCTCAAAGTCCTCGAGGAATGGCTTGCTCACAAATGACAAGTGTCAAGTTCTCTCACGGAGCATCCAACCAGCTAGTGGTTGAGGGGGGCGGCTATTTATAGCCAGGGTACTACCCAACATGATAGGACATAAATGCCACCCAATTATATGACCGTTATGTGGATAAAATATCTGGACAACTGGCGCAAAGCACAACCATGGTCGGAATTTGAACTATCAAATTCCTCAGGGCTTATCATATTCCTCATGGTAGGCAGTCTGCACTGGAGAACTCCTAACTCCTAAGTCAGACCAATTTCCTTAGAGACCAGAAGAATATTGTCTCTGTCACTGAAGAACTTGACTGGGCTGCAAGAGATTTCCAAAGGCTTCACTCGAAGGATTGGGTATGTTGAGGCTTTTGAGTTGAGCATCACTTGGAAATTCTTCCTTAGTTTTCCCTCACCCCCTTTAACAGTACGGTATTTCCTATGACTCAAAGAAAGAAAATGAAACTACAAAAACAAAAGTCTTGATGCTTCGTAGTCCTTGTATCAATCTCTTCAAGGTCACAACGAATTCTTCAGCTTCAAAGTCTTTAGGGAAATACCAAAGTATTCAACTGAAGACATTCATTTTTAGGGGTCGACATTCTTCGAATATATCAAACTCCTTATCGACTTATATAACATGTGTATACTCACAAACACATTAGTCTCTTAACCTATAAGTCTTCAATACACCAAAATCACTAAGGGGCACTAGATACACTAACTATTTCTACCAGATTACAATGACTATATGGAAGTCCTCATGAAGATATTGAAGGATGAGCGATCGATCATCACAAGGGGTTAGACTAGACTCGTGTGTGCATTTGACATGGAGGGCACACTAAGGGCATTGTGCTTCACCTTTTAAATCAACCATAATATCTTTTGCCTCTTTCTTTACCATCTTTAATACAAGTATTCAACCGTCGTTCATCATTATTTATTTGATACTTATGTAATTCTTTTGTTGATGTAATTCTTGAACGTCTTTACCTGTGAAATCGAATAATGCATTAGTTGTTGAACCTATATGTCTATGTATATGATGGATATGTAAAAATCTATTTCCTATTTTCAAATTGAAATTACATACAATTTTAATTTGTAGCGATTAAAATAGAAAAATATGCTCTCTCGGTAATTATGCCGCACACGGTTTGTAAATCTCAACGTTTGTGACATACGTCATGATCCAACACGTTTCACAAATAGAAAACGTGTGCGACCACGCACACAATTGCCGTTTCCTAATCATGTGTGATGTGAGACTATCGCAAACAGTGCAACTGAATTCAACGTTGGTGATAGAATCACTGTCGCACACAATTGCAAATGAGAACATGTTTGTGATGTAGTACCCATCGTAAACGTTGCACCAAATAACTGTGTGTGCGATGGTTATCGTGTCCGACATGAGTACGACATTCAGACATTTCTTAAACTTATCCGACACTTGTACGATGGTTAAATTATCTTCTTAGTTACAAATCACAAACGGGTCAGAAAATGTATGTGTTTGTGATATACGCCTCATCCTACACGATTTACAATCATGAACTATTTGTGATGTAGCACGCATCATAAACGGTGCACCACAGGGTAGCGCGTGTGATGCTAATGCGATCTCACAAGAGTATCCTCGTGTGCCTGCTCGGTCCTAAGGACCTCAACCCATTTTGTCATTGAGTCCGTCCTGTTCATACTTGAGATTTTTGCTCTTTTGTTTGATGCTTTTTGTTGTGTTAATCAGTCGTCGGTGGAACGCCTAGAGCTGAGGATCCGCCAAGGGCTCCTCAAGGACGTCAAATTCATCGGGTCCAAGGCCTATATCCTTGTCAGACTCTAGATAATAGTTGTCATCTTCGGGCACACCATCGTCCCCGTTAATCATGTCATCATCGAAGTTCGCAACGCCGGTATCATCACACGTCTTCTGGTACTCGGTGGCATCCAGAGTAGCTCCATTTTTTATGGCATCACCATTATCGCTGTCGTCATGACTAGCACCATCGTTGTTTGCGCCCTTACCACGGCGTCTCCAGCATCAATGTTTTGGCGGCTCTTTGTCTCCTTCATCATCCTTGCGGGTGTCTACCATGTAGACGTTGTAGGTGGAGGTGGATAGGGGTGATGTGCAATAATACATGTTGTTGGCGTCTTCATCCATGCCATTTGCCTCTTCACAGGTGTAGTCCAATACGTCGGTTAAGTCCTCGACATTAGTGACTAGGTGGGTGGGGTGGGGAAAAGATTCCCGCTTCTCCCGCTTTGCCTTCGATCTGACTGTATACCAAGGTCCGCTCGTCCAAAATTCTGAGGCTTTGAATCCGATCTAACATCTCGTTCAGGAGAGTGAGGGCGGCCTCGCCCATATCTCCACGATAGGTGGGGCTTACATGTACCATTGTCAAGGTGCCACCTGACATTTCATCAGGACTTTGATGATTGGGTCTAATGCCTGATCCACTAGCGTGGAGTTTGGGTCTGAGCTCGAAGTTAGATCCGAGGTGTGGTTTGATCCATGACCCTCATTCAAGATTGAATCTGTTGTCAGGGCGATTTCGTTTATTGGATGTTCGGGCTGGTATGACACCTAGCCTGAAAAGACAAGTTCACCATGAGAATCCGCAGTGTACTCCAGATTGCCAAACCTGATGGTCTGGTCAAGGGAGAGGCTCTCGACCAGGCCAAGGCGGGCGGCTGAGTCTGTGTGCAACACGATGTTGCCGAAGGCGATAAGCTAGGCGGGGACAAAGGTACCCCCATGATACATTCATTTTGCATCATGAATTCTTACTATTATTCACTTTATTCTTGATCATTATTTCACATTATCACACAATTCTTATGTCTTTTCTCTTTGAATATGCAAGGTACATCATAAGGAGGGAAATATCTGGAAACTGGAATTCTCGACCAGAAAACCAAGAAAAAGGCAAAAAAAATCACCATATCAGAATGACCTGAAATTTCACGGAGAATATTTTTGGAATATTTAATAATTATTGGAACACAAATATACCGGAGGGGGGCTGCCAACAGGGCACAAGCCAACAGGGCGCCCCCCTAGGGGTGCGCCCTGAAGGCTTATGCCCCCCCTGTTGGATCTCCAATGCCCCTCTTCTCCTATATGGTGTGTTTTACCCTAGAAAAATTCATAAGCAACCTTTCGAGACGAATCACCACCGTATCGAGGCGGAACCCTAGGCAGAGGCCCTTTTCCACTTCGGCAGTCAGATTCTGCCGGGGAAATCCCTCTCCGGGAGGGGGAGATCGAAGCCATCGTCATCACCAACGCTTCCTCCTTCGTGCGAGGACCAATCTTCATCAACATCTTCACCAGCACCATCTCATCTACAACCCTAGTTCATCTCTTGTATTCAATCTTTGTTCTAAAACAAAACCATTGTACCCATGGGTTACTAGTTATGTTGATTACATCTTGTAGTTGATGCTTGTTGGATTACTTGGTGGAAGAGATTAAGTTCAGATCCTTAATCATCATTATTACACCTATGATCTTGAACATGTTGATGATGTGTGAGTAGTTACTATTGTTCCTGAGGACATGGGAGAAGTCTTGTTATAAGTAATCTTGTGAAGTTGGCATGCGTTCGATATTGACGATATGTATGTTGTTAATTCTCTTAGTGGTGTGATGTGAACATTGACTACATGAAAATTCACCATGCTATGGGCCTAAGGGAAGTCATTGTGGAGTAACAAGTAGATGATGGGTTACGAGAGTGACATAAGCTTACCTAGTTTATGCATTGCTTCATAAGGGGCTGATTTGGATCCACATGTTTCATACTATGGTTAAATTTATCTTAATTCTTCTTTCGTAGTTGTGGATGCTTGCGAGAGGGGTTAATCATAAGTAGGTTTTTAGTTCAAGTAAGAACAACACCTTAACACCGGTCTACCCACATATCAATTTATCAAAGTAGCGAACGCGAATCAACTCAACACGATGAACATGACTAGACAGAAATTCCCATGTGTCCTCGGGAGCACTTGCTTAATATAAGAGTACTTTCAGGCCTATCCTTTGCTACAAAAAGGACTGGGCTACCTTGCTTCACCTTTGTTACTATTGTCAATTGTTACTTATTATGAATTATCTTGCTACAAAACTATCTACTACTGTTACTCATAACACTTCCAGAGAATACCTTGCTGAAAACTGTGTATCATTTCCTTCTGATCCTCATTAGGTTCGACACTTCTACTTATAGAAAGGACTACGATTGATCCTCTATACTTGTCGGTCATCACCCCATAACCGATGCAATTGTTGATCCGAAGACGGTTCATGAAGCCTTTGAATATGTCTTCAAGTGTACGCCAAGTCTTCGGAGGATTCCATCTTGAGTACACCAAGGGCCACAACTCATGTGTCCAATTAGTGATCTAAACGCTCTTATTTTTTTTACAGAAGGAGTACTTTGTACTCCACCTGAAAGCAATAAACACAAGCAGGATGTAGGGTACTATCTCTCCAGAGAGTCCGAACCTGGGTAAACACTTGTGTCCTTATTACCCTCTTTCAAAAACCCTTAGTTCGGAACCACTTACCCAAGATCTGCGAGATATTGGAAATATGCCCTAGAGGCAATAATAAAGTGATTATTATTATATTTCCTTGTTCATGATAATTGTCTATTGTTCATGCTATAGTTGTATTAACCGGAAACTGTAATACATGTGTGAATACATAGACCACAACATGTCCCTAGTGAGCCTCTAGTTGGCTAGCTCGTTGATCAATAGATGGTCACGGTTTCATGACCGACATTGGATGTCGTTGATAATGGGATCACATCATTAGGAGAATGATGTGATGGACAAGACCCAATCCTAAGCATAACACAAGATCGTGTAGTTCGTTTGCTAAAGCTTTTCTAATGTCAAGTATCATTTCCTTAGACCATGAGATTGTGAAACTCTAGGATACCGTATGAATACTTTGGGTGTGCCAAACGTCACAACGTAACTGGGTGGCTATAAAGGTACACTACGGGTATCCCCAAAAGTATCTGTTGGGTTGGCACGAACCGAGACTGGGATTTGTCACTCCGTGTGACGGAGAGGTATCTCTGGGCCCACTCGGTAAGACATCATCATAATGAGCTCAATGTGACCAAGGAATTAGCCACGGGATGATGTGTTACGGAACGAGTAAAGAGACTTGCCGGTAACGAGATTGAACAACGTATAGGGATACCGACGATCGAATCTCGAGCAAGTAACATACCGATGGACAAAGGGAATTGTATACGGGATTGATTGAATCCCCAACATTGTGGTTCATCCGATGAGATCATCATGGAGCATGTGGGAGCCAACATGGGTATCTATATCCCGCTGTTGGTTATTGACCGGAGAGGTGTCTCGGTCATGTCTACATGCCTCCCGAACCCGTAGGGTCTACACACTTAAGGTTCGATGACGCTAGGGTTATATGGGAATTATGTACGTGGTTACCGAAGGTTGTTCGGAGTCCTAGATGAGGTCTCGGACGTCATGAGGAGTTCTGGAATGGTCCAGAGGTAAAGATTCATATATAGGAAGTGAGGATTTGGTCACCGAAAGTGTTTCGGGCATCACCGGTAATGTACCGGGACCACTGGAAGGGTTCCGGGGGTCCACCGGGTGGGGCCACCGGCCCCGGAAGTCTACATGGGCCAAGAGTGGGAGGGAACCAGCCCCTAGGTGGGCTGGTGTGCCTCCCACCTCAGCCCAAGGCGCATCTAGGAGGAGAGGGGGCAAACACTAGGCGCAGATGGGCCCTAGGCCCACCCTAGGGCGTGCCCCCCTCTCTCCCTATCTTGGCCGCCGGCCATCCCCATCTAGGGATTCCACACCCCCTAGGGTGGGAACCCTAGAGGGGGCGCACCCTCCTCCCCTCCTCCTATATATAGTGGGGGTTTGGGGGGCTGCAAACACAGATCTCTCTCTCTCTCTCGGCGTAGCCCTACCCCTCCTCCTTCTCGTCCTCCATAGCGCTTGGCGAAGCCCTGCTAGAGTACCACGCAGTTCCACCGTCACGACGCCGTCATGCTGTCGGAGCTCTCCCTCAACCTCTCCTTCCTCCTTGCTGGATCAAGGCGTAGGAGACGTCATCGGGCTGCACGTGTGTTGAACGCGGAGGTGACGTTGTTAGGCGCTTAGATCGGAATCCACCGCGATCTGAATCGCTGCGAGTATGACTCCACCAACTGCATTCATAGTAACGCTTCCACTTAGCAATCTTCAAAGGTATGAAGATGCTCTACCCCTTTGATCGTTGCTGGTTTCTCCATAGATTGATCTTGGTGATCCGTAGGAATTTTTTTGATTTACTACTGTTGGGGAACGTCGCATGGGAAACAAAAATTTTCCTACGCACACGCAAACCTATCCATGGTGATGAGCATCTACGAGAGGGAGAGTGGATCTACGTACCCTTGTAGATCGCTAAGCGGGAAGCGTTAAGAAACGCGGTTGGTGTAGTCGAACTTCTTCGCGATCCAAATCGCCGAGCGTCCCGCGATCCAATCACGAACCGTCCCGCGAACACATCATGATCCGTCCCGCGAACTCATCACGATCCGTCTCACGATCTTGATCACGATCTGTCCCGCGAACTCATCATGATCCGTTCCGTGATCACATCACGAACCGTCTCGCGATCTCGATCACGGTCCTTCCGATCTAGCGCCGAACGGACGGCACCTCCGCGTTCAGCACACGTGCAGCTTGATGACGATCTCCACCGTCTTGATCCAGCGAGATGAGGTGGAGAGGAGAGAGAGTTCACTGGCAGCGTGACGGCGCTCCGGTGATGGTGGTGTAGCAATTCCGGCAGGGCTTCGCCTAAGCGCTGCAGAAAACCAATCTAGAGGAGAAACTATGCACCGGTGTAACGGGTAGCACGTGGCCAGAAATTCTATCCAAAAACCACCCAATCCACTAGTATATATAGGAGGAGAGGAGAGGAGAGGCATCCAAGGCCTTTGGGTCGGCCGAAATAGGAGGTGGGAGCAATCCTACTTCACCTCCAATCCTAGTTGGAGTAGGATTGCCTCCTATTGGCTGATTTTCCACTTTTTGCTTTAGGACTTTCTTTCCTGCGCCATGGGCCTTTGTGGCTGTTTTCCCAGCCCACTAAGGGCTGGTATTATTCTCCCACAGCCCATGGACCTCTTGGGGTCGAAATACCCCTCCCGGAGGTCCCCCGGTACACTACCGGCACTCCCGGTACACTACCGATACTCCCGGTACACTATCGATGAACCCGAAACTTTTCCGGCGACCAAACTGGGACATCCTATATATGAATCTTTACCTCCGGACCATTACGGAGCTCCTCGTGACGTCTGGGGTCTCATCCGGGACTCCGAACAACCTTCGGTCACCACCATACATAACTCTACACTACCGAAACGTCACCGAACCTTAAGTGTGCAGACCCTGCGGGTTCGAGAACTATGTAGACATGACCGAGACACCTCTACGGTCAATAACCAATGGCGGGATCTGGACTTCCACATTGGTTCCTACATATTCTACGAAGATCTTTATCGGTCGAACCTTTATGTCAAGGATTCAGTTAATCCCGTATAACGTTCCCTTTGTTCTTCGGTATGTTACTTGCCCGAGATTCGATCGTCGGTATCTCCATACCTAGTTCAACCTCGTTACTGGCAAGTCTCTTTACTCGTTCCGTAATACAAGATCCCGTGACTAACACTTAGCCACATTGCTTGCAAGGCTTGTTGTGATGTTGTATTACCGAGTGGGCCCTGAGATACCTCTCCGTCACACGGAGTAACAAATCCCAGTCTCGATCCATGCCACCTCAACAGACACCATCGGAGATACCTGTAGAGCACCTTTATAGTCACCCAGTTACGTTGCGACGTTTGATACACACAAGGCACTCCTTCGGTATCCGTGAGTTGCATGATCTCATGGTCATAGGAACATATACTTGACATGCAGCAAACAGTAGCAATAAACTGACACGATCATATGCTATGTTTGTAGTTTGGGTCTTATCCATCACATCATTCTCCTAATGATGTGATCCCGTTATCAAACGACATCTCATGTCCATGGCTAGGAAACCTTAAACCATCTTTTGATCAACGAGCTAGTCTACTAGAGGCATACTAGGGACATGGTGTTGTCTATGTATCCACACATGTATCTGAGTTTCCGATCAATACAATTATAGCATGGATAATAAACGGTTATCATGAACAAGGAAATATGATAATAAATAATTTATTATTGCCTCTAGGGCATATTTCCAACAACTACTACGTTCCTCAACAGTGGCATCACGAGCTAGGTCTATGCATAGATTCTATGCACGAGTAGAACACAAGTAGTTGTGGGTGATGATTTGGTCAATTTGCTTGCCGTTACTAGTCTTATCTTGATTCGGCGGCATTGTGGGATGAAGCGGCCCGGACCGACTTTACACGTACGCTTACGTGAGACTGGTTCCACCGCCTGACATGCACTTGTTGCATAAGGTGGCTAGAGGGTGTCTGTCTCTCCCACTTTAGTCGAATCGGATTCGATGAAGAGGGTCCTTATGAATGGTAAATAGCAATTGGCATATCACCGTTGTGGCTCTTACGTAGGTAAGAAACGTTCTTGCTAGAAACCCATAGCAGCCACTTAAAACTTGCAACAACAATTAGAGGACGTCTAACTTGTTTTTGTAGGCTATGCTATGTGATGTGATATGGACAAAAGAATGTGATGAAATATATATGATGTATGAGATTGATCATGTTCTTGTAATAGGAATCATGACTTGCATGTCGATGAGTATGACAACCGGCAGGAGCCATAGGAGTTGTCTTAATTTATTGTATGACCTGCGTGTCAATCAAAAACGCCATGTAATTACTTTACTTTATTGCTAACCGTTAGCCATAGTAGTAGAAGTAATAGTTGGAGAGGAAACTTCATGAATACACAATGATGGAGATCATGGTGTCATGCCGGTGACAATGATGATCAAGGTGCCCTGAAGATGGAGATAAGAGTAGCAAGATGATATTGGACATATCATGTCACTATATGATTGCATGTGATGTTTATCATGTTTTACATCTTATTTTCTTAGAACAACGGTAGCTTAAATAAGATGATCTCTCACTAAAATTTCAAGAAATGTGTTCTTCCTAACAGTGCACCGTTGCTAAGGTTCATTGTTACGAAGCACCACGTGATGATCGGGTGTGATAGGTTCTAACATTCGCATACAACGGGTGTAAGCCAGATTTACACACGCAATACACTTAAGTTGACTTAACGAGCCTAGAATGTACAGACATGGCCTCAGAACACAGGAGACCGAAAGGTCGGACATGAGTCGTATAGAAGATACGATCAACATGGAGATTTTCACCATTGATGACTAGTCCGTCTCACGTGATGATCGGACACGGGCTAGTTGACGTGGATCATGTGTCACTTGGATGACTAGAGAGATGTCTATCTAAGTGGGAGTTCATTAAATAATTTGATTAGATGAACTTAGTTATCATGAACTTAGTCTAAAATTGTCTTTACAATCTATCTTGTAGATCCAATGGCCCACGCTAATGTTTCCCTCACCTTCAATGCGGTCCTAGAGAAAACCAAACTGAAAGACGATGGAAGCAACTATACGGACTGGGTCCGTAAATTGAGGATCATCCTCATAGCTTCCAAGAAATTATATGTCCTTGAAGCACCACTAGGTGACGCACCCGTTTCCTAGCAACTCAAGATGTTATGAATGCCTGGCAGTCGCGTGGTGATGATTACTCCCTGGTTCAGTGCGGCATGCTTTACAGCTTAGAACCGGGGCTCCAAAAGTGTTTTGAGCAACACAGAGCATATGAGATGTTCCAAGAGCTGAGAATGCTTTTCCAAGCTCATGCCCAGGTCGAGAGATACAAAGTCTCCAACAATTTCTTCAGTTGTAAGATGGAGGAAAATAGTTCTGTCAGCGAGCACATACTCAAAATGTCTGGGTTGCACAACCGCTTGTCTCAGCTTTGAGTTAATCTTCCGGATGACTCGGTTACTGACAGAATCTTCCAGTCACTTCCACCTAGCTACAAGAGCTTTGTGATGAACTACAATATGCAAGGGATGGAGAAGTCCATTCCTGAGTTGTATTCGATACTGAAATTAGCGGAGGTGGAAATCAAAAAGGAACATCAAGTGTTGATGGTCAATAAGACCACTAGTTTCAAGAAAGGCAAGGGCAAGAAGAAGTTCAAGAAGGACGGCAAAGCAGTTGCCATGCCCGGTAAGCAAGTTGCCGGGAAGAAGAACAAGAATGGAGCCAAGCCTGAGACTAAGTGCTTTTATTGCAAGGGTATCGGTCACTGGAAGCGGAACTTCCCCAAGTACTTAGAGGATAAGAAGGCCGGCAACGTTAAAGGTATATGTGATATACTTGTTATTGATGTGTACCTTACCAGCGCTCGTAGTAGCTCCTGGGTATTTGATATCGGTGTAGTTGCTCACATTTGTAACTCCAAGCAGGAGCTACGGAATAAGCGGAGACTGATGAAGAACGAGGTGATGATGCGCGTCGAGAATGGTTCCAAGATCGATGTGATCGCCGTCGGCACGCTACCTTTACATCTACCTTCGGGATTAGTTTTAAACCTTAATAATTGTTATTTAGTACCAGCTTTGAGCATGAACATTGTATCTGGATCTCGCTTGATGCGAGATGGCTACTCATTTAAATCTGAGAATAATGGTTGTTCTATTTATATGAGAGAAATGCTTTATGGTCATGCCCCGTTGGTCAATGGTTTATTTTTGATGAATCTCGAACGTGATGTTACACATGTTCATAGTGTGAGTACCAAAAGATGTAAGGTTGATAACGATAGTCCCACTTACATGTGGCACTGCCGCCTTGGTCATATTGGTGTCAAACGCATGAAGAAACTCCATGCTGATGGACTTTTGGAGTCTCTTGATTTTGAATCATTTGACACGTGCGAACCATGCCTCATGGGCAAGATGACCAAGACTCCATTCTCCAGAACAATGGAGCGAGCAACTGACTTGTTGGAGATAATACATACCGATGTATGCGGTCCAATGAGCGTTGAGGCTCGCGGTGGCTACCGTTATGTTCTCACCCTCACCCATGACTTAAGAAGATATGGGTATGTCTACTTAATGAAACACAAGTCTGAAACATTTGAAAAGTTCAAGGAATTTCAGAGTGAGGTAGAGAATCAACGTGACAGGAAAATAAAGTGCCTACGATCTGATCGTGGCGGAGAATATTTGAGTCACAAGTTTGTCATGCACCTAAGGAAATGTGGAATTGTTTCACAACTCACGCCGCCTGGCATACCTCAGCGAAATGGTGTGTCTGAACATCGTAATCGCACTCTATTGGATATGGTGCGATCTATGATGTCTCTTACCGACTTACCGCTATCATTTTGGGGATACGCATTAGAGACTGCCGCATTTACTTTAAATAGGGCACCGTCTAAGTCTGTTGAGACGACACCATATGAATTATGGTTTGGAAAGAAACCTAAGCTGTCGTTTCTGAAAGTTTGGGGATGTGATGCTTATGTGAAGAAACTTCAACCTGAGAAGCTCGAACCCAAAGCGAAAAAGTGCGTCTTCATAGGATACCCCAAAGAAATGGTTGGTATACCTTCTACCTCAGATCCGAAGGCAAAGTCTTTGTTGCCAAGAATGGATCCTTTCTAGAGAAAGAGTTTCTCTCGAAAGAAGTAAGTGGGAGGAAAATAGAACTTGATGAGGTAATTGTACCTCCACTCGAACCGGAGAGTAGCGCAGCACAGGAAGTTATTTCTGTGGAGCCTGCACCGGCTGGAGAGGAAGTTAATTATGATGATCATGAAACTTTAGATCAAGTTGCTATTGAACCTCGAAGGTCCACAAGGACACGTTCCGCGCCGGAGTGGTACGGCAACCCTATCCTAGAGATCATGTTGTTGGACAACGGTGAACCTTCGAACTATGAAGAAGCGATGGCAGGCCCGGATTCCAACAAATTGCTTGAAGCCATGAAATCCAAGATAGGATCCATGTATGAGAACAAAGTATGGACTTTGGTGGACTTTCCTGATGATCGGCGAGCCATAGAAAATAAATGGATCTTTAAGAAGAAGATTGACGCGTATGGTAATGTGACCGTCTATAAGGCTCGGCTTGTCGCTAAGGGTTATCGACAAGTTCAAGGAGTTGACTACGATGAGACTTTCTCACCCGTAGCGATGCTGAAGTCCGTCCGAATCATGTTAGCAATTGCCGCATTTTATGATTATGAGATCTGGCAAATTGATGTGAAAACGGTATTCCTTAATGGTCTCCATAAGGAAGAACTGTATATGATGCAGCCGGAAGGTTTTTTCGATCCTAAAGATGCTAACAAAGTTTGCAAGCTTCAGCGCTCCATCTATGGGCTGGTGCAAGCATCTCGGAGTTGGAACATTCGCTTTAATGAGGTGATTAAAGCATTTGGATTTAAACAGGTTTATGAAGAACCCTGTATTTACAAGAAAGTGAGTGGGAGCTCTGTAGCATTTCTCATATTATATGTGAATGACATATTGTTGATGGGAAATGATACATAACGTTTGGAAAGCATAAAGGCCTACTTGAATAAGTGTTTTTCAATGAAGGCCTTGGAGAAGCTGCTTACATATTAGGCATCAAGATCTATAGAGATAGACCGAGACGCCTCATAGGTCTTTCACAAAGCACATACCTTGACAAGATATTGAAGAAGTTCAATATGGATCAGTCCAAGAAGGGGTTCTTGCCTGTGTTAGAGGGTGTGAGATTAAGTACGACTCAATGCCTGACCATGGCAGAGGATAGAGAAAAGATGAGTGTCATCCCCTATGATTCAGCCATAGGCTCTATTATGTATGCCATGCTGTGTACCGGACCTGATGTGAACCTTGCCATAAGTTTGGTAGGGAGGTACCAAAGTGATCCCGGAGCGGAACACTGGACAACGGTCAAGAATATCCTGAAGTACCTGAAAAGGACCAAGCACATGTTTCTCATATATGGAGGTGCCGAAGAGCTCGTTGTAAAGGGTTATGTCGATGCTAGCTTCGACACAGATCCGGATGACTCCATGTCACAAACCGGATACGTGTATATTTTGAACGGAGGGGCAGTCAGCTGGTGTAGCAGCAAGCAAAGTGTCATGGCGGCATCTACATGTGAAGCGGAGTACATATCTGCTTCGGAAGCATCAAAGGAAGGAGTCTGGATGAAGGAGTTCATCACTGACCTAGGAGTGATTCCCAGCGTGTCGGGCCCGATGCTCTATTCTGTGACAACACTGGAGCTATTGCCCTTGCCAAGGAGCCCAGGTTTCACAAGAAGACAAGTCACATCAAGCGCTGCTTCAACTCCATTCGTGATTACATTCAGGAAGGAGATATAGATATTTGTAAAGTACATACGGATCTGAATGTCGCAGATCCGTTGACAAAACCTCTCTCACGAGCAAAACATGATCAACACCAGAACTCTATGGGTGCTCGATACATCACAATGTAACTAGATTATTGACTCTAGTGCAAGTGGGAGACTGTTGGAAATAAGCCCTAGAGGCAATAATAAAATGGCTATTATTATATTTCCTTATTCATGATAATTGTCTATTGTTCATGCTATAATTGTATTAACCGGAAACCATAATGCATGTGTGAATACATAGACCACAACATGTCCCTAGTGAGCCTCTAGTTGGCTAGCTCGTTGATCAATAGATGGTCACGGTTTCATGACCATGGACATTGGATGTTGTTGATAACGGGATCACATCATTAGGAGAATGATGTGATGGACAAGACCCAATCCTAAGCATAGCACGAGATCGTGTAGTTCCTTTCCTAAGCTTTTCCAATGTCAAGTATCATTTCCTTAGACCATGAGATTGTGCAACTCCCGAATACCGTAGGAATACTTTGGGTGTGCCAAACGTCACAACGTAACTGGGTGGCTATAAAGGCACACTACGGGTATCCCTGAAAGTATCTGTTGGGTTGGCACGAATCGAGACTGGGACTTGTCACTTCGTGTGATGGAGAGGTATCTCTGGGCCCACTCGGTAAGACATCATCATAATGAGCTCAATGTGACTAAGGAGTTAGCCATGGGATGATGTTTTACGAAATGAGTAAAGAGACTTGCCGGTAACGAGATTGAACAAGGTATAGGGATACCGATGATCGAATCTCGGGAAAGTAACATACCGATGGACAAAGGGAATTGTATACGGGATTGATTGAATCCCCGACATCGTGGTTCATCCGACGAGATCATCGTGGAGCATGTGGGAGCCAACATGGGTATCCAGATCCCGTTGTTGGTTATTCACCAGAGAGGTGTCTCGGTCATGTCTACATGCCTCCCGAACCCGTAGGGTCTACACACTTAAGGTTCGATGACGCTAGGGTTATATGGGAATTATGTACGTGGTTATCGAAGGTTGTTCGGAGTCCCGGATGAGATCATGGATGTCACGAGGAGTTCCGAAATGGTCCGGAGGTAAAGATTCATATATAGGAAGTGAGGATTTGGTCACCGGAAGTGTTTCGAGCATCATCGGTAATGTACCGGGACCACTAGGAGGGGCCACCGGCCCCGGAAGGCTACATGGGCCAAGAATGGGAGGGAACCAGCCCCTAGGTGGGCTGGTGCACCTCCCATCTCAGCCCAAGGCGCAACTAGCAGGAGAGGGGGCAAACCCTAGGTGCAGATGGGCCCTAGGTCCACCCTAGGGCGCGCCCCCCTCTTTCCCTCTCTTGGCCGCCGGCCATCCCCATCTAGGGCTACCGCACCCCCTAGGATGGGAACCCTAGAGGGGGCGCACCCTCCTCCCCTCCTTCTATATATAGTGAGGGTTTTGGGGGCTACAAACACAGATCTCTCTCTCTCTCTCGGCGCAACCCTACCCCTCGTCCTCCTCGTCCTCCATAGCGCTTGGTGAAGCCCTGCCGGAGTACCACGCAGCTCCACCGTCACCACGCCGTCGTGCTGCCGGAGCTCTCCCTCAACCTCTCCTTCCTCCTTGCTGGATCAAGGTGTAGGAGACGTCACTGGGCTGCACGTGTGTTGAACGTGGAGGCGCCGTTGTTCGATGCTTAGATCGGAATCCACGGAGATCTCAATTGCTGGGAGTACGACTCCACCAACCGCGTTCATAGTAACTCTTTCGCTTAGCGATCTTCAAAGGTATGAAGATGCTCTACCCCTTTGCTCGTTGCTGGTTTCTTCATAGATTGATCTTGGTGGTGCGTAGGAATTTTTTTGATTTACTACTACGTTCATCAACACGAGATTTGACTCTGTCACCACCCAACCCCAGCAGCCGCCCAACGCCGAAGGACGCTCCTCGCCGCACCCCCCGCCGAGGGTTGTTGTCGGTGGGGACAGTCCTCGCCACTAGTTTCTCCTCTCATGCAAGTCGCACTCCATACCGACAACTGGTGGTGGTGGGACTGCTCCTCGTCGACGAGTCACACTCTCGTCGGCGATTATTGGTGGGTGAGTGCTCCTCGCCACCAATTTCTCCTCACTGTCGATTTAGGTTTTACGGGACGCACGTAATGAGTGGGTCGCGTTCGGTAAGACATCATCATAATGAGCTCAATGTGACTAAGGAGTTAGCCACGGGATGATGTGTTGCGGAATGAGTAAAGAGACTTGCCGGTAACGAGATTGAACAAGGTATAGGGATACCGATGATCGAATCTCGGGCAAGTAACATGCCGATGGACAAAGGGAATTGTATACGGGATTGATTGAATCCCTGACATCGTTGTTCATCCGACGAGATCATCGTGGAGCATGTGAGAGCCAACATGGGTATCCAGATCCCGTTGTTGGTTATTGACCGGAGAGGTGTCTCGGTCATGTCTACATGCCTCCCGAACCCGTAGGGTCTACACACTTAAGGTTCGATGACGCTAGGGTTATATGGGAATTATGTACGTGGTTACCGAAGGTTGTTCGGAGTCCCGGATGAGATCCGAACGTCATGAGGAGTTCCGGAATGGTCCGGAGGTAAAGATTCATATATAGGAAGTGAGTATTTGGTCACGTAAAGTGTTTCGAGCATCATCGGTAATGTACCGGGACCACCGGGAGGGGCCACCGGCCCTGGAAGGCTACATGGGCCAAGAGTGGGAGGGAACCAGCCCCTAGGTGGGCTGCTGCACCTCCCATCTTAGCCCAAGGCGCAACTAGGAGGAGAGGGGGCAAACCCTAGGTGCAGATGGGCCCTAGGCCCACCCTAGGGCGCGCCCCCCTCTCTCCCTCTCTTGGCCGCCGGCCATTCCCATCTAGGGCTACCGCACCCCTAGGGTGGGAACCCTAGAGGGGGCGCACCCTCCTCCCCTCCTTCTATATATAGTGAGGGTTTTTGGGGCTGCAAACACAAATCTCTCTCTCTCTCTGCGCAACCCTACCCCTCGTCCTCCATAGCGCTTGGTGAAGCCCAGCCGGAGTACCACGCAGCTCCACCGTCACCACGCCGTCGTGCTGCCGGAGCTCTCCCTCAACCTCTCCTTCCTCCTTGTTGGATCAAGGCGTAGGAGACGTCACTGGGCTGCACGTGTGTTGAACGCGGAGGCGCCGTTGTTCGGCGCTTAGATCGGAATCCACGGCGATCTGAATCGCTGGGAGTACGACTCCACCAACCGCATTCATAGTAACGCTTCCGCTTAGTGATCTTCAAAGGTATGAAGATGCTCTACCCCTTTGCTCGTTGCTTGTTTCTTCATAGATTGATCTTGGTGGTGCGTAGGAATTTTTTTGATTTACTACTACGTTCATCAACACGAGATTTGACTCCGTCACCACCCAACCCCAGCAGTCGCCCAACGCCGAAGGATGCTCCTCGCTGCACCCCCCCGCCGAGGGTTGTCGGTGGGGCTAGTCCTCACCACTAGTTTCTCCTCTCATGCAAGTCGCACTCCATACCGACAACTGGTGGTGGTGGGACTGCTCCTCGCCAACGAGTCACACTCTCGTCGGCGATTATTGGTGGGTGGGTGTTCCTCGTCACCAATTTCTCCTCACTGTCGATTTAGGTTTTACGGGACGCACGTAATGAGTGGGTCGCGTTCGCGCTAAGGTTGTCTCCTAGCGAACGGGTCGATTTTATGACGTGGCAACGTTGTCCACATTAAGATTCATGTTCGGACGGTAGCCGAAGCATCACGTCAGGAGATTGTAAAATTGACATTAGATTTATAGTGCTTTTGAAAATCAATGTATATATCAATTTCTGGGCTGCAATATTTAAAGAAGATTTCACTCTGCTTGCCGAGTGATCAAAGAGGCTCATAAACATTTCCTCTTCGCCGTTGCTGCTTCATTGGATACCCAAAGTGGTATGTCTTGCGTTGTAAAAATGTAGTGTGGACACGTTTCAATGAAGGTAAGCAAATAGGCAGTGGATGTCATGTATGGTTGCGGGCTTGCGGCGTGAGTGCGTGCGTGCGCAAGCGCGACTTTTGCTGCCTGTCCGAAAATATTCAGTTGTAGCGTGGCCGAGCATCCGACTCTAGAGTCTAGACACTACTCCCCTAGGTTGTCCGGTGACAGAAGCTGGCAGTCACGCCCCCGGGCAGATCGTCTTTTGTCTGGCATCCTGTCATCTGCTGCCGCCGCCGTCCATGGCGACGGCGGAGGAAGGCGAGGGAGGAGAGGTACAAGTATCGGTTATCTTTCATTACCTTTGGTGGGTGGGCGGGTCGATCTATACATCTTTAACACGGTGACCTAAAGATAGTATTTTTTTAGCTGAGCAGCCACCAGGATTAGGGAACCGGAGGTGTCCAAGATTCCGGCGATCTGAGGCGACCCGCGACATGGCCGGAGGCGGCAGCGTTGGTGGGAAGGAGGATGGCGGCACGGAGCCCCCACTCCTGTCCGTCCTCGCTCTCCCCGCAACGGCGCTCCCCGCCGTCGTCTCCCGCCTGGAGGCCGCCGTCCCGCGGAAGGCGCGCAGCTACCTCCCCCGCAACGTCCCGTCGGCCTGGTGGTCACTCAGGATCCCCTTCATCCAGCCGCTGCCGCCGGCTGGGGACCCGGCAAACGAAGAGGAGGGGAGAAGGTTCCCCCGCCCCCAGCGCGTGCAGGTGGCTCCGTCTCTCGATCCAGGCACGGCCGATAAGCCGCCCAAGAGGTTGAGGAGGTGCGTGCGCTGCAAGGCGGTGGAGACGCCGCAGCGGAGGTCAGGGCCGATGGGGCGGGGTACCCTCTGCAACGCCTGCGCGGTCTGGTACAGTAAGAACGGGACGCTGCCGGAGCACCGTCCGGTGGCAAGCCCAATCGTCGATTCGCCGCTGGAGAGCCCGATCTGGGAGCCCGAAGTGCCTGGGGCCATCTACCTGGTCCGAAAGTCGGCCACTGAGAGGAGGCCTCCCATGACAGAAGCCGCGCCAGCGCCACGGCCGGGGACGAGCTGCTTGCACTGCGGGTCGTCGGAGGCACCTTTGTGGATAGAAGGGTCGATGGGGCGGAGGGAGGTCTGCACCGCCTGCGGCATGCGATACAAGAAAGGGAGGTTGCTGCCGGAGTGCCGTCCAGCAGGGTGCTCAGTGACGGAGTCCTGGGAGGAGAGCCCCATCATCAACTCCCCGCCAGGGAGTCCCATCTGGGAGCCTGAGGCGCCTCCGTCCGTGCACCTGCCGAGAAAGCCATCGAAGAAGAAGAGGAGGCGGTCGAGAAGCGAAGCCCCTTCGGCGCCATGGCCGGCAAATAAGGGGAAGAGGTGCCAGCACTGTGGGTCATCAGAGACGCCACAGTGGAGGGAGGGGCCAAAGGGGCGAGGCACGCTGTGCAACGCATGCGGCGTGCGGTACAGGCAGGGGAGGCTGCTGCCGGAGTACCGGCCCATGGCGAGCCCCACATTTGTGCCATCAAAGCATGCCAATTCCCACCGCAAGGTGCTCCAGTTGCATCGGACCAGGCAAAGCAACGACGAGCATCCATCACCGCTGCCTGTCGACAGCGTCACCAACCTGCTCCCAACCCGTGACAACCTCCCGACCACCAGCACGGCAGGTCTTGCCAGTGAGGACCCGACCGACGCACCAGGTTACACCGACAACCCAATGAACGTGCCGAGCTCATTGGACTCGCTGCTGCTCGACGGGCCGTCGGCACCGCTCATCGTAGAGAGTGAAGATTTTGTGATTAGCTAGCCTATGAAGAATAATTCAGCTGAGATGAGATACTGATCCTTTTTACTTCGTTTGTTCAGATACTGATGCTTGGAAATTTTAAGCTTTCAATCACTGAAGGCCACTGCAGAGGCCACTGCAGTGATCAAACCAGTTCTGTGTATTCAACCATTTAGGTGAGCTGCAACTAGGAAGATTTTCGAGTTCCGTTTCTGGTATTTTTTTTTTCTTAACTTTTTCCTTTTCATGACTCCCATGGAAAAATGGTGGTATGAACTAGTTTATGGAATGTGCATTGAGAAGACAGATCTGCATGGTTTGGCAAGAGTCAAGATGGCTGTGTGTGTAGCTGGATAGCCTAGATTCCTCAAACTGGGAAAGATGGTGTGAGATGATGCTCAGTTTTGGAGCTCTTTTGAGTGAAACCTACCCATTTCTGGAGCTCCAGATTGGGCAAGATGATGCTTGTGCTTTCTGATGCTGATGCTGCTTCCGGCCACACACACCAAAGGAAACTGCTCTCCCTGAAGTTTTTCTTTTTGGCACAAATGCATATCCATAGTGGGGACATAAGAGTTGCATGAAGTTTTTCTTTTTGGCACAAATGCACATCCATAGTGGGGACATAAGAGTTGCAGTAGATTGAGAAATTCCTGTGACAATGTGTTGGCGCAGTCCGCCAAGGTGCAGATGGACCTAATCTGGGTTAATGGTGTAGTCTACTACATATAAGGAAACAACCCAAGTTCCATCTGATTAAAGGAGCCGGGTTACATCTCCTGCAGTATTAGTCATTCGAGAGACCATTCCTGTCTGATTCTGAATCTGCATCAGCCAAAAATGTCTGTGGATTTGTTTGTGTATTCAGTTTTATCGTGGCCACAGGTGTGTGGAGGCATCGTGGGTTTGTTTCGTTTCCAATATCCAGCTGCCAAATGTGTTTTGGGGCGGCATTGTGGGTTTCCTTTTATATCAGGGCGTATTATGGGTTTGGTTCTTGAGCTGCGAAACTGGGTGTTTCATGGATTGTGGATTAAAGAGTGCACTTGGCCACCACCTCAACACCGTTGATGGATGTCGAAGAAGATCACCTTGAAGCTATCGGGAGTCAGCACCTTGAAGGTGACGAGGTACCGATCTTCCGCCGGTGAGCTACGACGAAGGGGGCACCATCCTTTATCAAGAGTGAGCATGCCGTTGATCACCTGTACCGTGATTCTCTAGGCTCAGTAGGCGTTCGTCATCAGAGCGACTTGGTGGTCATGTGCTTGGTGAAGTCAGTAGTGCAAGAATGATCTTGCAAAAGTGAGTTAGGCTTGACTCGTTATGGAAATGGCTCTAATTCTAGGGCCTCTTGGGGGCGTTGCCTTCCACCACCGCATTGCCGTTCGAGCAGGCTACCTCCTTACCCGAAGCAGCATTGTCGAGGATGAGCTTCTCGGCAGAGCATTCCATTGAACACAAATAAACAAGATCAATGGAGTTATCATACTAGCAGATCAAAATGTACTGCACAAATGAACAAGATCAATGGATGAACGGATCAAAATTGAGCAATCTTTCATCCCCACTCACCTACCGATGAAAATAATGAAAAATGAGCATTCTTTCATTGCCACTCACCTACCGCAATCACTGCCAGTAGTTTCTCTCTCTCACACAGCCACTTCAACTTTCAAAACCTCCATTTATCTACCACTGCATTTCAACTCATCTTCCACCCATCTCTTAGTCTTCTACCACCTCCTCTCACGACCGCTTCACCACCATGAACGCCTTACCCACTGACCCTGGATAGACGGCAATGCTCCCTGGGTGCTCACGTGGCGACTACTTGAAGTTTGTGAAGATGATGGATGTGTGCTCTCGGTTCAACATCGTGGACGGAGATGATCAAGGTGGCAGAACTTGTGCTCTTGTAGGTGACAGAAACAAAGATGAAGACGCCGATGACCAAGTCAAAGGCGCTATGTGAGTGGCCATACTATGTGGGCGATGGAGGAGACCGAGTCGGCCGATCCAGGTGAGAGAGCTAGATGTACCAAGTATAGGTGTGCTGTACCTCATGCTGACCAGGCGATAGTTGCCGTGGCGCCAGTCACAACCATTCTTAGGATGGTCAATGCCGAAGCGGTCAGGATGGTGGCCAAGGTTAGTGAGCCTAGTTCCTCCACAATACCTCTGGAGGTTAACGACTACCAGCGTCAAGGCTACCGCTACTCGAGACGCCTCCAGGACCACTACTCGTAGTCAAAATCAAGAGATTTAAGGGGATTGCCATTGATTTAACCCCCTTTTAGTCAAAATCCTTCTCAATCCCCTTGTACGGACTAATCAAATAAGCCCTAAATCAATCAATCTCCGCTTAATTGATGCCTGAATGGACCATTCTTAGTTATGCCAACCCCTTTTTAGTCAAAATCCTTCTCAATCCCCTTGTACAGACCAATTAAACAAGCCCTAAATCAATCAATCTCTGCTTAATCGATGCCTGAATCAACCTCTCTTCGTTTGATCGATGCCTAAATTGATCTCTCTTGGTTTAATCAATGTGTGAAGTTCAATCGATGCCTACATGGATCCCTACGAAGGCGTGGAGAACAAGCCCTAAATCAATCAATCGATGCCTGAATCGACCTCCCTTAGTTTAATCGATGCCTAAATTGATCTATCTTTGTTTAATCAATATGTGAAGTTCAATCGATGCCTACATGGATCCCTACAAAGGCGTTGAGAGGTGGCTTACCATTGACAAAGGCATGGTGGAGAGGTGATGAATCAATGATGAAGCCGGTGTTCCCCATCTTGGTCTTGCTTCCTAAGATGGCTGTCATCGTTGGTGAGAGAGTGGAGTCGGCGAAGGGGGGAGTGAGCGGTGAGGGGATTTATGGCCACATCGGGGAAACAACGCATCGTATCTCACGTGACCCCGCGTGTGCAGCCGCCTGCAGTCTCATGCGGTCGCTAACATTGCTCGAGTCTGACTCGCTGGAAACGACCGATCCAAACGCTCCTCTAGAGTCTGGCCCATCGACGCTTTAAGTTTCATCATGCGGGCCTAGCAATAAGCAGGGACTCAAACTGGCCAAATTTGGCTCCCAGTGCCTGCATAGGCCTCATGCGGCCTACCAAACACGACATAGGCTTTTGCATTTCCATGACGAGTCAAGCTACCATATATGCATAAGACGCGTTTGGTTACCTGTATTAGGTCAGGCTAGGCCCGCGCAGGAAGAATTTGGCCCGTTTGGTTACCTAGGTCGTGTGGAATAGTTGGCCCGCACGAAACTTAAAGTAGTCTTAGCCAGGCCCGTTGGGAACGGCCAAATCGACAGTTTCTAGCGAGCCAGGCTGGGGCGATGCAGCGGGGGGAACGCTGCGCTCAACAGCTGCAGGGAGGGAGATCGCGGGAGCGATGGTGTGTCTTCGAAAACCGACAGGACGAATTCACGTCACCATCCGCTGATAGCCAGGGTGACCAACGCGCGAAAACTCCCGCCACCATCCCCCCCGCTCTCGATCTGCACTCTAGTCTGGATCCACATCGACGAAGATGTAAGGGCGCAGTACTTCGCTGACCGGTTTGCTACAGCGGTGGCGGATCCACTCCTCGTTTTCTCGTTTGTGCTGCACCTCCACTATGTCTCCTTCGATGGCGTCTGTAAGTTCGACCCCCTTCCCTCTACTAGTTCAAGCTAGATCCGTCGATGGGGTGGGGTTAGATCATCCGATCTGTTCCACTGTGATGTTGGAGTGGCTAGTTGGGATGGATTTGAAGCATGCTAGTGGTTATTTTCTTGGATGTTCATGGATAGAGTGGTAGTATGCTTAGATGTTGATGGATGGATTCTTAGTGTGTTTGTTCATGGATGGATTGGTAGTATGCTTAGTTGTATGACAGGTAGTGTATTGTATGTTGTATTGAACTAGATGTATGACATGGTAGATGTATGGATTGGTTGTATATTGTCTTGAACTAGATCATCCTTGTGTGCATGTTGTACTGTATATGTTGATGATGCTTACGTTTGTAGGACATGTGATGCGGAGCATCCCATGATCATCCCCATGGACCCATCACCAACACCTCAAGCTATGAAAGGACCCATGACGAGAGCTCGTGCACGTGCCATTGCAAACGAGGCGACATCTCTCCTATATGATTCTCCCTTTGATGTTCTTGGAACTTGGATGCTACTTCAAGCGGAGACTCTTTGCGTGGTCAGGTACAATGGAGCTGGCCTAGAAGATGCACGGAGTGAAGTACAAGCCCCCATAGAGATGGACACGGAGAAGGATGGACAAGAGCACCGAAGAAGGCAAGGCCCCGAACATCCGGCCCCTGGAGACTCCACCAGCACCAAGGCCAGGCTACATGCGCCGGACATCCGGCCCAGCCCCGGACATCCGACGACTCCCCCAGTGCATGAACATCCGAACCACAACCCTGGAAATCCGCCCCCTACACAACAGAACCGAGCGAAGCTGGAGACTTCTGCCTAGACATCCGGCCCCACGGCCCGGACATCCGGCGCCCCTGAAGCCCCGGACATCTGCCCCCTTGGCCCGGACATGTGGCCCCTGTGCAGGCAGACACGGGCTGGAGGCCCATGTACCCTCTCTCTCTCTCCCCTCTGTCCACTAGCACTATATAAAGGACCCCCCCTCTATCTAGGGGAGCTTGTGTTTAGGAAATACTCTTGTTGAGCCTAGCTCCATTGCTTCCTCCTCTTGTGGAGTTGCCTCCACTAGAGAAGATCCAAGTGATGTCAAGGCCTCCTCCCCGGAGTGAGGAAGAACTACCGGTTACTTGTATTTGTCCGTTGTTTGTAGATCGAATTACCTCATGTGCTTGCTTGTTCTTAGTGGATGCGTGATCGGATTTTGTTCATGAGCGTTTGTTTTCTCTCGTGATTTCTCCTTTCCCCCTCCAAGTGTGAAAAGATCGATGCACACGGGCGTGCCCCATATCATATTGGTATCATGAGCCACGTTGATTCACACTTTGGAGTCTCTCCCTCCACTTTCTAGCCGATTTTTTCTTTGATTTGACCTAATTTTGAAAATCCCCCAAAAAACAGCCATACCAAATTTCCTTGGATTCATTGGATTTGAGGAGATTTTGTTGATTTGGATCCGTGGATTTCGTAGTGGACGAGTGGATTTACCTTTCCCCCATCATCCTCATCGATTTCCCCTGCCAAATTGCCCCCAATTTTGCAAAAAGTTTTTCCGTGTTCATCCCCTAGTTCATAGGGATTTCTGAGATCCAATCGGGATCGGGCTCCCCAGACATCCGGCCTGGACCCCGGACATCCGCCCCCCTGACATCCGGTGCATTGGCCCAGACATCCGGCCCCTGGCAGCCAGCAAAGCTGTCTTGCCTCTTTTTGGTAGATTTTTGCCGTTTCCGCCATTTCTTCCGCAACCTTTCCACCATTTCTTGCGCAACCCTTTTGCATTTGAGATTTTGAGTTGCGAGCATCGCCATTTCCTAAGGTGTTTTGGCTAATTGGGAGTGGTTCTTCATCGACATCGCCGCTCATCATCGCCCCGGATCATCGCCAACCAACTCTTCGTTGACACAACACCGTAAGCAAGGACGGTAATCGCGACGACACTTTTGATATATACCCTTGCCATTGCATTGTTAACCGAGTCTATTTGCGTTGCTTGACTATCGATACTAGCCATTGACTATTGCCGGGCTACGCCACTTGTGCACTTTAGTGATACATACTCCGCATAGCTACAAATAGAATGCATATATCATCGTATCTTCTTTTGTGCTACAATAGTACTCGCATACATCATTTCTATATTGGTGTGCACGTCCCGCATAGTGATCATTCCAAATATCATCCTCCAAAGGATAAGCATAGCAAAGCTTTTAAGCAAAGGCAAAAGAGAAATAGCATCGCAAAGTTGCATATCATATTCAATCATTTGAGCAAGAGATTTTGTGCCAACCACATAAATAGCAAAAGTTGGGTATAGGAAGACGTCTAGTTTTGCTTCGTATAGGTGTGCACAAGTCCGTATCGCGCCCATTCGTGCAATCGTGCTAACATCTCTCCACTATTGTACACCTTGAGCTTACCGTCGATTCCACATTTTGCGCTCATTTTTTGGTATTACAATCCCACTTTACTATACGTGTGTGTTTTCATGCTTACTATTTGCTAGAAGTCTACCTAGTCTCATTTACAAATTTGCGGCTCTATCTCAACTTGATTGAATCTTATTCTTGAATTACTTGAATCTTTGTGCCACAATCCTAACCAAGCTACTCCATAAGAATTATTTGTGTAGGTGTGAGCAGGAGAATCTTCGGTACCAATTCTACTACTTTCATGCTTGCACATTGAGTGTACTTGATCCACTCTCAACCTTTGGAACGGTAATTGGTATTGTCTTCTCACTCTTCCACTTATATCTTGTTGAGTGCTATGTATAGTAACATCATGTCGAACCCGGCATTCGAGGAGCACGACGACGACGCGAACAACTACGTCATCAAACTACAATTCTTCAGCGCACAAAAGGGAATGCGCCAAGCACATGATGTCATCACAGACCGCATTGAGCACCTCGCCACCAACATACACGAATCTGAGGAGCGAACGTGGGACTTCATGACAACCCAAATGGACGAGCTCCGCACCTTGATGGTGAACCGCACATCATCCCCTTCTACCTCAACTCGACGGCGCACCGCAAGTCGCCACTCCTCTGAGGACTCCTCCGACGAGAGTCCCCCTCATCAAGCTCGACCACAACAACGTGACGCATGTCACCTCTCTCAAGACTCGAGCAATCCTTCCACGACAACAAGCCTCAAGGTTGACATTGCGAGCGTGACCACCATCACCAACAAGAGCAAGATGCATACGAGTAAGAACGCCTACATCACCGCCATGAGGGAGACCGGCGCCGTGAAGAGCAAGCAAATGAGACACATCGCGCGCTTCGCGAATCAACCCATGCCTTCCAAGAACGCAACCCACTAGCTCGCGAAGAACAAGAAGCTGTACGTCGAGAACGACAAGAGGAAGTCACACGTCAAGAGGAGCACTAAGAATGCCAACAACGGATGCGACCACAACGTCAACAACACCCAAGGCAAGCGGAGCAACACATTGATGATCTTGCTCCAAGGCAAGAGCAATATCAACATGACAACAATGCCCCTCCACGACGAGAAGTGCGACCCTAAGCAAATACCGTTGACCACGTGGATGATCAAGCTCCAAGGCAAGGCCAATGTCAACAAGACAACTATGCTCCTCCATGACAAGGATACTGCAATCACAACAACAATGAGGAAAATCGCTTTGGCAAGCTCAAGTTCAATATGCCTAAGTTCTTCGGAAGCAACGATCCCGTAGACTATCTCTCTTGGGCACTCAAGGTTGACAAAATATCCCGGTTCCACAACTATGAAGAGGAGAAGAAGATTGCCAGGGCCTCCCTCGAGTTCCAAGATTACGTGCTCATTTGGTGGGAACAAGTGATTGAGTGAAGAAGAGAAAGAGGTGACCCGCCAATCACCACTTGGGCACAAATGAAAGATCTCATGAGAGCTCGATTCGTCTCAACACACTACAATCGTGATCTCTTCAAGAAGCTACAACTACTCAAGCAAGGCACCAAGTCGGTGGAAGAGTACTACCAAGAGATGGAGATGGCCATGATAAGAGCCAATGTGAAGGAAGATGATGAGCAAACTATGGCGCGGTTCTTGAATGATCTCAATTACCAAATCAAGAAAATTGCGGATTTCCAACCCTACTCCAACTTGCTCGATCTAGTGCATCAAGCCACCAAGGCGAAACATCAAGTTCAAGAGGACTACAAGTACTCCAAGACCTACGGTGCAACTACTCAAGCTTCTCCAACCACAGAACCTTCCTCTACAAGAACCTCCACGACAAAAGATGACAAGTCAAGCTACAAGGACAAGTCATCTTCATCATCCCGCAACGCTCCTACAATCAAAGCAAGGGCGTCATCCTCTACACCAACACCTGATGACGCGAAAACAAGCTCCATCAAGTGTTTCACGTGCCAAGGCCGAGGACACAAGATGTATGAGCGTCCCACAAGGCGGTCCATGATCCTTCAAGATGATGGTTTCTATGATTCCAAGAGTGAAGATGAGATGGAAGCTTTGGAACAAGTGGCTATGCATCGACAAGTCAATGAAGATGAAGACTCTCAAATATTTTGTGACAACGATCTGAGCCCCGTTCTCGTTGTCTCACAGGTTTTGACTCTACAACAACAACAAGACGAGGACCAACGTTGCCACATCTTCCACACCAAGGCCGGTATCCAAGGAAGATCCATCATGGTCATCATCAATGGAGGAAGTTGCCACAATTTGGTGGAACTTTTCTCCAAGTTGCACTTGGTCAAGAAAAAGCATTCTCGCCCCTACAAGGTCCAATGGCTAAGTGACTCTGGCACAGTACATGTCGACCACACCATGCAAGTTTCCTTCAAGATTGGAGCTTACGAAGACACCATGGAGTGTGATGTGGTGCCCTTTCCGTTTGCCACCTACTCCTTGGGAGACCTTGGAAATTCGACCGTGGCGTCATATAAAATGGGAGCACAATCAATATAGCTTCAAGATGAAGGACACCGAATATGTGCTTCGCCCTATGTCTCCAAGTCAAGTAACCTCCGACAAGCAAGCTTCGTCCCATCGTTGAGAGAAAAGTGAGAGAGTGATCCACCTCAAAGCAAGTGAGTGCCACAAGACAAAATTGAGTGACTCCATGATGAGGGACATGGGTGACCTAGTCCTTTTTGCCACCAACAGAGATTTGAGGGATGTGAGTGAGAGCCCGTCGACCGTCCTTTCACTATGTGATAGTGTGCAAGGATGATGTTACCCGTCCTAACCCTTCACAACATCTTCCTCTTGTGTTATCTCAATTGTTACAGGAATTTCAAGATGTTTTTCTCGATGAGCTACCTCCATGACTACCACCAAAACAAGGGATCGAACACCGCATCGACCTCATCCCCGGCGCACCGCTCCCTAACAAGGCTCTCTACCGCGTCAACCCCGATGAAACAAAGGAGATACAAAGGCAAGTCCAAAAACTCCTAGAAAAAGGGCATGTATGTGAGAGTTTGAGTCCTTGTGCGGTTCCCGTGATCCTAGTGCCTAAACAAGATGGTAGTATGCGCATGTGTTTCGATTGACGACCTATAAATGCTATCACCATTCGCTACCCTCACCCTATCCCACGCTTAGATGACATGCTAGATGAACTTAGTGGTGCCACTATATTTACCAAAATAGACTTAAAAAGTGGTTACTACCAAATTCGCATACAATAGGGTGATGAGTGGAAAACGACTTTCAAAACTAAATTTGGTCTCTATGAATGGTTAGTGATGCCCATGGGCTTATCCGAAGCACCGGGTACGTTCATGCGCATGATGCATCATGTTTTGAGCCCCTATAATGGATATTGTGTTGTGGTCTACTTTGATGACATCCTTGTTTTTAGCGACTCTCTAGAACAACACGCCACACATGTTAGGGACATTTTGCAAACTCTTCAAAAAGAAAAACTTTATGCAAACATGGAAAAATGCATTTTTGGTGTTGAAAAAGTTTCTTCCCTAGGATTTGTGGTTTCCTCTAAGGGTGGCCATGTTGATGAAACTAAGATTTAGGCAATTAAAAATTGGCCCACACCCACAATTTGCAACAAGTGTGTAGTTTCTTAGGACTAGCTGGTTTCTACCATCGGTTTGTGAAGGACTTTAGCACCATTGCCACCCCTCTACACGCTTTGAGCAAGAAAAATGCACCTTTTGTTTGGGGACCATCCTAAGACACTGCTTTCCATGAACTTAAGAGTTTTCTCACTCATGCGCCTTTGCTTGCCTTGCCTAACTTTGAAAAAACTTTTGAAGTGCATTGTGACGCTACTGGTAATGGCATAGGAGGCATGCTTATGCAAGAAAAGCACACAATTGCGTATTTTAGTGAGATACTTTCCGGTGCTCAACTCAGTTATCCTATATATGGAAAATAAGTGTATGCATTGGTGAGAGTCTTACAAGCTTGGGAACATTATTTGCGACCACATGAATTTGTCACTCATACCGACCATGAAACTCTCAAGTACCTAAAGGGTCAAACTAAGTTGAACAAACGTCATGCTAAATGGAGTGAATTTATTGAGTCTTTCCCTTATGTCATCAAATACATCAAGGCAAAGAAAATGTTGTGGCGGATGCTTTTTCCCGCAAATGCATGCTCGTTACTCAGCTTGAATTGAATCTTCTCGGTTTTGAGCACATAAAAGATTTGTATGAGCATGATGTTTCTTTTGATATTGCATATGCCAATTGTCAAGTGAAACCTTGTTGAAAACTACTATATTAAAGATGGATATCTTATGCGTGCTAAAAAACTTTGTATTCCCAAGTCTTTTCTTATGTTTGTCGGAGGACTAATGGGTCACTTTGGACGTGACAAGACATATGTCACCCTTTATGACAAGTTCTATTGGCCAAAGATGCTTTGTGATGTCGCACGCTTCACCAACCGATGATCTACATGCCGCAAAGCTAAGTTAAAAGCTCAATCCCATGGTCTTTACATGCCTCTTCCTATACCGTTCCAACCTTGGGAAGATATTATAATGGATTTTGTGCTTGGTTTGCCACAAACAAAGAATGGCCATGATTCCATTTTTGTTGTTGTGGACCGTTTTTCCAAAATGTCCCATTCCATTCCTTGCCACAAGATAGACGATGCTTCACATATTGCCAATCTCTTTTGTAGGGACATCTTACGCCTACATGGAGTACCCATGACCATTGTCTCGGATCGCGACGTCAAATTCTTGAGCTACTTTTGGAAGACCCTTTGTGCCAAGCTCGACATCAAGTTACTCTTCTCTTCGGCCTACCATCCACAAACCGATGGCCAAACTGAGGTGACGAACCAGACGCTTGGGACTCTCCTCTGCGTGTTGATCAAGAAGAACATCAAGGAATGAGAAGATTGCATCCCCATCACCGAGTACGCCTACAATCACGCACGACGCATCACCACCAACAAGTCTCCCTTTGAGGTGGTCTATGGCTTCAACCCTTTGTCCCCATTCTAACTCAAAAATCATACCATTCTAACTCATCATCTCCTATGAACCATTGTGCCATACTAACTAACCACCACTATGCCATGTTTCTTTCTTAGGATCACCCCAAGGACGCAGAGTTCCTCAACACGCCTATCCAGAACTACCATCAGATGCAACAGATCTTCTCCTTAGGGCTTGCAACTGGCAAGCATGCCATGGGTCAGGTCAGCCCCTCGGCTCGTCGACGCCCCCAATGATGCCCATGTCCTCGATGCTAGAGTATCCAGACACCCACGAGTCAGACACCATCAACCTTGATGCTCCTGAGAAGGAAGATCAGTACATTCATGTGCTAGATAGGAAGAGGAAGAGATCATGCTTCATGGAGGAGGAGATGACCGTGTTCAACAGCATGACTCGGGCTGTGAAGGAGGTGGTTGTCGCCACCAGGGAGAGCAAGACGGTCGAGGTCCACCCGGAGCTCTATAGCGCCGTGATGGACGAGATGGGCTTTAGCCAAGAGGCTCTCATGGTGGCTCTCGGACACTTGCTTGACAACAAAGACCATGGTGTTGTCTTTGTTGCCATGGGAGAGGCTCACAGGGTGCTCTGGCTGAGGACCTGGTTGGGCAAGCACTACTACTAGTGCTGCTTCTACTGGTGGCGACGGTGTGCATGATCCTCAACGATGTCGACGCATATTTTGTGTAGTTAGGGCTTGAAAACAATCTTATGGTCTGTATATTTTGGTGAGGTGGTATATACTAATCCTTCATGGTGATCACGAACTTGCGGGTGGTAGGATTACACCCTATTTTGAATGTGGCGGTAGGATGACACCAATGTAGTGGTAGGTTGAACTTTGTGTGCGGTATGATCATGCATGCTTACTAATGCTCTTATGCTTTATTACTTGTGTGCTTGTTACTCCATTGCTTGCTCCTAGAGTGCTTCATTGCTTATTGCTTCAACTTATTACTCATTTCCACTTCTAGGGCAAGTGGTATGCCGTGTTCGAAGGGAGGGTTCCAGGGGTTTACAACTCATGGGAAGGTTGGAGCAAACAAGTTTCAGGGAACATCAACTAAAGCCAGAGGGTTTAAGACTAGGCAGAAGGCAGAAGATGCTTACTCCAAGTATGTGCTAGACTAGGGATGCAACAAGGTTGAGGTTGCCAAGGTGTATCGTCCGTTGGGGCTGAAGAACATCATCATTTTCATCCAGTTCATCGCCATTGCAGTGTTGTGGTGCTGGTGTGCGAGGTGTGGAGTAGTGCGTAAGCTCACCAAGTAGGGTACAAGGTAAGCACAACTCTATGCTCGTATGCAACCAAACAATGTGCACTCGTGTGACCATATTCAATGTGGGCAACCAAACGCAGAGCGAAGAGACTTCCCACGATGCAGGAAGAGAGTATGCAGGCAACAAATCAACATGCAGATGCTGTTTTTTTGCCTGCATACACTTAGCCTGGCCCAACTGGGTCAAGTATGTAAATGGCCAAAAATAGATGCAGGCAATCAAACAAGTCCATAATCTTCTCTCAATGTTGGGAAGGGATTTCGGAACGGTGACAAGACGGCTTATTGTTGGTTGTTGCTATAGATGGATTGCGGGAAATACACATGAGTTTTCGCTGAAGCTGGATGGTGGGCCTTTGGGATGGTATTTTTAAGGCTCCTTTGGATGGTCTTGCGTGTGGTTATTCCCCGAGAAAAGGTTTTCTATTTCAGTTCGTGTGGATGTGTCTGGGCCTATGAGGTGGACCATGGGGCCCTTGACGTGGTTGCCGCTGGATGAAAGACGTTGGCACGTTGCATCTTTTTTATATTAACATGTTGTTTCGTTTTGTTGGGGAATCATCAGGTGTTCTTCCACCTCTCAAAAGAAAAAGAAAAATTAGGCATCCTTCATGTGACGTGTGCATAAGTGGGTTCCTGTAGTTGAGAGACGGGATAACGTTTTGACCTGGTGATACGGCCAGTGATACGATGCTCCAGTTTATCCTAGATCATTAGATCATGTTTGAAGGGACATGATAAGTGCATATGTCATGGTCAGCTCCTCCACATGAAATAGACCCCCCCCCCCCAAAAAAAAGTTGTGGATCGTGTTCTTATTTGAGCGAGAGGCTTGAAGCATTGCTCATTTGGACATGCAATGTGTGAAGACCAACTACAAGAAAAAACAAGTTTGTTTTTAATAGTACTTCTGAGATCATCATAATTGAAATTAATATGATACTTCATGGACTTAACATACTGCTGGTCATTTCTACCTTCCATTCTCTCTCCTCCTTCTCCTCCTCTCTTCGTTGGGTCTGCCTCCACCCCGCTCGGATCCCTTCTCCTCTTCCTCCGGCAGCGCTGCCGCTCGGAGTGGGGATGAGAGGGGAGCCTGGGCTCTTCTTATAGATAGCAGGGTTAGGGTAGTTTTGACCCTTCTGCCGGTTGTTAGTCTTCTGTTGGTTTGTGGCTTTATGCCATTGATTGGCACCATGACGATGGGGAAGATGCCATTAGAGCTCGCGAGAAGCTCTGGATGGTCGTTGTTGTCACCTTCTGCATTGCCTCCATGGTGGGGGGAAGAAGAGGGTAGTGGATCTGATGGCTTCCTCCCAAATAAGCTCGTTTGACCTCCTGTGAAAGTTGTGATGGGAGGTTTCCCGTCATCTCCTTGCCTTCACAGAGATGGAAGATATGGCAGTGGAGATTCTTGTCCCAACTTTTGCTGCTAGAGTCAGAGTCAATCCCGGATGTGGAGAAGAAATCTTGGCATCAAGCTGGAGGCTCACGATGGGGATCTTGTGCCCCACCAGCGGTGGATTTGGAGGAGGCATGGTGCCCACGATGGTTGGCCGGCTCATTCCGACGACCCGTCGCATCCTCAGGCCGAAGGGCGGCCAAAGTTATTCCTCCCGGCCATGACGCCATATGGGGGGGGGGCAATGCTGCTTCATGCTAGTGTCTACGACGAGCTGTTGTAGAGATCTCGGCAGACCAAGTGGTATCGTCCCCGGCGCCAACGAGATTGGAACCACCATGGGGAAGCTTTGGACCCGACCATGTTTTTACTTTCTGTCCAGGGTCTTCTTTGCAAAATTTCGGGGCCTGTTCGTCATGTCTTTTTCTTCTAGGGGTTTATGTGTTGATGTTGTATGCCACCACTATGATTAAATGAAGGCGTCTGGGGCATTCGTGCCCCTTCCTTGTGTTAAAAAATGGACTTAACATACTAAACAAGTATGTTAGTATTTATGCAGTAGAGAAACATGCTACGGGATGTCACGGTGTTGTACTCAGATTCGGTCTACACATCACAAATATATATTTGACTCAAAACGTTAACAACTTTTGCATCCGGACTGTAAATGGGATGATTCTTTTTTTGTTGGAAAGTAGATTTCATATACTTTCCAACGCAATTGGATTCACCTTAAAATTCCTTCTGAGCGCGGAGATATAACCAAAATGATGCGACGGTCCTACAGAATGCGATACAAAATCCAAAACAAAAGATGTTGCATCACCTCCATTTCTCCTCATAAGCCTTATACGACCTAGGTTAGTTTTACGCTGCCTTGAAACATCCTTCCACCCTCTTGACCGCCACCCATTAATCCTATATAATTAGATTGATCCTCTAGCTTTTTCGTTAGGATTTGTTTAGCTAAAAAATAGTGATTGCAACTTTGTGTATTTCGTTTGTGTCCAACGATCGTACCAAGACCGTTTTGAGATCCTTACCCTTATCAATATTTCATACATATTTACAATATTCATATTGATTTATCATATTCTTATTTGTTCTTTGATTGATTGCAGGAATAGATATTCGTGGTCAGCCTGATCGTGCTTTCGACATCGTGAGTAACCTCGGGAGATTGGTTTAGCGATTGCTAAGACGCAACGTCGTAAACATTTATAGTCGGATTGTCAAAGTCGTTCTTCACCAAATTGATAGTTATCATCTCATTGAAATATCGGAACCCTCTACATATGAAAATGGCACAATAGCTAGATTTGACCATCAGTTTAAGTGTGTTTTACTTTGCATAGTGACACTCAGCGGCGGAGATATTTTGAGGCCAGAGGGCCGCTCCCTTTTTCCCCACCTTGGATCAATTCCTGAAGAAAAGAAAATATAATGGCTTAGATTAGATTTTTCCCGCCCCCTTTTTTTCCACGGTCAGCGAAACCTCGCAGACTAATACGGACGAGGATTTCCTGCCACGCGGCACCCTGCTGTTCGTCCACTGGCACGTGGGCCCGCCAGCAACTTGACCTACATGTCAGTGACGAACGACAGGCTGCCGCACGTCAGAGGAGCCGGCTCCTGACTAATACTATTGAGCTAGTGTGAAATCGACGTCACGCTCAATCAAGACATGATCCGGGGTGTGTTTTGCACATTCACGGCCAGGGAGCTGCCCATTACGCGTTCATTCATCATGTCCATTCCAGCATGATTTAACACTATGGACATGTTTGATTGACCGCATAAGATCTAATCGAACCCGTATAAAAAGAATTGGACTGTTTAGTACCTACGTTTTAGTATTGGACCTGCATCGCACGGAACTTAAATCATCTGTTTGCCTAGCTCGTTGGGCACATTCAAATCGACAATTTCTTGCTGCAGGAACTTAAATTATTTGTTTGCCTAACTTGTTGGGCACATTCAAATCGACAATTTCTTGCGAGGCTAACCGAGATGAGCCACGGCAAGCGCACATGAAGGGGCCCGTTGCACGAGAGGAGGAGATTGGAGGGATACGAGCTGTGTAAGTGCTTTTTCTACCTCCAATAACCTCCTCCTTAATCTTCTTCCTTCTTTTTTCTAATCTACGCAACAGTGCTTCGATTCGGGATAAGCTCTACAAGAAAAAGATGCATATCGATGTTACAATTCCATTTTTGCAATCGGTTCGTAGTTTCTCAACTGTAAATGCTCAATTTTGTGTTCATGTTCGGAGCTATTTTGGACGAATTTTATCAAATTCTTCATGTATGGTCGATCGTTTGAAATTTCGTTTGACCGGCAGCTTCATCACGTAGTTTCACAGGAGATTTGTGTTGCAAGTTTTCTATTTCGATAATCCTATTGCACTTATGTCGCAATTACGCGCACATTGTATTTCTTCTTCTCTATCCTGTGTCTCGGAGCCCTCCTGTTCGTCTCTTTCAACGTCAACGCCGTTCCTCTTGACCTGCTTCCCCGCATCCTACTACACCGAAGTCATTTCGGCGTCAGTCATCTTGACATCTTCTCTCTCGTCCCTACTGCACTGACATTACCATGGCGCGAGCACTGTTTTTCTCCTCTTTGCACTGCCTCCGTGCGACTTTCTCTACGACGACGAGGCTAGCAACTAGTTCATCGCGCCGCCGACGGGGTCGCTCGCACATGACTCCATACAGTCATGTCGGACACGACGCCATGACCACCGTCCACCGCAATCGTCATGGTCTGACACACACTGTATTTCCGTCCCCTTGTCCTCTTCCTAAGCTCCTCCGCACGGGCTTCCTCTGTGACGGCGACGCTAACAACTAGTTCGCCTTGACGTTGGCAAGAACGCTTGCCTGAAACTTTATGCTCATCGTGTCGAACGCGACGCAGCTATTACCGATCACCCTAGTGGCAAGGCACGGTGTGTGTGCTAAGTGTAAGTGTTAGCTCTTAATCATATCTCTTACCCACAAAAAAAAGCTCTTGAACATATCCCATGTATACAACCAAACACCATGTAGTTGCGTGAGCCGAACAAATGATGAGAACCGAACGTTGGGCCAAAGTTGTTCCTCTAATACAAGAGAACTAGATGCGGACAACCAAACAATGTGTAGATATTGGTTTAGAGGCCTCTCTAGCCAGGGCCGGATGCAACAGCTGCCAAACACCCTACATGATCAATCGCAACTATAAGATGCCGTTTCATCAGATAGGTTACGGTATGCATGTTTGGAGGGCTGAAGGACATAACTTTCCTTAATCTGAGCCTCTGGATTCGGTTGGATTCGATTTTCTCCAGTAATTGCACCACGGCTTTGGGAGCAGTCGGTTCTAACAGTATTAAGGGGGGCATCAATAGAAAACAAAGGATTTTTTTTCCCAAGAGGTTTGAGTGCTTCCTAGGTAGGATAGTACAAAAACAAATCATTCAAAAACTCCTACAGAATTGAATCAAACAAAACAAATTTTGGTGGGTCCCGCTCATACCATGTGTACTTTCCCTTTGCGAAAAGCATAATCCACAAGAAAGGATATTTGGGGACGAATGGACAAAACTCAATTGCATTGCAAGTTCTCGCTTATTCACCAGATTACACCGTCCAGCCAAACCCAGCATCCTGACGGAAAAAGAATGGTACATCAAGGGCAAACCTCCCTTGGCTACAGATGTTTTTTTCTCCACCAAACAGAAGACTGAAAACTAGACATGATAACCTCTAGAGCTCGGTTTGCTGTCTGAATAATATAAAACAAGAGGGCACACAGGGCCGCGTGTGTGGAACATGCCTAATCGGCACGAGACTGGCCAGCTCGGGATGACAGGATGATGCCGACAATGAGACCATAGAGAGCAAGCGCCTCTGCAAAGATGAGGATGAGGATCATGCCAACAAACAGCTTGGGCTGTTGAGCATTCGCCCTGCAGACAATGACGTTTGATCAGACCAGGGTACGATTTAGGCGAGTTTCAACTGATCCTCCACATAATGGGACTGATGTAAGGCATGCATGTCAAATGAACTAGCAGAAGGATAAATAAATAAATTACATAATCTTGTAGCAATTATCAGATTTTACCTACAAGCAACAGACAAGTAGAAAGGAAAGAGCTAACTACTCCCTCTATTCCTAAATATAAGTCTTTCTAGAGATTTCATTATTGGACTACATACGGATGTATATAGACATATTTTAGAGTGTAGATTCATTCATTTTGCTCCGTATGTAGTTCCCTATTGAAATGTCTAAAAAGACTTATATTTAGGAACGGAGGGAGTAATATGTAATAACATCGTAAAATACTAAATCCTTAATAAGGAATTAGAATCTATGTAGCTAGTCCCTAGTTTGGGAGTTTCATTTACAGAGAGCAGTACGCATACATGTTGCCGAAGCTTAACAAACAGAAAGAATCATACTAACTAAACATATAGGACATATCACTAACTAGTAAACTACAAATATCAGACCAGATAAAAAGTATACAGTTGAAAGTGTATCATAAATCCACAAAGGCAGTTCCACTGGAAAATGGTTTTGTCTGGTGAGCAGTATATATCAAAGTAAATCCACCATAGACAGACCGACTTACACAAAATTCATGGTGAAGAAGTAATTGACATAACAAAGGTTCATCATCTATAGTTCTTAGGTGTGGGAAGAAATAGCCAGTCATTTTTCTAAAACTCAAGATTGTTTCCTAAGATAATCAGTACAGCAAGCATATCATGCATAGAGAGAAGTGTAGTGATAATAAGAGCTCGTATATGCTGATCATCAGATTTCCGCTTATTAATGAATTGTTAGTCTAGTTATAGACAACCCAAGTGGATTCATCATTCATGTAGAGAATGATCCGTGCTGTAACCGAAATTTACTTCTGTTAAGGCTATATTGGAGTATACCGAGACAGCCAAATAAATGAAACTTGAAGAGCGAGCCTACAGAGTTGCGAATCTCAAATATAATCAGGCCTACGAAATTGGTTCAGAACCATCCACCTAAATGCATCCCTTCAAATGCAACACATGCGCCTGCTAGCTATAACTATGTAGGCACACAAAGGCAGGTGCCGTCACGGCACCGAAGCAGCGTCCTTGTGCTGGTATGTCGATAGTTATTTGCATTGTTAGTGCACATGCCTCACAATTGGAGGCTGCTTCAGTGCCGTAAAGGCACCTCATGTGGGCCAGCCACCTGTTGGGCCCACATGTCATAGACACAAAGGCAGGTGCCTTAAGGCACCGAAGCGCAGTCCAGCACAACCAGAGATGATAAATTGTGCTTACCTGACTCCAGCATCACCAACAATGCCGATGGCCATGCCAGCAGCAAGGCCGGCAAGGCCACAGGCGAGCCCAGACGAGAGGTGGGCGTAGCCGTCGAAGAGGTAGTAGGGCTTGGCCTTGGGGTTGATCCCGGTACTGATGATGACGGCGATAATAAGCCCGTAGATACCGAGTACTCCAGCCATGACAACGGGCACGATGGACTTCATGACGAGCTCCGGGCGCATGACTCCCATGGACGCCACGCCGACGCCGCTCTTGGCAGTCCCGTAGGCCGCCCCCATGCCTGCAAGCCAGGGACACAGAGAGATCTCGTCAACGATCGCAGGGACTAACCCAGGACCAAAGCGCGCGCTACGTCTGGTCGTATAAACGAATCTAATCTAACGAATCGAACGACCAGCGCGCTAGAAGGGACAACGCTCCGCCGATCCGGGCGGATCAGAGCTCCAATCTTGTTCCCCCAAGCACATGTAAGCTACACAAAGGCTGGCAAGTTTACGAGAGATGGGAGAGGGCGTACATGAGAAGACGAGCGCCGCGGCGGCGCCGAGAAAGCCGAAGAAGGGGGCGGTCTCATCGCCGCTGAACACCGACAACATCTTCCTCCTGCTGGTGCTACTGCTGCAATCGGCGCTCTGCTCGCTCGTCCACCCAAGCGAGAGCTCGAGCTTTCCTGTTGCCGCTTTGGGATTTGGTTTGGGCTTCCACGATCTGATCTGAGGAGGGGGGCGTTGGAGTTGAGATTGGGGGAAGAAGAAGACGGGGTGGGGTGGAATGCTATTTCCTGGACGGTTTTGCCCCTCTGGATGTAGGAGCCGTGGACCCGTGGTTGCCCGGTCAGGAGGGGTACCGATGCCCTTGTCTGGATGTAGATTGTAGAATTGGTGTCTCACTGCTCGTGGGCCACGTGGAAGGAGCGTTGCATGATTGATGTTGTTCCAGCCTTTCGCCTACCCATGGGCCGTGCTCCACTCATCTACTACCGGTCGTCTCTCGAAGATGGCACGTAGTTCGTGAATTGTGGGTCGTTCATCTGCGTCAATCGTAAATTAGTTTGTGAATATATTTGAGGTGTCCTATAAGCGGTTTTATTTCATGTGAGAACAGGGCTACATCGTTTGATAATACATCAAGTACAGTGAACATATTTTTGAGTTGTCGTATAACGTTTGCTATAGGTGGGTAATGTATTTGTAAACCGACGGAGTATATTTGTTGGTGTAGGGTTTGGATACCTCTACGTGTGAGCCGTCTAAATAGTGAATTGGATTACATAATCTAAAAACTATTCATTGCAGATTGCTTGTGTTGTTCTCGTTGCTTGCTACTCTCTCCGTCCCGGATGGAGTATATATTATGCTAATTCATTGTTCGTTTGTTTCAGGAGATGATCATGTGGGCTGGGGCGTTGTGGTGAGGGCTTCGACTGGCTGTGTTATTGGCGCCCGGGCGGGAAGGCAGGAATATGCATCCGATGTCTTTGCAGCTGAAGTTTGTGCTTTGGCAAATGTTGTATCGTCGGCTGCTTATCTGGGAGTCCTACGGGTGATCTTCGAAACAGACTCGTCACTGTCGGTTGAGGCCATGGAGTTTAGCAAGGTCGACTCTTTGTCGTATGCGACTGTCATTAAGGATATGAAGTACCAGATTAAACTGTGGTTTTCCAAACATGTAATAAGAGTATGTTATCGTAGTGCAAACTCGGTGGCACATGAGTTAGCCAATATTAGATGTATGTACCCCGAGAACCATTTTGTGGGGTGGGGGTCTGATGTTTTTTTTTGAGCCGAATAGTTCTACGGTAATTTCATTAATTAATTAAAAAGTATATACAAGCAAAGTTAAAGAGCAAAAAAAAAAACCAATGCGTGACCTAGGAAAAATCATGACAGTTACAAATTGTGTTCAATCCAGGTCTTGATCTTTTCTGCTTTAGTTGGTCTTGCTCTGATTTGTGTAACTTCCAATCCCTCCTTTAGGTAGTGCTTCCAAGTATCAATGCTAGGAGCTGCTCTTCGAAATATCTTGTCATTTCTTCTCATCCAAATGCTCCAGTAGCCCATGATTATGATCTCCAGTGCAATATCTTGAGGTAGTTTCATCTTTGTTAGCTAGATTTCATCATATGTCGATATACCTCTGTGTTTCCCCGGTGAGATATTGTGCCAGCATTCAAGTGCAAATTGGCAATCCCAAAACAGATGTGCAATTGTTTCCTCTGTAGAATCAGAATATAATGCACAATTGTAATCCTTGAGATACATGCTCTTTCGATGCAAAAGGTTACTTGTGTTCACTCTGTCATGTAGGAGCAACCAGAAAAAAAATTATGTCTCAGTCTGCATGTGGTGCTCCATATCTGAGGAAAGATGTTATGGGTTGTGTTGGTGGCAATAATGGCCTTATACATCTTCATGGATGAGTACTTTTGTGTAGACCATGCATATGTCCATCTGTCTGTTGTGTCTGAATTCTCTTTGCTTTGTATGATATGTTGCACTGCATGGAATTGAGTGTATGTGTGTAGCATGAGTGGTCTGGGGAAGAGTTGGTTGATCTCCTGGAGTGTCGTTACATCATGCAATGAGATATTAGTGTTGATGGCAAAAGAGTACAATTCTGGGAACCTATCCCTAAGAGGTTGGTCATGCCAATTGTCAGACCCGAATAGTGTGGAGGAACCCCTCCCAGCTTTACATATAGCATATTGTTTAAATGTTGCCAGTAGTTTGAGTATATCTCTCCACCAGAAAGATCCTATCATTTTATCCCAAGGTAAGTTGTCATGCTAGTGGGTCTCCCACATGATATTAACCCAAGGAGTGTCTTCTTTGTTGAAGAATTCATGGAGAAATTTCATGAGTAGAGATTGGTTGTGTTCTTGTATATCCAACACTCCAAGGCCCCCATATGCTTTGAATTTGCTGACTTGGTCCCATGAAATAAGGGTTGTTCCTCTGTCCATTGTACCATACTCTCTCCAGAATCAATTCATGAGATAGGAATTGATTTGCTTGATCACAGTCTGTGGTATCTTTAGGGAACACATAAAGAAGGTTGACATGCTGGAGAACATTGACTTAATGAGGATAAGATTGTCTCCACTTGATAGTAGGGTTGAGCATCCCAACAAGCTATTTTCAATTCTTTTGAGCATGGGAACAAAATCAATAATCTTGGGTTTGGTAAGGTAGAGTGGCATTCCCCGATATGTGTGTGGGAAAGATCCAATTTTGCAGCCCAGGAGGTTGGACAGTTGTTCCATTTTTCTGTCGGTGTGTTGATTGGTATCATGATAGACTTGGCATAATTCACTTTGAGCCATGTATATTCAGCATAGTGGAGCAGAAGATTTTTAACGTGTTGTAGCTGTCTGCTATCTGCATTAGCAACCAGGATGGTGTCATCTGCATACTGGATGATGGGATAACCTGGGCAGGAGTTATGCCTGAGTGGAGTTTCAACCAGTGAATTATGCATCGCCTCATTGATCGTGGATTGTAATATATCAGCAGCAATGACAAATATCAGGGGGGTAGGGGGTCTCCTTGCCTGACACCCTTCTTGCAGAGAAATTGTTTACCTGGGGTCCCATTGAGAATAACATAAGAGAATACAGTCCCATAAATCATTTTAATCCATTGAATCCATTTTGGGCCAAAACCTTTTGCTTGTAAAATCTCAACAATCGTGTCATGGTTAAGCATATCAAAACCTTTTCAAAGTCCAGTTTCAACAAAAGAAGCTCTTTTTTGCTCTGGTGACATTGATGAATCTATTCATATGACCATGCAAGACAATCCTAAATGCACCTCTTATGCAAAAAACCATACTGTTTTTTTGTGACCTATGTCAAGAATGTATTTTTGTAGCCTGTTTGACAGTAAGTTAGTGATGATCTTCAGTGTGCAGTTGAGTAGTGAGATAGGTCTGAATTCAGAGGGGCTGGATGCTGCATCAGTTTTAGGTATGAGGGTGATGAATGAATAGTTGATGCTTTAAATGCTGACATTTCCTGGGTAGAAATGTTCTATTAGATTGTAGAAATCAGGAGCAACAATGTCCGGCATGATTTGAGGAAGGCTGCATTAAAACCATCTGGTCCAGGGGGATTTGTCTGGTGGCATTTGTTTGATAACCTCATCGATCTCCTCTTTGGTAAATGGCTCTTCCAGCTCTGTCAAATCTTCCAAAGGTTGTATTAAGTGATGGAGGAGAAGGGGATTGGAATAGTGGTCCCTAGCATGTCCTTGAATGCTATGTATATGATGGATGCTTTTGTCTGATGATCATAGTGTTCTTGGCCTTGTTCATCCTTCAACACGGCAATGCAGTTATTCCTGAATTTAAATGTTGCTTTTGCTTGGAAGTACTTGGTATTAGCCTCTCCCATTTTGATCTGTCTGGTGGTGGCTCTTTGATTCCAATATATTCTCTAACATGCCAAAATGTGTTCCATATGGTCTTTGAGAATAGACCTACCATTACTTTCCTCAAGTGTTAAATCTCTAGACTCCTCTATGGTATCATAGAACGTTGGTGTCAGCAATGATTTTTTTCAAATCTGAGATATTTTTGGCCCAATTATTTAGGCCCTTCCTCAATCTTTTGAATTTTTTTGCAATTGTTTTTGCACTGTCCCTTTCATTCAATCCATGTGTCCAGATCTCTTTAACGATGTATTTGAATTGATTGTGTTCTAAACAGAAGTTTTCAAATCTGAAAATGTTTGCTTTTGGTATAGGAGTGCCAATTTTGATATGGATAGGGACATAATCTAAGGTAGTATTGCCAAGGGGAAAAGAAAAAGTGGCTGGGTATTTAAGTGTCCAAGTCTTAGATGAAAAACACCAAGCTAGTTTCTCCAGTAGTGGTGCTTCTTGCATATTACTCCAAGTGAATCTTCTGCCTTTGAGTGGGATCTCAATCAAAGCTTGTTTGTTGATAGCTTCATTGAACAAGAGCATATCATTGATGTCTCCCCCTTCTGTTCTTCTATTGTGAGGATGTCTAATATAATTAAAATCACCCACAATTATCCAAAATTTATGATCCTACATAGGGAAGTTTTGGAACCAGTTGAGGAAGAGTAGTCTTTCATGCTGTTGACAACGCCTATAGATATTAGTGAGGATCCATTTATCACCATTATGATAAGTTGTGAACTCAATGGACAGAGAGAATCATTAATATGGTAGACCTGGCCAGAGAAGATTTGTTCATTCCATGCAATTAACAGACCTCCTGAGGCACCAGATGAGGGGAGATACTCAAATATTTTTATCCTTCTAGGGCAGAGGTTTTTTATGTATGAGTTGTCAAAGGTTTATTTCTTTGTTTCTTGTAGACATAAGATATAACACCGAGATTCTTCAATCTTGTTAGCAATGGCAGTCCATTTCTTGGGGTCATTAATACAAATGATGTTCCAATTAAGCACACTCCATTCCCTATTCATTTTGAAATTGATAATACATCACTATTGATCGATACATACTATTCTTTAAAAAATAGAGACATATCATAGCTCGCAAGTCATTCCCAAGACAGATAAACATAACTGCATTAGTGTTCATAGAAGGAGCAGAGTACTCATAGAACATAGATTTGATCATTGCTTACAACCCATGACAAACTTTCCAGGTACCAAATACTAACAAGTTCCATAGGAACACAAAAGTGTGAGCTCTATTGCTCCTCTTTTGCAGCTGTTCTAAATCCACTTTTTGCTTTGCTACTTGTTTGCCTTGTTGCCCTCCAGTACTGTGGTATTTCCCTTTTTCTTCTTGGCCTTATTGCCAATCTTTTATTCAGTAGTATCCTTCTCAGCCACCTTACAAAAAGATGTATTCAAGCTTTTAATAACTTTGGTAGAGATAGTAGGTGGTGCAGTATGGCAAGCCAGGCAGTCTCTGTCTGTACAAACCAATCTCTTAAAACCTTTAGAAATATTTTGAAGTTTGCAGCTTCTTCTTACCTCGGTTTCAAACAGGGGCACTTTATCCTTCCTCTTCTTACTCTTTTGTAATGCAGATGTGGTTGATGTAGAAATCATATCAGTAGATGATTCTTCTGCTGGACAGGAGTTTTCTTGATCTTGTGTGCCCTGGGAAGAGTGAGCACAACTAGGTGAGGTATCAACTGGGCATCTATCAGGTATGGCAAATGGTAGAGTAATGGGGGAGGATATTCCTTGTTTAATAATATCGCACACGTTTTAGGAGATGAATTTTTTTTGCGCATTCAAATTTATCAGGTGATAGAAGTGCTACTGATAGGAAATTAGCCCATTCAACTAGTACCTAAATTATTTCTTTGTTGATTGCAGAAGGTTCAAAGTGCTTCTTCCAGACCCTAGCTCATTCCGATCCAATGTGGGTCTCGTCAACTGATCTGTTGCCTTCAGTAATGTCTTGAAGGACAGTTGTGACTTCCTGGGTTCATGGTTATGGGGCCACAATGGCAGTATGTGCCTATTTGATGAAAGCAAGAACATGGAATCATGGTGGTGCTGACATATCTAAAGAACTGTTTTCAGTGGCAGTGCAAGTGTTCTGTTGAGCTTCTTCAGCAATCTGTATTAGATTGGATGTCCCTGAGTGTGCTAGAACTGGGTCCACTAGAACAACAGGTTCATCTGGTCTCCTTCAGTTCAGTTCCTGATGCTGTAGAGATCTGCATATTCTCTAAATCAGCCCTTTCATAGCCCTATTGACTCAGGTTTGTGGTGTGAAGTAGTACATTTTCAGTGAGAGCGGGTCCAGCAACAGAGGTAGTCGCAGTTGCTTTATTCATGGATTTTATGAGAGATTCATGAGAGTGTGCCAACGTTTCAAACTACATTGGGTCATCTTGCCTATCCCAATGAACATGCTCAGTATGATCAATGATACCATTCAGACCTAGGTCTATCACTCGTTAAATCTGGTTAATGGGTACTGGAAATATGGTTGGGCTAGGTGGGGGTTGTGTAAGTTGCACTGCTATTGGGTGTTGATGGGCCAGAATTTGATCCTCGGGCCCAATGGGTTGAAATTCCAAATTCAAATCAGGAATACCTGGTTGTTGTGGCTGTAGAGGCCCATTAGCAAAGCCAGCAGAATTTGCACTATTGTCAGGTGGAAACATGGATAGTGTAATGCTACTATCATCTGCCATAATTTGGTTTTCCCCCTCTTCCATTGGTTCCATAAGATCATTCATAGCTAATAATTCACCAGCATGGAGTTCAACATCAGCTGCTTATGGCATGGCCTAATGGCTCCATCCAAGGAGGTCTTCATCAACCTCATCTTCCCCTGCTTCCTCCAAGACGGAATCATTCAGTTCAAAGTCATTAAGTGCCAATTGGAAATTCATCTCCGACAATTACTGAGGATTAACTTGGTCTTGGTGACCAACATGTTCATGTTGTTGTAATGGTCCCAAGAAATGGTTGTGCTGGTTTTGGTAAAAATGAGCTTGTCCTGGCACTAGGTGAGGGTTGCCAAGAGGGCCAATTGGGTCTTCATCTGGTGCCTCTGCACCCAAAATCAGTTGTTGTAGGATAACTACTGGAACTATAAGAGAATCTATATGAAAATCCTTACCTTCACCAAACACGACGTATATCTCTCAATTATTCCACTTCGACTTTAACCATGAGATTGGCCCTTGTACTTCTGACTCTGTCCCACATGAGAAACTTTCCTAACTTAGTGACTACATTACTAACTTCCTGAATGCATCTTCTGTCAAATGGATACCCACACAGTAATATCCATGCATCCCTGTTAAGTACAAGTCTCCTCCAGTTTAATCCCCTAGTGTGCTTCTGGAATATTACATGGACATCTGTGAACTGATGAGGGCTATTGGAAACCAGATCATCTCTATCAAAGACACTATTCAGCTTGACGTATGCTTGACCAAAAGGGCATGGCTCAATCTCACAAACCCCCAAGTGATGTTCAGTGAAGAAATCTGCAAGTACCTCTCTCACAGTGTTGAAGGCAACCAAAAGGTTTGACACTGGGACAATGGTCACAATCATCCACTTTTCATGGGTGGGTGGAGTAGCGCTAGTGATAACGCGAATCCTTGCCGGCCTGCCAGCAATGTTGATGCGGTTGTGATTTGGTGGAAGGAAAGGTGTCGGGTCAAATGGAAAAGCCTCCATTTCCGATGAGATGGTGGGTGCGATTGGAGAAGCAAGGACGATTTGGGTGGTGGGGTGAGGGTGGACGATGGCTACTTGGAGGTGGTGGGAGGTGGAGGTTTGGTAGGTCCTGTAATGGGGGCTGCTCATCCGGGGTGATAGAGGATAGGCATTAATTGGGAAACTCTGGCTAGTTGTCTGAGTAGACCCTCGCTTTGTCACCATCGCGGGAACGGTGTGGTCAAGCCGTGGAATACAGATCGTTGAGCGTGCCGGTGGCTAGATTCAGAAGCCGAATTGGGCTGTGCCTGAGAGAAATAGTCTCGGGCAATATGCCCCCCGCCGTTTGCAGGCTCTACACTTGATACGATTCTTGCATTCGGGCCGTGTATGGCCAGATGATAGACACCTGACACAGAAAGTGTTCGTGGGCTGTTTTGAACGCGAGTTGATCCTGCTCTGTGAGTAGTAACGACACCATTGATGGTGTTTGCTCCTGCGAATGGAGTTTGACCCATTGATGGTGCAAATTTCGGATTACACCTAAGATCAATCGGATATTTAGAAGTTGTGCCAGTCTGATATTGGTAGAAACTAGGTGATCTAACAGCTTGGATGTAAGATCTCCTAGGGTGACGACGAAAGATATGAGTCCATGCATCCTCTTTATCTTGGACGTATTGATCCAACTCCCAGCAAGAAATCGATCCACCATTACCCAGAGAAGGAAATTGATAGATAGGAGTGGGAGAGAGATGTTACCTCCCTTGATGATAGATAAGCCCACTTCTTTGGATGAAACCGAGAATTTGAACGACCATCTCTGGAGAAGTTTAACCTTGAACAGGGATGCCCTTCCACCAAAGCATGATAGTAGGATGGTACTTACCGATTCTTCCACGAGTCTGATCCACGATCTAGTAAACTCAGAAACAAGGTGAAGTTCCTCGAGCTCCTTGTCCTCCTCAAAATTGATTGCGACTCCCCACTTTCTCCACACTTCTTCCGCAAAGTCTTGCCCGATGTTGAAATTAAGATCTGCCAGAGCCATGTTGTGAAGCGGCACCGATAGGTAGGTTGCGCGTGATGAGTAGGTGATTGATCGGAGTGGACGTTGGGGCTGGCATGGCCGCCGGCGATAGCGGGGAGAAGAACGGCTAGGTGCGGGGGCTAGGTGACTGGGAGTCTAATGTTCCAACCCAGGTGGCTGCTGATAACCCACAAGTGTAGGGGATTGCCACAATCTTCATGGGTAGTATTTCACCCTAATTTATTGGTACGATACAAGGGGGCCAAAGAATATTTATTGGCCTGATGCCCCACAAGTATAGGGGTTCAATGGTAGTCCTTTCGATAAGTAAGCTTGTCAAACCCAACGAGGAGCAGAAGGAAATGACAAGCGGTTTTCAGCAAGGTAATCTCTGCAAGCACTGAAATTGTAGGTAACAGATAGTTTGATAGCAAGGTAATTTGGAACGAGCAAGTAACGATAATGGTAAACAAGGTGCAGCAAGGTAGCCCAATCCTTTTGAGGCAAATGACATGCTAGAACAATCACTAGTAATAGGCAAAGTGTTCTTGAGGGTACACGGGAATTTCGTCTAGTCACTTTTATCATGTTGGTTTGATTCGTGTTCGCTACTTTGATAATTTGATATGTGGGTGGACTAGTGCTAAGGCGTTGTTCTTACTTGAACTAACAACCTACTTATGATTAACCCCCTCGCAAGCATCCTAAACTACGAGAAAAGTATTAAGACCAAGTCTAACCATATCATTAAACAAGTGGATCCAAATCAGCCCCTTACGAAGTAGCGCATAAACTAGGATTTAAGCTTCTGTCACTCTAGCAACCCATCATCTAATAACTACTCCACAATGCATTCCCTTAGGACCATGAATGGTGAAGTGTCATGTAGTCGATGTTCACATGACACCACTAAGGGAATCACAACATACATATCATCAAAATATCGAACACATATCAAATTCACATGATTACTCGCAACATGACTTCTCCCGTGACCTCAGAACAAATGTAACTACTCACAAATAATATTCATGCTCAATATCAGAGGAATATTGAATAGAATAATGGATCTAAACATATAATCTTCCACCAAATAAACCATATAGTAATCGACTACGCAAGGTAATCAACACTACTAGTCACCCACATGTACCAACCTGAGGTTCCGGTACAAAGATTGAACACAAGATATGAACTAGGGTTTGAGAGGAGATGGTGTTATTTAAGATGTTGATGAATATTGGCCTCCCAACGATCAGAGGGGGTTGGTGATGACGATAGCTTTGATTTCCCCCTCCGGGAGGGAAGTTCCCCCGCCAGAATCGCTCCTCCGGAGGGCAAAAGTGCTCCTGCCCAAGTTCCGCCTTGAGGCGGTGGCACTTCGTCCCGAAAGTCCTCTTTCTATTTTTTCTAGTTTTTTTTGGGAATTTATACCAGAAGATGGGCATCAGAAGCGGGCCAGGCTGGGCACAACCCATCAGGGCGCGACCAGGGGGGCCTGGCACGCCCTGGTGGGTTGTGCCCACCCGGGGCCCCTCCTCCGCTAGTTTTCAGCTCCAGTTATTCTTATCAAATACAAAAATAATCTCCAGAAATTTTCAGCTTCATTGGAGTTGTGCAGAATAGGTATCTCTGACGTGCTTTTCTTGGGTCCAGAATTCCAGTTCCTAGTATTCTCCCTCTTTGTGTAAACCTTGTGTATTATGAGAGAAAATGCATTAGAATCACTCCCCAAGGCATTATTATTCAACAAAACAAAGTAAATAACAATAGGAAATCATGATGCAAAATGGACGTATCAACTCCCCCAAGCTTAGAGCTTGCTTGTCCTCAAGAGAAAGCCGAAATTGAAAAGCATGTCCACATGGTTTGAGAGAGAGGTGTCGATAAAAACAAAATACGGACATAGAAGCATTATGCTTATTAACAAAACAACAACAAAATCTAACACAAGAACTTATTTCAATACATTTTTATCATAAGGCTTCTCATGAACAAGTAACCATTCGTCACAACATAGAAGTATGAAGCATAAACCTTATTGGAAACGAACAAACTATGTTCTCAGTCAACTTTGCAACTACAATTCATCATATTTTCAGGAAGGGTCTCATGTCGAAGCCTTTTGGCAAGTCCACATACTCAACTATCATTTAGTCTTGTATGATTGCTAACGCTCACGGCTTACCCATGAACAAAAAGTTTCAACCGAACACGTAGGAAGATAGTGGCTTATAGTTTCGCCTCCCAACTCACCTCAAAGGCGATGTCAACAATAATAACTCATGTCCACCCATATCCAACTGGATATATGTGCCTAGATCTTTCCTCACCACATGATGCTTGCAAAACGAAAACGTAAAAAGGGAATAGGGAAGAATACTTTGACTCTTGCATAAAAGTAAAAGATAGGCCCTTCGCAGAGGGAAGCAGAGGTTGTCATGCGCTTATTGATTTGTATGCCCAATCCCTTAATGTAAAAGAATGTCATGCTATATTTCCCCCTACAATAGCAACCTTTATTATGAAGTCCGTTGCTTTTATTAGTTTGCCATCATAAGTTCGTATAACGCTCAATTTTCTCTTACACTAATTAATCAAAACACTTTTAGAAGCAATTTTTATTGCCTTATTGCACCGACGACAACTTACTTGAAGGATCTTTCTCGATCCATAGGTAGGTATGGTGGACACTCGAAGAAAGAGTTTGGTTTTGGTTTTTGGATGCACAAGTAGTATCTCTACTTAGTGTGGAATTTTGGCTAGCAAAGATATTGGGTAAGCACCACATTTTAAGGGATCTATGACAATATAACTTCTATGTGGATATGAACAAACATAAATAATTACGCTGTCTTCCTCGTCCAACGCCAACAATTTTGACATATAATATTTGATGGGGGCTCACAATCATAAAAGACGTCCAAGATAGTGTATTTGCATGTGAATCTTCTCTTCCCTTATTAATTCTTTCATGAGTTGCATTATTGACCAATGCTATGCTTGTCAATCTCCAACAAATTTTACTACTTATACTTTTCCTTATGTGATGTCATTACTCACCATAACATTAGCATATGATTTGTTTTCATTTGTTTCTTTTCCTTTTTTGATATCAACAAGAAAGTAAAGAGGCATAAACTAAAACTAACTTTATTATAACTTTCACTTGATTACATAGATAGATAGGCCACGGAATTGACACGCAAAAATATATCATGCTAAACTTTTATTCAACTAAAAGCAAAGGAAAACTAAGCATCGAACTAAAGTAGGTAAAGGTGGATAAAAGTGGTGGTGATACTATACGGGGGCATCTCCCCCAAGCTTGGCTCAAGCCAAGGGGAGTGCCCATACTCGTGTGCTCAAGTCTCCTGTGGTGGTGGTGATGAAGAAGGTGGAGGTGTAGAGGAAGCCTTCTTATTCAACTTATATTTAAGCATAAAGTTTTCCTCCCTTAGATCACCGTTCTCCAATTCAAGCTTTAATATCCTTTGGCATAGGGCCTCCTTGCTTTACTATAGAAAACGAGACGGTATAAATTGGACCTTAGGTTTGTATCTTCTAGGGAGGCTTGAATTCTTGAATTCCACATGCATGTCTCCCGGTTGAGGCAATGGATCATCCTCTTTCTCTGAGCTATAATCTTTTGTATCCTACATGGTAGCATCTTCTTCCTCCTCTGAGGTCCATAGATAAGGGTAAATCTCCCTAAATATCTTCAGGTCTGGAACATAGGGATCAACATGGCTCTCTCCGTCTAAATCTTGGGACGACATATTTTCAGATCTATCAAGAAAACAACATGAAACAAGAACACAAGATCTTTCTACGTTGCGGTCGTCAAAACAGTCGGGGCTATATATAGAGAATTTTGGTTCTTGGGAAACAAGTATTTGGAAGGAAAATGGAGTCGGGAAGGCATCCGAGGTGGGCGCAAACCACCAGGGCACGACTAGGGGTGCTTGGCACGCCATGGTATATCATGCTCACCTCGATCACCTTCAGGTTTATTTCTTTATTTCCAAAATTCTAAAATATTCCAAAATTGATAGAAAATATTTTTGTGGAATTTTTAGAGTCCATTTACTTACCGAATCACGTACCTCCTATTTTTAAGAATTTTTGAGTGTTCCGGAAGGTTTCTTTTATGTGCTCCTCCCGTGTCATGGTTTGGATAACATTGCTTTCAACGTTAATAGGCGTACCTGAGATATAGTGTTGAATTCTTTGTCCATATACCACCTTCGGGTTAGTACCTTCGGCATTATTAATCTTGATAGCTCCGAAACAATAAACCTCTTCAATAATATATGGTCATTCCCATTTGGAGAGAAGCTTTCCTACAAAAAATCTTAAACGAGAGTTGAACAAAAGAACATAGTCTCCTATTTTGAATTCCTGCTTTTGGATTCTCTTGTCAAGCCATCTCTTTACTTTTATTTGAATAGCTTGGCATTTTCATATGCTTGGGCTCTCCATTCATCTAGTGAGCTAATATCAAATAGCCTCTTTTCACCGGCAAGTTCGAAATCATAGTTGAGTTCTTTAATTGCCCAAAATGCTTATGTTCTAATTCTAAAGGTAAATGACAAACATTCCCATATAAAATTTTATATGTAGACATACCCATTGGATTTTTATAAGTTGTTCTATAGGCCCAAAGTGCATCATCGAATTTCTTAGAAATTTTTTTACGGGACCTATTGACAGTTTTTTGTAATATTAATTTTATTTCTCTATTGTTAAGTTCTACCTGACCCCTAGTTTGAGGATGATAGGGTGATGAAATTCTATGGTTAACATCATATTTAGCAAGCATCTTACGAAAACACCATGAATAAAGTGTGAACCGCCATCGGTCATTAAATATCTAGGGACTCCAAACCTCGAAAAGATAACCTCTTTAAGCATTTTAATGGAGGTGTGGTGATCATCACTGCTAGTTGGAATAGCTTCTACTCACTTAGTGACATAATCAACCACAACTAAAATATGAGTGTATACGTTAGAGGAAGGAAAAGGTCCCATATAATCAAAACCCCATATATCAAATGGTTCAACAACAAGCGAATAATTCATAGGCATTTCTTGACGCTTACGGATATTACCAATTCTTTGACATTCATCACAAGACAAGACAAACTTACGGGCGTCCTTGAAGAGAGTAGGCCAATAAAAACCAGATTGCAATACCTTGTGAGCAGTTCTATCTGCCGCATGATGTCCTCCATAAGGTTCGGAATGACATTTCCGTAAGATTTGTTCTTGTTCATGCTCAGGTACACAACGTCTAATAATACAATCCACTCCTTTGTAAATATGTGGGTCATCCCAAAAGTAATGTCTCAAGTCATAGAAGTTTTTTTTCTTTTGTTGGTATGTGAAGCTAGGTGGTATATATTTAGCGACAATGTAACTAGCATAATCAGCATACCAAGGTGTGTTGTGTGAGACACTTATTGCAGCTAGTTGTTCGTGAGGGAAACTATCATCAATAGGTAGTGGGTCATCAAGAATATTTTCTAACCTAGGTAAGTTATCAGCTATGGGGTTCTTAGCACCTTTCCTATCAATGATATGCAAGTCAAATTCTTGAAGAAAAATAGCCCACCTAATAAGTATAGGTTTAGCATCTTTCTTTTTCATAATATATTTTATAGCAGCATGATCTGTGTGAACAATAACTTTGGAGTCAACAATATAGGGTCTAAATTTATCACAAGCAAACAGAACTGCAAAAAATTCTTTTTCAGTAGTAGCATAATTTAGTTGGGCACTGTCTAGAGTTTTACTAGCATAATGGATAACATTTAATTTCTTATCAATTCTTTGTCCTAGGATAACACCAACAGCATAATCACTAGCATCACACATAATTTCAAAATGCAAGTTCCAATCGTGTGGTTGAATGATAGGAGTAGTGGTTAAGGCTTTCTTTAGTGTTTCAAAGGCCTCTATGCAATCATCATAAAAAACAAAGGGGATATCCTTTTGTAAAAGATTAGTAAGAGGCCTAGACATTTTTGAGAAGTCTTTAATAAACCTCCTATAGAAACCAATGTGACCAAGGAAACTTCGAATACCTTTGATATCTTTAGGACACGACATTTTCTCAATTGAATCAACTTTAGCTTGATCCACCTCAATACCTCGTTCAGATATTTTATGCACGAATACAATACCTTCATTAACCATAAAGTGACACTTCTCCCAATTCAAGACGAGATTAGTTTGCTCACATCTCTACACAACTCGATCAAGGTTGCTTAAGCAATCATCAAAAGAATTTCCTTAAACGAAAAAATTATCCATGAAAACCTCCACAATCGTTTCACAAAAATCAGAGAATATAACAATCATACATCTTTGAAAGGCAGCAGGTGCATTGCATAAACCAAAAGGCATACGTCTATAAGCATAGGTTCCAAAAGGGCAAGTAAAGGTGGTTTTCTCTTGATCGGATTGTGACACAGGTATTTGAGAGAAACCAGAATATCCATCTAGGAAACAAAAGTGTGTGTGCTTAGATAGTCTCTCTAGCATTTGATTAATGAAAGGCAAAGGGTAATGATCTTTCCTAATAGCTTTATTTAATTTTGTAAAATCAATTACCATTCTATAGCCAGTGACAATTTTTTGTGGAATGAGTTTATTCTTATCATTAGGAACAATGGTAATACCTCCTTTCTAAGGGACACAGTGAACGAGACTTACCTATCTACTATCAGCCATGGGATAGATTATACCTGCTTCCCGAAGCTTTAATATTTTAGTTCTTACCACTTCCTTCATCTTAGGATTGAATCGCCATTGGTGATCAACAACGGGTTTAGCATCAGTTTCCATATTGATCTTGTGCTGACATAGAGTGGGGCTAATGCCCTTAAGATCATCAAGAGTATATCCAATAGCATCTCAGTGCTTCCTTAGAACTTTCAATAATCTCTCTTCTTCATGTTCTGAAAGGTTAGCACTAATAATAACAGGATATATCTTTTCCTCATCAAGATAAGCATACTTCAAAGTGTTAGGCAATTGTTTGAATTCAAACACAGGATCTCCTTCAGGTGGAGGAGGACCTCCAAGGGTTTCAATAGGAAAATTGTGTTTCAAGAGAGGTTGTTAGTCAAAGAAAATTTGATCTATTTCATTTCTTTCATGCAAGCGCATATCATTTTCATGGTCTGCAAGTATTGTTCTAGTGGATCGGTAGGAGGAATGACAATAGAAGAAAGACCAATCATTTCATCCTTATTAGGTAATTCTCTATCATGGGGTTGTCTACTAAACTTGGAAAAATTAAACTCATGAGGCACATTACCAAAACTAACACCGACGATTTGTTTTTCACAATCTATCTCAGCATTGACGGTGCACAAGAAAGGTCTACCAAAGATAATGGGACAAAAGTCATCTTGTGGGGAACCAAGGACTAGAAAATCAGTAGGGTATTTTAATTTCCCACACAAGACTTCAATACCTCTAACAATCCCAAGTGGTGTGATAGTGTATCTATTAGCAAATTTAATAGTAACATCAATATCTTCTATTTCAACAGGTGCTATTTCATTCATAATCTCTTGATATAAGGTAAAAGTAATAGCACTCATGCTAGCACCAAATCACATAGGCCATGATAACAATGATCTCCTATTTTGACTAATACAACAGGCAAGCCAACTACGGGTCTATGTTTGTCTTTTTCATCGGGTTTAGCAGTTCTAGAAGCTTCATCACAGAAGTAAATGACATGCCCATCAACATTTTATACCAAGAGATATTTAACCATAGCAACACTAGGTTCTACTTTAATTTGTTCAGAGGGCTTAGGTGTTCTAATGTTACTTTTGTGAATCACAGTTGATACTTTAGCATGTTCCTTTATCCTAACAGGGAAATGTGTTTTCTCAATATAAGAAGTAGGCACAACTAGATCAACATTGTAAACAATAGTTTCTTCTTTAGCTATGAACGGCTCTTTAACTTCTTCTTTAATAGGGGGATGATGTTTAAACCACTTCTCCTTAGGGATATAAACATGAGTAGCAAATGATTCATAGAAAGAGGCTACTATCTCAGAGTCAAGTTCATATTTAGTGCTAAACTTATGAAAAGTATCTGTATTCATAAAATGTTTAACACAATCAAATTCAAGCTTTATACCTGACTCATTACCTTTGTTGAGTTCCCAATCTTCATAGTTGTGTTTAATTCTTTCTAAGAGATCCCACTTGAAATCAATAGTCTTCTTCATATAGGAACCAACACAAGAAGTATCGAGCATGGTTTGATCATTATGAGAAAGTCAAGCATAAAAATTCTACTCCGTAGTGTTAAAAAACATCTTACATTATGGGACGAAGGGAGTAAATGATAACTTCCCTCAGAATGTCATGACTGGGGCATGAATATAACATTGACTTAAGCCTTCCCCAAGCTAGAGAGATACTTTATCCTTCACGAGGCCAAAAATTATATATATAATTCCGATCACGATGAACTTGATGCATAGGATAAAACTTTTGATGGAATTCCGATCGCAAACGATTCTAGTTCCACGATCCAAGATCATCACATATCCTATACCACGTCTATGCTTTTCCCTCGAAAGATAAAGGGAAAACCTTCTTCTTAACTTCATCTCCGGATAAACCTGGAAGCTTAAATAATCCTCATATTTCGTTCACATATAAAAGATGCATATCAGGTTGTTCAGTCCCATCTCCTGCATAATGTTTAGCAAGCAGTTTTTCTAGCATTCCCGAAGGAATTTCATAAGTAACATTTTCAGTAGGTGCTATAGGTTGAGGGGTAACTAATTGTGGTTCCGATCGAGGTGAAGATACCCCAAACAAACGCCTCAAAGGATTGTTCTCCATAGTAATAAGTGACAGTAAATTTCAGCATGTAGTATAAGTTTTTCCTTACCGATTTCCACTTACCAAGAGCGCTTCACTCCCCAGCAACATCGGCCGAAAAGAGTCTTGATTACCCAGAAGTATAGGGGATCAATCGTAGTCCTTTTGATAAGTAAGAGTGTCAAGCCCAACGAGGAGCAGAAGGAAATGACAAGCGGTTTTCTGCAAGGTAATCTCTGCAAGCACTGAAATTGTAGGTAACAGATAGTTTGATAGCAAGTTAATTTCTAATGAGCAAGTAATGATAATGGTAAACAAGGTGCAGCAAGGTATCCCAATCCTTTTGAGGCAAAGTACATGCCAGAACAATCACTAGTAATAGGCAAAGTGTTCTTGAGGGTACACGGGAATTTCGTCTAGTCACTTTTATCATGTTGGTTTGATTCGTGTTCGCTACTTTTATAATTTGATATGTGGGTAGACCGGTGCTAAGGTGATGTTCTTACTTGAACTGACAACCTATTTATGATTAACCCCCTCGCAAGCATCCGCAACTTCGAGAAAAGTATTAAGACCAAGTCTAACCATAGCATTAAACATGTGGATCCAAATCAGCCCCCTACAAAGTAGCGCATAAAGTAGGGTTTAAGCTTCTGTCACTCTAGCAACCCATCATCTCATAAATACTCCACAATGCATTCCCTTAGTCCCATGAATGGTGAAGTGTCATGTAGTCGACGTTCACATGACACCACTAAGGGAATCACAACATACATATCATCAAAATATCAAACATATATCAAATTCACATGATTACTCGCAACATGACTTCTCCCGTGACCTCAATAATAAAGGTAACTACTCAAAAATAATATTCATGCTCGAGGTCATAGGATTATTGAAATCAACTACGCAAGGTAATCAACACTACTAGTCACCCACATGTACCAATCTGAGGTTACGGTACAAAGATTGAACACAAGATATGGACTAGGGTTTGAGAGGAGATGGTGTTGTTTAAGACGTTGATGAATATTGGCTTCCCAAAGATGAGAGGGGTGTTGGTGATGACGATAGCGTCAATTCCCCCCTCTGGGAGGGAAGTTCCCCTGCCAGAATCGCTCCACCGAAGGGCAAAAGCGCTCCTGCCCAAGTTCCGCCTCGAGGCGACGACGCTTCATCCCGAAAGTCATCTATCTATTTTTTCTAGTTTTTTTGGGAATTTATACCAGGAGATGGGCACCGGAAGGGGGGCCTGGTGTGCCCTGGTGGGTTGTGCCCATCTGGGGGAGCTCCTCCGGTAGTTTTCAGCTCCAGTAATTCTTATTTAATACAAAAATATTCTTCGTAAATTTTTAGCTGCATTGGAGTTGTGCAAAATAGGTATCTCTGTCGTGCTTTTCTTGGGTCCAGAATTCCAATTGCCAGTATTCTCCCTCTTTGTGTAAACCTTGCATATTATGAGAGAAAAGACATTAGAATCAGTCCCCAAAGCAATTATTATTCAACAAAACAAAGTAAATAACAATAGGAAATCATGATGCAAAATGGACGTATCATGGCCTTGACAATTGAGTTGTCGATTAAACCGCACCTGGGATATCTCTTAGTAACAAAGGTTTAGTATCACGACAAATAGTATTAGCAAAAGTAACAATGGTAGTGACAGTAGCAGTTTTGTAGTAGGTGTGACAGTGGCAATAGCAATAGTAACTTAGCAAGATTCAGTATATGTAACGCGTAGGCACGTGGATCGGTGATGGATAATGATTTATATGACATTGATTATATAACAGTTACACACTAGGGCGACACAGAACTAACTCCAATTCATCAATGTAATGTAAGCATGTATTCCATATATAGTCATACGTGCTTGCGATAAGAACTTGCATGGCATATTTTGTCCTACCCTCTCATGGCAGTTGGGTCCTATTGGAAATTAAGGTATATTAAGGCTTCCTTTTAATAGAGAACCGGAACAAAGCATGAACACACTGTGAATACATGAACTCCTCATACTACGGCAATCACCGAAAAGAATCATAATTATTGTCACCTTGGGGTATGCGGATCATGACACGTAATAGGTGCATACAACTTGCAAGATAGGATCCAAATCACTCTTAGATTCATGAAAACAATAGGTTTAGATCTGAAATCATGGCACTCGGTCCCTAGTGACAAGCATTAAGCATAGCAAAGTCATAGCAACATCAATCTCAGAACATAGTGTATACTAAGGATCAAGCCCTATCAATCTTAACTCGATTGCATGATCAATCTCATCCAATCCGACCACCGTCTAGCAAGCCTTCGAAGTAATTACTCACTCTTGGCGGTGAACATTATGGCGGTGTTGATGGAGAAGGGTTGGCGATGACGACGCCAACGATTTCTCCTCTCCGGAGCCCAAAACAGGCTCCAATTCAGTCCTTCGGAGGAAGAACAGGAGGTGGCGGCGGCTCCGTCTCATGAAATGCGATGAAAACTTCTCTCTAGTTTTTTTCTCCGAGGATGTGATTTCATAGAACTGGAATTAGGGTCAGAGGGGCCACGTGGGCCCCACAAGCCATCAGGGCGTGCCCTAGGGGGGCCTGATATGTGGTGCCCCCTAGCACAGACCATCCGGCTGGTCTTCGCTTCATAATTGACTATTATTCCCAGAAATAATTCACAAAAAGATTCGTCCTATTCCGAGAACTTTTATTTCTGCACAAAAATAACACCAAGGTAGTTCTACTGAAGACAACGTCAGTCCGGGTTAGTTTCATTCAAGTCATGCAAATTAGAGGTCAAAACCAGAGCAAAAGTGTTTGGAAAACTAGATATGTTTGAGATGTATCAACTCCCCAAAGCAAACTCATTGCTTGCCCTCAGGCAATTCAATTGATAAACTGAAAGTGATAAAGAAAACTTTTACAAACTCTTTTGTTCTCGTTGTTATACACATGCTTAGCCAGTGCTCATGTTTTCAGCATAAATCATAAATAGGCACATCCATGACAACAACTAGGTATCATGTTAACTCATGGACATACATAACCAACTATTAAGCAATAATAAAGTATCTCATATGCGAACAATTTGTTAAACCATTCATAATATAATATGGTGACGTGGTATTTTGCTAGCCCTTTCTGAGACTGCAAAACATAAATGCAGAGCACCTCTGAGATCCAAGCAGCGACTAAACATTATAATTCAGGGTAGAAAAGATCCAGTCATGCTCGTATCCAACATTAACTAGACTCAATGCACAAGGATGACAATAGTGCTCTCGGGTATGGTGCTTTTAATAACAGGATGATAACTTAGCATAAAAGTAAATAGATAGGCCCTTCGTAGAGGGAAGCATTGATTTACAGAGGCGCTAGAGCTCGAAGCTTAAAGCAAGAGTGAAGATATAATTTTTGAGTGGTGCAATTTTCTTGTCAAACGACAAAGGTTTTCAATATTTTCCATGCTAAACTCATTATTGGCGGTTCCCAAATAGAATAGTAAAGTTTACTCCTATCGACCATCCATACACAAACCATGGCTGACGATGCCTGCCAACATACAACTGTCCCAAGGAGTTTTTTTAATTTATGTTTATTATGTAGGACCAGGCATCCTTTTTACCAGCCTCTCTCGTGCAATGATGGTGAATAAATGACCGTCCTAAGAATAACTCGCTTAGCATGGAAAATATTGACCCCCTCGCTGCTCCATGAGCGAGACGAGTGCACAAAATGGATGTCTATTTGAATATTTAGAGATGGCACATGCAAATTTACTTGGAACAGCAGGGTAATACCGCATATAGGTAGGTATGGTGGACTCATGTGGAATAACTTGGTTTAAGGGTTTTGGATGCACAAGCAGGATTCCCGCTTAGTACAGGTGAAGGCTAGCAATAGATTGAGAAGCGACCAGCTAGAGAGCAACAACAGTCATAAACATGCATTGTGAATAATTAACATTGGACATAGCATGAGTAGGATATGAACACTCTGAATTTAAACATCATGAAGGCTGCATTGGTTTTGATTCAACTTCATGTTTACACATGGGCCAAGTCAAACTGCTCGAATTACTCAGAGGGAGAAACCATACTACCATACTATATTATAAGCATTTTAATGCATGTTGACACACAAGATAAATCATTATTAACTCCTAGATATTTAGCCATGGCATGCGAAGCTATAATCTCTAATTGTCATCACAAACGTGTTTACTCATGATATACTAAATCAAGATCAAACTAGTTAAACATATTTACAAAAATGAAAAACAAGAAGAGTTCATAGCAGCTTCCTTTGCCATGATCACTTCATCAAATATCGTCATTATTGCCTTTCACTTGCATGAACGAATGATATGATAATAATAGTAGTGCAAGCATGTCGTGGACTAAGCTAGAATCTGCATGACAGATTTAGACAAAGGAGAAGATAGGATAAAATTGGCTCTCTGTTAGATCCACCACAAAGCATATAAGAGCCACTCAACATTTTCATCGTGGTCTTCTTCTTTCAAAGATTCAACAAAAATTAAAAATGCAAAGAAACACACTGAAGTATTTTTGGAGTTTTTGTTTTTTCTCAAGCAAAGAAATAAACTAAGAAAAAACAAGAACGAGAAAAATTATTTACACGAGAAAGCTCCCAACATGGAAAGGAAATCTTTTTGGGTTTTCTTTTTAGTTCTACAACTAAAGCAACGAGGAAATGAAAAAACGAAAAGAAGCATGAAATATTTTTGGATTTTCAGAGTTTTTCAAACACACAAGAAGAAAGCGGGAAAAAATAAAGCTAACATGGATATACAATGAAAGAGGATGAACACCGACAATTTATATGAAGTGTGAGAACATGAATGTAATGTCGGTGAGAAATATGTACTCTCACAATCTTAGGCTTTTGCCTAGCTTGGTAATCACCACTGCTGATCTGGCTAATAACCGAAGTGATAGCTTGTGGAGGCATTCCTAGCCGCTTTCTCTGCCAAACGAGCAGCCTCCACTGCAGCCTTGTACTCTCGCACCTCGTCCTCAAGAACATAATATTTTTGTCGAGCCTGAAAGTTAAAGAGGGCAAGTACCGGCAAAATGATAGGCATATGCGTATATTTCCCAAATCTCAAGTGGTACTCATAAGCTCTAGCAAGGTTCACAGGAAATTCATGAGAACGCATAGCTTCATCATCTAAATATTTGTCAGGAAAAATGGGGTCATTAGGTTGAGGTGACACTCCCAATTGTGCAGCTATGCGGGATGCATAAATGCCTCCATACAATTCACCATTACTAGAGTTAGAGTGCAACCTTCGGGCAACAATTGCACCAAGGTTAAAACATTGTTCGCCAATCACAACAGTATGTATAAGACTCAAGTTAGGGGAACATAATGTACTGCACTCTTGTTTTCCTACTACGCGCATCCCATTGAACAATGCAAAGTAACGGATAGAGGGAAATTGTATTCTTTTAATTCTAGCCTGCGTTACTCCCCTATCTTCTCCTATGCAAAGACTCTCGAGAAACATATTATAATCAACCGTCGATGGTTTCTTGAGTAGACCCCAAAGTGGAAGTTTGCAAGCAACTGTGAATTATTTTAGAGTCATGCTAAAAGATTCATCATCCAGTTTAAATAACACTCCAGAATTATGTGCTTGATAGCGAAATCTTTGCACGAATGTACGGGTAAGGTTATAGTGTTGGACACACTTATCTATAGGGAAGTCAATGAGGCCGGTATTATCAATAAATTGATAAAATTCCTCCTTAATACTTGCACCTATCGTGAACTCATCCCTTGGCCACCAACATGATTTTGCGTCGACCATGACTATTTGATTAGCCCTGGGCTCGATGTAGGCTCGTCAAATCGAACCTCCGCTCGACGACTCGCCCAAAGTACGCCTCTTTGAAGAGCTCCTCCTAAAGAAACTCATCTTCCAACACAAATTTCTAAAAAATTTGAGCCACAATTTTATGTCAATAAAACTTTGCAAGAATGATAGCAACTACTCATAAGGATGCCTAGAGGCCATATAAAGCATTCATACTACTTGGAACTCAAAGAATTCAACATGCAAGCTCATTTTATGTAGCACCAAGTGAAGCAACAATATAAACCACTAAAGAAAAAACTAATTGGAGGAATGGGAGAGTCACATACCAAGGAGAAATTCCTCAAAACAGTTTCAGAAATGGAGTTCCGAGCAAAGAGATTAAAAATTTAAGTTTCAGGTGGAAGAACACGAGAGAGAGAGAGAGCTAGGAAATTTTTGCCGGAGGTAGGAGACAAGGTGGGCTAAATAGATAAGGCAGGGGGTGCCCTAGGGGGCACCCTGATATGTGGTGGCCCACTGGCACACCCCCTGCTGTAATTTTTATGCCAAAAATTCTAAAATAATCAAGAAAAAATCATGTCATAATTTTGTGGTAATCTAAGACTTTTTATTTTTGGGGTATTTTTCATGCACGGGGAAAACTAAAAACAAGAATTTCATGGTATATTATATTTTTAACTAAGAACAACAGAATATAAACTTGTCATACACAGAGTTGTGAATACTCAATTCATCAATCACATGCCATTCGAAAAGGATTCATTAATACGGTTGATCAAGTCTTATTAATAACCGTTTCCGACTAACATGAAACCAAATAATTTTTGTATACCGCTAGGTTACCTCAATAGGGATTTGTATTTTCCCAACAATGAGATTATAATATTACTTCTTCTTGGCAGTAGTAGAGGAATTATGAAATCTCCAATGATAACCATGGGAATATGATCAATGACATTAATATTATTAACAAAAGATTGCTTTTTCAGAAAGTGCACCGTATGTTGATTGCCATTGACATGAAAAGTAACCTTGATTTTATTGCAATCAATAACAGTTCCTGCAGTATTTAGAAAGTCTCTACCAAGGACGATTGACATATTGTTGTCCTCGGGCATATCAAGAATAACAAAGTCTGTTAAGATAGTAACATTCGCAACCACAACGGGAACGTCCTCGCAAATTTCAATAGGTAAAGCAGTGGATTTATCAACCATTTGCTAAGATATCTCAGCAGGTGTAAGCTTACTCAATTCAAGTCTTTTATAAAGGGAGAAAGGCATAACACTAACATCGGCCCCTAAATCACATAAAGCAGTTTTGGCATAATTTCTTTTAATATATCAAGGTATTGTGGGTCTACCCAGATCTCCCAACTTATTAGGTACTCCACCATCAAAACAATAATTAGCAAGCATGGTAGCAATTTCAGTTTCAGGTATTTTTCTTTTGTTGGTAATAATATCTTTCATATACATAGAATACAGAGGCATTTTCAATATATCAGTCAAACAAGTGCGAAAAAAGACAGGTCTAATCATTTCAGCAAAGCGTTCAAAATCTTCATCGTCCCTACTTTTAGTGGGCTTACAAGGGAATGTCATGGGTTTTTGAACCCATGGCTCTCTTTCCCTTCCATGTTTTCTAGCAACAAAGTCTCTCTTATCGTAACATTTATTTTATAAGGTGGGTTATCACGATCTTCAGCAGGTTCAGTTTCCACATCATTATCATTTTCTTTTTTATCATCTGGTTGAGCATCTACGTGAACATCATCATTATTATCATTCACATTCTCACTAGGTGTATGTTCACTACTAGATTGTGTCTTAGCATCAGAAACAGAAACTTCATTATGTTTCTCAACATGTTTTTCTATAATAGGTTCACTAGAAGCATGCAAGTTCCTATCATCTTTATTTTTCTTCTTCTTCTTAGATGAACTAGGTGCATCTTCATTAATTTTCTGAGAATCTTGTTTAATTCTTTTAGGGTGACCTTTAGGATAAATAGGTTCTTGGGTCATTCTACCTCCTCTAGTGTCACGCCCAAGATGCGATCCTATCCTTATTTTGGCACGAGGGCCTCGACAGGGATAGAAGCGCATCTCGTCGTGTTTGCCAGAATGGATATCATTACATGTACATGTACAGAAGAGATGAGTATATGGAATTGGCTTACACTCGCCACAAGCTACAACAATATCACATCAATACAACAACATATTCAAACATCATACATAAGAGAGGGTCCGACTACGGACGAAACCAAACGATAAAATGACATCCATCCTTGCTATCCCAGGCTACCGCCTGGAACCCATCCTAGATCGACGACGACGAAGAAGAGGAACTCCAAATCAAACAAGCATCACGCTCACGTCAAATCATCGCATTACCTGTACCTGCAACTGTTGTTGTAGTAAGCTGTGAGCCACAGGGAACTCAACAATCTCATCTCCAAGGGTATCAAGACTATTAAAGCTTAATGGGTGAGGTGTGATTGAGTGGTGAGGCTGCAACAAGCAAGTAAGCATTTATTTGAGTGGCTAACTTACGAATACAGAAAGTAAAGTATGGTGGTCTACACATAACGTACGTGAACTAGTAATGATCACTAAGTGATCCTAAACACCGACTTACGTCAATCATAACCCCACCGTGTTCTCTCTCGGATAAGGACTCACGAGAAGAGACAGTCACGGTTATGCACACAGTTGGTGTATTTTATTAGAGTTTACTTCAAGTTTTCTATGACCGGGTGTTAAACAAAGTTTTCCAAGTTGCCACATAACTGCGGGCATGACTTTCCGAAAGATTTAACCCTGCAGAGGTTCTCCAACTAGTCCATCACAAATTAACCACATGCCGTGTTGGAATTCCTCAACCGCGGAATCACCCGTAGTATTTGCGGAATCCCGATGGAAAATCTCAACTTCGAGATAATCCGAAGTGTCGTCAAAATCCCATGCACAAGACATTCGAGAAAGGTAAAAACAAGTCCAGCAAGGCCTCCCGGCGTGCCGACGATCCCGATAGGAGCCGCGTATCTCGTTCTCAGGACACGACGGATAAGCGACACGTATAGTGGCCTGATAGAAATCCCCCAACTTGCCCTGGGGTGGCCCCGCACAGTGCTCTAGTTTGGACCAACACTCATGAGGAGCACTGGCCTGGGTTGTTGATTAAAGATCCTCGGGTTAATTACTCCCTATGGAGGTTTATTAGTTATTAGACAAATATAGTACCAATGTTGGGCCTTGCGAGACAAGCTTTATCCTAAAACAAAAATCAAGAGGGTCCCCGTAACAACCCCGAGCATGTTTGGAGCGCTCAGTATGGAACATAACATTTGTTCACAAGTAACCAGGGACGACAAAAGTGGAACAAAACATCGAGAAAAAGGCCAAGCCTTTCACCTTTTACCAAGTATATATGTGCATTAAATTAAATAGCAATAATATTGTGATATCAAAAGAATGTCCATGTTGACACATGGAAGCAATTGCACGTGCAGCTAGAAACGCTGTAAGAAGGGCTGAACAAGCGGTAACATAGCCAATCAAAGGTTTGCTGGGATAAGGAGGGGTTAGAGGCTTATCATGGCAATGTTGGGAGGCTTGACAAACAAGTGGTAGGTAGCGAGACGGAACAATGGAAGTGAGACAACTAGCATAGCAATGATAGTAGTGGTATCCAGGGAAATGTGTCATCTTGCCTGAGATCCCGCTTGAAAGAAGAACGAGTCCATGAAGAAGACGATCCGTGAAGTAGACAGACGAATCCTCACACTCCGAATGCTGTCGGAACTCTATCGAGAAGAAGCAATCCGAAACAAGCAATCAACACACGATACACCACAACATATGAATGACATGATGTGCAAACAAATATGATGCATGCCCAGTTTAAATATGCAAGGCATGGCAAATCACATCAAATAGCTACTACACATTAAAGTGAAGCTCAATATGCAACGAGTTGTATATTGATGAAACTACACATTCAATTATTTAGTTCACTCTCGTTTAGGTACTCATCAATATTAAATGTTTTTAATCATGGCAAGGGTTCAAACGTAAACAACTACAACATCTAGGCATATTAAGTGAGGCCGGAAGCAACATATAGTATTTCCAAAATGACCCCACATGCATATTATGAATTTGGTCTAGACCTGCACTAAACATGTTTTATATTTATTAAACATGAAAATGAAGCGTGGCATGTCATTCTACTCGTTTTTCTAGTCAAGTTACATATGTTGGTCATTTTTATCGGACCTATGGTTTATTAGTTATGAAATAAATCATCCTCACATGGCATTGACGCAAATTACATGAAAACAGCAAGTTAATTTTTTTAAACAGGGTTGAAAATTGGATATTATGAATCTACACTAAATTCCAGTCATTTTACATATATAAAGTTTTTACATATGTTGCACGGTTTGAAAGTTATTAAATGCATGGTCAAAGTTTTTTTTTTTGCAAAAGCAGTAATTCCTGGGATAATACTAAATTCGTAGAATGAAAAAAAAGATGGAACCAAGCAGTGGGCGTAGGTTAACTAAACGGTGGACGGGCACAACTTAGTGGGGCGGGAGGTCACCTTAGCGGGCTTGGCCCAGGCGGTTTTGGAGGAGGCCGGCTGGGTGCTGGGCCAGCTTCGGGCGGCGGCCCACTTAGGTGAGGAGAGGCAGCAGTGCGGCATCCCACCAGCACGCAGGACCAGGTCGGGCACTGGAGCAGGCGGCGCTGGGCTCACCTTGCTCGTCCGCACGAGCAGGAGGCCACCGACGGGGGCACGAGGTCCGGCGGGCGCGGGGACGGGCGGATCTGGATCGGCATCGCCGGATCCACCCATTCTCGACGGCGGATGGAGCTCCGGCACGAGCTTGAAGTAGCGGCGGCCACGACGCGTAGGTCGTCCCACGGGGAGAGAAAGCCATCGGGAGATTAGGGAGAGGGGAGGAAGAAGGAGAGGAAAGGGAGCGGGCTGGCTTGCGGTTGCGGGTTCCGCCGGCTCGTTGCCTACGGCAGCAGCTGGCGAGGCTCCAGCAAGTCCGGTGGCCGGCCAGCGGTGCAGCGAGGCGAGCCCCTGGCTCGGGCGGAGGTCGGGCGTGCGGCGCACGCGGGCGCTCGGGGCGGCTGCGGCTCTGTGGTCGCCGGAAATGTCTGATTTGACCACGGACATGTCTGACGGGTGAGGATTTGGACGAATCTGAGCCCCAGATTTCAGATCCAAGGGCCAGATTTGGCTGGGTGGCTAGGGCTGCGGGATTGGAGGGAGGTGGAGCTAGCAGGTGGGGTTTTCTAGGTGTGTGGCTGCAGTTTTACATGGGGGAAACCCTAGAGAGTGAGGGGCTCTCTCCATGGGGTGGTTATATATAGGGGAGGTGGCTAGGTGGGATGAACCTCGTCCATCTGATCGCGATCCGATGACCACGAACGGAGGGGCAAGCTAGGTCGGGCTAGTGGGCCATGTAGAGGGGGTTTGGGCTGAGGAGAGAGTGAGGTTTGCGGCCCATGACATGAGTTTGAAACACCGAGAAAACGTCCGATAATAAACCGATGACCGCACTGCTACGGGTGATCGTTTGGGTATCAAATGAAACCGGAATGCGATGAAATTTGGCAGGCGGCCTACCTACAATAAAATAAGACCACACGCCAACTTTTGAATAAATCCGAGAATATTTTCACGTGCTTTAAAACGGTTTTTTAACGATGCCGCGGGTGTGTACGTGTGTGGTTGGTCTCAAAATGGTCAGTGACATGAACAGAGAGAACCGGCAACTACGAACGGATGCAAGTTTTCGAAAATGAGTGATGATGCTATGCAAATGATGCGAATGATGTGATGATAAATGCAACAACCAGATGAATCACAACATGACAATGGAATAAAAGGGGAATCTTCTGGAGCGTTGGTCCCGGGCTGTTACATCTACTCACTACTCTAACAACTTGATCATTCATATTATTATTCATTTCAGCAAGCAAATCATTTTGTGACTTAGCAACTTGGTCTAGTGTGAACCATAGAAGCATGTTTACCTAGACCCTTCGCATCATTTGAAATTGTAAACATTAAGTCACTTAAGCGGTCTATCATCATGGCATTACATCGCAATTGATTCTTAACATAGTTATTGAAGTGTTCTTGCTTAACAACGTAATTATCAAATTCATACATGCATTGTTCAAGAGTCTTAGTATAAGGTATATCACTTTCATTAAAGGAACGAACAGAGTTACCTCTACTACCCGTGTAAAGGTGTCAAGTCCATGTATTTCTTCAATATGAGGTAATTTCTTAACATCCTCGGTTTTAATACCTTTCTCTTTCATAGAGCTTTTTCTTCTTGCATGTCTTCAGGACTAAGGAATAGAATACCTCTCTTATTTTGAGTAGGTTTCAGAGGTGGTTCAGGAAGTGTCCTATAACCGACATTTTGCAATATGTTACTCAATAATTCTTTAGCTTGTTCAACAATTCTTTCCCTAAAAACACAACCAGCACAACTATCTAGGAAATCCCTAGAAGCATCGGTTAGTCCATTATAAAAAATATCAAGTATTTCATTCTTCTCAAGAGGAAAATCAGGCAAAGCTCTTAGTAACTGGAGAAGCCCCCCCCCCCCCAAGTTTGAGGGAGATTCTCTTCTTCAATTTGAGCAAAGTTAAATATTTCCTATAAGGCAGCTTGTTTCTTATGAGCAGGAAAATATTTTTCAGAAAAGTAGTAAAGCATATTTTGGGGACTACGCATAGAACCAGGAGCAAGTGAAAGGAACTATCCCTTGGCCCCGCCTTTTATCGAGAAAGGAAAAAAGCTTAAGGATATAATAGTAGTGAATCTTTTCATCATTGGTAAATAGAGCAGCAATATCATTTAGTTTCATAAGGTGTTTGTAGGTGCACTAGAGTTTTGGGGTTCTCCAATGCCCCTTACTCGTGCACGGGCAGTAGTAGCCACCCTGGCGGCAAGGCTCGATAGGGAGCTGCTAGACACAGATACAGGATAATCAAGAGAACGTCCAAACAATCAAGACCGAAGGCAAGACCCCGACAAGACCTTACCGGGATGGCCTTCAAACCCTGGCAGCGTGAAGCCCCGGCAAGACCCCGCCAGCGCAGAGGCCAGGTGTCGCCTCACATAGGCACGTGTCGAGGCGCCAACGATGGACGGGCTAAGCGGTGCCGATGGGACGGGGTCCTGTCATGTCCCGTTGACGGTCCGAGGCACCAGATGGAGCATTAAATGCGCATGTCTTACACCATCAGTGTTAGGTATGATAGCACTGTAGCTCTGTACACCCCATGTATGCATTGTACGTCGCTGTTGGGATCCCCTTAGTCATATAAAAGGAAGCCCAGGGCGTTACAGTGGAGGATCTTTTGACCAATCTCCTAGCTCACGTGCGTAGCAGCTGTGCTCTACTGCACGGACAACGCTCTTGTAGCTAGAACCAAAGAACACACATAATACAGAAAGCAAGACTAAGATTTTATGCTTCTCACTGGCCCGAACCTGGGTACAAATCCCCCGGCGTTGCTCGTTCGTCCTGCTCTTCACGCACACCAGTCTCCCTGCCGAACGGAAAGGGGTCCTCCCGATCCCATAGGTGTTCGTCCCCCATGACAGTGTTTGACAACATTTCATTTTCATAACCATGGAAAGGATTAGGCTCTACTATAGTAATTAACGCAGGGTCTATAAAGAACCCATAATCCTTATCAGTAACAAATATAGGAGAAGTAGCAAATTTAGGATCACGTTCATTTTCTCCATCATACATTTTTCTTTTAGTTTGCATAACAGTTTCTTCACGTCATCTCTATCCTTACAAGCAAGAAAGTCCCTAGATACCTCAGCATTCATAACATAACCTTCAGGTACATGAGGCAATTCATAACTATTAGGTGAGCGAGGGGTAATAGGTGATTCAAAGTCTTCCTCACTTTCAGCATTTTCAAGTTCTCTAGCTTTAGCAATATGAGCATGAAGTAATTCATTCAGTGGCATAGATTCAATTTCAACATGTGTAGCAATAGTATCATCATTAATTTCAGAAGTAGCATCATCAAGTTCATGTGACATATCATGACGATCAATAGGTGGTGGTTTAGCAAGCTAATCGGAAACAGTAAGTGAACCTAAAGCTAGAGAGGGGACGATCTTAGTGCAATTGTCTTTCCAATTTATCATAGTAGCAATTGGATATCCTTCAAGTTAACACAATAAATAGAGCTATGCTCCCTGGCAACGATGTTTGAAAAAGGTCTTGATAACCCACAAGAGTAGGGGATCGCGACAATCTTCACGGGAAGTATTTCACCCTAATTTATTGGTTCGACACAAGGGGAGCCAAACAATATTTATTGGCCTTGATATTTGAGTTGTAAATTCAACCGCACCTGGGATATATCTCTGCAACAAAGGTTTAGTAGCACAGCAAATAGTAGTAGCAAAAGTAATACTAGAAGTGATAGTAGCAGTTTTGTAGCAGGTGTGACAGTGGCAATAACAATAGTAAGTTAGCAAGATTCAGTATATGTAACGCGTAGGCACATGGATCGGTGATGGATAATGATTTATATGACATTGATCATGTAATAGTTACACACTAGGGAGACACACAACTATCTCCAATCCTCAATGTAATGTAGGCATGCATTCCGTATATAGTCATACGTGCTTGCGATAAGAACTTGCATGACATCTTTTGTCCTACCCTCCCCTGTCAGCGGGGTCCTATTGGAAACTAAGGGGTATTAAGACCTCCTTTTAATATAGAACCAAAACAAAGCATTACCAAATGGTGAATACATGAACTCCTCAAACTACGACAATCACCGGAAAGAATCTCAAGTATTGTCACCTTGGGGTATGCGGATCATGACACATAGTAGGTGCATACAACTTGCAATATAGGATCCAAATCCCTCTTATATTCATGAAAACATAATAGGTTCAGATCTGAAATCATGGTACTCGGGCCCTAGTGACAAGCATTAAGCATAGCAAAGTCATAGCAACATCAACCTCAAAACATAGTGGATACTAGGGATCAGGCCCTATCAAACTTAACTCGATTACATGATCAATCTCATCCATTCCCACCACCGTCCAACAAGCCTACAAAGGAATTACTCCCTCCTGATGGTGAGCATCATGGAGTTATTGATGGATAAGGGTTGGTGATGGCGGCGGCTATGATTTCCCTTCTCCCGAGCCCAAAACATGATCGAGATCAGCCCTCCGGAGGAAGAACAAGAGGTGGCGGCGACTTTGTCTCGTGAAACGCGATGAAAACTTCTGTGTGAATTTTTCTCCGAGGATGCAATTTTATAGGACTGGAATTAGTACCAGAGGGGCCACGTGGGCCCCACAAGCTATCAGGGGGCATCCTAATATGTGGTGCCCCCTGGCACGCACCCTCCGGCAGGTCTTCGCTCCATAATTCATTATTATTCCTGGAAATAATTGACAAAAAGTTTCGTCCAATTCTGAGAACTTTTATTTATGCACAAAAATAACATCAAGATTGTTCTGTTGAAAACAACATCCGTTCGGGTTAGTTTCATTCAAATCATGCAAATTAGAGGTTAAACCCAGAGCAAAAGTGTTTGGAAAAGTAGATACGTTTGAGTCATATAAGTTGCTTGTGTTTTGGGCGATTTGCCTGAGCACTGTTAAGTTATAAAAGATATGCTTTTCCTCAAAAAATAAATTCATTATCCAGCGCAAGAACTACCATCTTCAACTAACATTTATGTAGAAGAAAAAGGTGATAACAGTTTTTACTATCCTAGACCTCTTTAATCTCTGTAATACCTTTTGAATTTAAGCATTCATTTTTGGGAAAATTTTGTTTTTGCCACTCTCGCATTTGTTAATTTTGCTTGTGCCACTCTAGATTTTGACATTTCATTTTTGCCACTCTTAGCTTTTGATAATTATCACAATTGCCATTTTTTGGCACAAACAAAAATTATAAAGTGGCAATTGTGATACATTGCTTGCTACCCATGTGCTTTTGTACTTGCCTGTTTCCTTCTATTATCTGTATTATCAAACATATTAAGTCTGTATAGTGTGAGATATCCTATATACCTAAGAAGTTCATCCCCACTATGTTATTTATCTCAACATGAAAGCTATACACCTCAGCAATTCTACCACATCAACAAATCTATGCCATGTCATGCATTCGGTTACTGGCATACATGTTGGATCACCATAAGCTCACCAACAACGATTGAGTGGCTGCTGATCCTTTTATCTTCAGCCCCACATTCTCCTCACAACAAATGCAACCATAAAATACATGTGAAACTGACCGATGCATTGATGTCCACATATTTTTAGTTTCATTTATCCGTGGCTTCCAGCCTTCTACCACGTGAATCCACTTATGCACGGTTATTCCCCATGCCTATTTAAATACCCCCCCCCCCGGGTTCTCACCATCATCAATCCTTTATCTATGTCACATCCCTAGCTAGCTTACTTAGGACAACATGTGTGTGCATCATGTTTCACTTTTTGCATCAATTTGAAATGGGGATTAACAGAAACCCCAAACACTTCATTTGAATCAAACCAATTTAATGATTGTGAAAAACCAACAAATTCAAAATGCCCATCTAAAATGTTCCCTATGTTTGATAAATATGGACATGAATATACCAGTGGTCATTCTAAATATTTGAATATTTATAGCATTTCAAAAATAAATAATAAAGCTGCTGAAAATGCCAAATAAAACATTATAAATATTTCAGTTTTCAAAATATTCTGAAACTTTTTATAGAAGTTTAAAATATTCAAACTAAGTTCTATAAAATATTTGGTATATTTTATGCCTAGCATTTGTGCCTAAAAAAATGAAACAAATGTTAGAAAAATAAAACAGAAACTGGAATGTGAAAAAAAGAAAAGGAGGAAGCACCTGGGCCAGCCTAGCTGGCCCAGCACCATCGTCGTCCTCCTGGCGGGTAGGAGGATGAGCGCGTGCCCGCCGTGCGCCCGCGCCGGAGCTGCCACGCAGCTCCCTGCACGCCTACATCCTCCCGTCGCGCCGGCGAGCGGATGAGGACGCGCTGCCGTCCCCATCCCTCTCACTCTCGCCCATTCTCCCCTCTGCTTCCTCCCTCTCCTGTGCTCCGCCATGGACGATGGCCCCGCTCGCTCGCTGCCGTAGTTGCAACCGCTCCTGCGCCTTCCTGAGCCCGCCAGAGGATCCGCCTCATCGTCCCCGTCCTTTGCGCCGAGCCACACATCGCCAGAAGCCCTGGAGCGTCGCCCTCGAGCTCTTCTTCCTCCTCAGACCCGAGCTTTGCCACCATCGATTCATCGCCCCCGAGCCCTCCCCGAGCAAGCTCTCGTCGGCTCCGAGCCCGCTGTGAGCTCCCGGCCCTTTCCCCTCTCTTCCCCGGCCATTTCCCCCTTTGTAGGCCCCGGTTGCATCGACTCCCGAAATGCCCCGCCGCACGAGCTCGTCGCCGGTGTTGCTCCGGTGACCAGCTGGTCCATCCGAAGCCACCATCGAGCTCGTGGGGTCATGTAGAGCCCGTAGGTGCTAAGCCCCGGCCATGTGGTGCCCTGGTTCGTTGAGATCGTGCTCGCCCGAGCTCCAGCAGTCGCTGAGCTCGTCGGCGGCGTCGATCTCGGCCGTCTCGACCTCCGAGAGGTGTCGGAGTGGACGCGCGCGTGAGCCTAGGCTCGCTTGGTGCCCTCTGTCGTCTATTTGGTCGCCGGAGGAGGAAACCCGACCCCTCCGTCGTCTCTGGAGCCACCGACGGCTCAACGCCGGTGGGTCTGGCCGGAGTTGACCACGGGGCTTTGACCCTGGGTCACTGGCAGGTGGGGCCGGGCTCTGCTAATCCAGGACGAGTGAAGTTAATTAATTAAATAATTTAATTAAGTTAATGACCCATTGATAGTGGGGCCTACCCTAATCTAATTAGTAATTAGTTGGTTAATTAACTCTGTTAGTAGCTGGGCCACTGACTAGTGGACCCCACTGGTCAGGTTTGACCTGTCAACGTTCTGTTGACCAGCTGACATCATGATGATGTCATGCTGATGCAATAAAGAATTTTTCTGAATTAAATTAATTCCAGAAACTATTTAAAACTTAGAAAATTCATAGAAATTAATCTGTAACTCAGATTGAAATAATTTATATATGAAAATTTATCAGAAAAATCCAATGAATCCAATGGTGCTATTATCATGCATGTTAGAGCAACCTATGTAGATGAACATTGACATTTACTAATAGGTTAACATATGGAATATGAAATGGAGAATGATTTTGAACCTATATTCAAAATCACTTCATTTAACTTGGACAATAGTTGCATTAGCTCATCCATACATGCTGCCATGTCATGATCATGCATCATATTGTTGCACTTGCCGTGTATTGATTGCTACTTATCTGCATTGCGGTAGACCCTGCTTCTGAGGATCCCTCCGAGTATTCCAACGAAGGAGAAAACCTTCCCGCTTCCCAGCAAGGCAAGCAACCCCATTGATCATTCCGATAACATCCCATTCTCTCGCTCCTGCTCTTGTTTGTTGCATTAGGACAAACATTCACTTGTCAATCATACACGGTAGATGAACCCATTCCTTTGCGTGACCTGTCATTGTCATAGTAAATAGCTAAACCTTGCAACCTAGCATACTTGGTAGATGTGTGTGCCATGATGTGCTTTGCTTACTTTGCCTGCTATGCTTAGAGTTGTGTCAGGTCTGATTCATCTGGGTGATGAACTGGAGTGAAACAATACTGTTCTGATGTGATAAGCTTATGATGAACCCGATTTGGTAAAGGTAGCGATGAGAGGCTATGTAGGAGTACATAGCGGGTTGTCTCATTGGGACCGTTCTTAGGAACTGAGTTCCGTGTTTGTGATTCAAGACTAGTTACTACCACATGCTGGGCCTTGAAATATGACCCCGCTCGACTTATCAATCGCTTAGTCCTTGGTCCAGTAGTTGCAAGTAGTTTCTGGTGTTTATAGCATGCTGGAGGCCGTACGTAGCACTGACCCTAGGGTGGGTTACGATGTGGTTGGCAGTGGCATGGTGTACCAAGGGTCACCCGAATGGTGGGCTTGGGAACCCTGCGCACATCGTTTGGGGCCGTAGCGGAAACTTCGGCCGGACTTCCGTGCGGGTTCACTCTCAAATAGGCGATAGCCTGGACTAGAGGTCTTGTGTGATTGACGGTCGTGGCCGACTCCCTAGCTGGGCTTCCGCTTGAAGGTTGCTGAGGTGCATGGTTTTATGAGCACACAGCGATAAGTGGCGAAATCGTGTGTGAAGAAGTACACCCTACAGGGTACGAAACTATTTGAATAGCCGCGTCCTCGGATATGGAGTACTTGGGGAACTTATGCTGTTCATAGATAATTTATGGATACTCATAAAAATATCAAGACAAGTGTGAATACCATGGATGACACACTCGTAGGAGACGAAAGTGAATCCATGGTGGTGTATTGATGTGGAGTTAGTGGACTCGTGTGCGATATCTAAAATCTAAAAAAAGAGTTAAAATTGTGTAGTATAGGTTAGCCATGAGTCAATGCTGGCATTGCTGCATAAACTCCACCCATCCCCTTGTTGATACATGAGCATGAATAGTCTATGTCTGTTTTAAAGACTTGCTGAGTTACGTTTGTAATCACGTTTGCTTAATAAATGTTGCAGATGAGACTCAGGACCCATCAGGTGGGTTCTATCTAGATGTCGACGATGCCGAATAGCTGGTGTCCCAGCTACGACCTTATGCTCTCTGGCGGGCTATAGATAGTCAGGCCATGTGCATTTTTACCCTTTCAACTGTCTGTACTTAGAGAGCTTTATGCTTTCGCTTGGTTTGTATGAACTTGCTTGTATGTCTTGAGTGTCGGGTCATGTGACCCCTACTTGTAAGAACATATTATGCAAGGCTCTTCCGAGCCTCTTAAATAGAAGTTGTGTTGATGTATGCCATAGTTGTATCTATGCATATCGAACATGTCGTGCGTATGTGTGACGTGCAACGGTATGTATGGGATCCGACACCTAGTCATGTGCATTTAGTAGTACTCTTTACGAGAAACTGCCTCTTTGTGCTTCCATTGAGCCTTGGTACCTTGCTACTGCTCCGGACACAATGATTGACCGACATGTATCCTTCTTTGTTTCTGTGTCTGTCCCTTCGGGGAAATGTCTCGTAGTGTAATGGAGTCCCTGTAGCTTGCTACGACTCGTCTACGTGCAGTGATGACATTTATGTCCCACGACGTAATGGAGTCCTTGTAGCTTGCTATGATTCGTCTACACACGCTTGATGCCGACACCTGCATTGTTGGGTTACGTATGTCTGTTTCCGTACGGATGTGCCACTTGGGTTCTATGACTAGTCATGTCGGCCCGGGTTCTCTGTCATTTGATTGCCAGCGACATGTTCACATAGGTGAGCCAAAAGACGCAAACGGTCCCGGCTAAGGTAAGACTGTAGCCGTGGAGTTTACCGTCCGTGAGGCCACAAAGTGACGTGATGTGTTACAGTCTGGATTCATATGACTTAGGATCGGGGTCCCGACAATCTAATCCCTCACTGCCACCTATCAATCCTACAACACAGACGACCAAAACAACGGAGGTCTACCAATACTACGACGCATCTTCTTAGCTAAAGAAGTCATAATCTGGGTGCATCCCTCCTAGACGATGAATGTTTTGCCAAGATGTGACATGACATGGTACATCTCCTTCATTGGAGTCATCTGTTCATGTTAGATCTCAATAACGTTGGTCTTGTGACATTCTAGGTAGTACCTCAGCTCAAGCTTTATTCCCAATGTTTTGTTCTTGCTGCTACTAATTTATTCGCCTCGGCATAGACTTCGCCACTTTTGGTTTCATGTACAGTTTCCGCTTCATGTTCTACGCAGGCCGCTGTCGGGATGTACAAGTTGCCTCCTCCTCAATTTTTTTTGCTCTGGTCATCGCTGATACACAGGAGCCTCCTCAATCATGATGTCAGAGGCTCCTCCAATGTGCCGCTACGCTAGACACGCTGGTATGCAGTCACCACTACACGCTGGAGATGGCACAATACACACATACATGGCATTTCTAAAATTCACATGTTAAGATCTTTTGCTTCATTTTTCTATTACAGGCAATAGTCAGACGTGGCAATAAAAATTTCACGTAATTAAAAAATGGCTACTTCAGTACTTAATCTAACAAATCTAAAAGCATCTACATTTGTTTTCACAAAATTGAGTTTTTTCATTCTCCGTTTGTCAATATAATTTGCAAAATATGTCCAAGATTCGGTTTTGTTAGCCCTGGAATTTGTTGGTCAACAGACATGCACGAACTATCTTGGAGATATGTAGACATACTATACATACCTCATTCATTTATCCATCTAATGTCGTGGCAAATATATAAAAGTACAACATGATTGATTTATAGCTTACCAATATAAATTGGTTAGATTACATATCAGTAATTTCCTATCCCATGTTTCTACATTGTGACGGCTAAAAATTACTGCACTCGGCACCCCCCTCCCCCACGCTCATGGTACGAAGTTCCGCAACACCGTGCGGGGTATTATCTAGTTATGATAGTATTAAATCTTATGGGAACAAATAATATTTATAGCAATAACTTTATGTGTGTAAAAATTGTTGTGTTAAGTTACACATGCTGAAAGTTAACATTCTGGCGCTTAACTTGTTAGTTACAAATAAGAATGTTACAACAATTGTGATGTAGAATTCTTCCAATTTAGATGGAAAATTATTTCATTATTTTTGTGTATGTAAAAAGATTGATGTTACGTTGCTCACACTAAAACTTTATATTGCTATCTAGTATCTTACAATGGGAAAAGTGATGGCAGTAGCTTTATGTATGTAAAAAGTGTTGTGTTAAGTTACAAGGGTGGAATATTCTAATGTATAACCGACTAGTTACTGGCAGCGAAACTTAATCATTGCAATCGTTTTGATTTATTTTAGTTCAACTTCACAATTACTATTATTATAATATTGTAGATGTAGAATTGTTTTGATTGAAATGAAAACAGTTTCAATAGTTACGTCTATGTAAAAAAATGTGTCAAGTGTCTACTGAAACATACTATTACTAGATGATGTATTGCGTCATTGGCACAAAAATCAAATGCAATTTAGAAGTTATTTAAGCTATTTGAGGGACGTTTTTCTGAATTATCAGCAAATTACTATCTTCATATTATGTTTGCATTTGTGTTGTACTCTGTTCGTCCTGTAATAGCTTGCAATAACAGTAAGTGAAATACAGAGTATTAGGAACGACACATAACAATTATCAGCAAATCAAAAACAGAGTATTTGAAAGCACAAGTTCTCCCTAGATGGTTTTTGTTAATTAACAACAACATATGGTTTATCAAACTAATATGCTTATCAAGTATATTTCAGGAAAGTTCAATGAATGGATTGGCTAGGAATTATGAGCCCCTAAGATGCAAATAACTCTTATTGACAAAAGCTTCAAGACTCTACATTTTATTTTATGTGAGTTTATCACAAGTGAGTCCATAGGAAAGCCAATACTATTAAGAGGGGATGAGGTACTGATGATGATCCGATTGCCTAAGTGCTTAGAGACATGCCACCAAAAGTGTAACAGCCCAAATGCAACATTCCATATTTGTATCCATTTCCATGTGATCAACCTTGTATGACATTCCATGCTTGAATTGAAATGCATAATATTTGCTTCATGCAATCATTTGCATCATGGCATCATTTGTGATCTTCATCATGTGTGGTTTCTGACGTGTGTGTGTGTTTGATTGATGTGCATAGCATCTACATTTGTGCCATGATAAAGTTTGCAAACCCCCTTCAAATTCTATCAACCAAATTCTACCCATCCTATTTATTTGTTTTTTTCCTGCAATGGGTGTGTTCCTACCCCAAATTAATGTCCACCATTTTTCTAAATTGCCTAAACCATGCCAAGAACCCCTCCTCCAAGTTTCAGCCCCGTTTGAAAGGTTTTGGACATGTTTGAAATTAACTCAAGTTTGATAAATTCACACTTGATTTATTTTTTAGTCTTTAAAAATTGCCAATGCATTTTATTTAAGCAGTGCATGATTTGGGGAGTCTAAAACTATTTTTGTCTCACTCAAAAAACCTTCTCATTTTCCCTGTGCATTTTATTATATATTTATGTTTACATTAAATAGAAAAGAGATGCCAGCGGGAGAGAGAGAGAGAGAGATCCCACCAGCGAAGCCCAACCAGCCCATCGGTGTCGGAGCCCAGCCACCCGAGCGTGCCCGAAACCCCTTTTGCACCTGCGTACCCACACACACCATGTGCGTACCTCGCCACTGTTGGGAAACGTTGCATGGGAAACAAAATTTCTCCTACGTTCACGCAAGACCTATCCATGGTGACGAGCATCTACGAGAGGGACAGTGGATCTACATACCCTTGTAGATCGCTAAGCGGGAAGCGTTAAGAAACGCGGTTGGTGTAGTCGAATGTCTTCGCGATCCAAATCGCCGAGCGTCCCGCGATCCTATCATGATCCGTCCCCGCGATCCAATCACAATCCGTCCCGCGAACTTGATCATGATCCGTCTCGCGAACTCGATCACGGTCCTTCCGATCTAGCTCCGAACGGATGGCACCTCCGCGTTCAGCACACGTACAACTTGATGACGATCTCCACCGTCTTGATCCAGCAAGAGGGAGCGGAGAGGAAGAAGAGTTCTTCGGCAGCGTGACGGCGCTCCGGCGATGGTGGTGGAGCTATTCTGGCACGGCTTTGCCTAAGCACTGCAGAAATCCGATCTAGAGGAGAAAGTATGCATTGGAGGAACGGGCAGCACGTGGCTGAAAATACTGTGCAAAAACCATAAAACCTCTAGTATATATAAGAGTGAGGGAGGAGAGGACTTGGTGTAAGGGCCAAGCCTCCTTGGTTCGGCTGAAGTGGGGAGGAGAGGAGGACTCCTCCTCCAATCCTAGTAGGACTATGATTCCTCCTTTTTGGCCTTTTCCCTTTGGGCTTTTCTTCCCTAGCCGCATGGGCCTCGTGTGGGACTTCCACCAGCGGTCAATAACCAATAGCGGGACCTGGATGCCCATATTGGTTCCTACATATTCTACGAAGATCTTTATCGGTCGAACCTCTATGTCTAGGATTCAGTTAATCCTGTATGATGTTCCCTTTGTTCTTCGGTATGTTACTTGCCCGAGATTCGATCATCGGTATCTCCATACCTAGTTCAACCTCGTTACCGGCAAGTCTCTTTACCCGTTCTGTAATACAAGATCCCGTGACTAACACTTAGTCACATTGCTTGCAAGGCTTATTGTGATGTTGTATTACCGAGTGAGCCCTGAGATACCTCTCCGTCACACGGAGTAACAAATCCCAGTCTTGATCCATGCCAACTCAACAGACACCTTCGGAAATACCTGTAGAGCACCTTTATAGTCACCCAGTTACATTGCGACGTTTGATACACACAAGGCATTCTTCCGGTATCCGTGAGTTACATGATCTCATGGTCATAGGAACATATACTTGACATGTAGAAAACAGTAGCTATAAACTGACACGATCATATGCTATGTTTGTAGTTTGGGTCTTGTCCATCACATCATTCTCCTAATGATGTGATCCTGTTATCAAATGACATCACATGTGAATGGCTAGGAAACCTTGACCATCTTTGATTAAAGAGCTAGTTCACTAGAGGCATACTAGGGACAAAGTGTTGTCTATTTACCCACACATGTAATGTGTTTCCAATCAATACAATTATAGCATGGATAATAAACGATTATCATGAACAAGGAAATATATATAATAATAAACACTTTATTTATTGCCTCTAGGGCATATTTCCAACAGTATCCCACTTGCACTAGAGTCAATAATCTAGTTCACATCACTATGTGACTTACATTGTAATGAATCGAACACCCATGCAGTTCTGGTGTTGATCATGTTTAGCCCTTGGAAGAGGTTTAGTCAATGGGCGTGCAACATTCAGATCCGTGTGCACTTTGCAAATATTTATGTCTTTCTCCTCGATGTAATCACGGATGGAGTTGAAGCGTCGCTTTATGTGTCTGGTCCTCTTGTGAAACCTTGGTTCCTTGGCCAGAGCAATGGCACCAGTGTTGTCATAGAACAGGTTCATTGGATTCAATGCACTGGGCACTACTCCAAGATCTGTCATGAACTGCTTCATCCAGACACCTTCCTTCGCTGCCTCCGCGACTACGATGTACTCCGCTTCGCACGTAGAATCGGCTTCCACGCTTTGCTTGGAACTGCACCAGCTTACCGCTCCCCCGTTGAGAATAAATACGTATCCGGTTTGTGACTTACAGTCATCCGGATCAGTGTCAAAGCTTGCATAGACATAACCCTTTACGACGAGCTCTTCATCACCTCCATAAACGAGAAACATGTCCTTAGTGCTTTTCAGGTACTTAAGGATATTCTTGACCGCTGCTCAGTGTTCCATTCGAGGATCACTTTGAAACCTTCCGGCCATACTTATGGCAAGGCTGACATCGGGTCTTGTGCATAGCATTGCATACATGATAGAGCCTATGGCTGAAGCATAGGGGATGACACTCATCTTTTCTCTATCTTCTGCAGTCACTGGGCATTGAGTCTTACTCAACTTCACACCTTGTAACACAGGCAAGAACCCCTTCTTGGCCTGATCCATTTTGAACTTCTTCAAAACTTTATCAAGGTATGTGCTCTGTGAAAGTGCTATTAAGCGTCTCGATCGATCTCTATAGATCTTAGTGCCTAATATGAAAGCAGCTTCTCCTAGGTCCTTCATTGAAAAACTCTTGTTCAAATATTCCTTCACGCTTTCCAGCATTTCTATATTGTTTCCAATTAGCAATATGTCATCCACATATAATACTAGAAACGCTATAGAGCTCCCACTCACTTTCTTGTAAATACAAGCCTCTCCATAAACTTGTATAAACTCAAATGCTTTGATCACCTCATCAAAGCGCTTATTCCAACTCCGAGATGCTTGGACCAGCCCATAAATGGATCGTTGGAGTTTGCAAACTTTGTCACATTCTCTGGATCGACAAAACCTTCTAGTTGCATCATATACAACTCTTCCTCAAGGAAACCGTTGAGGAACGCTGTTTTGACATCCATCTGCCAAATTTCATAATCGAGATAAGCATCTATTGCCAACATGATTCTGACAGACTTAAGCATCGCTACGGGTGAGAAGGTCTCATCGTTGTCAACTCCTTGAACTTGTGAAAAACCCTTTGCCACAAGTCGAGCTTTATAGACGGTGACATTACCGTCCGCGTCTGTCTTCTTCTTAAAGATCCATTTGTTCTGAATGGCCTTTCGCCCTTCAGGTAATACTTCCAAAGTCCATACTTTGTTTCATACATGGATCCCATCTCGGATTTCATGGCCTCTAATCATTTCTCAGAATCCGGGCCCATCAGTGCTCCTTCATAGCTCGTAGGTTCATTGTTGTCCAACAACATGACCTCCAAGACAGGGTTTCCGTACCACTCAAGAGTAGTACGCGCCCTTGTCGACCTACGAGGTTCAATAGTAGCTTGATCCGAAGCTTCATGATCATCATCATTAACTTCCTCGTCTACCGTCGTAGGTTCCACAGAAACATCTTTCTGCGCCGCGCTACTTTCTGGTTGAAGTAAAGGTTCAATAACCTCATCAAGCTCTATTTTCCTCCCACTCAATTCTTTCGAGAGAAACTCTTTCTCAAGAAATGTTCTGTTCTTAGCGACAAACACTTTGCCTTCAGATCTGAGATAGAAGGTATACCCGAGTGTCTCTTTCGGGTATCCTATGAAGACGCATTTCTCCGCTTTGGGTTCCAGCTTTTCAGGCTGAAGCTTTTTGACATAAGCATCACATCCCCAAACTTTAAGAAACGACAACTTTGGCCTATTGCCAAACCATAGTTCATATGACGTCGTCTCAACGGATTTTGATGGTGTCCTATTTAAAGTGAATGCAGCTGTTTCTAATGCATAACCCCAAAACGATAGTGGCAAATCAGCAAGAGACATCATAGATCGCACCATATCTAATAAGGTTTGATTACGACGTTCGGACACACCATTACGCTGTGGTTCGATTACGATGTTCGAACACACCATTACGCTCTGGTGTTCCGGGCGGTGTCAACTATGAAACAATTCCACATTGTCTTAAGTGACTGCCAAACTCATAACTCAGATATTCACCTCCTCGATAAGATTGCAGGAATTTAATCTTCTTGTTATGATGATTCTCAACTTTACTCTAAAATTGCTTGAACTTTTCAAATGTTTCAGACTTGTGTTTCATTAAGTAAATATACCCATATCTACTTAAGTCATCAGTGTAGGTAAGAAAATAACGATATCCACCACGCGCTGTAACATTCATTGGACCGCACACATCAGTATGTATGATTTCCAATAAGTCGCTCGCCCGTTCCATTGTGCCAGAGAACGGCGTTGTAGTAATCTTGCCCATGAGGCATGGTTCACATGTGTCAAATGATTCAAAATCAAGTGACTCCAAAAGTCCATTAGCATGGAGCTTCCTGTAGCGACCCGACTCAAAACGAGTCAAGCCTCTGTGTGTTTCGTGCCATCCCTGGATCAGTATGCTGGCACACACAATACATCAATGTATATATCAAAGTGCAATCACATGTAAATAACGTAAACTGATATATACCTTAAAATCTGCAGCGGAAACAGTCAATGGGAGTGGAGTCCCAATAACACCAACGGCAGGTTGAGTGCGGACCGTAACCCTGAATCGTACTCTTACTCGTCGTGGAAGAGTATCTGCAACATGATACGTTGCAGCCGTGTAGGTCAGTACATTGAATGTACTGGCAAGATCACTATAGTAGAAATCAGAAGATAAAACTATTCTATATGCAAAGGCTTTGTGGCTCTATGGCTAAGTTTTTGCGTAAAAGCTGATTTTATTTTCCCTACAACAAAGGAGTATCAGGAATATCACTATAGAGTTACCTATCATGACATGGTTCCGCCAACCAATGTATCAAATCCCATAAGTATCCTTAAGGTGCCCACAATTAGTTATCAGTCCAGTGTTGAGAGTTCAGAGATAGATCCAAGTCTAGAAGCTCAAATTGTCCGTAACCGGGGACACGGTTAATCGATTAGGTTTAACACTGCAGAGTGTTGTGTACTTTACCCACAAGATTCTTTCCCTCCTGGTAAGTCCTCGCATTGCCTGGTGTTTGAGAACAGGATGAAAGAAACATGGTCTTTCAGAGTGCTTCCCTGACTGTCCGACAGTGCCCATCCAATCCTAACATCGACTACATCTCGTAGCACTGCCCAGCAGAGTCACAACAAAGATCAACCAAGCCAGAGCCCATATTGACTTGTGGCTACACAGGTAAGCTTCCGGGCATGAAGTATTCATCCTTCTCTTTGAGTCTGGGTGAAGCTTTCCGCAAGATGTCATGGCGCTTCTCCATGCATCCCGGCCACTCACTGGTTTCTCCAGGGTGCCCAATCAACCATCCTTCACCCAGTAGTGTGTATTGAAAACTTGTCTTCTCGAGTCTTGGAGTCTCGAGGTCTTGAAGATGCAGGACTTGAAGATGTCTTCATGAAGTTGTCGTCTTGACGTAGAGTCCTTCTTCACACCACTCACGAACACTCATACCAAACCCCGTCTACTTTAGCATAGCATAAAAGTAACTAACGTTCCCGAGGCTTTAGTAACCAGTGGTGGGTTCCTACCTCATGCATTCTACTCAACTACAAGAATTTCAATAACACTACGGGAGGGATGTGCTAAATGATGTCACTACATGCAATAAAAACATAGGTATGAAATAGGTATGAAAAACTAAATTGTTTTATAACACATTACCTAATGCAAAATAATCTAGTTTCCTATCCTAATAGAGCAAAACTAAATTATTTTTTATTAACTAAGCATTTCTTAACAGAAAGTAATAAGTACAAATTTTTATTTGAAAACAGAATCTATTTACTTAAACTTTGTTGGAATAAACTATTACTAACTAGTTTGTTTATCACAAATTAAACCTATTTGAAAATGTATAGTGTTCCTATAACAACATGGTAGTAAACTAAGCAAATCATTTTTATTTTAACAAAAAGTAATTCACCTAAATTTTAACTAACAGAATCTACTAAATCAAATATATAATTAACTCAGATTTAAACTAGCAAAATAAAACTAATTAAACTATATTAACAACTAAACAGATTCTTTTTTTAGCTAGAACACTAATCGAATTTATTCTAAAAATTCTCAAACTCTACCAAATGATAGCTAATATCACTAGTGACAAGTAGCAAAAAGAATCAACTCAAAATTCATTTTAGAACTCAAGATATTCAGAAAACAAAATTTAAATGAAATCTGTCCAAATTCAAATTTAAATTTTCAAACATAGGCAAATTTTATATCTACCGAAACTAGATAAAATTTTCGATCTAATGCAAAAAGAATCAATTAAAAATAATTAAAAACATAAAAGTTATAAGCAAAACAAATCATAAACTATTCTGTTTTTTGAAATTAAAACAGAAAAAGAAAAATGGGTTTCTAGCGGACAGGGGGGTACACGTGTCGTTCTGCTATTGGCTAAGGGGTGCGCGTGCGAGCGGATGGCCGGAATGTAATAGAAAACGATTTGGTCAATTTATTTCAAAAGAAAAACCGTCCGGTTCTTTCTAAAAGAACCGAAGGGGTACGGGGATCTAATCTACGTCGTTGATTAGGGATCGGACGGGGAGGGTGCTCACCGTGGTGGTTGCCGGTTCCGGCGAGGGTTCCTGCGATGGCAGAGGCATTGAGGTAATCGGGGATGCGCCTCTGGTGGTCCTCCGGCGACGACGAGGGCTCCGTTCGACTCAGCGATGAATGGCGCGTCCGGTGGTGGTCGAGGGCGAGCTCGGGGACGACGGTGACGACGAGCAGGAGCGGAGGGAGCTTCGGGGTCGGGGAACACTCCAGCGAGGGTGATGTCTTGGCAGCTCCAGAGAGTCTCCAGAGAGGGTGAGGGGTCGGGGAGGTGCGCACGGTCATGGGGAGGTGGATGGTGGTGCTCGAGAGGCGGCGGGGTGTCGGGGAGGAGCGCCACATTGGAAAAGGTGCGGCGGCGACAGGGTACTCCGGCGAGCGATTCCGGCGTAGATAGGGCTCGGGGAGAGGGGAAAACAAGGGGAATGGGGAGAGGAGAGGTGCCGGCTACTTATAGGAGTCTCAGGGGGTCGTGGGAGTAAGGAGGGAGGAGATCACGGGAGAGAGATCACCGGAGGTCGTCGGGGGCGTGGAAGGATGAGGATGACCGGCGACGGTTTCGGTCGAGCAGCGGGTCCCACGCATCATAGTGAGAGAGGGAGAGGAGCTGTTAGCGGATGGCCGGTCGGGAGAGATTTCGGAAAGGCCTTAATGAGCAGGTGGGCCGGCGACTTTAAAAGCGTTTTAAAACCTTTCCTATTTTCTATTTCCAGAGCACATAAAACCTAATTAATGCATTCAATATAATTCCAAATATAGGAAAATTTTATACCATAATTATCATCAGAATAAATTCCATTTAATGGACATTTTTATTCTGTCAATTTAAATACTTTAAAAAATCATTTTTCAGAAAAATCCTTAATTGGCTTTATTTACTATTGCAAATATTTTTCAAATAACCCTAGGGGTTTTATGGTTTCAAAAAATTCACAAATAACCCCCTGTTTGGAGTGTCATATTACTCCTCTCAAAATATTTGACAAGGGGTTTGAATGCATGGAATTTGAATAGGGTCAAATATGAAATGGATTTTCAAAATAATCCAGAGGTTTTCAAAAGCTCTTTAAATTCCTTCTTTTAAACTTCCAACTCATATTTCTTAAAATTTGGGAAATTCATTTCATTCCCTCTCATTCAACTTTCAGAAGTTTCAAAAAGTTTCAAATTTCACTCACTTTCAGTCATTCAAGCAAACAAACAATCATTCTAATATTTATTATAACATTCCAAAGTTTGGGATGTTACAAACCTACCACACTTAAAATGAATCTCGTCCTCGAGATTCGGAGGGGCTAGCAAGAAAATGGTTAGGGTTTGGGGGTCTTCTAACAAATCCATTGACCAAGAAGTGTGGGGTCTTCCAACAAATCCATTGACCTGGAAGTGTGGGTCTACCACACTTAAAATGAGAGTTACTGGTCCATCAAATCTTGGCAGTCCTCTGGGTGCATCTGTCTGTTCACCTTCTTCACGATAGCTTCTTCGGTGATGCTCTTCCGTTATATCAAAATCTTGAATTTTCACATCAAAATGCATTTCCTCCGATACTGGGTCTTATTAACTGACAGGTCTCGTGATCATTCTAAATAACTTATCGATGATCTCTTGGTGGTCTACCATTGGTGGTTATCCTACAGTAAAAAAGGGTTGTGGCTTCATTCCTCACCGTAGAATTTCCTACGTGTGACAGAAACTGCTATGTACAAAGGGTTCTTCATCATACCATTCTAAGGCTTTAAACAAGAGCTTCAAAGAACGTCGTCTCTTTACTATGGGTAAGTCACTCAGATTTACCATTCCGAATAGCAAGAGAATGATAAGAGTAAGTCGTCATGGTGGCCAAACCATGTCGCACTGAAATCATTACCTTGTATAAGGTTTAGTGAATCTCGTATTCTAACACTTGGGCTTCCTCACAAGCGTTGCAGAAATTTCTCTTGTCAACGAACAAAGTTTGGATAAATCCATTTATTTCTGCAAGCCGGACAAAAATATCTATCGTTTCTTCACAACTCTCAGGTTTTCGTATACTCCTAAGAAAAACGTTTGATAGTCAGTCGTAGCTTCTTCCAAGTCTCTGCCTTCACAAAGGTGGGGCTTGATCCTTATCAATCCTGAGGTCAGTGACTTGTGGATTCACTTGAATACTTGAACAACTTCATCTCACCCGTGGGGTGACTATCGATCCATATTCCAGCATTTCCTTCAGTTCAATACATCATACCCTTGAGGTAACAAATCATAGACTTATTCTTATTTAGAATCCACTCAGCGGAATTCATTTTCCTTTCCATTGGTCTGTTTAACCCTGGGTATGGTTTCATCACAATCATTCTTTTTTTCTCAACGTTCCAGCTTCGAAAGCACTTTGTCACAATGTTATCATCCACATAGTTTGAGGTGGTTCCACATTCTCTTCACCTGTATTCACTTATCCAAACTCCTAAATCCGGAAAAGGTACCTGTGGTTTCTACCACACTTAAAATGAAATGCACTCATGTCTTGCGTAGACCATATTTTCTCATATCCTTGAAAATGGTCGGAGATCTTTGTTCTTAGAGTGGCAACCCATATAATTCAACACAGGAGAATCATAACACCATAAATTCCATTGATCTCATGAATTTATTACAAACTCGGAGACTTCCATTACAAGATAAGCTCATGAAAAACAAAGGTGCTTCATGATACAGGTATTTCCGTCTTCAAAACTTAACTATCCCATTCTAGTTTTCTTCTCACATTCAATCCTTGGTTACATCCTCAATCACTTCTTAAAACTCCTAGAAAGTTCTTTATTACAAATGCTGCCATCCACATAATTTGGTATGGTCTAGCATCAACTCCAAACTTTATTCATTCATCTCCCCTTGGAGATACTCTAGTACCACTGGAATTTTGCGATGTGCTCCTTGAAATCCTCCATTCTAGCTTTGTTCTTCTGGGGACATTCGTTAGCATAATGTCCTGCTTCCTTGCAATGAAAACAGATGATTTCTGACAAATCTTGGGGCTTCTTGATGTTGGTTTTTGCTCCTGGGAGTTCTGGTTCCTTTCTTGGGCACTTATTGGCATAGTGGCCCATATCCTTACACTTGAAGCATCGAACATGACTCAGGTCCTTCTGTTCAGGGGCTTGTCTCTTCATGGGGTTCTTTGTTCTGATCAAAACTTCAATTTCCTGTGGATCAAACTCCACTTCTTCTATCGGGAAGGGTCCCAGATACTCTTTTCTTTCCTTCGTACAGTCCTGTGAGAAATGTCCCTTTTCTCCACATGTATAGCAGGCATTCGAGTAAAATCTGGTTAGGCCTTCTCCATTTGGATCTTCAACATCTTCCTTTTTCACAAGTTCTCCTAAGTTTTCTCTGAAGGCTTCCTTCATGGCTTCCTTCTGCTGCTTGATGACTTCTTGTACCTTGGGGTACATTTGGCATTGAGCTGGGTAATGTGTAGTTCCTTCACACAAGAAACATGTCACCTGCCCAGTTGGGCATTCCTCAGCTCGGTGATTTTCTTCACAATGAGGGCATCCTTCCTTGTGTTCTTCCTGGGTGTGTCCTATCTCTCCACATGTCTTACAGGCACAAATCTTCTTCACATCTTTGCAATGGGGCTTCTGGATGTTGGTAGCAACATGGGATCCTTGCAAAGTCATCTTGAATTCTTCCCAAGCGATTGATTCATGCCTATCATGGATATCTTCATGCATCTTCCACCAATGTGTAGCACCTTCTTTAAAGTACCAAAGAGCATATTGGACCATCTCGTTCCTTGCAACAAGGTTACTCCTTAGGTGATCCTCCATGTTGTGAATCCATACTTCTGTCTCTAGCCGAGTCATTGATCCAGAATACACAAGTCCATATTCATTCATCATCTATTGGGGTCAAGGTTTTGGGATGAGAAGCAAGAGAGAGAAAGGATAGGATACACACAATACAAACAATAGTTTTGAAAATAGATTTTTGTTGTGGCTATCAAAAATTTACACACCAGTGACAGCTCACAAATCATCGTATCTAACGTAAGTATACAACAGGGGTTTGGTCTTCTAGGGGCATAATATCTTGGAAATTCTTCATAGTCTTCATTTTCTTCAGATCTGTAAAATCTTCAATCCTTTTTGTAGCTCTTTCCATAAGGGAATATATCTTTGTCGGAGTTGGTCACTAGTTGTCTGGTATCTTGTCCTTCTTGGAGTGGCTTCAGTTGATCCTTCGTGTGGTCAAAAGGGGAGGGGTATTGTCTAACTATTTGATAAAACTCAGGAAGGATGAGAAATAAAAGATCTTTTGAAAACAAAGTTTTCGAGAAATCATTTCCTAAGGGCTTTCCAGTTTCTAGAGTCACGTCCTACAGTCAACATGTGCTCTGATACCATTTTTTGTAGCGACCCGACTCAAAACGAGTCAAGCCTCTGTGTTTTCTGTGCCATCTGGATCAGTATGCTGGCACACACAGTACATCAATGTATATATCAAAGTGCAATCACATGTAATTAACGTAAAACTGATATATACCTTACAATAGCAGCGAAATACAGTCAACAGGAGTGGAGTCCCAATAACACCAACGGCAAGTTGAGTGCACACCGTAACCCTGAATCGTACTCTTACCCGTCGTAGAAGAGTATCTGCAACATAAGACGTTGCAGCCGTGTAGGTCAGCATTTTGAATATGCTGGCAAGTTCACCTTGACCATCTATTTCATACCTATGTTTTTATTGCATGTAGTGACATCATTCAGCACATCCCTCCCGTAGTGTTATTGAAATTCTAGTAGTTGAGTAGAATGCATGAGGTAGGAACCCACCACTGGTTACTAAAGCCTTGGGAACGTTAGTTACTTTTATGCTATGCTAAAGTAGACGGGGTTTGGTATGAGTGTTCGTGAGTGGTGTGAAGGACTCTACGTCAAGACGACAACTTCATGAAGACATCTTCAAGTCCTGCATCTTCAAGACCTCAAGACTCCAAGACTCGAGAAGACAAGTTTTCAATACACACTACTGGGTGAAGGATGGTTGATTGGGCACCCTGGAGAAACCAGTGAGTGGCCAGGATGCATGGAGAAGCGCCATGACATCTTGCGGAAAGCTTCACCCAGACTCAAAGAGAAGGATGAATACTTCATGCCTGGAAGCTTACCTGTGTAGCCACAAGTCAATATGGGCTCTGGCTTGGTTGATCTTTGTTGTGACTCTGCTGGGCAGTGCTACGAGATGTAGTCGACGTTAGGATTGGATGGGCACTGTCGGACAGTCAGGGAAGCACTCTGAAAGACCATGTTTCTTTCATCCTGTTCTCAAACACCAGGCAGTGCGAGGACTTACCAGGAGGGAAAGAATCTTGTGGGTAAAGTACACAACACTCTGCAGAGTTAAACCTAATCGATTAGCCGTGTCCCCGGTTACGGACAATTTGAGCTTCTAGACTTGGATCTATCTCTAAACTCTCAACACTGGACTGATAACTAATTGTGGGCAACTTAAGATACTTGTGGGCATTGAGACATTGGTTGGGGGAACCATGTCATGATAGGTAATTCCATAGTGATATTCCTGATATTCCTTTGTTGTAGGAAAACAAAATCAGCTTTTATGCAAAAACTTAGCCACAGAGCCATAAAGCCTTATTGCATATAGTATAGTTTATTCTTCTGTTCTTCTATGGTGATCTTGCCAGCATATTCAAAATGCTGACCTACACGGCTGCAACGTCTTATGTTGCAGATACTCTTCTACGGCGGGTAAGAGTACGATTCAGGGTTACGGTCTGCACTCAACTTGCCGTTGGTGTTATTGGGACTCCACTCCCGTTGACTGTATTCCGCTGCTATTGTAAGGTATATATCAGTTTTACGTTAATTACATGTGATTGCACTTTGATATATACATTGATGTACTGTGTGTGCCAGCATACTGATCCAGGGATGGTATAGAAAACACAGAGGCTTGACTCGTTTTGAGTCGGGTCGCTACACTTCCTCATGCGTTTTACACCAATAAGACCTAAACGCCAGTGCCACAAGAAAGTGTTACTATCATTATCAACTCTACATCTTTTGGCATCAATGTTATGAACATGTGTGTCATCACTATCAAGATTCAATATGAATAAACCCCTCACATTGGGTGCATGACCATAAAAGATATTACTCATATAAATAGAACAACCTTTATTCTCTGATTTAAATGAGTAACCGTCTCGCAATAAACAAGATCCGAATATAATGTTCATGCTTAACGCAGGCACTAAATAACAATTATTCAGGTTCATCACTAATCCCGATGGTAATCGAAGAGAGAGCGTGCCGACGGCGATCACATCAACCTTGGAACCATTTCCCACACGCATCATCACTTCATCCTTTGCCAGCCTTCGTCTATTCTGTAGTTCCTGTTTTGAGTTGCAAATGTGAGCAACCGAACCGGTATCAAATACCCAGGCACTACAACGAGAGCCAGTAAGGTACACATCAATAACATGTATATCATATATACCTTGTTTGTCGTTGGCCCCCTTCTTGTCAGCCAGGTACTTGGGGCAGTTCTGCTTCCAGTGACCAGTTCCCTTGCAATGAAAACACTCAGTTTCTGGCTTAGGTCCATGCTTGGGCTTCTTTATAGGAGTAGCAACTGCTTTGCCATCCTTCTTGGTTTTACCCTTCTTGCCCTTGCCCTTGCCATTCTTCTTGAAACTAGTGGTTTTATTGACCATCAACACTTGATGTTCTTTCTAGATTTCAGACTCGGCGACTTTTAGCATCGCAAACAGCTCGACGACTGACTTGTTCATCTCGTGCATGTTATAGTTCATCACAAAGCTCTTGTAACTACATGGCAGTGATTGAAGAACTCTGTCAGTGATCGCCTCTGGCGGAAGGGCAATTCCCAACTCCGCTAGACGAGTCGCATACCCAGACATTCTGAGTATATGTTCACTGATAGACCCGTTCTCCTCCATCTTGCAAGCATAGAACTTATCGGAGGTCTCATACCTCTCGATCAGGGCATTCTTCTGAAAGATAAACTTGAACTCCTGAAACATCTCACATGCTCCATGATGTTCAAAACGTCTTTGAAGTCCCGGTTCTAAGCCATACAATATAACACACTGAACTATTGAGTAATCTCCAGTACGTGCCTCCCAAACGTTCTTAACGTCTTCGGAGGTCATGTCTTCTGGTTGGTCACCAAGCGGTGCATCAAGGAAAAATGATTTCTGGGAAGCCGTGAGGATAATCCTCAGATTACGGGCCCATTCAACAAAGTTACTTCCATCATCTTTCAACTTAGCTTTCTCTAGGAACGCATTAAAATTCAGGGATGCTACTGCGCGAGCCATTGATCTACAACATAAATATGCAAAGGTTGCTTGGACTATTGTTCAAGATAATGAGTTTAGTTAATCAAATTACTAAAGCTCCCACTCAAATTGACATCCCTCGGGTCATCTGAGTGTCACATGATCCAAATTCACCAATTCAAGTCCGATCATCACGTGAGTTGAGGTGTATGTAATGGTGAACATCATCATGTTGATCATATCTACTATATGACTCATGTTCGACCTTTCGGTCTCTTGTGTTCCGAGGCCATGTCTATACATGCTAGGCTCGTCAAGTTTAACCCGAGTGTTCTGCACGTGCAACACTGGCTTGCACCCGTTGTATGTGAACGTAGAGTCTATCACACCCGATCATCACGTGGTGTGTCAACACGACGAACTTTCACAACGGTGCACACTCGGGGAGAACGCAATTCATCTTGAAATTTAAGTGAGGGATCACCTTATAATGCTACCGTCGTCCTAAGAAAAACAAGGTGCATAAAAGGATTAACATCACATGCAAATCATAAGTGACATGATATGGCCATGAACTTGTGCTTTTGATCTCCATCTTGAAAGCACCGACATGATCTCCATCGTCACCGGCATGACACCATGATCTCCATCATCTTGATCTCCATCAATGTGTCACCATCGGGGTTGTCGCGCCCAACATGCTTCTACGACTATTGCTACCGTTTAGCGATAAAGTAAAGCATTACATAGTGCTTAATGATTGACACGCAGGTCATACAATAATTAAAGACAACCCTATGGCTCCTGCCGGTTGCCGTACTCATCGACATGCAAGTCGTGATATTCTATACAACACATGATCATCTCATACATCACATATATCACATCATGTAATTGGCCATATCACATCACAACATACCCTGCAAAAACAAGTTAGATGTCCTCTAATTGTTGTTGCATGTTTTATGTGGCTGCTATGGGTATCGAGCAAGAACAATTCTCATCTACGCAAAAACCACAACGGTGATACACTAGTTGCTTTTCAACCTTCTCAAGGACCGCCTTTGTCGAATCCGATCCAACTAAAGTGAGAGAAACTGGCACCCGCAAGCCATCTATGCAACAAGTTGTGTTTGAGGGAACCGGTCTCACATAAGCATACGAGTAATGTTGGTCCGGGCCACTGCATCTCACAATACCGCTGAACCAAAATACGACCAAGGGAGGAAGCAATCTAAGCATCAATGCCCACAAACTCTTTGTGTTCTACTCGAGATCTCATCTACACATAGACCTAGCTCATGATGCCACTGTTGGGGAACGTTGCATGGGAAACAATTTTTTTCCTACGTTCACGCAAGACCTATCCATGGTGATGAGCATCTACGAGAGGGAGAGTGGATCTACATACCCTTGTAGATCGCTAAGCGGGAAGCATTAAGAAACGTGGTTGGTGTAGTCGAACGTCTTCGCGATCCAAATCACCGAGCGTCCCGCGATCCAATCAAGATCCATCCCACGATCCAATCACGATCCGTCCCGCGAACTTGATCACGATCCGTCCCGCGAACTCGATCACGGTCCTTCCGATCTAGCGCCGAACGGACGACACCTCCGCGTTCAGCACACGTACAGCTTGATGACGATCTCCGCCGTCTTGATCCAGCAAGAGGGAGCGGAGAGGAAGAAGAGTTCTCCGGCAGCGTGACGGTGCTCCGACAATAGTGGTGGAGCTATTCCGGCAGGGCTTCGCCTAAGCACCGTAGAAATCCGATCTAGAGGAGAAACTATGCACTAGAGGAACGGACAACACGTGGCTGAAAATTTTGTGCAAAACCCCTAAAACCTCTAGTATATATAAGAGGGAGGGAGGAGAGGACTTGGTGCAAGGTACAAGCCTCCTTGGTTCGGCCAAAGTGGGGAGGAGAGGAGGACTCCTCTTCCAATCCTAGTAGTACTAGGATTCCTCCTTTTTGGCCTTTTTCCACATTTTTCCCTTTGGACTTTTCTTCCCTAGCCACATGGGCCTTGTGTGGGACTTACACCAGCCAGCAAAAGGCTGGTATTTATTCTCCCACAGCCCATGAAGCCTCTTGGGTCGAAATACCCCTCCCGGTGGTCTCCCGGTACACTACCGGCACTCGCTGTACACTACCGATTAGCCCGAAACTTTTGCGGCGACCAAAACAGGACTTCCTATATATGAATCTTTACCTCCGGACCATTCCGGAGCTCCTCGTGACGTCCGGGATCTCATCCGGGACTCCGAACAACCTTCGGTCACCACCATACATAACTCTATACCACCGAAACGTCACCAAACCTTAAGTGTGCAGACCCTGCGAGTTCGAGAACTATGTAGACATGACCGAGACATCTCTACGGTCAATAATGAACAACAGGACCTAGATGTCCATATTGGTTCCTACATATTCTATGAATATCTTTATCGGTCGAACCTCTATGTCAAGGATTTAGTTAATCCCATATGATGTTCCGTTTGTTCTTCGGTATGTTACTTGCCCGAGATTCGATCGTCGTATCTCCATACCTAGTTCAACCTCGTTACCGGCAAGTCTCTTTACCCGTTCTGTAATACAAGATCCCATGACTAACACTTAGTCACATTGCTTGCAAGGCTTATTGTGATGTTTGTATTACGAGTGGGCCCTGAGATACCTCTCCGTCACACGGAGTAACAAATCCCAGTCTTGATCCATGTCAACTCAACAGACACCTTCGGAGATACCTGTAGAGCACCTTTATAGTCACCCAGTTACGTTGCAACGTTTGATACACACAAGGCACTCTTCCGGTATCCGTGAGTTACATGATCTCATGGTCATAGGAACATATACTTGACATGCAGAAAACAGTGGCAATAAACTGACATGATCATATGCTAAGTTTGCAGTTTGGGTCTTGTCCATCACATCATTCTCCTAATGATGTGATCCCGTTATCAAATGACATCACATGTCAATGGCTAGGAAACCTTGACCATCTTTGATTAGCGAGCTAGTTCACTAGAGGCATACTAGGGACAAAGTGTTGTCTATTTACCCACACATGTAATGTGTTTCCAATCAATACAATTATAGCATGGATAATAAACGATTATCATAAACAAGAAAATATATATAATAATAAACACTTTATTTATTGCCTCTAGGGCATATTTCCAACATCCACGTGGGAAGACCGGCCCTCGTGTCAGCCTCTCGCTATAGCACGCGTGTCCCCACCTTTTCGTCCACCTCGCGCCCTTGCCACGGGGAACCCGTGCCCGAGCACACGCGAGCTCGCCCTGCTCGCCCTAGCCCCCTTTAAAACCCTCCTTCATGTCCCCAATGTCCCTAGGGTTCCCCTCTCCCATTTGCCATCGTCGCGATGAGACTAGCCACCAGATCCGATGCCGCCTTTGGTTCCTGAAGGCACCCAAGAGCAGAAGCATGGCGCCGTCATGATCTTCGTTGTCCTCCGCTCGTCTAGTGTTGTCCACCGTCTTCCTCGACATTGAATGATAACCCACAAGTATAGGGGATCGCAACAGTTTTGAGGGTAGAGTATTCAACCCAAATTTATTGATTCGACCAAAGGGGAACATGATGTGATGGATAATTATGTTAGATGGCATTCATCGCGCAACATTTATAACATAGGGTGACACAGAACTAGCTCCAATTCATCAATGTAATGTATGCGTGTATTCCATATATAGTCATACGTGCTTATGGAAAAGAACTTGCATGACATCTTTTGTCCTACCCTCCCGTGGCAGCGGGGTCATAATGGAAACTAAGGGATATTAAGGCCTCCTTTTAATAGAGAACCGGACCAAAGCATTAGCACTTAGTGAATACATGAACTGCTCAAACTACGGTAATCACCAGAAAGAATCCCACTTATTGTCACCCTGGGGGATGTGGATCATAACTCGTAATAGTTGTCTACAACTTGCAAGATAGGATCAAGAACACATATATATTCATGAAAACATAATAGGTTCAGATCTGAAATCATGGCACTCGGGACCTAGTGACAAGCATTAAGCATAGCAAAGTCATAGCAACATCAATGTCAGAACATAGTGGATACTAGGGATCAAACCCTAACAAAACTAACTCGATTACATGATAAATTTCATCCAACCCATCACTGTCCAGCAAGCCTATGATGGAATTACTCACGAACGGTAGGGAGCATCATGGAATTGGTGATGAAGGATGGTTGGTGATGACGATGGCATCGATTTCCCCTCTCCGGAGCCCAAAATGGACTCCAGATCTGGTCTCCCGAGGAAGAAGAGGAGGTGGCGGCGGCTCCGTATCGTGAAACGGGATGAACTCTTCGCCTTAATTTTTCTCTCCGCGAATAGGAATATATATGAGTGGAATTGTGGTCAGTGGAGCAACAGGGAGCCCACAAGCCTGCTAGGCGCGGCTAGGGGGTGGCCGCACCTAGCAGGCTAGCCACGTGTGAGTGGCCCCCTCCGGTTGATTCTTTTGCCAGTATTTTTTATTAATTCCAAAAATATTCTCCGTAAATTTTTAGGTCAATCCGAGAACTTTTATTTCTGCACAAAAATAACACCAAGTCAATTCTTCTGAAAACAGCGTTAGTCCGGGTTAGTTCCATTCAAATCATGCAATTAGAGTCCAATAACAAGGATAAAAGGGTTTGGAAAAGTAGATACAATGGAGACGTATCAACTCCCCCGAGCTTAACCCATTGCTTGTCCTCAAGCAATTTAGTTGATAAACTGAAAGTGATAAAGAAAAAAATTTACAAACTCCGTTTGATCTAGTTGTTGTAAATATGTCTAACTGATCTTCAGATTTTCAGCAAAGATCATGGACTAACCACGTTCATAATAACAATTAGGTCTCACGTTCACTCATATCAATGACATAATCAACTAGCGAGCAATAATAAGAACTCTTGGATGACAACACTTTTATGAAAACAATCATGATACAATATGATGAAATGATATCTCGCTAGCCCTTTGTGAGACCACAAAACATAAATGAATAGCACCTCCAAAGAAAAAGGACCGACTAAACATTGTAAATCACGGTGAAAGAGATCCAGTCATGCTCATACTCAATATCAATTAACAGCAAAGCATATAAATGATGGTGGTGCACTCTAACTGGTGCCTTTTATAAGAGTAGGATGACTCAACAATAAAGTAAATGGAAAGGCCCTTCGCAGAGGGAAGCATTGATTTGTAGAGGTGCCAGAGCTCGAGCTTTAAAAATAGAGATGAATAATAATTTTGAGCCGTATACTTTCATTGCTCACATAATGACCAAGAGTTTTCAACATCTTCCATTCTAGATACATTACAGGCAGTTCCCAAACAGAATGATAAAGTTTTTACTCACCCTCCACCAATCAGTCACACTCCATGGCGAGCCAAATCCACGGGTATTGTCTGTACAAACACAGTCCTGTGGAGTTTTGTTTAATTATATTTTGATTTTATTTCGAGCATGGAACTGGGCATCCTGATTACCAGCCACTTTCTCGTGAATGATAGTGAATCAACACATATAGTGAGAATAACCCACCTAGCATGGAAGATACTGACAACCCCCAGTCGCCACATGAGCGATTTGGGCATACAAAACCAAATGTTTATTTGAAGGTTTAGAGTTTGGCACATGCAAATTTACTTGGAACGACATGTAAATACCGCATATAGGCAGGTATGGTGAACTCATATGGAACAACTTTGGGTTTGAGGAATTGGATGCACAAGCAGTAATCCCGCTTAGTACAAGTGAAGGCTAGCAAAATACTGGGGAACGACCAACTAGAGAGCGACACAGCTATCAACATGCTTTGAGATTAACCAACATTGAATGCAAGCATGAGTAGGATATAAATCACCATGAACATAAATATCATAGAGGCTATGTTGATTTTGTTTCAACTACATGGATGAACATGTGCCAAGTCGAGCCACTTGAATCGTTCAGAGGAGGATACCATCCCATCATACTACATCACAACCATTTTAGTATGCATGTTGGTACCCAAGACAAACCATTATCCACTCTTAGCTAATTAAGCATGGCATAAGTAACTATAATCTCTAATTGTCATTGCAAATATGTTTCACCCATAATGAGCTGAATTTGGAATGATGAGCTAATTATATTTACAATAGCAAGATAGGTTGAGTTCATACCAGCTTTTCTCCATCTCAATATTTTCATCAAATATCGTCATTATTGCCTTTCACTTGCATGAACAAACAATGTGGTTAATAATAAGAGTGCACATGCATTAAACGAAGCTGAAATCTGCAAGCAATAACTCAAAGGAGAAGACAAGGTAATATGGGCTCTCTGATCGACAAACAATTATGCATATAAGAGCCACTCAACATTTTCAATGTGGTCTTCTCCTTATGACCCAAAGAAGAAAAATCAAAATAGGAACGAGAAAAACTATTTACACGGGCAAGCTCCCAACAAGCAAAAGAAGAACGACAAATCTTTTTGGGTTTTATTTTAATACTAGAATTAAGAAAACCAGAAGGTAAAGCTATAAATATTTTTTTGAATTTTTCTCAAAGTTAATTAAACACACAATAAGAAAGCAAAAAAGAAAAATAAATAAATAAACTACCATGGATGGTACAATGAAAAAGTATGAACACCGACTACTAAGATGAGTGTGTGGACATGAATGTAATGTCGGTGAGAGATACGTACTCCCCCAAGCTTAGGCTTTTGGCCTAAGTTGGTCTAGGACCATAGCTGGAAACAAGTCTCTCCCTGATACTCCGGAGCGTCCTCAGAGTTCCATTGGTTGGCGAGCTCCTGCGGCTCCCACTGAAAAACTGGCTCAGGGTACGGAACAAGGGTTGGTACCGGTTTTGGAGCTGGGGGTTGCGCTAGACCCCAATATCTGTAAATATCTCCAGGCATAATGGTGTACCTGCCTGAGTGAATATCGAACAGAGAAGAAGCAGGCATAGTAATAATCTCACAAGTACCTTGGCTAAAAACTAAGTTGTAAAGCAGCCTCCTATCACCATTTTCTTAATAATATCATGTGCTACCATACGGTCATAATCTAAGAACTCCGAGGGTAGCAACCTCTCATCTTCCTCATCAAGCCTAATGGGTATCTCAAAGTGTTTGGCCAGATGAGATGCACAGATACCTCCGAATATGGGCCCCCCTCAAACAGTTGGAGTTCAACCCATTGTGCCACCATAATGCCCAGACTAAAGATTCTATTAGCAAATAAAGCGTGGCGCGGAATGGCGAGATCAGGGGCACTAAGACCTCCACTCTCCCAGTGACCAACTAAACACATTCCCACAAATAATGAATAATAGTGTAGCACAGGAAAATATAAAGTAGCTGCTCTTGCCTTTGACACCCCTCTCTCTTCCCCTATTGTGACTACGACAATAAAATCTTCCATGTATCTAGGACGTGGTTCAGTGATGCTGCCCTCATAGGGTATTTTGCAAACTTTGCAAAAATTATAAAGGTTCATTTTCTTAGGCACATCATATAAGTTAAATCTACCGAACAAGGATTTTCCCTAACATGAAAATGAAAATTTTGCACAAAGGTATTCGTGAGAAAGAGGTACTGTCATACTTATCGTCGAGGAAGTCGGTGAGGCCTACATTCTTAGCCAAATAATAGAAATCTTCATAAATGTCGGTCGCGCTCAAGAATGTGTCACACGGCCATTCACATGGTCGAACTTCTGCGACGCGAGGAAGATTGTACTTGGGATTCTTCTTCCTCTCATTTTCATCTTCCTTACAACTCTGGCTTGAAGAGCCTCTTAACAATCTCCTCAACATTTCTTACTCTGAAAAATTCTGAAATTTTTAGTGACCCAAAATAAAGGTGAACAAATCTCAACAAAATTCATAGCAACTACTCCCACAAATGCCTAGAGACTATATCATGCATCAAAACTACTTGGGACCATACGAATTTGACATGCAAGCTCAAGAACATGGTCACCACAACAACAAAAATTTGGAATGTATAAAGCACTAGAACAAAAACTAATTGGGCCATTGGAGGAGTCACATATTGAAGAACAATCTACCAAAACAATTTTGCGAATGAAGGTTTGCACAAGGAGATCGAAAATGGCAGCAAAATGAGCTAGAACACGGGTTTGAAAAATGGTGGGATTTTTTCTGGAGGAAGATGAAGTGGATGGGTGCTGGAATAAGTGAAGGGGGGCCACGTGGGACCCACAAGCCTGCTAGGCACGGCTAGGGGGTGGTCGCGCCTTGTGGGCTTGTGACCCACTGGTGCAGCCCCCTGCTGTGTGCTTAGTGCCAGATATTTTTAAATATTCCAGAAAAAATCATACTCCATTTTCAGGGTATTTGAAGAACTTTTATTTTCAGGTCATTTTTCTATTGCACGGAAAACTCAGAAAACAGAAAAATAATAGCATTTTTACTTAATTTAATCTAGCTACCAAAAAGTAAAGGTTGGGTACAGAAAGTTGTGCTTTCTAAATTCATCGATCTCATGCTTATCAAAAGGGATCCATCAATAAGGTTGATCAAGTCTTATTAACAAACTTCTTTTGAATAACGTGAAACCAAAGAATTTTCGAATAACACTAAGTTACCTCAATGGGGATATGCATGTCCCCAACAATAAGTATATCGTATTTCTTCTTGACAGTAGGAAGAGGGAATTCAAAGTCTCCAATAATAATTGTTGGAATTTTTCAATGGACTTGATACTATGAACTTGAGGTTGTTTCTTCGGAAAGTGTATCGTATGCTCATTACCATTAATATGAAAAGTGACATTGCCTTTGTTGCAATCAATAAAAGCCCCTGCAGTATTCAAAAAGAGTCTAGCAAGGATGATCAACATACTATCGCCCTCGGGAATATCAAGAATAACAAAATCCGATAAGATAGTAGCATTTGCAACTATGACAGGTACATCCTTTCAAATACCGATAGGTAGAGCAGTTGATTTATCTGCCATTTGCAAAGATATTTCAGTAGGTGTCAACTTATTCAATTCAAGTCTACGATATAAAGAGAAAGGCATAACAGTAACACCAGCTCCCAAATCACATAAAGTAGTTTTAACATAATTCCCTTTAATAAAGCATGGTATAGTTGGTATTCCTGGATCTCCTAATTTCTTTGGTACTCCACCCTTAAAAGTATAATTAGAAAGCCTGGTGGAAATTTCAGTTTACAGTATCTTCCTTTTATTAGTCACAATATCTTTCATGTACTTAGCATAAGGAGACATTTTCAGAATATGAGTCAAGCACATACGCAAAAAGACACGTCTAAGCATTTCAACAAAGCTCTCAAAATCCTCATCATCCTTTTTCTTGGATGGTTTAGGAGGAAAGGGCATGGGTTTCTGAACCCATGGTTCTCTTTCTTTACCATGCTTCCTAGAAATAAAATCTCTTTCATCATATCTTTTATTCTTAGGTTGTGGGTGATCAAGATCAACAACAGGTTCGATCTCCACATCATTTATCATTACTAGGTTGAGCATCAACATGAACATGATCATTAATATTATCACTAGGCTCATGTTCATCACCAGATTGTGTTTCAGTATCAGAAACAAAAATATCATTTGGGTTTTTAGGTGTATCTATACCAGGTTCACTAGCAGCATGCAAAGTTCTATCTTCATCCTTGTTCCTCTTATTATTGGAACGACTAGGTGCATCAATATTACTCCTTTGAGAATCTTTCTCAATTCTCATAGGGTGGCCCTCAGGATACAAAGGTTCTTGAGTCATTCTTCCACCTATAGTCACAACTTTAACAGAATGATCATTGTTCTTACTATTCATCTCATTAAGCAAATCATTTTGTGCCTTAAGTACTTGTTCTACTTGAGTAGTTACCATGGAAGCATGCTTACTAATCAGTTTAAGATCATTGATAGTTCTACTCATATAATCACCTAATAGATCAAGCATGAAAGCATTATGTTTCAATTGTCTACTAACATAAGCATTAAAATTTTCTTGCTTAACAACAAAATTATGAAACTCATCCAAGCATTGACTAGCAGACTTATTATAATGAATATTGCCTTCATAAAATCTACGAAGAGAGTTTACCTCTACTACCTGTGTCGGGTTATCAAGACCATGTATTTCTTCAATAGGTGGTAGATTCTTAACATCTTCAGCTTTAATACCTTTTTTTCATAGATTTCTTTGCCTCTTGCATATCTTTAGGACTGAGAAATAGAATACCTCTTTTCTTTGGAGTTGGCTTCGGAGGTGGTTCGGGAATAGTCCAATCATTATCATTGCTCAATATATTATTCAATAGCAGTTCAACTTGTTCGATAGTTCGTTCCCTAAAAACACAACCAGTACAACTATCTAGGTGGTCCCTAGAAGCATCGGTTAGTCCATTATAAAAGATATCAAGTATTTCATTTTTCGTGAGAGGATTATCAGGCAAAGCATTTAGTATTGGAGAAGCCTCCCCCAAGCTTGTGGGAAACTCTCTTCTTCAATTTGCACAAAGTTAAATATTTCCTGCAAGGCAGCTTGTTTCTTATGGGCAGGAAAATATTTTTCAAAGAAGTAATATATCATACCCTGGGGACTACGCACACAACCAGGAGCAAGAGAATTGAACCATATTTTAGCATCACCCTTTAATGAGAAAGGAAACAACTTGAGAATATAATAATAATGAATTTTTTACTCATGAGTAAATAGGGTGGCTATATCATTCAGTTTACTGAGATGTGCCATAACAGTTTAAGACTCATAGCCATGGAAAGGATCAGAGTCAACCAAAGTGATTAACTCAGGATCGACAGAGAATTCATAATCCTTATTAGTAACAAAGATAGGTGAAGTAGCAAACTTAGGATCATATCTCATTCTACCATTCAAAGATTTTTCATTCCACTCGCATAGTAATTTCTTAAGATCATCTCTATCCTTACAAGCAAGAAAGTCCCTAGCTACCTCTCCTTCCATAACATAACCCTCGGGAATATGAGGCAATTCATATCTAGGAGAGCTAGGTTTAGCAGGTGTCTCATAGTGTCCAGTTTCAATAATTTCATCAGTTTCAAAAGTATCATAATTTTTAGTATTGACTCTAGCAATTTGTTCATCAAGAAATTCATCGAGTGGCATAATATTATCAAGCAAAGTATCATCATAAGCATCATGCATATCGGAAGTGGCATCATCAATTACTTGCGACATATCAGAATTACTAGCAGGTGGTGGTCTCGGAAACTTAATCACAATAGAAGGTGAATCAAGTGCAGTGCTAGATGACAATTCCTTACCTCCCCTCGTAGTAGAGGGATAGATCTTGGTTTTTGGATCTTTCAGATTCTTCATAGTGATCAACTGATATAAATCCCAAGTGACTCAGAGAATAGAGCTATGCTCCTCGACAACAGTGCCAGAGAAAGGTCTTGATAACCCACAAGTATAGGGGATCGCATCAATTTTCGAGTGTAGAGTATTCAACCCAAATTTATTGATTTGACACAAGGGAGACAAAGAATATTCTCAAGTATTCGTAGCTGAGTTGTGAATTCAACCACACCTGAAATACTTAATATCGGCAGCAAAGTATTCGGTAGCAAAGTAGTATGGAAGTAACGGTAACGACGACAAAAGTGACAGTAGCAGTTTTGTGGTGATTGTAGCAGTAGCAACAGAAAAGTAACTTAGCAAGATTCAATATGTGAAAAGCTCGTAGGCAATGGATCAGTGATGGATAATTATGTTAGATGGCATTCATCGCGCAACATTTATAACATAGGGTGACACAGAACTAGCTCCAATTCATCAATGTAATGTATGCGTGTATTCCATATATAGTCATACGTGCTTATGGAAAAGAACTTGCATGACATCTTTTGTCCTACCCTCCCGTGGCAGCGGGGTCATAATGGAAACTAAGGGATATTAAGGCCTCCTTTTAATAGAGAACCGGACCAAAGCATTAGCACTTAGTGAATGCATGAACTCCTCAAACTACGGTAATCACCAGAAAGAATCTCAGTTATTGGCACCCTGGGGGATGCGGATCATAACTCGTAATAGATGTCTACATCTTGCAAGATAGGATCAAGAACACATATATATTCATGAAAACATAATACGTTTAGATCTAAAATCATGGCACTCGGGCCTTAGTCACAAGCATTAAGCATAGCAAAGTCAAAGTAATATCAATCTCAGAACATAGTGGATACTAGGGATCAAACCCTAACAAAACTAACTCGATTACATGATAAATCTCATCCAACCCACTACCATCCAGCAAGCCTACGATGGAATTACTCACGAACGGCAGAGAGCATCATGGAATTGGTGATGAAGGATGGTTGGTGATGACGATGGCGTCGATTTCCCCTCTTTGGAGCCCAAAACGGACTCCAGATCTGGTCTCCCGAGGAAGAACTAGAGGTGGCAGTGGCTCTGGTACGTCTCCAACGTATCTATAATTTTTGATGATGGCATGCTATTATATTATCCGTTTTGGATGTTTTATATGCATTAATAGGCTATTTTATATTATTTTTGGGACTAACCTATTAATCTAGAGCAAAGTGCCAGTTTATGTTTTTTCCTTGTTTTTGATTTTTGTAGATATGGAATATTAAACAGAGTCCAAACAGAATAAAACTTACAGAAGGAATTTTTCTGGAAGGTAACAAGTCATCCAAGCTTGGAGTGCACGTCAGGGAAGGTGGCAGGGCGCCACAAGCCTGCTAGGCACAGCCCCCCTGGCCGCGCCTAGCAAGCTTGTCGCCTCTTGCAGGTCTCCTAACCGTAATTCTTGGCCTATAAATACCCAAATATTCCCCCAACATCAGAAAGAGCCACACAAATACTTTTCCGCCGCCGGAAGCCTCCGTTCCTGAGAGATCCAATCTTGGAGCCTTTTCCGGTAATCTGTCGGAGGGGGTTTCAATCACACAGGGCATCAACATCAACTCCATTGCCCCTTCGATGATGCGTGAGTAGTCCACCACAGACCAACGGGTCCATAGCTAGTAGCTAGATGGCTTCTTCTCTCTCTTTGATCTTTAATACCATGTTCTTCATGATCTTCATGGAGATTTATCCGATGTAATCCTCTTTTGTGGTGTGTTTGTCAAGATCCGATGAATTGTGAGTTTATGTTTAGATTATACATGAATCTTATATGAATCTCCTCCAATTTCTTATATGCATGATTTCATATCCTTGCAAGTCTCTTCGAGTTATTGGTTTGGTTTGGCCAACTAGATTGGTAATTCTTGCAATGGGAGAAGTGCTTGGTTTTGGGTTCAATCTTGCGGTGTCCTCACCCAGTGACACAGTACGGGTAGCGAGGCATGTACTGTATTGTTGCCATCAAGGGTAACAAGATGGGGTTTTCATCATATTGCTTGAGTTTATCCCTCTACATCATGTCATCTTTCTTAATGCGTTACTCAGTTCTTCATGAACTTAATACTCTAGATGCAGGTAGGAGTCAGTCGATGCGTGGGGTAATAGTAGTAGATGCAGAATCGTTTCGGTCTACTTGTCACAGACGTGATGCCTATATGCATGATCATTGCCTTGGATAACTACATGATTATTCGCTTTTCTATCAATTGCTTGATAGTAATTTGTTTACCCACCATGATATTTGCCTTCAAGAGAGAAGCCTCTAGTGAAACCTATGCCCCCCCGGTTTTATTTTCCATCATATATTTTTAGATCTATACTTGCTGCAATTTAGTTATCTTTTACTTTCCGCACTCATTTACATTATCTCTTTCAGATATAATCCTTGCAAATACCTGTGAAGGGATTTAAAATCCCTTTATAGCGTTGGGTGCAAGAGTTTGATTGTTTGTGTAGGTGCATCCATTGGAGACTTGCTAGTTCCTTCTACTGGATTGATACCTTGGTTCTCAACAACTTAGGGAAATAATTACCTACTTTGCTGCATCACGCTTTCCTCTGCAAGGGAAAACCAACGCATGCTCAAGAGGTAGCAAGAAGGATTTCTGGCGCTGTTGTAGGTGAGGAAACATAGCAAGCCAAGACAAGATCTCTCCCGTCAACTTGCCAATTTCTGGCACCGCTGCCGGGGAGGATACACATCAAGCCTACCAAGTACCCATCACAAACTCATCTCTTGCATTTACTTTATTTGCCATTTGCCTCTCATTTTCCTCTCCCCCACTTTTAAAACTATTTTCAGAAAATATCAAAAAGACTTGCCTTTTTGTTCGCCCTTCTTTCGTTTGCCTTTCTTTTGCTCGTGTGCTTGATTGCTTGCTTTGCCACCATGTCTTAAGTAAGGGAGGTTAATACTGAAAATCTAGAGGGTATTGAAAGTACTAATCCTGAAGAAAAATTTGAATCTTTCCCTTTAGAACATGAAACTGAATCTCCTCCTAATTATAAAACTAAAACTTTTCAAGTGGGAGATGGGAATTTATTGGGAAGAGTGTTATTCAAGCGTTCTTTGATTGTACGGGGGTAATGCATATGAGTAAGAGGTCTATTGTCATGCTCATTGAAAATTTGGAAAGAAAATTTGTGCACCTTCATCCTGCTTTGCAAAAAGTATTTTATGAACTTCCCAATATTAATCACCCTAAGGCTAAGAAGATTGCTACCATCATCCTTATGCAAGAATTTGGTTTCATCGTACAAGAAGCTAGGGAGATTTTTGCTTTCTATGATAAATATGTTTAACACCCTCCTATTGACGAAATTCTCCATGACAAAGAAACTTTGCATAGTCTAGAAGCTAGAGACTATCAATCTTATAGTGAAAATCTTAGGAGAAGAGCTCCCCACGCGGAAGTCTCTCGAGCCTTGTATCTAGAGACCTATGAGGAATTTGATTGGATTACTAAGGGAATTTACGAAGGGTATATGGATGATTTTCTTGAAAAAATGATTAAGGAACCCATTAGAAATAGGTTACGTGTTTACTACGATGATATCTAAGGCGATGATCTAGATTACGGGTTCATGAATGTTAAAATCACTAGCCAAAGTCCTTTTCATGATTTAAGTTCATATACTAGGAAGGAAATAAAGGAAAGGGTAGATATAGTAAGAAAAGCTTTTGATGGTTTGATCAAGTTTGGATTGCGTACCAAAGATGACAATACCTGGATCCATTGCGTTTTGCCTAGCTAGGGTCGTTAAACGATAGCGCTTGTTGGGAGGCAACCCAATTTTATTTTTGTGGTCTGTTTTTTTCTTATGTTTTGTAGAGGTTACCACATTATTACTTCTGTATTAATTGTGTTTTGGTTTTTTAATTAGTGTTTGATCCAAGTAAAACCTTTGGGGTGATCTATGGTAGTTGTAGATTTGATCTTGCTAAAAAACAGAAACTTTTGCTCTCAGTCCAGGAATTTTCCAATTTCTTCAAAGAGTCCAATTGATCTTAATTTTTTACAAAAGATTTATATATAAATTTCCAAGGTTTTCATAATTTTTCATAATTGTTTGACTTACAGAAGTATATGAAGTTTCCAGATGTCTATAGACTGTTCTATTTTTGACAAATTCTGTTTTCTTTGAGTTGTTTGCCTATTTTGATGAATCTATGGGTTGTATCATGTGGTATGATCCATGGAGAAGTTAGATTACAGTAGGTATAACACCAATATAAATGAATAATGAGTTCACGACAGTACCTCAAGTGGTGATTTAGTTTCTTATACTAACGGATCTCGAGTTTTCTGTTAAGTTTTGTGTTGTGAAGTTTTCAAGTTTTGGGTAAAGATTTGATGGACTACGGAATAAAGAGTGGCAAGAGCCCAATCTTGGGATGCCTAAGGCACCCCAAATCATATTCAAGGATGTCAAAGAGCCTAATCTTTGGGATGCCCCAGAAGGCATCCCCTCTTTCATCTTCAATCCATCGGTAAATTTACTTGAGGCTATATTTTTATTCAGCACATGCTATGTGTTTTTCTTGGAGCGATTTGTATTATATGAGTATTTGCTTGTTAGTTTGCCACAATTATCATTGCTGCACACATCTTTTGAGAGAGACATGCTGAATCATGAATTTATTAGAATACTCTATGAGCTTAACTTATATATTTTGAGTTGGGCAATTTTGCTCTTTGTGCTTCACTTATATCTTTTAGAGCACCGTGGTGTTTGCGTTTTTATAGAAATAATTGAACTCTCGTATCTCACTTATATTATTTTGAGAGTTTCTAAAACAGTATGGTAATTGGTCTAGGTTATGAATTTAGTCCTAATATGATAGGCATCCAAAAGGGATATAATAAAAACTTCCATATTAAGTGCATTGAGTATTTGTGAGAAGTTTGATTCCTTGAATAAAGTTTTAAGATATAAAGATGGTAATGTTAAGAGACATGTTAGGAAGTAAATTGTGATTTGGTAAAAAATACTTGTGTAAAGGTGATTCCCGTAGCATGCATGTATGGTGGACCACTATGTAAGGAAGTCGGAGCCTGACTTGTTTATAGATTGTCGACCTTTGTGTGAGGATCAGGGGCACGCGGTGGTTAACTCCTACCAACTTCCCCACTAGGAGCATGCGTTAGAGCTTTGCTTCAATGACTAATAGACTTTTGCAATAAGTATGTGATTTCTTTATGACTAAGGTTGAGTCCATGGATTATACGCACTCTCACCCTTCCACTTTTGCTAGCCTTTCTAGTACCGTGCAACTTTCGCCGGTGCAACAAACACCTTCCTCAAAACAGCCACCATATACCTTCCTCAAAACAGCCACCATATATATTTCCTCAAAACAGCCACCATACCTACCTATTATGGCATTTCCATAGCCATTCCGAGATATATTGCGATGCAACTTCCACCGTTTCCTTTTATGACATGCACCATCACTTCCATATTGCATATAGAGTCATATTTTGTCATAGGTATCGAGTTTTAATTTTCCTTTGAGTTGTAAGTAAATAAAAGTGTGATGATTATCATTATTAGAGCATGTCCCATGTGAGGAAAGGATGATGGAAGCTATGATTCCCTCACAAGTTGGGATGAGATTCTAGACTTTATGGAAAATAAAAGAGGCCAGCAAAGCCCAATAAATAAATAAAATGAATAAAAGAGGCCTTAGATGCCCACATAAAAAATGAGAGAAAAGAGAGAAGGGACATTGCTAGTACCTTTTTCCACACTTGTGCTTCAAAGTAGCACCATGATATTCATGATGGAGAGTCTCCTATTTTATCACTTTCATATAGCTAGTGGAATGTTTCTTCATGATGCACGTCCACTTAGTTTCCTTTTGAGATTTCATACACTTATAGATCTAGTGCATCGTTGCATGGCAATCCCTACTCACTCACATTGATATCTATTGATGGGCATCTCCATAGCCCGTTGATACGCCTAGTTGATTTGAGACTATATTCTCCCTTTCCTTGACAACCTCCACCATATTCTATTCCACCTATGGTGCTATATCCATGGCTCGCGCTCATGTATTGTGCGAGAGTTGAAAAAGTTAGAGAAAATAAAGGTGTGAAAACAATTGCTTGACTTTTCACCGGGGTTGTGCATGATATAAATATTTTTTGTGGGGAAGATGGAGCATAGCCAGACCATATGATGTTGTACGGACAACTTTCTTTTGCCATTATATTTTGAAGAGATACAATTTCTTTGCTCATATGCTTGAAATGTTATTGTTTCTATATCAACATTAAGCTTTTGTTTTGAGTCTTACGAATCTGAATATTCATGCCACAATAAAGAAATATTACTTGGATAAATATGTTAGGTAGCACTCCACATCAAAAATTTTGTTTTTGTTATTTACCTACTCAAGGACGAGTAGGAATTAAGCTTGGGGAGGCTGATACGTCTCCAACGTATCTATAATTTTTGATGATGGCATGCTATTATATTATCTATTTTGGATGTTTTATATGCATTAATATGCTATTTTATATTATTTTTGGGACTAACCTATTAATCTAGAGCCAAGTGTCAGTTTCTGTTTTTTCCTTGTTTTTGAGTTCTGCAAATATGGAATATTAAACGGAGTCCAAACGGAATAAAATCTTCGGAAGGAATTTTTCTAGAAGGAAACAAGTCATCCAAGCTTGGAGTGCATGTTAGGGGAGGTGCCAGGGCGCCACAAGCCTGCTAGGCGCGGGCCCCCCTGGCCATGCCTAGCAGGCTTGTCGCCTCCTGGTAGGTCTCCTAACCCTAATTCTTGGCCTATAAATACCCAAATATTCCCCCAACATCAGAAAGAGCCATGCAAATACTTTTCCGCTGCCGGAAGCCTCCGTTCCCGAGATATCCAATCTTGGAGCCTTTTCTGGTAATCTGTCGGAGGGGGTTTCAATCACGGAGGGCATCTACATCAACTCCATTGCCCCTCCGATGATGCGTGAGTAGTCCACCACATACCTATGGGTCCATAGATAGTATCTAGATGGCTTCTTCTCTCTCTTTGATCCTCAATACCATGTTCTTCATGATCTTCAGGGAGATCTATCTGATGTAATCCTCTTTTGTGGTGTGTTTGTCAAGATCCAATGGATTGTGAGTTTATGTTCAGATTATCCATGAATCTTATTTGAATCTCCTCTGATTTCTTATACGCATGATTTCATATCCTTGCAAGTCTCTTCGAGTTATTGTGAGTTTTTTTTGGCCAACTAGATTGGTAATTCTTGCAATGGGAGAAGTGCTTGGTTTTGGGTTCAATCTTGCGGTGTCCTCACCCAGTGACATAGTAGGGGTAGCAATGCACACATTGTATTGTTACCATCAATGGTAACAAGATGGGGTTTTCATCATATTGTTTGAGTTTATCCCTCTACATCATGTCAATTTTGAGCTGTGCCACAATTTGTAACGTGCACCCGAGCCCGTCGCCGTCGGACCTCAGCGCACGCGAATGCTCCGACCATGTTTGGCCTCGCGCATGCGTCCAGAGAGCTAGCCTCCGTGCGTAGGTTACCTTTACTCCTTTAGATGTCGTGTTTTCCCTTTGCTCCATCGTGTTTGAGCTTGTTCTCATCGTGTTTGTACCACGTCATCGGCGTCGCAGTACCGTGTGTTGCATGCGCATGTGCGGATTCCTGTTGCAGAATGATACGTGCCCTCTGCTGTTCTATTGGGTCATCGGAGCAACTCCGACACAACCTCACCGTCCTCTCCCTCACTATTGTAGCCTCCCCTGTTCGTCCTGCTTCCTCTGTTTTATGAGTCACTGATTAGTGGGCCCAAGTGTGTGCGGGGGTTAAGTCAAATCCCGAGCATGCCCTTCCCTGTCAAACTGACGAGCCTAGCCTAGTGGTTTGACCGAACCAACTCCACCCGTGCGGCCCGAGTTTGGTCCCCCGTAGGCGCACTAATATTCCCCCCTTTTTGATTCAGTTGTCCCATTGATAGGCCATTCCTACCTGCCATTGACAGTGGGTCAATTCTCCCCGTGTGTTGCCCCAGGGCCCACATGTAAAGCCACTTTGGCTAGCCCCCCTGTGTGCATATCGGTTTTGCCCTTGTTTGTTTATTCCATATTAGGACATTCCTATTCTGGCATGCTTCCATTTAGGTGCATTCCATTTTCGGCATATTCCATATTTGGCATTTCAGTGATTTCCATAATAGGCAGTATTTCATCTATTGCATTGTGGCATTTTTCTTAATATGAACATATGATTATTATATATGAAAATGGGGATCCAAGGAATCCATCTGTGGCATTAGTTTTGCATTTTGAGCAAGTTCTTTTGCATGTCATTTTTACATGATATGGCATTTTGTGATTTTTGTGTGAATTAATCCATGCACCACATGAATTAGCTTTGAACATGAGTTATGGTCATTTTTACATATACTTGGTACTCATATTTTTGCCATGCCATTAAAGCCATGTTTAGCCACTATTATCATCATGTAAACACGCCCAGGCAATGTTGTTGTTTTTGAGCTAGCTACATTTCACCATGTCTGAAACTATTATAACAACATAGCATTTTGTATTGAAGATTGCCATGAATCTTTGATTCCTATGAACATGCTTATGTTGGAAGAATTGTAGTCCATTATTCCTACTAGAATGTTGTGCAATTTCATTCCATGATAAGTCATATAGAATATTTAAAAATTTCCATGAATCTGCCTTCATGTTAACTTTGTTCAGTGAAAATTTGTGATTTTCACTAAGTCATAATCCGTAACATCATATTGCCATGCTGTGACCTCATTTCCAATGAATCCATGCATCTAACCAACCCAAACATTTTGGATGAAATATTGTGCATTAAACATACTACAACTACATGTCTTGTTTGAGCATTTTAGATTCTTGTAGCTTGATGTTTTGTTGGTTGCAAAGTGCCATGTTGTTGTTTGTCACACATTGCATTGCAATATTGTTTTGATCATTGTGTGAGTTCTATGCATTGCTTTTTCATGAAATTTATATGCATTTTAGCAAAAATTCCATATCCTATCCAGTGGCATGCTTGAGATGCCAAGATTTTTTCTGTATCCTTCCTCATGTACAAATCTATCACTGTTCCATTCTATATCTTGTCGTGAGTGTTCCAAGAGAATAGTAACTCTGATTGCGATGATCTTTATATGGATTTGTCGTTTTCATGGTAGAATCCATTTTTCCATGATCATGCATGTCAAAATAATTAATATTGTTATTTTGTCCAAAAATTTTAAACCACTAATTGTGGAAGTGTTGCTTGATCCATGATTCACATGGATCAAGACTTCATTTAATGTGACTAGAGTAGGATTGTCATGCTAAATATATTAATTGATCATGCATCATTCTTGTTTGTGCATCTTGCCATGGTTGTGTGTTTATTGGATGCTTGTTATTTATTGTGGGTAGTACCGGGTGACGATTCCGAGTTCGAGGAACCTATTGAGAATGCTTACAAGGAGAAAGCTTCTTATCCCACTGAAGATTCACAAGGAAAGATGATCATTACCCTGGATATAGTTACTATCTTTACTATGCTAGTTGTCTCGTTGCTATGCCTATGTCTAATTACCTGCCACTTGTTTGTCAAGCCTCCCAACATGCCCTCATAAGCTTCTAACCCTCCACATCCTTGCAAACCGTTGTTTGGCTAAGTTATCGCTTGGTCAACCCCTCTTATAGCATTGCTAGTTGCAGGTGTAGGTGGATCCATGTGATAGCATGGATATGTTGGCATATCACATGATTCTTGCTATTTAATTTAATGCATCTATATACTTGGTAAAGGGAGGAAGGCTTGGCCCTTTGTTTGGTGTTTTGTTCCAGTCTTTCTGCCTTAGTTGAGGTTATCCCGCAGTTGAGGTTTCCCACCGCAGCTTGTAGCTACTTTGTGATGGATGAGTTGGAGCATTATCGGTGTCAAAACCAGCGCATCTCGGGTAAGGGGTCTCGAGCTATGAGAGTAGAATCGATGATAATAGGAGACGAAGGAGGCGATGTTTAGCCAGGTTCGGGCCCTCCTATGGAGGTAATACCCTATGTCCTGCTTGATTGTATTGATGATATGTAGGTTACAAAGTTGATCTACCTCGAGATCGAATAGCTAAACCCTAGATGAGTTATGTTCTCTCTACAACCTAAAACCCTCCGACTTATATAGACACCAAGGGTACCTATGGTTTACACATGGTCGGTTACATGTCGAAGGAAAAAACATGCCTATCTACTACTGAGAAGGAGGACATGCCATGGCTCCTTGAAGCTCCCACCCTGGCGATGGGGCCTTTGCTCATCCAACATCCCACACAGTCCGGCCCGTGAGAAACAGGTCGGCTATTCGAGGACCCCTTAAACAAGAACTCCCTCAGTAGCCCCCAGACTGGCCTCCAATGCCGAGGTATATCTGGAGTCTTTGTGCGTCGAGGTCTTCGGCTTGCGAGGCGAGTCCGTCCACTCCTTCTTGTTTGGCAACCAACCAGTCATCGGTGAAATCCCAAGCATCATGAGCTCGTCGGGTCCATTATAACAACTGCACGTGTTTCTCGATTTTTCACGCGTCGTGGGGAGACGAGCGGTTTAGTTATTTTTTACAATACTGCCCCTCGGCAATTGAGGCACCACCCATTTAAACAAATAGAATCGTGGTTTAGACCACACCCTCCTCCTCCCCATTGGAAAAAACTCCTAGCGGAAGATCACCATGAAAAACATGGCGAGCGCCCCCAGATCTTCCTCGCGCCCCTACGGCTCCCGTCCCAGGGACTGGACCAGCTGCTCCGTATCACTCATGCGACTGCGCAATCTGGAGACCCAGGGGTACCTCCTTTCTTCAGATCTGGCGGTGACCCGCGCAGGTTTATCCTCTTTCAACAACAAAATTTTCGTGGATAATTTCCCCAATCCTCAAATGGGGGAACACATATGCTTCGTGCCCTTTCTTCTGAGGGGTCTCAGGTTTCCCATTCACCCGTTCTTGAGAGGGTTGCTGAAATTTTATGGGATCCAGCTCCACCACCTCATCCCAGGGTCTATCCTACACATCTCGGACTTCGTCGCCCTTTGGCAGATGTTCCTGGGCTGCGAGGCGCATTTTGAACTATGGAGGAAGTATTTCTGCCTTGTCCCTCAAACTCAGGACAAAACAATCTTGGAGGTCAGCGGAGCCGAAGTATGCCACATAGTGGGGACGGGGTATCTGGTGGGAACATCGAAGGAGTCCGAAGAATGGTCTTCAGAATGGTTTTATATCAAAGACGTCCCCCTGTCCGATCCAGCTCGGAGGGGTCTGCCTGAGTACTCTGACGCCCCCTTGAAGAAAAGATACAACTGGCGGCCGAGGAGTTCGTCCCAAGAGGACAACATTGAAGTACAGTGCTTGGCAGCCCAGGTGAGGATACTTGCCCCCACAATCTGACCATGATCAATGTCATGGCCACCACCATCACCCGATGCGTGTAGCCTTTTCAACAGAGGATACATCCCTTGTGGTGTTACAACGGGACAAGCGACAGCACACGCTCCCGAAGACTGGGTCATGCCGATCAGACGGCGTTGGCCACCGCACTTACCGGCATATACAAAGGGGAGCAAGACGATTTTATTCATCGTTCAACCAAGGAGGTATATTCAAGCCACAACCCCATCGAATGGGTAAGCCTTTCACCTTTGTGAACATAGTTCAGGGTTTACATTTCGTCCCCTTTTTTACCGAAGTCTTAAACTTCACGTGAACAGCACTAGAGAAGCGTTGTCAAGACAGTTAACTCTCCGGTTCCCCAGCCCGAAGACTATTCCCATGATGATGATCCGGGCTTTCATGAGGACCTGGATGTTTCAATTTAATTTGAAGACGGGGTCTTCTACCAGGAGAGTCTCGACCGCCCCCAGGTGGCTATCATAGCCGATTATCCTAGATCGTTCCCTTCTCCGGCAGCAAACAAGAAGAAGAAAAGCTCGTCCTGCAAAAGGCAAGCATCCTCCAATGCCCCGAACACGTCGAATCCTACTCCCAAGCATCATCGACCCGTGCGTCATACGTCGGCAACGAAAGCAGTGTCCATATCGGAAAGCAACAGGGATCCGATGAACGAGCCGGCTGCGAGGACGAGTTTGTCCACTCGCTCAACCTAAAGGTATTTTGTTCTGTTGTTTGTTTACTATCACAACTGATAGACCCTTAAAGCGATTTTTACATCGAAATACTCAGGCAAAAAAAGCCCAGAATTCTCTTGTCGAAGAGGTTGCCAGGGTGTCCGGCAGTGCTCAAAATTCTAGAGCTATGGCTCATGCCGAACCCGCTACAGAGGTCCCAATGGCCAATCCGGATCCTACCAATTCCGGTGATGCTGTGTTTGTTACCAGATCAGAAGTAGGAAGCGCCATGAATCATCGGCAATGACGAGAGGCCCTGCGTCACCCAGTATTCTCCGAACAAGAGTTTGGTGCTCTACGCACGGCGGATGCGCACATCGGTGCTGCCCGAGCTGGGTTAGGAGAAGCTATGAAATTAATATCGTTCAACGTGCAGGTAAATAGTCGGTTTTGGGGAGTCCGAACACTCATATAAATCCAATAGCCCCGGAGCCCGAAATTGGTCAGAACGACCGAATTAAGGGTCCTTGTGTTGTTTATTGCTAATGCAGGCTTCAAAGCAGCAGAGCGAGCAACTGGCCAAGGATCTAGAAGATAGCCGAACACAGATGGAATCCGTGAAGGCCGAACTCGAGCAAGTGAAGAGCTTTACTCGGGAGGCATATAGTGAGTATGTTTGTGCTGCTAATCTTGGTATATTCCCATGCTAACGCAAGGATACTTTGTAGCAGCTGAATCAATAGGGCAAATGCAAAAAGATTTGGATGCAGCCTGAGAATCTCAGCGATATGCCGAGTCCCAACATGAGGCCGATTGTCATGTTTTGAACCGTCTCCAAGCGGAGAATAAACAACAGGCCGAAGAAATTGAGAGTTTAAGATCTCAATTGGCCCAGGCCCAAGACGAGAACCAGAAACTACAGAGGGGCTTGTTCGGTAAGTGTGATTCTACCATCGAGAAGTACTTCTTATAAATGAAGCATAATGGGCATGCCTTTGACTCATGTGTAGGTCTTCTGACTGGGCAACCTGAAGAAGAGATCGGATCCTACCGGGGGAGTCTTCTGAAGGAGCTTTCTGCCCTGCATGAGCGGGCTTGCAAGGCCATGAAAGGCATAGTAAAGGCGCTATGGCCCGCCGATCAACCTCCACAGGGGATGGCCAAACTAGTCGATCGATTCAAGGGGGCCCAAAGTAGGTTCGAGCTGTGGAAGACATCGGCTTGTCGGGAGGGAGCATGAGAGGCGTGGGCGATGATCACGATCCACTATGCCGGACATAACCCCGAGCATATGGCTCGGGTTGGGCCAGTGGGGGCGGATGGACAAGAAGTGCCGCTCCACCTGGTGTACGACCAGGTGATGCCTGCTTCCCGTCTCTCACAAGAAGACTACTCCCTAGACACTATAATCGACAATCTTGATCAGCAGCCAAATGTATAATTACATATAACTATGTAAGAACAATTGAGTAGTTGCTCCAGCTGTGTTGTAAACTTTGTCTTAACTAGCCGTCGGCTTCTGCCTCCTATGCAAAGAGCTTGGGAGTGTTCCTCGTAATTTATTACCCTAGAAGAGTGAATTATATTCTGGGAACTAGGCAATCAGGCCATTTGGTGTGAATAGACAGAAAGCAATGTTATATTATTGCTTAGCGTAAGAAACATCTTTCGAGGAAAATAGTACCTCTATCGATACCTTTCTTGAGGGTTCTACGAAGATTATAGGTAAAAGGCCGTACACTGCTAGTATGCGGTTAAGGGCTTTCGAGAGAAGAGAAGCCCAAGCTATGGTGATAATAGCTATAGTCTTATTAATTGCTTCCGTCACAGCCGACCAATTGTCTACATAAGATAGATAGCTTTTGGCTTCAGCTGTCTGAGGTACGTATCCGGATGACCCGATCGTAACAATCGCAGAGGTGTTCCCTTTACCCTCTAGCCGAACAATCGGGAACATAGAGGATAAGCACAGGAGCAAGGCAACCCAGCTTGGCAAACTCGTAGCACAAATTGATGCATATGATGGCTTAAAGCACGACAAAGGAAACATGTGTACACAATAATTGTTGGTAAATGCTTATGATAAAAGTGTCGGCTTCGGAAAGAAGCCCCCAGTTCTGTGTTCGGATTTAACACTTAAGGGTGTAAGCCGAGAGTCTTAGTACAAGATCAGATGAACCGAACATAGGAAGGAAAGGAAAAAAATTCAATCCTACCAAACAGCAGAGTGGGAGGGGATGAAAAAAGGAGAAAAAACGAAAAACAAAAGGGGTAAGGGTGTGACAACACCGGTTTATCCGTAGAAGCGCCGAAGACGAGCTGCGTTCCATGGGTTTAGTTCAAGGTGGTTGTCTAACGGATTCCGAAGACGGTAAGCTCCTCCAGCGAGTACTTCATCGATTATGAAGGGCCACTCCCATTTGGGGTGAGTTTATGCTTCTGCTTCTCCGGGAGCCGTAAGATGAGTTCACCCACGTTGTATGCTTTTTCCCTGACCTCCCTACTTTGGTAACGTCGGGCCTGCTTTTGATAAAAAGTAGAGCGAGCCCGAGCTATGTTGCGTTCTACTTCTAAGGCATCCAAGTCGTCCTACCGATCTAACTCGGCCTCCATTTCCTCATACATGCACACCCTTAGCGCGTCGTGAATAATGTCACATGGGAGGATTGCTTCTGCCCCATAGACCATGAAGAAAGGTGTGTATCCCGTTGATATGTTCGGGGTTGTGCACAGGCCCCATAGAACGGAGTCGAGCTCCTCCACCCAGTGACAGTCGGACTCATGAAGAGATCGGTCCAAACGTGGCTTAATGCCGCTCATGATGAGGCCATTTGCTCATTAGACTTGTCCATTGGTCCGCAGACGATACACTGATGCGTAGTCAAGCTTTATGCCCATGTTTCCGCACCAGTCTTTGACCTCTTGGGTCATGAAGTTGGATCCATTGTCCGTTATTATACTGTGCGGGACACCGTAATGGTGTACTACGTCGGAGATAAAGTCAATTATTGGTCCGTACTTGGCCGATTTGACAGGTTTTGCCTCTACCCATTTGGTGAACTTGTCAACAATGACCAGTAGGTATTTATTCTTCTTGGTCCCCCCATTAAGGGGTCCGACCATGTCCAGCCCCCAAATCGCGAAAGGCCAGGTAATCGAGATAGTCCGAAGAGCTGTTGGGGGCATGTGACTTTGATTTGCAAAAAGTTGGCACCCCACGCAGTATTTGACAAGTGCCTGAGCGTCTGCCCAAGCTGTGGGCCAAAAGAAACCAGCTCGGAAGGCCTTGCTAACTAAGGCTCTTTCCGCGACGTGGTGGCCGCCCATGCCTGCGTGGACTTCAGCTAGGAGCTCCCGTCCTTCTTCCTTAGATATGCACCGCTGTAATATTCCAGTGGTGCTTTTCTTGTATAACTCCCCCTCGTGCACTTTGTAGGCTTTGGATCGCTGAACTATGCGCCGCGCCTCTGTCTAATTGTCAGGGAGTTCCTTGCAAAGAAGGTAGGCGAGGAAGGGCTTGGTCCATGGCGCGATTACTACCATAACCTCATGAGCCAAAGGTGTTTCATCCATTACGGAGCCACTGATGATTTGATCGTCTGGTTCGTTTATACGGGGAACAACCTCTTTTGAAGTATTTTGACCGACGCCCTTATGATCGTCCTACCAAACCACGGATGACTTAAAGAGCCGCTCCAGGAAGGTGTTTTTTGGACAGGGTCGCGTTTGGCCCCCATGCGGTCCAGTACGTCGGCGGCTTGGTTGTTGTCGTGATCGACGTGGTGAAATTCGAACCCCTCGAACGTGTGGATATCTTTAGGACGGCGTTTCTATACACCACCATCTTCAGGTTTTTGACGTCGAATTCACCATTGATTTGGGAGATGGCCAAGTTGGAGGCTCCCCGTAACTCTAGCCGTCGTATGCCCATTGATACTGCCATCCAAAGACCGTGCAAGAGCGCTTCGTATTCGGCTGCATTGTTGGAGTCGACATACATGATCTGCAACATGCATCGCACGTTATCGCCTGTGGGGGATGTGAGGATAACTCCATCCCCCAGTCCGGCCAAGGTTTTGGATCCATCAAAGTACATTGTCCAATGGGAGTATGTACTATACTCTTTGGGAGCTCGGCCTCTGTCCACTCAGCCAGAAAGTCTGCCAGTACCTGAGATTTTATGGCATGGCGTGGCTTGTAGGTTATTTCAAAGGGAAGGAGCTCAATGGCCCACTTGGCAATGCAGCTGGTGGCGTCCCCGTTGTTGATTATATCGCACAGGGGTACTTCGGATGTCACCGTTACCGCACACTCTAGGAAGTAGTGTATGAGTTTCTATGATGCCATGAATATTGTGTAGACTATCTTTTGGTAGTGCGGGTATCTGGACTTGCACCATGTTAGTACTTCTGACATGTAATAGACCGGTTTCTGAGTCTAGAATTTGTGTCCCTCCTCCTCTCGTTTGACGACGAGCACTGCTCTAACGACTTGGCTGGTGGCCGATATGTATAATAACATGGGATCACCGACGACTGGTGATGTGAGTATGGGATTACTTGCCAGCAGTTTTTTAATTTCCTCTAATGCAGTCGCTACTTCATTGGCTGACTCGAAATTTTTGGTCCGTTTTAGCAGCTCATAGAACGGTAAAGCCTTTTCTTTGAGGCGGGAGATAAAGCGGCTTAACGCTGCTATGCAACCAGCCAACCTCTGGACATGCTTTAGCTCTATGGGAATTGCAGGTTCTGATAAAGCGCGGATCTTAGCCGGATTCACTTCTATTCCTCTATGGGAGACGATGAATCCGAGCAGTTTATCGGCGGGAACTCTGAATACACATTTTTCCGTATTGAGTCGTATGTCATACTCATGTAGGCTAGAAAAGGTTTGCAATAGGTCGTTGATCAACTGGCTGACGTGTTTGGTTTTGATTACCACGTCGTCCATGTATGCCTCGATATCTTACCGACTTGTCTCGTGAGACAAGTCTGGATCATGCGCTGGTACGTAGCCCTAGCGTTTTTTTAGGACAAAGGGCATCGTGTTAAAGCAGAATGGCCCGTAGGAGGTGATGAATGCGCTAGCTGCTTGGTCGGATTCCTTCATCTTGCTTTGATGGTATCCGGAATAAGCGTCGAGGAAACACAACGAGTCGTGTCATCGTTTTCTCATGACAGATGCCATGGGTAGGCTTATCGTAGGTGGTTGGGGCCAAAGGATGCCGACAGGCTCCGGGTGCGAAATTGGGAACAAGCGGTGGTGACACACGATGTACCCAGTTTCAGGGCCCTCCGTGGGAGGTAATACCCCTAGTCCTGCTTGGTCTAGTTGGATGGATAGTTGTGTTTACAGGGGTGCTCCTGGAGCTGTGTCTAGAGGAGGAAGAAGGAGCAGCCGACTCGTTCTCCTTCGTTGCTGGCGATAGTGTGAGAGGAAAGCTCTATGTGGGTGTATGTGAATGATTGTCCGTCCTGTTGCATGGGTGGCTCGGGGGGTTGTATAGGCCATTCCCCCAGCTCTATAATATGTTGTAAAGTACAAGGGTGGGGGGACCCAGCTGGCAGTCTCTCTGGCTGGCCAGGGGGTCCCGCCCTTCGTGCCGTCTCATCGTCGGTAGGGTCCACGGGCTGAGCGGTCCCGTCCCATGCTGGGGCCTGCCAGACAGCTCTGCGATTGGCCCTTGCCCACCTGCCACGGCACGGGTCGCCCGGGAGGCGTTGTCTAGCCCCAGCCGGCCGAAGTCTCTGGTACGTCTGGCGGCACTGTAGCCACGCCGAGGCACGTAATCGAGTGGGCGAGGGCATGCCGACACTATTTCCCCGCCCGGTCACGCTCGGCAAGGTCAGCGGTCTGGATGGCCGGACTGTAGCCATGCGCTCTAGTGCGTCAGCGGCCACTGTGGCCATAGGGCCGCCCGTTGTGGCGGTCATATCATGTCGTCGTACCCGCACGTAGGTGGAGGGGACGTCGCACTTCCGCCCCGGGGTCAACGCAGGAGGTGGCCCGGAAGGTAGCCAGGCGTGCTCAGTCGGCCAGGGGTCGAGCCGGTTGCACGACCAGCCGCCCGTGTTGCTAGCCGGCGGCAGCTCGAGCTGGCCGTCCTCCAGTCGGCCATAGGCAGCCGACCGCGTAGTTTTCCTTCGAAGCGGAAGGGGGGAGAACCCCGTTGCTTTGGCCTACCTAGGGGTAATAACCCCGTCAGTAGTCCCTAAAGCTGGCAAGGGCCCGTGTCCAGTAGACGGAGGGGAGCCGGCGGCTTCCCCCCAGCGGTACTCGCCTCTGGTGTGAAGCTGAAGGGGCAGTCGGGTCGGCCGTTGGACCCGACGCCTCGGGTACCGGCGCGTCGCCCCGGGACCCGTGCCGGCCCGCCACGCGCCACTCTGCAAGTAATGATGTGGCAGGCCCCGCGCACGCTGGGAGACGGGACGTCGGCCTAGGCCTAGCCTGCTAGGCCCTCAGCATAGCCCAGATAGGCCTCAGGGCGTAGACCGGGATCCTCTGTGCCCCGAAGGGGCCGTTACGGTCCGGGGCCACCCACGCGCGCGCGGAGTTTCCGGGGGAGTGGGTGCAATTAATCCCACGTCCCCCGATCATGGCCTCCCCTATAAAAGGGGAGGAAGGCCAGGGGCGGAGGTACCCGCATCCCGCTCACCCCCTTGCTGCCTCGCCTTCTTGCCTCCTTCGTCCTCCTCGCTCTCCTTGCGCAACACCGTGCTCAAACCCGCAACCGCGCCCGCACGCCGCCCCGTCGCCGTAATGTCCGACGGACGCGGAGGGAGCTGGGCTGGCTCCATCATCGTCAAGGCAGACATTGCGGAGCTTCGCCGTGCGCGTATGCTGTTGCCGGTGGAGCGGGTAGTCGCACGCGTGCCGCGCGATGAGGTGGCGCCGGCACCATAGCCGGGGGAACATGTCGTGTTCCTCTGGCACTTCTCCCGCGGCTTCGGGCTCCCAGTGAGCCACTTCTTCCGCCTATTCCTCGTCACCTTCGACCTTCATCCGCATCACCTCGGCACCAACACGATCTTATACCTCGCCGGCTTCATGACACTGTGCGAGGGATATCTCGGGATCCTTCCTTTCCTCGAGTTCTTCAACGCCCTCTTCTCTCTCAAGCCGCTGAAGAGCAGCGCCTGTAGGGGCACATTTTTGTGTTGTCGCGCCGCCGTGCGCTTCCCACCTCTTTCTCTCATTGATTCCATCAAGGGGTGGCATCGGACGTTCTTCTACGTGAAGAACGCCAACCCGAACTTGGACTTCATCCGACTGCCGCTGTTTGTGGACGCGCAGTCCACCCAGGTGAACTGGCTGGGGCCCGCCCTGCACGGCGTGGCCCTAGCGGAGATCGGCCGGCTCGTGTAGCTGAAGAGCACCGAGGGGCTGGTCGCCACCGATCTGGTGGCGGCCTTCAACTCGCGCCGGGTGCTGCCTCTCCAGCTGGGGCGCACCGGATCTGCGACATGTCTGGCCGCCACGACCCCTACCAGCTATCCACCGTCGACCTGACACCAGGTCAGGTGGCGAAGCGGGTGAACACCCTCACGATGTTCAAGCTGAAGCCCGAGTCGTGGTCCTTCAGCATGGAGCCGTACGACCGCATCAACCGTCCCCCTGGTAAGTCTTTTGATGAGACAAATTTTCTTCATTTGATTCCTTCAAGCCGGCGGCCGGCTGTGGACCTTACTTTGTCATACTGACCGCGGCTGTTGGTGCGACAGAACACGCCGAACGGCCCACACCCCAAATCTTCGTGGCGGAGCGCGAACACTCCGACTCCGAAGACTACGAGCGGGGAGGCCCGCCGGAGGAGGGGGTGGACTCCTTGGGAGGAGTCGACGAGCCGGCAGACCCGCAAGCCGGCGACCCCAGCGGAGCCCGAGGATCCGGCGCAACCGGGGAGCCCACCGAAGTGGGTGAGTTCCTTCTTGCCCCTACGATCAGGGACTGGACGGACGACGACGATGATGATGAAATAATGATTCTGAACGAGCCTCCTCCTTCAGCGCGTCAGGGTCGGCGGAGCGAGGAACAGCCGGCTCAAGCCCCGGCGACCGGAGCCACCGGCCGGGCGAAGAGGCCGGCTTAGGAGGGGCCGGCGGCCCCACTACCAGTCCCAAAGCGGGTGAAGGTGGCCGCGCAGAAGCCGCCAGCGCGCGCCAAGCGGGACTTGCCCCTCGTCATTGGCTAAGTCTCTTTTTCGCGTCTTGCGTGTGTTTTCTTCCGGGTCGCGAGCCGGTGAGTGACCGGACTTTGTGTGCTATAGGGACCCCATCGAGCTTCACGAGGGGGAGGCGGCAGGGGACCTGACGGATGCCGTTGACCGGTTGGCCTGCGAGCACTCGGCCACCCCGCAGGAGGAGAAGAGGAGGCTCGCGAAGCTGTGAGCCTCAAAGTCCAGAACGCGAGGCGGGGCCTTGCATTCTGGGACTTCGAGCGGCGGGCAGTGGAGGAGGTCCGCGGACCCCGTGCGGGCGTCAGATTCGGCGGCAGAATCGAGCCGCCTGTCGAGACCTCCGTCGAGTGAGCTACAAGGGGTGACCATGGAGCCGCATGTGCCTCCATCCGCAGAGGAGGCGGCCCCAGCGAGGGCGGCGGCAGCGGAGCCGGCCCCCGAGGCGACCCGACCGGAGGTGCCGGACGTGACACCGCCCATGGCCGAGCCGGCCCGGGTCCACGTGCCGAAGGCACTGGTGGCCCTGGGAGCGGCATAAGAGGCAGCGCCAGCAGCGGTCATGGAGGTGGAGGCGCCCTCCGTCGCGATCGTCGCGCCGGAGCGGCAGGAGGTGGAGGCGGCGATGGCATCGGGTAGAGGGCCGATAGGGGGCGACTCCTGGACCCTCACTGTTGTCGACCCACCCCGGCGGCTGGTACTGGGGCGAGCCCGGGTGGCAATGGCAGCCAGGCCCGAAGGACCCTGTGGACCATGCAGGAGGTGCTCCGAGACTGGGAGGCGCTAGCGCGCGTGCCAGCTCTACCGGCTCCCTAGGCGGGCGGCCCGGTCCCCTCGTTGGGGGACTTAGGGAGCGTCCTCGACCAGTGCCGGCAGGAGCTGGCCCGGTTCGTAGAGGCGGCAGACGCCACCCTGCAGCGTGCGGAGGTAAGCACGGTTTCCCTTGCCTTAGAATTTTTAGTGGGGGCGCGCAAGCGCACCCACTGGATGTAGCCCCCGAGATGCGGGCTGGTTGTCCGGCTGATGGGCAGCTGGGCCGCATCTCTTTGAGCATGTCTTGATTTTTGGCTGTGCGTGATAGGAGGGGAACTCCTTGCGGTAGAAGCTGTTCGAGGAGGCGGTCACCATCCATGACCGTGGCGAACACGGCTTCTACCGCTTGGAGGAGGAGCTGGCGCGCGTGCAAGGTAAGTTGAGTTTCGCGGGAGGGGTATGCAGCCCCTGAGAGCCGGCTGACGCCTGCCTTGTCTTACAGATGATCTGACCGCCCTCCGGGACGAGAACACTGGGCTCGTCTCCGAGCGGGACCGGCTGGCGCAAGATGTCCAGGCGGCCATGCAGGAGAAAGACCATCAGGCCGCGCTGCTGGCTGACGGGAAGGCGGTGCAGGACCGCCTCAAGGCCGCCATGGCGAAGGAGGTGGCGGCCAAGGAGACGGCTGTCAAGGGGGCGGCTGACACCTCCCGGAGGACCGCCACCCTCTAAGACGAGGTGACCCGCCTCGAGAGGTCACTCGAGGAGGTCAAGGGCTCCCTCGCCGCGTCGGAGGCAACGCTGACGTCAGAGCGGAAGGCGTCGCTCAACTTCGCCATCAGGGTGGACGATGCCATTGAAGGTAAGTGCCCATTTTTTCCTTCTCCAACCGGTTTATTTTTCCTTTGCTGGTTCTTGTGTTTGATTTGCCTTTTTTCCTCTTATTCCTCTTCTCCCAGGGCGCTTCCCGGAAACTCAGCGCCGCCCTGAGCATGCCGTCGAGGAGCACCGAGAATACCTTCGGGAGCGCGGGCGCTCCATCGAGGAGGACGCCGCGTGGGACGTGGATGAGCTTGGGGTCGCCATTGAATACCGGCTGACCCACCTCGAGCGGAGCGTGGAGCGGCTGAAGATGGCTAGAAAGGAGATCATCGCCACTCTGTGGCCGAGATGCGGGGGAGCTCCGGCGAACCGCTTGGCCTTGTGGCTAGAGCAGGTCATGGCCCGGCTCGAGGCCTGGAAGGCCTCAGCAGCCCGAGCTGGTGCGCAGATGGCGCTCCGGTTCGTCACGTCGTGGTATCGTGGCGTGGACTTGGGCCAGCTGGCCACCATGCGAGATGAGTTGGCCAAGGAGTGGGAGGCCCGTGAGCTGGCCCTTGTCCACCGGGCCAATGAGCTCGCGTCGTACGTCGACATGGACGAGTTCCTGCCGACCCTTGGTGAGGACGGTGAGTCGGTGCCAGAAGACTCCTTCGGCATCCCCCAAGGCCCAGCGGACGAGGAGGTTGCCGACGAGAGCACCGACTCGAGCGGCAAGATGACCGGAACCACGGAGGCCGACCCGAAGGCCGCGACCACCTCCGAGGCGAGAGTCGAGTCGCCTAGCAACACGTTGGCTGGAGGCACGCCGGCTGGCGATGCGCCGTGTGGCGACGCGCCGGTGGCCTGAGCCCCCGGGCATCTTTATCTTTCTTTTTCTTACCTACAAGTTAGGCTCGAGTCCACCCACCGGGGGTGTTATTTAATGAACCGTGCTGGCCGTGGGCCACCTTTGTCTTAACATTTATGATGTGAATTCTTAGTGTGTTTGCCTTATATGCTCATGCCACCTTGTACTTATCCTTTTTCGCCCTCTTGGTTCTTTTCAATCCTCCCTTTTCCCCTTTGGTTTCGGCCCCGCCAGCCCGACAGCCGGGAATCAATCTATTGCTGGGGCCGGGTGTCCACCTCGAGGGAGCCGGTTTGGAACTTAGGAACCGTGAGAGTCTTTCGGGATAAGTAGAGTGGCAGAGGTAAGGCGATGGTCCGGCTGGGTCTAGCCGGTATCTCCTTTCGATTGATCTTTTGTGTGAGCTAAGCCTTGCCGCCCTGAGGCCCCGTCAGCTGGACAGCCGGGAGCTGGATCTGTAGCTGGTAGGGGTGGGAGGGTTTGTCCTTCTCACACTACTTAGCCAATTTTTGAGAGAACCGACCTAAGACCAGCCGGCGAGCCCCTAGGCTCGGGAGCCGGGTCGGGGAGCCGGTGAGTGAGGAAACCTTTGAGGGAAGCAAAATAGGGCGTGCCCCAAGAGCCAGCCTAGGACACCCATTGCATTCATAAGCACAAAAGGGTTGGGATACATACATACATTGGTCTTTTTAGCAGTAAAACGGGCAGAGGAGCGCCACGTTCCATGGGCGCTCCATCTCCTCGTCGGAGGCATCTCTTTTGCGCTTCTGTGGCTTCTGGGCGTCTATTAGGTAGTATGCATTGTTGTGCAGCGCCTTGCTGATGATGAACGGGCCCTCCCATGGGGAGGACAGCTTGTGTTGTTCGGCGATCCGCTGGATCCTCCTGAGGACCAGGTTCCCTTCGAGAAAGGAGAGTGGCCGGATCCGCTTGTTGTGGTAGTGCCGGAGCTTCTACTGGTAGATTGCCGTCCAGATCAAGGCCAGTTTGCGAGCCTCCTCGAGCAGGTCGACGTCGTCTTCTCTTGCCTCCTTTGCATCCTTCTTCGTGTATAGGGCGACCCGAGGCAAGTCGAACTCGATGTTGGTGGGGATGATCGCCTCGGACCCGTACACAAGGAAGAAGGGAGTGTAGCCGATTGATCGGTTGGGGGTGGTCCTGAGACTCCAAAGGACGGCTGGTAGCTCGTCGATTCAGCAGCCGACCGACCTTACTAGCGGTGCCACGAGCCGGGGCTTGATGTTGGACAGGATGAGGCCGTTTGCCCTCTCGACCTAGTCGTTTGACTGTGGATGAGCGACGTAGGCCAGGTCGAGCTGGATTCCTTGCTTGGAGCAGTAATGCGCGAGTGCGCCCTTGGCAAAGTTCATGCCATTGTTGGTGATGATGCTGTGAGGGACGTCGTAGGGAACCGTGATGTCATTGATGAACTAGACGGCCGTGGGGCCATCCAGCTTCTTGATCGGTCGTGCCTCGATCCACTTGGTGAATTTGTCGACAGCCACCAGCAAGTGCATCATGCCGCCTCGTGCGGTCTTGAAGGGGCCCACCATGTCCAGCCCCTAGATGGTGAAGGGCCAAGAGAGGGGGATGGTTTGGAGGGCTGATGCCGGCATGTGGCTCTGCGTGCTGAAGCGCTGATAGCCTTCGCACTTGTCGACCAACTTCTTGGCCACCTCGAGAAGCAGTGGGCCAGTAAAATCCATGGCGGAAGGCCTTGGCCACCAGGGTCCTGGAGGCGGCATGATGCCCGCACTCACCCTGGTGGATATCGAGGAGGATCTCCAGGCCCTTTTCCGGCTCGATGCATCACTAGAAGACGCCGATGGTGCTTCGATGGATGAGCTCGTTGTTGATGATGTTGTACGCTAGGGCCCGGATTTAGATTTGCCTTGCCAAGGCCTCGTCCGGGGGGAGCTCGCCTCGTAGAAGGAACGCCAGGATAGGTTGGGCCCATGAGGGCGCCGAGACGAGGGCCGGCTCAGGAGCCCCCGGGACTGGATGATCTGCCCCGGGGAGCGGCTCGCCAGCCCCTGGGGCCGGCTGGTCGATAGTCATCATGACGGCCGTGTCGTCGGAGCCGGCCACCTCGGACGCAGCCGGCTCAACTGGTGCCGGCAGGGCGGCCAAGGTTGCGGGAGCCGGTGGTGAAGATGTCGAAGGGGCAGCCGGAGCCGCCAATTGGGCGGCGGCGTCTGCAGGCACGAAGATTGACTCCGATTTTGGGGAAGGCTTGTTCGATGGCTTGAGCAGCCGCTCGAGGGAGACGCCGGCTGGGATGGCCTGCCAGGTGGAGCCGATCTTTGCCAACGCATCGGCTGCCTCGTTGTCCACCCATGGGACGAGATGAAACTCACAACCCTCGAAGGAGCCGGTGAGCTGTTGTACGAGGAAGCGTTAGCTGGCCATGTTGGCATCCCTGGCATCCCATTCGCCAGAGACTTGCTGCACCATGAGGTCGGAGTCGCCGAAGCATAGGATGCTCCTGATGCCGATCTCCTTGGCGAGCCGGAGGCCATGGACGATGGCCTCGTACTCGGCCACATTGTGCGAGGCGACGAAGTGGATCTGGAGGGCGTACTTGAGCTAGTCACCTTTCGGGAGGAGAGGACTATGCCGGCACCTAGGTCGGTCCTCATTTTCGAGCTGTCGAAATGCATGCGCCAATGCTTGGAGTCTGGGGGAGGCGACACGAATTCCGTCTCCGCGCAGTCGACGAGGAAGTCAGCCAACGCCTGCGACTTGATGGCGGTTCGTGGCTCGTACTGGATCTCATGGTCGGCAAGGGCGATGACCCATTTGGCGATCCGGCTGATGGAGTCCAGGCCGCTCATGATCTTTCCGAGCCGGTCCGTGCTCACCACGGTGTTGGTATGCTCCTGGAAGTATTGCTTGACCTTCTTGGCGGCAAAGTATATGCCATAGCACATCTTCTGGTAGTGGGGGTAGTTCTGCTTGGACGCGGAGAGGACCTCGCTGAGGTAGTAGACGGGCCGCTGGACCGGCAGGGACTTGCCCTCCTCAGGCCGCTCGACCACCAGGACGACGCTAATGACACAGGTGGTCGTCGCGATGTAGGCGAGTAGTGGTTCCTTCTCAGCCGGCGCGGCCAGGATGGGCGCGCGGGTGACAGCCTTCTTGAGGCCGCGGAAGGCCTCGTCCACCTGGTCGGGCCAATCAAACATGCGCGGTTTCTTGGCGTGACCTGGCTCGATCGAAGGTGTCTAGTGAAGGAGCCCATAGAGGGGCAGGGCCTTCTCCCCCAGCCGGCTGATGAACCGGCTGAGCAAGGCAAGGCAGCCGGTGAACTTCTGGACGTCGCGGAGCCGAGTCGGCCTGGGCATGCGCTCGGTCGTGCTGATCTTATCAGGGTTAGCTTAGATGCCGCGAGCGGACACGAAGAAACCCAGGAGTTGGCCGGCTGGGACGCTGAAGACACACTTCTCCGGGTTGAGCTTGATCTTGTACTCGCGCAGGTTCGCAAAAGATTCCCAGAGATCGTCGAGGAGGCTGAAGTGCTTCTTGGTTTTGATGACGATGTCGTCGACGTAGACATGGACGTTCCTGCCTATCTGAGGCAGGAGGCACTTCTGCATGCACCACTGAAAGGTGGCGCATGCGTTCTTCAGGCCGAAGGACATGGTGATGTAGTAGTAGGCCCCAAAGGGCGTGACGAAGCAGGTCTTGAGCCGGTCTTCTGGGTCCAGCTTGATCTGGTGGTAGCCGGAGTAGGCGTCCAGGAAAGACAACAAGTCGTAGCCGGCCATGGAGTCGATGATTTGATCGATCCGCGGCAGGGGGAATGGGTCCTTGGGACATGCCTTGTTCATGCTAGTGTAGTCGATGCACATGCGCCAGGTCTTGTTCTTCCTCAGCACCAGGATTGGGTTGGCCAGCCAGTTTGGGTGGAACACTTCCATGATGAACTCGGCTGCGAGCAGCTGGGCAATCTCTTCTCCTATGTACGCTGCTTCTCCTTGGAGAAGCGGCGCAGGGGTTGCTTGACTGGCTTGACGTCTGACCGGACATGTAGTTTGTGCTCGGCGAACTTCCTCGGAACACCCGGTATGTCCTTGGGGGACCATGCGAAGATGTCCTGATCTCACAGAGGAAGTCGACGAGCTCGCCTTCCTATTTGCTGTCGAGGCGGGAGCCGATGGTGACGCACTGAGCTGGGTTGGCCGGGTTGAGCGGGATTTGCTTGGTGTCCCTTGAGGGCTGGAAAGAGGCATCACCGGCGGACTGCGAGGGGGGAGCCGGCACGGCCGACTGGCTGGCAGCAAGGGTAACGAGCCAGTTGAGCTGCCGCTTCTCCTCGGCGATTTCCAGGGCCTCGGCCAGCCGGCTGCCGTCTCGAGCGCACTTGATTGACATCTTGTAGTCGCCCGTGAAGGTGATGATTCCCTTGGGGCCCGACATCTGGAGCTTCAGGTAGGCGTAATGGGGGACCGCCATGAATTTGACAAGGGCTGGCCAGCCCAGCAGGGCGTGGTAGGGGCTTGCGAGGTCCATGACCTCGAACAACACTGGCTCGCGGCAGAAGTGGTAGGGTCCGCCGAAGAGGACGTCGAGCATGATCTTGCCGACAGGGGAGCAGGACTTTCCAGGCACGATGCCATGGAGGACCGTCCGGCTCGCCTGTAGGTCTTCTATCTTTAGGGCTAGCTTGTGCATCGTGTCGAGGTACATGATGTTGATGTTGCTGCCCCCATCAACCAGCACCCGCGAGAAGCGGTAGGTGCGCTTCTCGGTGGCGATGGTGGGGTCGAGGACCAGGGCGTAGCTGCCGGGACTTGGCATTACGACGGGATGATCCGGCCGGATGCAGGTGACCGGACTCTCCGACCAGTGCATGAACTAGGGAGTTGTCGGCATGGTGGCGTTCACCTCACGACGGAGCCGGCGCTGAGCGTGTTTGCTCGTCTCTTCGCTTGTGAAGACAACGTAATAGCCGTCTTGGTTAGGGAACTGGTCGACCAGACAACCGTCATTCTGGGCCGGAGCCGGAGCCGTTGCCGGGGCGGCAGCTTGGGCCGGGGCCGGCACGCGGGCAGGCGGCGCGGGAGGAGCCGGGAGGCCGCCCCCCCGGGCCAATCGCTATGAGAAGCTGCACTACCGGGGCGTATGCGTAGAGGGTTTGGCCCCCAAATGGTTTTTGCAGGGGAGGTCGAGCATCTGCTTGAAGGTGAGCTTCAGCTACCAGGCAGCCTTGCCAGTGCGCCAGCGCTGACTGTAAGGCTGGGCAGCTGGCTCCTGCTCTTCAATGGAGTTGACCTGCCGGCTCTCGTAGCGGGGATCCGGTTGGTCGTTCTTGCGTTTGTTGTTCTGCGGCTACCGGTTGTCGGCAACCGGCTGGGACATTGCCGGTGTTGTCATTGCCTTGGCGGGCGGGGTCGTCTTGCCCCAGATGGTTGAATCAGCCGTGGCGTACTTGTCCGCCTTGGTCATGAGCTCGACAAGCGTGGCCGGCTCGGAGCACAGAAGCTTGTGCTTGAGGGGTGTGCCATCTCGACAACCTTCAATGAAGTACTGTACGGCTTGCACCTTGTGCACCCCCTCGCAGGAGTTACGAAGTTCGGTCCACCGGGTGAGGTAGTCGCAGAGGGACTCGTCTGGCCCCTGAATGCACATGGCGAGTTCACGGGGGCGGCCGAGCCATATGTAGGTGTCGGTGAAGTTGCGGACGAAGGCCTCCTCGAAGTCCATCCAGGTGTTGATGCTGCCGGCCGCCAGGCTGTTGAGCCAGGTGCGGGCCGAGCCGATCAGCATGAGGGGAGCATAGCAAACGGCTACACACTTGTTTCCCCTGGCGATGACGACCGCGGTGCTGTAGTCGATCAACCAGTCCTCAGGCTTGGCAGCCCCGTTATAATTAGGGGTGTCTCGGGGGAGAGTGAAGCTGGTTGGGAACGGCTCGTTGTGGATCCAAGGGCCAAAATAGGCCGGGCCAATCGAGCCCTCCTCCTCGAGGAGGGACGACTGTGCGAGGTGGTCGATGCGGTTGCACGCATCGTTCTCGCTGCGGGGGACACGCAGCCTGATCCGGGCCGAGAGCTCAGGGCGGATGACGGGCGGAACTGACTGTTTCGGCTCGTGCCGCGGGGGTGGTGTGTGCCCGCGGCTGCGCCGGCTGCCGGCTACCAGCGCTTCTTCGTGGCGGCCGCTGCGAGGCGGATTGTTGGTGCGCCGACCGCTAACAGCCGGCTGCTCGCTCTCCAACAGCCGAGAGGGCCGGGGGTTGCTTGTTTTGGCCTGGCAACCGGAGACGCGAGGGGAAGAGGAGTGCTGAGCCGGCTGACGGCCCGTAGTCCCCGTGCCCTCACGCTCAAGCCGGGGGCTTCTGGAGGTGGCGCCGCCCGACGCGAGCAGATGCTGCTATGCGTCACCGACGTCAATGAGCTCCTTGATGTGATGCTTTTGGGTGGCACGTTCTTCGCCCTCCAAGGTAGCCAAGTCCTCGTAGGTTACCTTTAGGGCCCGTGGGTTGGCTGCGGGGGTGTCGTAGACGGGCATCTTGCCGCCTAGGATTTCGGGGACCACGCGGCCGCGGTCGCGTACAGCCCCATGCCGGCTGGGCTCGGTGCCAGCCGGGGTGAGACCGTAGGCGGAAGCGTATTCCCGCTGGGAAGCCTTCATGTGGCGCCGCGTGGCCGCGAGGACGGTGGAGTCCTCGAACAGGACACGGCGAACCACCTCGAGGTCAGACGCAGTGGCGTCGGGGTTCGCCATCGGGGCGATGGGAGTGCTCAAGCCCCGGAGGGCCACACCGAGCGGGTCGGAGGTGCCGGCGCAGGCCGCGGCGGCGTCAACCCTGGCCCACGCACGTCCGGAGGAGGTGGAGGAGATGATAGCCATTGCCCCCACGGGATCGTGGGTGCCGCTGGACTGGGTCGCAGCAAGTGCGCCCACCACAAACGAGCACCTGCTCGGGGTACTCGTCAGCGGCCGGAGCCTTGGTGAGGCTGAGCCTGCCGAAGCGCTCGGTGAGCACGTCGATGTCGGCCGTGGGCCGATGGGGTCGCCCGCAGGGCGTGCCGAAGCAAGCCCAACGAACCCGCGGTTTCGCCTAGATGTGTGGCGGCGGCGGGGAATGGCGAGCGGTCCCGTCCGAAGCATGAATCCGCTTGGTGCCGCGTATAGCCCCACGGTGGGCGCCAACTGTCGTCGTTTTCTCACGACAGATGCCATGGGTAGGCTTATCGTAGGTGGTTGGGGCCGAAGGATGCCGACGGGCTCCGGGTGCGAGATTGGGCACAAGCGGTGGTGACACACGATGTACCCAGGTTCAGGGCCCTCCGTGGGAGGTAATACTCCTAGTCCTGCTTGGTCTAGTTGGATGGATAGTTGTGTTTATAGGGGTGCTCTTGGAGCTGTGCCTAGAGGAGGAAGAAGGAGCAGCCGGCTCGTTCTCCTCCGTTGTTGGCGATAGTATGAGAGGAAAGCTCTATGTGGGTGTATGCGAATGATCGTCCGTCCCATTGCATTGGGGGCTCGGGGGGTTTTATAGGCCAACCCCCGGCTCTATAATATGTTCTAAAGTACAGGGGTGGGGGGACCCGGCTGGCAGTCTCTCCGGCCGGCTAGGGGGTCCCACCCATTCGTGTCGTCTCGTCATCGGTAGGGTCCACTGGCTGAGCGGTCCCGTCTCCCACTGGGGCCCGCCAGCCGGCTCTAAGATTGGCCCTCGCCCACGTGTCGCAGCACGGGTCGCCCAGGAGGCATCGTCTAGCGCCAGCCGGCCGAAGTCTCCGATACGGCCGGCAGCACTGTAGCCACGCCGAGGCAGGTAATCGAGTGGGCGAGGGCGTGTCAACACTGTTTCCCCGCCCGGTCGCGCTAGCCAAGGTCAGCGGTCTGGACGGCCGGACTATAGCCATGCTCTCCAATGCGTCAGCGGCCACTATGGCCACAGGGCCACCCGTCATGGCGGTCATGTCATGACGTCGTACCCGCGCGCAGGGGGACGGGACGTCACACGTCTGCCCTGGGGTCAATGGAGGAGGCGGCCCGAAAGGCAGACGGTCGGGGGTCGAGCCGGTTACACGACCAGCCGTCTGTGTCGCCAGCCGGAGGCAGCCCGAGCCGGTCGTCCTCGAGCCGGCCTTAGGCAGCCGACCGCGTAGTTTTCCTTCGAAGCGGAAGGGGGGAGAACCCCGTTGCTTTCGCCTACCTAGGGGTAATAGCCCCGTCAAGTCGTGTCCGGCTGTGGCGTTAATGGTCTGGTCTATGCGTGGTAATGGGAAAGGGTCCTTAGGGCAGGCCTTGTTGGGGTCTTTGAAATTGACGCACATATGGCATGATTTATCTTTCTTTGGTACCATCACTAGGTTTGCCAACCATTCGGGGTGCTTAATCTCCCAGATGAATCTGGCCTCTAGCAGTTTGGCTAATTCTTCACCCATAGCTTGCTATTTGGCTTCGGAAAAGCGGCGCAAAGTCTGCTTATCGGGCTTCAAGCCTGAAATGACATTCAGACTATGTTCGGCCAGCCGCCGCGGGATTTTGGGCATATCGGAAGGATGCCAGACGAAGATGTCCCAGTTTTCCCGTAAAAATGTCCGTTGTGCTTCGTCCACTATAGGATCGAGCTAAGCTCCAGTGGACTCTGTCTTGTTGGGGTCCGTCGGGTGCACTTGAAATTTAATGATTTCCTCTGCGGGTTTGAAGGACGTGGACTTGGGCCTTTTGCTAAGGGTCATGTCGTCTTTATCAACTGTTGACCATAGTGTGGTTAGTTCTTCTATAGCGAAGGTCTCGGCTAGTGCCTCAAGGGCAAGCGTTGCTGTTTTGTTTTCGGCCCGAAGGGGATCACTGGCAATTGTGATTACTCTGTTTGGTCCTGGTATTTTGAGTTTCATATACCCATAATGGGGTATAGCCTGGAATTTTGTGAAGGCGTCACGTCCTAATAGGGCGTGGTAGCCATTGGGAAAGGGTACAATATGGAAGAGGATCTCTTCGGATCGGTAGTTTTCGGGCGTGCCGAACACTATGTCCAGGACGATACGTCCCGAACATCGCGCCTCTTTCCCCGAATGATTCCCCGAAAAGTCGTGTTGCTATGCTCGATGCGAGATCGGTCGAACTGCATTTTTTCTAGGGTGTCTTCGTAGATCAGGTTTAAACCACTACCGCCGTCCATTAGCACTTTGTGCAACCTATAGCCATCAATGATGGGGTTCAGGACTAGTGCGGCCGGTGCTTGACCAGGAAGAATGGCTGGTCGGCTAGTTTCTCCGACGGTAATGGGGATGTCTACCCATGTGCTTGTTGCTGCCACATGGCTGTCATGTTCGAGTTCTTTCAGAACTCTTGTCCTTCTGTTCCTTGAGGGATACGTTTCATAGATCGTCAGGACTTCGGCGTTGTATTCCGGTGACGATGTGGAGTGCCTATTCGGCGGTAGCACCTCAAGAATGGCCTCACCGCTTTCTGCGACCTGCCTAACGACCCAGCAAGCTCTAAGCCTGTGAGTCGGGTTTGTGTTAAGCAACACGGAATGTATAGGCCATGGTTTGTCCAACAGCCCATCAAGGACAGTAGTGACCCGTGTAAGGGTCTTGTTCCTCTTTTCGGCGGGTTCGAATGTGGCTGGCCGCTTTGGAGGTATCCGCTTTTTCCGATCTGCTCTAGGGTGTTCGGTAAAGGTAGGTCCCAAAAATATCCGTTCGGCTTGCCAAGCGCTTTGCATGGCACAATTTTTCTGTATCAAGTCTGACAGCTCGGCGAAGTCACGAATGTGTCGGCGAGCTAGGACGTTCAGAATCCCTTCATCATGGAAATTTCATTTGAATGTTGCCATTATCTCTTGGTCACTAAGACCTTTTTCTCTGCTTCTGGAGAGCAGGAGTCTAGCCCAAAAATGATGAACTGACTCTCCTGGTAATTGTTTAATATCCCATAAGTCTGAAAATTTGGGCTTTGATGTGATACTGGGATGATCGGCTTGTGTGCTGGGTGGGAAAATTTTGATTCCACACCACGTTTTGAGATCGGAATCACCGACTCTGAACTATATGCAAGGTCAGGGACCGATACCGGTCCATCTCCAGAGCGAACTCCGATGTCTGGGTTACACACGAGGTCTCGATGAGCGGAGACTGGTGTATAAAGTGTTTTTAATTCCAGTCGCTGAGGGGACAATCCCCAACCGGACACTCGACGGTGGCGACTAGGTGGGTGACCATGGGGACATGAATCTCCCTGTCGTCGGGTATAAGCCTGAGCCGGTCATAGACCGAAACCGGGTCATCAGTCATATGGATGGTCTCAATCCGATCGAACAACTCGTTTAAAAACGAGGCAATGGTAGTATGTGTCGCTGAGGCGAGTGGAGTGGATATGCTGCATCGCGGTTCTGGAGCTGCACGAAAGTGGATCCGGGTCCTGTCTAGCCATGGCGAATCTGGTCAGATTGGCCGGATTGGGTGTTCTAGACCACCCGGGGGTGACGACTTCGTCTGAAGCGGGGCCCAATGTCTTCGGTATTGAGGCGTCGAGCTTACAGGCTCCTTCTCAAGATGAGTTCTTCCCATGAATCAGCGACGAACTCTAAGGTTCCTAACTTGATTCTCTGATCGAGGGAAAAGTTTCTGATCTGGCCAAGCTGGACGATCGGATTGGCGTGTGACAAGATGTCGTCACTTGTGAGAATCTGATCGGGGGCGAGAATCCCCTGGATGCAAATCTCGTTGCTTGTGGCAGGGTGATCCATCGATTCCTTTGGTGATCACAGCGTAAATCTCAAAGAAATCACCAATGTCGGTGTCAAAACCACTGGATTTCGGGTAGGCGGTCCTGACCTGTGAGACTAGAATCGATGGTAACAGGAGACGAAGGAGATGATGTTTACCCAGGTTTGGGCCCTCCTATGGAGGTAATACCCTACGTCCTACTTGATTGTATTGATGATATGTAGGTTACACAGTTGATCTACCTCGAGATTGAATAGCTAAATCCTAGATGAGTTATCCTCTCTCTACAACCTAAAACCCTCCGGCTTATATAGACACCAAGGGTACCTATGGTTTATATATGGTCGGTTACATGTCAAAGGAAAAAACATGCCTATCTACTACTGGCAACTTGGAGGACACGCCACGGCTCCTTGAAGGTCCCACCCTGCCGACGGGTGTTGGTGTCAAAACCGGCGGATCTCGGGTAGGGGGTTCTGAGCTGTGACACTAGAATCGATGGTAACACGAGACGAAGGGGACAAGGTTTTATCCAGGTTCGTGCCCTCCTATGGAGGTAATACCCTATGTCCTGCTTGATTGTATTGATGATGTATAGGTTACAGAGTCGATCTACCTCGAGATCAAAGAGCTAAACCCTAGATGAGTTGATCTATATCTACAACCTAAAAAACCCGTCTTATATAGGCGACGAGGGTATCTAGGGTTTACACATGGTCGATTATGCGCTGAAGAGACAAACATGCCTATTCACTATATTAAACATGGAGGACAAGCCACGATTCTAGAAGCTTCCTTCCTGGAGACAGGGCCTTCAATCGATTCAATGTTCGGCAAGCGGCCCATACAGTCCGGCCCATAAGAGATAGGTCGGCCTCCCGAGGACCCCTTAATCCAGGTCTCCCTCAGTAGCCCCCGAACTTGCCTCCAACGCCAAGGGTCTTTAGCTTTAGTCGCTTCATGTAATCAGAGTCTTCGACTTGCGGGGTGAGTTCTTCCTGCCGAATTTAGTTTGACCTCCGATGACTTGTAGTTTTCCGAATAGTGGCGTGTCCAGACACCGTGAATAGGTCGGCCCTGAAGGCCAAACGTCAAGAGGTAAAATAACATCCCCTAGCGACCCTTCTAATGAAAGGTCACGGCCCACCATGATCGCTTGGTCAGTTGCAAAAACAGGATTCGCGGTTCGAGGCTGTTTTAATCAACACGATCTATTAATGCACAGATCGTGCCCCGTTTTATACGGGATATGTTTAATCATGCATGCGCAACGACACACACGTCTCCAGAAGCAGAGGGATTCACGGTGCAACAGAGGGAGGCCAAATAGCAATAAGCCTCATAAAAGGGAAAGAAAACCCCAGGGCCTAACCACACCTCCCATTCGCCTCCTCTGCTTCCCCATTCCTCTGAGTCTCTGAAGCACAGATCTAGGTCTCCCCCCTTCGAGCTCATCCATGGAGGGCTCCAATGGCAAGTGAGAGGCCTCCATGGTCACCGACCAAGACATCCGGGACCTTAAGACCGCCGGATACCTCCCCGCCAACATCTTCAACCGTGCGCCAGAGAAGGACCAGGTGATCCCCACCCCCAAGCCAAGCGAAAGGGTGGTATTTATTCCCCACTTCATCTGGGGATTGAGCTTCCCACTCCACCCCTTCGTTAGGGGGCTCATGTTCTTCTACGGCCTCGACTTCCATGATCTCCCGCTGAACTCCTTCATGCACATATCGGCCTTCATCCTTGTTTGCGAGGCTTTTCTACGGGTCGAGTCACACTTCGGCCTTTGGCTCAAGGTATTTAACATCAAGCCAAAGTGTGTCGCAGGCGAACACGCAGACTACAGCGGGGCTGTCATCGGCAAGCTCACCCGCATTGTATGGCCCTCCGACACCGTCAAAGCGTGGAAGAAGGAGTGGTTTTACATCACTGAGCCAATGGAGGAAGGCCAAGCTGTCCCCGCTGGATTCAGATCCGGTCCCCCTACCAGATTAACCTCGTGGCTCCGACAGGGCCTCAACTGGGGGTCGAGCAAGGAGGTGAGCCACCTGCAGAAGCGCATTGACTCGATGGTCGAGAAAAACATCGTGCTGACCAACGTGGTCGAGGTCATGTTCCGGCGTTGCATCCTCCCCTGTTAGCGCCGGGACACTCCCATGTGGGCTCGTAAGCTCGACGATGAGCCCACAATTAGGCACCTCTTCCACACCACTCAAGAGAAATTGTGGAAGGCTCTCTTCAAGCCACAGAAGGACTGGCCAGCCGAAGAGGAGGATTGGGGTCTACACGCCACCAAGCTTGCCTCCAAGGTACAACATAGGTCTGCATGATCGGCTCCATTTTTTGTAAAGCAGATTCTAAGACATCTTTCCAATCATTCCTTGTAGAAATGGCTAAGCAAAGCCACGGGCATCGACTGCCCGACGCCTCAGCCCGAAGACCCCTGGTCCGGGATGTTAGCGGAGATGCTCATCGAGGCACCTTATGAGGCGCTTGTGAATAAAGAGAAGAAGAAGAACAAACCAGGCCAAGAAGGTCTGCGCATCAGGGACCAGCCAGAGGCTGTGTTTGAAGAAACCCATGCATCCTCGAATCAAGAGGAGCATGAGGACGAGGACAAAGACGAGGGGGAGGGCGATTCCCCCTTGCAAGAAAGAGAGCGGCGTCATCGGACACTACGGAGGCGGTACCCCCTCCTGCCCCGAAGAGAGCGCGTGGGTCACAGGTAATCATGTCCGACCATACCGAGTCTGATGACTTCGAGAGGGTTCCACAAAGGAGCCTAAGGTTCAAGCCCCCTACTCGAAGGTGAGAATCCAAAGACTCCTTTATTTGTCATTGATGAGTTTATAGTTTAATAACACGCTGGCATTTATTCACTTTACAGCCCTCCGCGCGTGCTTCCCATCGACCAAGTTTCGGACGAGGAGACCCCGCCCACGGAACTAGCGGAGAGCAGGAATGCGTCGCATCCCACCCCTCTGGGCATCACGTAGGACTCTGACGAGGATATGTACCTACGGTAGGGTCCTAGGCCTGACCTACAACCCTACCTAAGGACACTATATTGTAGGACTTGAAGATTACAAGAGAGATTCCGACTGGATTCACAATGGTGCTCAAGTCACTCGACATTTAATCCACTCGGAAGATTCTCCCTCCACTCGATAGTCACCTGTCACTCAGAACACCTCACTTCCAGTCGACGCCAGAAGACTAGAAGTCACCCCGGGGAGGCAACAGGCAGGCGTTAGCCTAGTCGTCATTAGTAGCAATTATGATGTACGTTACCAGTAATGCTCGTCTTTATTCCCATGATCGAACCCTTGGATGCCTGGCACTTATGAGGGGGCAGCGTACTCTATATAAGCCGCCCCTCCCCTCTGGCACAAGGGTTTGCACCTTCTGTAACTCTTACTTCCCACACGACAAGAGCTCCTGAGCACGGAGATGCAGGGCTGTTACCTCCACGAGAGGGGCCTGAACTCATACATCCGTGTGTACACCCTCGTCACAGCTAGGACTCTGCCCTCTCCTTTCATACCCCTATCTTCAACTGTTAGGCTCGTTCCCACGAAGTTGGCGCCCACCTTGGGGCAGGCATCTAAGCAACTTTCAGCGAGGTTGCATTTCCCCCCTTCATCATGTTTTCTGGCAGTGGTCTATTCTTGGGCCACGAGATCCATCTCGGAGCACTCACCTTCATCACTGACGATTCAGCATGGCTCCAGGAGGCCCCTCTCGACGTTGAGGTGCTCCCGATCCGCGGGACAGCCCACTTCCGCACGAGCTCCTGCGGTGTTCTTCTGCGGCAGCCACCGACTCCTTACTCTATGACCCTCCCCGCCGTTCGCCGCCACAAACGATCCGGTCACTCATGGCTCCAGCACTGGGTGAGGCATGCAGTTGCTCGCCAAGTTTTGTCTCCGTAGATTATTGCAATCGAGCCCGCCGAGTCACTTCACGACATGTTTGACTCGTAGTCGCATCAATCTGATGTTCCTTCCGAGTGTGAGAGCTGAGATCTTGTAGCGGAGGTTCTTATGGCTAGTTCACATCAGAGCCTGTCGCCTGGTTTCGGCCGCAACATGCGAGAGGTTGGTGGGGCGTCGAATGAGTAACCGCACCGGGATGAGGAGGTCCTGCATACGCCCGTCATCGGTGTGATCGCTGAGGCTCAGGCCTTGGAAGCCACCCGCATTCGGCTCAAAGAGCTTGAAAGGGAACTCAACGAGCGCGCTCGCCAGCGTCCACCACCTCCTAGTCGACGTCAGCGACAGCTGTTCTCGAGTGGTTCACAGAACAACATTGAGATATACCATACTCCAGTTTTAAATGTTGCAGCAACAGCTAGGATATCAGGTTCCATTCAGCCATCACGTTCAGAGGCTAGCAGAGGTTTGCTGCAGATTAGAGCGTTGCTTGATGCAGCATAGCGCCAAAACTCAGTTGTTTCATAGTCGCCTAATAGAATACACTGTAATTCACCAACAGCAGAGACTGTTCAATCGGCACACAGTCCTGGTACACCTTCGCATGGAAGCCAACTGACATGCCGGGGGTTCCCAAGGAACTAGCTGAGCACCGACAGAGAGTTGATCCGAAGGCCAAGCCGGTGAAAGAACATTTGCGGCGGTCGGCAACGGAGAAGCAAAAAGCAATCGACGAAGAGGTGGCTCATCTCGTGGCAGCTAACTTCATTCGAGAGATTTACCACTCTGAGTGACTCTCGAATGTTGTCCTGGTCCCCAAGAAAGACAAGTCACTCCGCATGTGTATTGATTTCAAGCATATCAATCGAGTCTGCCCGAAAGATCATTTCACGCTCCCTCACATCGATCAAATTGTTGACTCGACTGTGGGGTGTGAGCGTTTATCGTTTCTAGATGCATACTCCGGTTACCATCAGATCCTTCTGTTTGGTCCGAATGAAATAAAAACAGCCTTCATCACCCAATTCGGGTGTTTCTGCTATATCACCATGCCTTTTGGTTTGAAGAATGCCGGCGCTACTTTCATGCGCATGATTCAGAAGTGTTTACTCGACCAGATCCCTCGGAATGTTGAAGCTTACATGGACGATATCGTCGTCAAGTCCCGCGAAGGTTCCGACCTGCTGGCTGCTTGGCTGAGACATTCGCCAATCTAAGGACGTATGATATCAAGCTGAATCCGGCTAAGTGTACTTTCGGTGTTCCTGCCGGCAGTTACTCGGTTTTATCGTTTCTGAACGAGGAATCAGCGTCAATCCTGAGAAAATCAGTGCCGTTCCCCAAATGAAAAGCACCGAGCGAGTGCACGATGTTTAGAAGCTCACAGGTTGCTTGGCAGCGTTGAGTTGATTCATTTCTCGTCTCAATGAGAAGGCACTGCCTTTGTACCGATTGATGAATAAGTCTGACACGTTCGAGTGGACTCCAGAGGCTGAAGCAGTGTTTGTCCAGCTCAAAGCACTGCTTTCTACCCAGCCGGTGCTTGCTGCTCCACACAGCAAAGAGCCTTTGCTCCTGTAGATCGCGACCAGTAATCAGGTCGGCAGTAAAGTTCTGACTATCGAGGGGGAAGAGGAAGGCAAGGCCTACAAGGTCCAACGTCCAGTCTACTACATTTCTGAAGTGTTGACTCCTTCGAAGCAAAGGTACCCGCATTACCAGAAGCCTATCTATGGTATCTATCTGTCTGCGAAGAAGGTGGCACACTTCTTTCAAGATCACTCAATTTTAGTCATCAGTGATGCTCTGTTGTCTGAGATCCTCAACAATCGAGATGCGACTGGTCGAGTGGCTAAATGGGCGATTGAGCTCCTATACTTTGGCATCAAGTTCGAAGCTAAAAAGGCGCTCAAGTGTCAAGATTTGGATGATTTCTTGGCCGAGTGGGTTGAATAGCAGCAGCCAATTCAGATTCACTCGGCGCACTGGACCATGTTCTTTGATGGATCGAAAATGCTGAACGGGTCCGGTGCTGGCGTGGTTTTGGTATCCCCAAAAGGCGACAAACTTAGTTATGTCCTGCAGATTCACTTTGATTCCTCCAACAATGAAGCAGAATATGAAGCACTCCTATATGGGTTGCACATGACCATCTCACTCGGCGTCAAGCGCTTGATGGTTTACGACGACTCGGATTTGGTGGTCAATCAAGTGATGAAAGAGTGGGATGTTCGGAAGCCCAATATGACTGCATATTGTAAGGCTATTAGAAAACTTGAGAAGAGATTTAAAGTTTTGGAACTCCATCATGTTCCCCGAGTGAAGAATCAAGCAACTGATGAGCTGGCAAAGATTGGATCCATTCGGAGACCTGTCCCCAGCAATGTGTTTTTAGAGCATCTTCATACTCCTTCGGTGCAGGAAGATCCCTTCACTAAAGAGCCCCCACAAGCTATGAGTGCCTCTAATCCGACTGAGGTCGATGTCCCTGCTGTTATTGATCTAGTCATTGAGGTTCTGGTCATCATTCCCGACTGGACAGAGCCCTATATTGGATATATTTTGAGGCAAGAACTCCCTGAGGATGAAGTTGAAGCCCGATAGATGGTGCGTAGATCCAAAGCTTTTACTGTGATGGATGATCAACTGTACAGAGAAAGTGTAACTGGTGTGACGCAGCAATGCATTTCCCCTCAAGAAGGTCGAATGATCCTGGAAGAAATCCACTCGGGAACTTGTGGACACCATGCGTCGTCTCGGACAATTGTCGCTAAAGCATATCGAGCTGGTTTCTTCTGGCCGCTTGACAATGAGATGGCCAAGGACATTGTTGATCACTGCAAAGGGTGACAGTTCTACACAAACTTGTCTCACAAACCTGCATCTGCCCTGAAGACCATTCCACTCATTTGGCCGTTTGCTGTCTAGGGTTTGGATATCGTTGGTCCTTTTCAGACAGGATAGAGTGGATTTACTCATTTGCTTGTTGCAGTTGACAAGTTTACGAAGTGGATTGAGGCCATGCCTATAAAGAAACTAAACTCTCGCACTGCGATCAAATTCATGAGAGAGATAATCTACCGGTATGGAGTTCCCCATAGTATTATCACACATAATGGCTCAAACATCGACTCAGAAGAGTTCAGACACTTCTACTTCTCCCAAGGCACTCGAGTAGATTATGCATCCGTTGCACACCCACAAACCAATGGCCAAGCTGAGCAAGCCAATGGCCTCATCCTGCAAGGTCTGAAGCCTTGTCTCATGCGAGATTTGGAACATGCATCCGGAGCCTGGGTGTCCGAGTTGCCATCTGTTTTATGCGGCTTGAGAACAACTCTTACTCGGTCGACTGGACAAACTCCTTTTTTCCTGGTCTATAGAGTCAAAGCTGTCCTGCCGAGTGACCTGTTCCATAATTCCCCTCGAGTGGATCTTTATTCCAAAGCTGAAGTTGAGCAAGCAAGACAGGATGGCGTAGATCTCCTAGAAGAGGAACTGGAGATGGCTTTGATTCGAACAACTACATACCAGCAAGATCTGTGACGTTTCCATGCGAAGCACGTTAAGAGTCAGTTGTTTCATGAAGGTGATTTGGGGCTCCCGGAGGATGAACAACGACCTCACAAGCTCTCTCTAGCGTGGGAAGGACCTTTCATCGTCACTAAGGTGTTGAGCAACGAAGCTTATCATCTCTACAGCCTCAAGAAGAAGAGCGATGAGCCACGAGCCTAGAATGCAGATCTGCTCCGGCATTTCTATACCTAAAAACATAGTTTTGTTGATGTAATAAAAGTATTTTAGACAATGTTGTTTATGCAAGTATGACTTCCGCAGTCTTTCGTCGATTCCGATCGCGCAATACTCCGAGTGTCGAGCGATCCTCACACTCGGGGGCTTAGCTGCGAACACACTTTTGCCTAAGTTAAAAACCCTACCGAGTGGATAGCAGTCCATTCACTCGAAGACTTAGCTACAAACTAGTCTTCGTCTAAGTTCAAACTTCTCCGAGTATCGAGTGATCCTCGCACTCGGAGGCCTTAGCTACGAACACACTTTCTCCTAAGTTAAAAACCCTACCTAGTGGATAGCAATCCATTCACTTGGAGGCTTAGCTATGAACTAGTCTTCATCTAAGTTCAAACTTCTCTGAGTGTCGAGCGATCCTCATGCTCGGGGCTTAGCTGCGAACACACTTTCACCTAAGTCAAAAAATCCTTCCGAGGGTATAACATCATATTCACTCAGAAACTTAGCCACAAACCAGTATTCTTCTAAGCTCAAAACTTCTCCGAGTGTTGAGCGATCCTCACTCTCGGGGGCTTAGTAGCGAACCAGCTTTCGCCTAAGATAAACAACCTTTCCGAGTGGATACCATTCCGTTCACTCAGAAACTTAGCTATGAACCAGTCTTCGTCTAAGTTCCAGACTTCTCCGAGTGTCGAGCGATCCTCACACTCGGGGGCTTAGCCGCGAACCAGCTTTCACCTAAGTTAAAAATCAACCCGAGTGATGAATATAATTCTCACTCGGGGGTTCAGAAAAACAAATTCAGGCAAACAAACGATTGAAAGTGAAACACAGATAAATCCAAAGGTTTCAGCACGAATAAAGGTTTTGAACGCAAGCAAGGGTACTCAAGCTTAAGGCCTGAATGAAGTTTTATGTCCATTACATTTCCACTCGGCATTCCGAGGCGAATAAAATTTTCACTATGAATAATGGTTTTGAAGCACCAAATGGACTTGATGGCTCGACGAAGGTGTCGAAATCGATCCCGTCTACGATCTGAGTGGCTGCGTCGATGAAGGTCTCCATGAAGTCTTCGAACTGAAGTTTCTTTGTGTTAATAACTTGGATGGTCCTTCAACTTGTCCTCTCTCGTCTCCTTGCAATGGACTCTAACAAGTGAAAGAGCCACATCGGCTCCGCAGCGGGCAGCTGACTTCTTCCAAGCTTGCACTCGACTGGGGAACTCATTGAGACGAGTCATCATGGATGCATGGTCAGTCTGGATGGTGTCTTCAGATCACAGTTCCTTGTCAATCTTCTCCGGTGCATCCTTCAGTCGAATGATGTATGCTTGAACACCCTGGAGACGAACGTTGAGGCAGAATATGTTCATGGCCACATCATCTCCAACGGGCGACTTAGTGGGGGTCCAGATTGGGATCAATCTCTTCGGTCTCTTTTTCGAAGTCTTGGCAGAATTCTATATGGAGGGAGGAATGGAAAGATGGTTACATTACTAGCCTATGGAAATTAAGGAAATTCACTGGACAAGGGAAGTTAACATCGAGCATGATGAACATCTTCTTAGCGAAATCTCCCAAGTGCTTCTCCAGGCCATTGCTTCTCCTGGTCAGCTGTTCGGTCTTCTTTATAATTTTGCTCCGTTCTAGTTTTAGCTTGGAGTTTTCCTCCTCTATCTTCTTGGCTGTGGCAAGTTTCTTCTCGACGGCTTTAGTTTTCTCCCTCGCCAACTTTTGAGCATCAGCGAGCACCTTGTCCTTGTCCTCTAGTGCTTTATTCATGGTATCTAAAGAAATAGCATTATTGAGTCACGCTTGGAGTCGACGATTTTCATCACGCACATCTGTTTGAGTGAGAGCACTCGGTTCAAAGGATGGAAGGTGAAAGTAAGAGTGCATTGGGTCGACAAAGATTACCTCCTAGGGTCTTCAACTTAGTCTACGCATGTTCCAGGTTGTTCTTGGAGATCTCCAGATCCAATTGCAGCTGGTTCCTTTCCTTCTCCAAGTCCTTGTACTGGGTGCCAAGTTCGCAAGCTCTTTGAAATCAACAAAAAAATAGTTCGGTCAACATGAAAATTTCTCCACTCCCGAGTGGAAAGGGTCAAGAACAGTCGACTGGATGGCGGCCCGCCGCCCACCCCACACTCCTGAAATAGCGTCATATCATGGTTGATGGAAATTATGTCCATGAAACCTACATCATATCATGGTTGATGGCAATGATATCCATGAAACCTGCAAGGTAGCTTCAGAGTGGTAACGCTAAAGCAAAGAGTTCACTCGACACGTCGAGTGGCAAGCATACTCCACTTACTACAGAGAACCATGAGTTCAAGTTCTTAAGACTATAGCTCATCGTCAATGATCAACAATAGTCTCGGGGACAACACCCAGTGGGTGCACTCAGCATGCCCCCACCAGTTTCAAAATCACTCGACAAGGTCTGCCCTGTCCGAGCATGAAATAGTCTCTATTAGACCCCCGCCAATGCAAGCACTCGACAGCGGTCTCGGGGACTACACCCAGTGGGTGCACTCAACGTGCCCCCACTGGTTCCAAAATTACTCGACAAGGTCTGTCATGTCCGAGCATAAAATGGACTCTATCAAACCCCCGCCGATGCAAGCACTTGACGGTGGTCTCGGGGACTACACCCAGTGGGTGCACTCAGCATGCCCCCACTGGATCTGCTAACACTCAATCTGCCGAGTGGCAAGAAAATTAAAAAGATGTGCACAAGCATGTGAATATCGTCTCTATTAACACCGCCGCCAGTGCAAGCACTCGACGCTGGTCTCGGGGACTACACCCAGTGGGTGCACTCAGCATGCCCCCACTGGACCTTCTATCACTCGATCTGTCGAGCGGTTACCAAAACAACTCTAAGACCCCTGCCGATGTCATCACCATTCGACAACGGTCTCGGGGACTACACCTAGTGGGTGCACTCCGTGTGCCCCCACTAGACCAAGATCTACTCGACTATGACCTGATCTATTCGAGTGGAGAACATACAAGTATTCTACAAAAGGAAAACACCCACTGGTTGTACAATCAAGAAAGACATGAATTCAATTGGAAATGCACTTACAATCACACTTACTCGGACGTTGGTGCGAAGCGCTGCGCAGGCATCATAAGCCAGCTTGCTAGCTTCGTACGCCTCCTTTGTGCGCAACATCATCTGCTCCGCTCGGATCATGGCTTCCTTCGCAGCTCTAGTTTGGTCTTCCGGGACGTGATGCAGAGGAAAGGCAGTCGTCGGCTGAATTGAAGTTGCCTTGGGGTAGCTGAGGTGGTCTGGAGTTGTACGATTGGTGTCGAGGTCACAATGGTTGAAGCAGTTGTGGAGCACTCGACAACGGAGCCGCAAGCTCGGTTCTGGCTTGGGACGAGTCACCTACCCCCTGGGACGATGCAGTAGTCGACCTTTGAGGCGTTTGCGCTGATGGCGTTCTTAGGGCGCGTACGCGCAAGGTGCCTGAGGTCTCACCTTCACCCCCATACCCTGAGGTGGCTCTACATCGTCCTCCAATTGAATGATCTCTGCAAGCATCAATTGACAGCATTAGCTTATTCAATCGGCAAATTATTTTCAAGAAACAGAGCCGAGTGAAGATTTTTTTACCTCGTTGGGAAGTGGCCGCGTCGGCAGTATCCACATCCGTTTGATCCTCTCCGTCCCATGGAGGCGACATCACTGAGGTAGCAGGCCTGGTAGATCAAACTCCACTCGGTCAGCAAGAATTTGAAGTCCTATACAACAGCGAATGAAGAAAACGAACAATTACATTGAGACAACGGGCACAACGATCTTCATGCGGGGCAAAGCTTTCCGAGGTTTCGGCGCGTTGGGCTTGGGCTGCTTTGCGGCCCGTTCACTTGACTCGACTGTCGAGGTTCGGTCCCATTTCAGGCTCCTCTCACTCGACGCCAAGGCCTTGCCTGGGGCAGTCGCAATGTCTTGACGCAGCTTGGAGCGATGCTTAGTGCACGGAGGAGACTCGACTTCTTTTTCGTCCTCGTCTAAGCCCTCGTAGTCACCCTCACTGTTGTCGGCGTAATCGAAGTCCACGCTGCCTCCCTCGCTCTCCCCTACGTCTTTGGGCTGATTCCCGTTTGGCACGGGTGAGTACATGTTCGTCCACTCCTACAAGATTCAAACAACAAAGTCAATCGACCGATGATTTAACCACTTGACAAAATAATACGGCAATCGACAAAGATATAATTTACCAGATTCTTTGGTGGGTTCTCAGCAGAGTAAGGCTTAATCCTCTTGGTTCCCGAGGGATTGTCGCAGGCTCTAGTGATGCTTCGAAGCCATTGCTCGAAAGTTTTCTGTGGGACTTCCTCTGGGTGCGTCTGGGTCGTGTCTTCGGGGCCTGAGTAATGCCACATAGCATGGTCCCTTGCCTGGAGGGGCTGGATCCATCGACTGAGGAATGTCTCTAGAAGGTCCATGCCAGTCACTCCGCCACGGACAATGGCCACTACGGCATCCACTAAGATCCCTACTTGGATTTTCTCCCCATCTAACACTGTCAAGGATTTGAGAACGGTGTGTCGACCTAACGTGAAAGGGGAAAGACCAGTTGACATGTTGGGAGATGCTACATCTTTGCACTAGAACCAGGTCGACTGCCAACCCCTAACAGATTCTGGGATGGTCATGGATGGAAAGGCACTCCTAGCCCTCTTTTGGATCCCTAGGCCACCACATAATTGGATGACGTGGGTTTTATCATCCTCAGGGTTGGCCTTTTTGACTGACTGAGATCTAATGGTGAAGATGTGTTTGAACAAGCCCCAATGGGGCAACCCAAGAAATATTCGCACATGGTGATGAAAGCAGCAAGATAAGTGATTGCATTTAGAGGAAAATGATGGAGTTGGGCTCCGAAGAAATTCAGAAACCCTCGGAAGAAAGGTTAGGGGGGCATGGAGAAACCTCTCTCGACGTGGGTGAGGAGAAGGACCCGCCCCCCTTGCGCGGCTTCGGCTCGATTTCCCCCTCCGACAGCCTCCATGAGCCTTTATCTACGAGCCCATCAACGTCTAGGTTCTCGACGTCTGCAGCTGTGACCGTCGCCGGGAGGAAATCCCCCTGGATCCACCCTGCCGGTGTGGTGAACCGCGCGCTTGATGGCTTCTTGGCCTTGCCCTTCGTGATTCCCTTCCGCGCGCTTGAACAACTTCTTAGTCTTCCCCTTCGTCATTGTGGTGGCGGCGGTCGTCGAGGCAGAGCAGAGCAGTGCGCTTAGAGCAGGGGAGGCGGAGGAAGAGAGGAGATTTGGGAGAAGAAGACTGTGCAAACTGTGGCACTGCAGGATTTTATACCCTGCCGAGTGTCTCACTGACTTGTGGGCCCGCTAAATTCCCGTGTACCTCGACCACAAACGTTGCACGGTACGTGGAAAAATAGGCGGCGCTTGAATCGAGGCGTCGTGCTCCCACTTGCCCCAGTCGTAGCGTCATCTTCGCGAGGCGCGCGCCTCCCAAATTTTCGAGCCCCGTGCAATCCGGGTTTGACAAAGCGACCTGTCACATCTATAGATCCCTTCAAGTCATTCGGAACATAATTGGTGCCTAGAATTCATTCGGACACTTCCAAGGAAGAACCGATCCGGGCGAATGACAAAGATTTCAATCGACGCAAATTTCATCGAAGCCCGGAAGTACATTCGGAAGTTTAGTGCCTTATCAAAACTGGCATCGATCCCCTTTCTCACTCGAACCCCGATCCATTCAGGGGCTAATGATGAGGATATGTACCTAGGGTCGGGTCCTAGGCCTTACCTACATACCCTACGTAAGGACCCTATATTGGAGGACTTGAAGATTACAAGAGAGATTCCGACTGGATTCACCATGGTGCTCAAGTCATTCGACATTTAATCCACTCGGAAGCTTCTCCCTCCACTCGACAGTCACCTGTCTCTTGGAATAACTCACTTCCACTCAATGCCAGAAGACCAGAAGTCACCCCAGGGAGGCAAACAGACAGGCGTTAGCCCAGTCGTCATTAGTAGCAATTATGATGTATGTTACCAATAACGCTCGTCTTTATTCCCACGATCGAACCCTTGGATGCCTGGCACTTATGAGGGGCAGCGTACTCTATATAAGCCGCCCCGCCCCTCTGGCACAAGGGTTCGCACCTTCTGTAACTCTTACTTCCCACACGACAAGAGCTCCTGAGCATTGAGATGTAGGGTTGTTACCTCCACGAGAAGGGCCTGAACTCATACATCCGTGTGTACACCCTTGCCGTAGCTAGGACTCTGCCCTCTCCTTTCGTACCCATATCTTCTATTGTCACACTCGTTCCCACGACAGAGTTCACACAGTTGTCATCCCGGCATACTCCTATGGAGTTGGGCACCAACGGCGGGGGAGGCGACATCATGGCCGAGGATAACGCCTCGGTCGCCAAAGACCCGGGGGAGGTTCCCCACCCGGATACTAAGGAGACAGGATGAGCGGAATCTCAGTCCCCTCCAAGGGCATCTCCGGAGCGTACCATGCCTCCGAAGGCAACGGTTCAAACCCCGGTTGGTGATCGGGTTATCCGATCATTACCAGCGCCACCGACCAATGGGTGGCCGGTCATGGAGGAGGCTTTATCGAGCACCTCCATCTCCAAGGAGTACTGCACCCTTATGGGTGCGGTATTGCAGAGCATTCAGTCCATCGATAACGGACTAAAGGAGGCCTTCAAGGGTCTCCTAGCGGGTTTTCAAGTAAGCCACATGACATTCTTATTTGCAAAAATGTTTATTTATTTTTATGATTATATACATGGCAGCCCCCGAGCCCTAGGATAGTTTGAAAAAACTTACCTAGGGGTGAATCATGGATCCATTTCCGAACTATATACAAAAGTGTATGCTCGGAACATTCGAATAACCCCTAAGAGGATCGGACATGTGATCGGATTAACGACAGTTTGGAAGTATTGAACCCATGTAACCTGACAACGATTTGCGTATTACAGGCTTCGTCATCGGCGGCGGCTGTGAATGGCGCCGAGCTAGACGAGCTGAATCGGAAGCTCAAAAACTCCAAAGATGAGCTTGATGCCCTCAACAAAAGATTCGACGAGGCGCAAGGTAAGTCTGAATCAACATCCGAACACTTTTGTCGGAATACTGTCAATGCAGTTTTTCATAGTGTTAATGATCAAACAGCCTCGGCGAAGGAGGTAGAAAAGGTCAAGGCCGAGATGCGGCAGGTGAAGGATGGTGGCGGTTGAGAAGGCGACGGCCCAACAAGCGGCCATCACGCTTTCGGCTTTGAGAGCCACCAGCGACAAACACGAGGCGCAGGTGCAGGAGATCTAGCAGGAGCTCAAGGACGCTAGCAACATGTGCGAGGTCCTTGAGCAAAAAGCCAAGGAGCATGCACCCGAACTATCCACCCAAAAAGACGATCTCCAAAAGGAGCGGGTGGATAGGCGGTTCTTTGAGGAGCAGATCTGCCAAGCGAAGGACATAACAGATGGTAAGCCATACTTATTGCAGTGTGCCTTCGGGGATAGCAAGTACAAGCTGCTTACTCGGGTGTGGTGCTCCTCAGGTGCTTGATCCAACCTTCAGAAGAGCGTGGCAGACACGAAGGAGCTCTTTGCTTAGCGGGAAGAAGGAGATGAAGTGCACCTATTCTGGGTACATTTTGATGCCCCGAGCGCTCTCCTCTTCTCGTCGAGCAGCTGAAGCAGCTGATGGAGCTGCTCCGGATGGAGGAGCCGACATGAAGGACATCTTCATCTGATTATGGCCCAATGAGCCATCGTCCGGAAGCTACTTCGGCCTGGTGCAGAAGCTAACCGACGTTACGCCCCGCCTCGACGCTATAAAGTGCTCCTACTACATTGAGGGTGCTCGGATGGCCTTTGCAAAGGCCAAGGTACATTGGCCGGGGCTGGATCCAATGAAGATAGATACCGCCCCGCCACCTCCTGGGAAGGAACATAGGTGCCCCGAGCTATACTTCGCCAGAGTAATGGAAGGTGCTCGAGCGATAGTGTCGCAATGTTCAAACGATAAGATGCATGAATAAGTTGTAATGTGTCCGAAGACATTTTTAAAGCTTTAATGTTATAATTTATCATGCTTTCAATGTCTTGCATTCCTTTATAACTCCTGTGTGGATGTTTGAAACTGAAAGATGCGAGTCGTCGGCTTCAACCCCCATGTAGATACTACATGGGGTGTTTCTGCCAATGCATTGTATCCCTTAGCCGAGTTATCGGAACCCGAAGGCGGTAGAGTGCGGCGGACCAGGCAATCAAACCATAGTGATTTATTTCTTTCACTTAGCCGTATGGGCGCAAAAAGGACTACGAGGGGCTGATGACTAGCCCCTAGAGTGTTGTGATGTTCGGATGAACCGTAGCTAAGGCCATCATCACATGGTTTGCATGAAGACCATACCCCTCGTATAACACGGAATATCCTTTAACGAGGATTTGAGTATAACACTTTAAGCTCGGATTCACAAACCAGATCTTGCATACTATGACAGTCAATTTTCAGATTTCTCCCCTGAGGTGCTTTACCAGACTATCCAAAAACTCAATCAGAGGGGTTCTCCCTTTGCCCTTCTAGCCGAACAAGCGGAACATAAAGGGGCAAGCACGGGAGCCGGGCAACCCAACTACCCAAGACATAGGTCGGAACCTATGCATATAAAGTGACTTCTAAGATGCTGAACGTATAATAAGTTGTACATAAGGCAATTTTTTCTCAAGCCCTCGGTCTATTAGCCGGTTGGATCGCAACATATCGAACAGTCACGAGAAGAGGGAGAAGGAAAATATGTGCCAAAAAGGACAACAAGACAAACATGTATAATGATGCTATATTTTTCTCAATAACTCTTATTACTCGGATTGCCGAAGCTACCGCTTACACGTATGTGAAAAAAAGGAAGAAAATTTATAGGAGTCGCTGTATCAGGGGTCTTCGACTGGGGGCCTTAAGTCCTCGATGTGCCCACCCGCTTGTGTACTCCTGCGTCTTGGTGCACCTCAATGGATGGTACTATTTGGCGAACGGATCTTGTAAACAAGGTCTTGAGAAGTTGTCAAAACGTCGATAAGCTTTACGCATTGTGCAGGCCCTTTGATAGTCCCTGCAATATCCCCGAAGACATCATAATGGTAATAGTTCGGTCCAGCCGAACACTTACCCTTTGTTCCCCACCGCCGCCCATGGAATTTTGAGCACGAAGTTGTGCCTCTTTGGCACATACTTTGCTGGTCCTAGGGTTGTGCGATGGGGGGGAGAATCCCTATTTAAGGGGAGGTCAAAGTTTTGAGAGTTTGGTCTGAAACTGTGCTCGCTTCCCCATCTTTCCTGCCTTTACGGCAGGTGTCGGAGTTTCCCGATCATCGTTGTAATTAAATTTGGCCGCTTGTGCCAGTGCATGTTCCTCAATTCGGAGAGAGCGCTCCGTGTTTCCGTTGAAAGTAATGACCCCCTTGGGACCTGGCATCTTGAGCTTGAGGTATCCATAATGTGAAACGACATTGAAGCGAGCAAACGTTGTTCGGTCGAGCAGGGCATGGTAACCGTTGTGGAAGGGTACAATGTCAAAGATCATGTCTTCGCTGCGAAAGTTATTGGGCGAGCCGAACACTACTTCTAGGCTGATGGTGCCTGTGCAACGGGCCTCAACACCTGGGATCACTCCTTTAAAGGTAGTGTTGCTGGGTTTGATCCTTGACGGATTTATTCCCATCTTTTTCACCGTGTTTGAGTAAATCAGGTTAAGGCTACTTCCTCCATCCATTAGGACTTTTGTGAGGTGGTACCCATCTATGATGGGGTCTAGGACGAGTGCGACCGAACCCCGTGAGGATATTGGTCGGGTGATCACGTCGATCAAAGGTGATCGGATATGCCGACCATGGGTTATACTTCGGACATACAAGCTCTACAACGTAGGCATCACGAAGGGCGTGCTTCCTCTCCTTCTTGGGTATATGGGTGGAGTATATCATGTTTACTGTTTTGACCTCTGGAGGGAATTTCTTTTGTCTGCCACCAATCGGCCCCCGAGGCTCATCCTTGTCCTTCTTGCGAGAGCTCTTGCCTTGATCCTTGGGCGGGAGTTTGCCGACCTGTTTAAACACCCAACAGTTATAGTGTGTGTGGTTGGCGGGCTTCTCTTGGGTCCCGTGGATTTGGCAAGGCCTTTCCACGATTTTCTCCAGCGGGGTCAGTCTGTCGTGATTGCCTTTAGGAGGCTTCTTCCACTTCCCAGGTCAGGAATTGCGGAACCCGACGTTAACAACCGTGTCATCAGCATCACTATTATTGTGCTAGCGCTTGTTGTTGTTGCGCTTGGATTTCCCGTTTTCGTCCCGAACTTCGAAGGTTTCGGGTTCTTCAAAGTTGTGGTTGCGTCTCGCTAGCCAATTATATTCGCCCGCGCAAAAGCGGGTCATGAGGGATGTAAGGGCGGACATAGTTCGAGGTCTATCCTGGCCGAGGTGGCGAGCCAGCCATTCATCCCGAATATTATGCCGGAAAGAGGCTATTGCCTCAGTGTCCGGGCAGTCGACAATCTGGTTCTTCTTGGTCAAGAACCGATTCCAGAATTGTTGTGTAGACTCTCCGGGCTTCTGAACGACGTTACTCGGGTTGGAGGAATCTGGCGGCCGAACATAGGTTCCCTGGAAGTTAGATCGGAATGCATCCTCTAAGTCTTCACATCATCTGATGGAGTTTTCGGGGAGGCTATTTAACCAGTGCCGAGCTGGCCCCTTGAGTTTTAGGGAGAGATATTTTATGGCGTGGAGATCATCTCCTCGTGCCATGTGGATATGGAGGAGGAAGTCCTCAATCCATACGGTTGGATCACTTGTCCCATCGTACTGTTCGATGTTCGTGGGTTTAAACCCCTCTGGGAACTGATGTTGCATCACCTCATCCATGAAGCACGGAGGGTGGGCAGCGCCTCGAATCCGAGTTTTGTCACGTCTGTATTCAACGTCTGTTCTACCTCGGTTACATTCCCAGACTGTGTTATGGCTTCTGTCGAGCCATGGTCTGTACCCATCCTGTGTATTGGGTGAGTAGTCTCTAGATCCGTAGATGGATCTTGTGCGACCTGCTCTGTAGTCTAGGTCATCGCAGGTCGAACCTGTCACTAGGATTTAGTGGATCATTTCCCCGTCTTCGGGGCATAGCCGGTCTATAACCGGTGTCGTCAGCCATCCTGTCACGCCCGCGAGGAGGGTGGTCCGACTTGTCGTATGGGGTATGTTTGGGAGACGTTGTATCGGTGAGCTCGTCGTCAAATTGCGGCAGCAGCCTTTTGCGTGGATAACTCTTAGGTTGGTCCAACAGACAGGTACCATATCCCTCCTCGGCTGAGAGGACTCTTGTCCATCGAGCGTTGAGGTCATCTTGTTCATCTTTAAGTTGTCATTCCTTGACTTTCAGGCCGCGGGCCGTTGCTATGAGCTGTTGTCTGAATAGTTCATCATCTTCAGAGTTATCAGGAATGTCTAGGTCATCGGCTTCCGGGATGTCGTCCTCCTCGACGGGAGGGAGGTAGTTGTCATCCTCGGTATCATTGAAGTCGTCGGGGTTGCTCTGGTCTTCAGGCCTTTCCTGATCCTCTAACGGGTGTTCGGGGATATCGGGATCGCCACGGTCCTCAGGGGTATCTCCGTCCCCGGTGCCGATAATAGCTTTCCTTCCCTTTTTTCCTTTTGACTGCTTATGCAGTTTTCGGCGCCTTGATGGCGCATCGCTCGATTTGTCACCATCATTATTAGGAGTTTTGTCGCCATTAGCAGCAGGGGTGTCTACCATGTAGACATCATATGTGGAGGTGGCATCCCATCGCCTGGTATTGACGGTGGTGGGGGCGCAATCCTCTTCATCCATGTGTTCTGCCTCGTCGGAGGCATAGTCCAACATGTCGGTTAAGTCTTCGACTGTGGCTATGAAGTGGGCGGTGGGTGGGTCAAAAAATTCATCCTGACCAGCTTTGTTGCTGATCTGAGCACAGATCGGGGTTGGATCGTCGTTAATTTTCATCGATGAGATCTGATCTAGGGCCTCGTTCAATGCCGAGAGCTCGATCGGGTCAAACTGCGCGGAGCTGTCGGAGTTGATCTCCAATGTGTCCAAACGAGTGGAGTGTTCGACAAGTACAAGTATCTGGTCCTCTAGCACTATGACTGGACCCGGACTAAGAGTCAGGCCATCATCGGAGTTAACCTCGTGGGCGTGACCGAAAAGGGAGCTCGAGGTTAAAGCCTTAGAGTCTTAGGGCATGGCAGTCGAGACGGCGAGCCCGGTAAATGTCAAGTCACCCCTAGGATCCACGGAGAACTCTAGGTTCCCCAATCTGATCTCTTCACCAGGGGTGAAGCTTCCGACACGGCCTAGATGGCCGGTCTGGTCGGTGTGCAGCACAATGCTGCCGAAGGCGAAGATCTTTCCAGGGATGAAAGTGTCCATGTTGCGGATCTCTTCGTTGATGACAAGGTGAGAGATCGATTCCTTGGGTGATCACAACGGAACTCTCAATGAAAGCACCAATGTTGGTGTCAAAACCAGCAGATCTCGGGTAGGGGGTCCCGAGCTGTGAGACTAGAATCGATGGTAATAGGAGACGAAGGGGACAAGGTTTTACCTAGGTTCAGGCCCTCCTATGGAGGTAATACCCTACGTCATGCTTGATTGTATTGATGATGTATAGGTTACAGAGTCGATCTACCTCAAGATCAAAGAGATAAACCCTAGAAGAGTTGTTCTATATCTACAACCTAAAACCCTTCGGCTTATATAGATGCCGAGGGTATCTAGGGTTTACACATGGTCGATTACATGCTAAAGAGATAAACATGCCTATTCGCTATATTAAACGTGAAGGACAAGCCATGATTCCAGAAGCTTCCTTCCTGGAGAGAGGGCCTTTCGCAAGCGGCCCATACAGTCTGGTCCATAAGAGATAGGTCGGCCTCCCGAGTACCCCTTGATCCAGGACTCCGTCAACGGGGCCTTTTCGCATCCAACGACCCACACAGTCCGGCCCGTGAGAAATAGGTCGGCTATCCGAGGACCCCTTAAACCAGAACTCCCTCAAGTACCCCTCTAGGGTTAAATCTTGTCGAAAGTCATGCCCGCGGTTATGTGGCAACTTGGAAATTTGTAATACTCCGTTATAGAGAAATTGAAGTAAATCCAATTAAGATACACCAACTATGTGTGTAACCGTGATCATCTTTTTCCATGGGAGTTCGGGAAGAGAACATGGTGGGGTTATGATTGACTGTAATTAGGCGTTAAGGATCACTTCTTGAGCATAACTAGTTCATGACCATTACGTATAGAAAACTCATCTTATTCTTGTACTCGCAAGTTAGCCAAATAAAATGCTTAGTGTTGCTGCAACGTCACCACTTAACCATGCCATACCTATAAGTTTAGATAGTCTCGGTACCCTGGGTAATAAGATTGTTGAGTCCTCGCGCTCACAGATTCCTACAACACCACAGGTGCAGGTAAAAATGATCTTGCCGTTGATGATGCCACAACACTCCAGTGGGAGTCTGATGAGGAGTGTGGCCGCACGCACGTGATATACCCCAATGACTAGAGGAGGTTTCCTTGCTCGGCAACATCATATTTTCTTGATGGATGTCATCTTTTCGTTTGATTTCATCCGAGTCGGACCATGCTCTTCTGGATGATGCTTGTATGAATTATTGTATTTGAATATTTAATGTTGTAGCATGTGGAGAGTGTAAGCCAACCCCATATACTCACCTCTTTGCATGTATTGTGATGATATCCATTCTTGCGAAGCGACTCGAATTGCGCTTCTATCCTTATCATGCCCTCGTGGCTTCGCAAGGATAGTGCCGCATTTTGGACGTGACAAAAGGCCTCAATAAAATTCTCAAAAAATCATCCGTCTTAAACTCTAAACTCCATATTCGGTGCTCCAAGTTTTCCACTTTGGTCCCCCACAAACAAAGGCTATGCTTAACCCTAGCATCTTGGTAGAACCGAGACTGCATTCGGTGGAACAGGAAAGCAGTGACCAACGTTCTATGTCTGAATATTTAATTTTGGAACTTTTGAGTTTTATTTTTCAATGACACCAAAGTAATGGATCTGGTTAGGTTAAGTTGAATCGGTCTCACCGAGATGTTCCATTCGATTTCACAGAAAAGCCAAAAGTTAGGACATTTTGCACTAGTCGGTAGCAACGAGTTTTAACTTTGGTGTCACCGAGTTGGGAAATAATGTTGTAACGGTTGGATTTTTGGAGAAGGCTATAAATACCCCTCGACCACCCTCTAACTCATTGAGAGAGCCATCACAACGAAACACTACTTCCACTATTCATTTTCTGAGAGAGAACCGCCTACTCTTGTGTTGAGATCAAGGGATTCCACTCCAACCAATATATCCTTGTTTTATAGCCTCCACAAGTTTCTCTCCACCCAGTCATCCTATTGTACCAAGCCATATTCTATGAGAGAGTGATTATGTGTTGAGGAGACTACCTTTTTAAGCATAGGAGCAAGGAGTTCATCATCAACACAACATCTATTAATTACCTCTTGGAGAGTGGTGTCTCCTGGATTGGTTAGGTGTCGCTTGGGAGCCTCCAAATTATGTGGAGTTGAACCAGGAAGTTTGTAAGGGCAAGGAGATTGCCTACTTTTTGAAGATCTACCCTGAGTGAGGTTTGTCCTTCATGGTTGTAACCCATAGTGGAATATACAAGGTTGCTTCTTCATTGAACCTTCGTGGGTGGACCCTTGATGGAATCGTGTAGACATTACACTCTATGGGTTGAAGTCTCAATTAACATGGACGTACGATAGCACCACCTATCAGAATCACACCAAAAATATGTGTGTCTTCACTGTGTTTGATCTCCTATCCCTCCCTTTACTTTCACTAACAATGTCATTATTTTCCGCTACACTGCTCGTAGACTTGCGTGTGTAGGGTGTGCTACACTTGGTAAAACGCTAAAATTGCCAACCAATAAAATTGGGAAAAGGTTAAGTTTTAATTTTGTCAAGTAGTCTAATCACCACCCTCTAGACATACTTTCGATCCTACAAGTGGTATCAGAGCTTTGGTCTCCATTGCATTGGTTTCACAACCTAGGAGTGTATGGCATCTAGTGGGGGGAAATACCACCGTGAAGGTCCATATTTCGATGGTACAAACTTTGCAAATTAGAAGCATAAGATGAAAATGCATATTCTTGGTCATAACCCTGTTGTTTGAGATGTTGTTCATGTTGGCTTGCAAGGTGAATTATTTGAAGATGGAAAAGAACTGGATTGTGAAGCAACCGCAGATGAATTGAATATGTTGCAATACAATGCTCAAGCATGCAACATCCTATTCAACGGTTTGTGTCCCAAGGAGTTCAACAAGATAAGTCACCTCGAGAATGCCATGGAAATATGGGATACTTTGGTTGATATGCACGAAGGAACTGGCTCCATCAAGGAATCTAAGTTGAATGTGCTTCAGAGTCAACTTGACAACTTCAAGATGAAGGATGGCGAAGGAGTTATGGAAATCTACTCTAGGCTTGCCCTCATCACAAATGAGGTTGCCGGCTTAGCAAGTGAAGACATGACTGATAGATTCAGCATCAAGAAGATTCTTAGAGCGTTTGAAGGAAAGTACGATATCATGTGCACATTCATCCAAATGATTTTCAACTACAAAGATCTCAAGCCCACAGAAGTAATTGGAAGGATAGTGGCACGTGAAATGTCACTCAAGGATAAAGAGGAGCTCCACAACAAGTCAAGCGGTGCCTACAAAGCCTCAAGTGATGCTCCTACAACTTCAAGTGACAAGCTAGTATCCAATGAGAGATAAGTCTCATGGTCAAGAATTCAACAAATTCAATAAGAATAGAAGCAAAGAAAGAAACTCCAACTCAATATATAAAGAGAACCGTTCTTCTAGTCGTGATCGGAATTGCTACAATTGTGGAAGACCCGAACACTTCTCAAACGAGTGCATGAAACCTCCCAAGAAGAGAGATGAGTCACCTAGAAGGATTAGAAGAGATGAGTCACCTTGGAGAGGGAGAGAAGGAGTAGAGAAGATCAATATGAATGAAGACCCTCCCGGAGAAAGGACAATTACACCAAGAGTTACACAACAAGAAGACATCAAGATCATGTTGGTCAAAGGGTTTTCGACTCCGACTCTGACAACCAATCTGAGAGAAGTTATCGCTCCGACTCCGACTATAGTCAAGATGAAGGGGATGTCGGTCTAGCTCTAGTATCCTCCAACTCCTATGACCTCTTTGAATCACCAAATGAAGGAATTGGAAACTGCATCATGGCTAAAGCCACAAGGTATAACACCCCAAATTCATTGACTTTAATAGTGATGATGAAGACTTATTAGGCGATGATGAGTTACTTGTTCATAAAAACTAGTGACGTTAGCTCAAATGAACTTGCTAGCAATCATGATAGCTAATATGAATCATTTGTTGATGCTAAGAAGGAGATTAACTGCTTAACTAACTAAGTAACCACTCTTAAGTTAGCTCTTTAATCTACTCAAGAAAAATCATAGAGATCTTCTAAGAACTCATGAGAAGCTACACTTCGAGATGCTAAATTTAGAGCCAGAGCATGACTTTCTGTAACGCCCAAGATACGACCCTATCCTTATTTTGGCTCGAGGGCCTCGACAAGGATAGGGGCGCATCTCGTCGTTTTGCAAGAATGGATATTATTATAAGTACATGTACAGAAGAGATGAGTACATGGAGTTGGCTTACACTCGACACAAGCTACATCAAGATCACATCAATACAACAACATATTCAAACATCATACATAAGAGCAGGGTCCGACTATGGACGAAATCAAACGATAAAATGACATCCATCCTTGCTATCTCAGGCCGCCGCTTGAACCCATCCTAGATCGATGATGATGACGAAAAAGAACTCCAAATCAAACAAGCATCGCTCTCACGTCAAAGCATCGCATTACTTGTACCTGCAAATGTTGTTGTAGTAATCCGTGAGTCACAGGGACCTAGCAATCTCATTTCCAAGGGTACAAGACTAGCAAGCTTAATGGATGAGGTATGGTTAAGTGGTGAGGCTGCTGCAAGAGACTAAGCATTTATTTGATTAGCTAACTTACGAATACATAAAGCAAAATATATATGGTGGTCTACACATAACGAACGTGAACTAGTAGTGATCACTAATTGATCCTGAACACCTACTTACGTCAAACATAACCCCACCGTGTTCTCTCTCGGATAAGGACTCACGAGAAGAGACAGTCACGGTTACGCACACAGTTGGTGTATTTTATTAGAGTTTACTTCAAGTTTATTATGACCGGGTGTTAAACAAAGTTTCCAAGTTGCCACATAACCGCGGGCACGGCTTTTCGAAATACTTAACCCTACAGGGGTGCTCCAACTCATCCATCACAAATTAACCACACACCGCGTTGGAATTCCTTAACCGTGGAATCATCCGTAGTATTTGCGGAATCCCGATGGAAAATCTCAACTTTGAGATAGCCCGAAGTGTCGTCAAAACCCACGTGCAAGACGTTCGAGAAAGGTAAAACAAATCCAGCAAGGCCGCCCGACGTGTCGACAAACCCGATAAGAGCCGCGGATCTTGTTCTCAGGACACGACCGGATGGGTCTAGCTACACTAAAAAAGCCAATCCCCAAGTTTCCTCGAGGCGGCCCCGCAGGCAACCCGTTTTGGACTAACACTCATTAGGAGCACTGGTCCGAGTTGTTAATTAAAGATCCTCGGGGTCTGGAAAGTTCCTATGCAATTTGATTAGTTATTAGGCAAATGTAGTACCAATGTTGGGCCTTCCCAGACAAGGTTTATCCTAAGACGAAAATCAAGGGGGTCCCCATAACAACCCTGAGCATGTTAGGAGCGCTCAATATGAAACATAACACCGGTTCACAAGTAACTAGGGGCGGCAAAAGTGGAACAAAACACCGAGCAAAAGGCCAAGCCTTCCACCTTTTACCAAGTATATAAGTGCATTAAATTAAATAGCAATAATATTGTGATAACATAAACATGTCCATGTTGTCACATGGAAACAATTGCACCTGCAACTAGAAACGCTATAAGAAGGGCTGAGCAAGCGGTAACATAGCCAAACAATGATTTGCTGGGATGTGGAGAGGTTAGAGGCTTATCATGACAATGTTGGGAGGCTTGACAAACAAGTGGTGGGTAGCGTGGCAAAGCGATAGAAAAACGAGACAACTAGCATGGCAACTATAGTAGTGGTATCTAGGGAAATGTGTCATCTTGCTTGAGATCCTGCTTGAAAGAAGAACAAGTCCGTGAAGAAGACGATCCGTGAAGTAGACGAACGAATCCTCACACTCCGAACACTTTCGAAACTCTATCGAGAAGGAACAATCCGGACAAACAATCAACATACGATACACCAAAACATATGCATGACATGATGCACAAGAAAATATGATGCATGTCCGGTTTAAGTATGCAAGGCATGCAATCACGTCAAACAACTACTACAAATTACAGTGAAGCTCAATATGCAACGAGTTGCATATTGACGAAACTCCACGATCGATTATTTAGTTCACTCTCGTTTAGGTACTCATCAATATTAAATATTGTTAAGCATGGAAAGAGGTGAAGAAAGAACAACTACATATTTATGCAAGTTTAAATGAGGCCAAAACAACGAATAACAACTCCGGAAAGTCCCCCTATGCAATTAAGATTTCGGTACTGTTCTGCCTATTACGCAGTTTTAGAGTTGTTAAACAGCAAAAAAAATGGCACCATGTTATCCTATACATTTTTCTAATCAAGATACATATGTGGATCATTTTTTATCGGAGCTACAGTCAATTAGTTGTTAAAAAAACCTTTTTTAACATGGCATTTAGGCAAATAATGCCAATAGTAAGTTTAAGCAATTTTATCATGGATGAAATTTAGATATTATTAGTCTACACAAAATTTTAGTCAAGTTTCATATATAAATTATTTAAATCCGATGCATGGTTGAATTTATATGAATTTTACCAAATGCAACATCATACAAACAAGAAAAAAATATGTGCAGTTTTTTAATAGAAACTGAGAATTCAGCAAACAGAGTACATGGGTTGGGCTTAATATGACTAGTGGGGTCAGGAGGTTGGTCGACCAGATCAACAAGGACCGGTCAACAATGACAATGGGGCCATGGTGTCAGTGTCGCAACAAAATATAAGCCAAAGAAACAAAATGTAGAACATGGGAATTGAACCATGGTCTCATGGGTGCAAACGATTGGAGTTAACCAGTCCGGTTAGCTTTGTGCTCGTGACAAAAACGTAATGGCGACGCTACAAGACACCTACATGCGGGAATGGATCTAAGAAAAGAACAGAGCTTCGTACGAACTTGCTCACATCGGGGAGTAGAGAGGTCGGCGATCCTGGCGAGAAGACGCGGAGAAGGGTCGGGGTTTTGACGAATCCGGCCAAGGGGAATCCATTCCCGCTAACGAGGGGCCTTGGGGTGGTCTGAACGAGCGAGTTCCATGGGCGGCAGTGGCTGGCTTTTGTTCTGTTCCTGACAGGGAGAAACGAAGCAGAGAGGGAAGGGATTAGGGGAGGCAGGAGAGGGAAGGAGGGGACCTGTGTAGGGAGAAAAGAGAGGGGCGGCGAGGAGAGCTCACCAGCAAGATGCAGCGTGGATCGGAGCTCCTGTAGTGGTCCATGGCGGGGCTGCTGGCGTCCATGGCACGGTCGGGCTCCGTGTGAAGAGAAGTGAGAGAGAGGAGAGATTAGAGAAGGAGATAGCATAGCTAAGAGGAGAAGGAAGGGTACGGGGCCGGCGAGGTCCTCAGCTGGCTGGTAGCCGTTGGTGGACGGGAATGGCAACGCCCTGGAGCTCGGAGACGAGGCGCTGCAGTTGGAGGCGCTCCTCGTACGTGGGGCACAGGCATGAGGCAGCTTGGGGCAGCAGCTGCGTCTCTCCTCGTACTTGTCCATGGGACAGAGGAGATGGTTGCCTCGATCCATTCGGGATCTGGCAAGAGGCCCGATGCTGCGGGGTTTGGTCGGGCACAGAAAGAGAAGAGGTGGGCGGCGGCGTGAAGAGGATTCCTAAAAAAATAGGGTTTTGTCCGATTCGGATTAGGTGGTCTATTTATAGCAAATGGGGCTAGGTTAGGGAGGTTTTGCATCATTTTCGGACCTTCGGATCTTGATTCGACGGTCCAAAAACGGAGGGGTCTAGCAGGGCTATGTGGGCTGTGTAGAGGTGGTTGCGCCGGGAAGAGAGGGAAGTGTGAGGCCCCCGACATGTTTTGAAATACCGACAACGTCCGATAAATAACCTCAAGATGGCGCTGCAATAGTTGATCGTCGGGGTATCAAACGACCTCTGATTGAGACGAAATTTGACAGACGGTCCACCTGCAGTATTATATAACCGCACGCCAACTTTCGACCCAATCCGAGAATAATTTTCACGCACTTTAAAAACAATATTTTTATCGATGCCGCGGGCGCGTGCGTGTGTGGTTGGTCTCGAAACGGCCTACGACACGAACGGAGAGAACCGGTGACTACGAACGGATGCAAGTTTTCGAAAACGGGTGACGATGCTATGCAGATGATGCGAATGATGCGATGATGAATGCGACAAGCACACAACACAACAACAATGGAATAAAAGGAGAATCTTCTTGAGCGTCGATCCCGAGCTGTTACAACTCTCCCACAGTACAGGAGGATCTCGTCCCGAGATCTAAGAATGAGAAGGGGAAGAGAAAGCGCAAGAGGTGAACATAGTTGTTTCTTTGACAAACGAGTAAAACCAATGATGATTGAAGGTTTCAACGAGATGAAAGATGACACAAGGAACAAGGAAGAATTCACAAGAAGTTTGGGCAGCACTTCAGTAGGATAGAGGTGCAAAATTTATAAGATGGAAGGAATTTGAACATAGAACACAACACTTCGGTAAGATTAATAAGCAAAGAAAGAACATGATCTTGACAAAGCGAGATGATAGATTGAAGAGAGCAACATCACAAGGCCTCCGTAACAACAAAATAGAAATTGTATTGATGGAAGGAAAAGAATGGATAAGAAAATGACAACTTCCAGCACAAATGAATTTGAAAAGCATGGTTGAACGGAGTTGTTGAAAAACCAACAACGAAATAATTAAGCTTGATGTGGACTTATGGAACACATCTCAAAATTATGAACTGACAACCTGCCACAACAGAAACAATTGATTGCTTGGGAGCAAAAGAGATGAAAAACTTGTTTCACGAAGAAGAGGAGGAGAAAACTTGGATCGTTTATGACACCATGATAGCAACAATCCTTAGGAAATGCTTTAGGTGAAATCCAACCCAAGATAACTCCGAGAAGACAAGATGGGTTTACTTATCTTATTCTTGACAATTTTCCTTCGAGACTCCTCGTAATCAAGAATTTAATAACACCATCTCAAAAGATAATGGAGAAGGAATTGAACTTAGAAATCCAAGAAAAGAACACTTGGGCACCTCCAACAGAACCCTGAAGAACACTTCGAGAAGAATTACATCCTTAACAATCTGCCATGAAGAATCATCGGGATGAACTCCGGAATGATAGGGTGATAGAAAAGAATTGAAGGTTGCGAAAGAACAAGATTGATGCCTTGCCATGATTTAGATGAAGCTTCGTGATGAGATATTTGAGAAAATTTGGAACTCCAGAAAAGAAAAGATGAACACTTGGAACCAAGAATTTTATATGATGAAAAACTCCAGAAAAGGATTGAAATCACCATGATGAAAAAGAATAAGAATTATGTTATGCTTATCCTTCATCAAGTTAAATTGATCACAAGCAACGGATTCAACACATAACTTATTCTTCTTGAAAAGATTGAAGAGAGAGATAGAACACAAACTTGAATAAGTCTTGAATGAGAACACCGATAAGAATTCACAAACGGATGAGGGTACCACGATTGAACGAAGATACATGGGAACGAATAGATCATGATCCACCTAATGGAAAACTTGAATGAAGCACCAGAATAATTTAGAGACGAACGAAGAGACAACAATTGAGAAGAATTTGAGAACGAAAGCTAAAAGCTGAGAACGAAGAAATCTTCTAAAATGACGGCCTTCGGAGGATCTAGGAATGAAAACAACTCTGAATGAACCGAACAGATATGGGAGGAATTACTCATGATCGAAAACAATTTGAGAGGGTAGCAGGAGTTGAAAACATGAATCTTCAAGAGAATGAGAAAAATGATGACGAGAAACAACTTCATAAATTACCGAGGCACTCCGGAACAATGAATAAGGAAAGGTCGAGCCAATGATGAAAATTATTTTGAAGTGATCTTTGAGAAGGAATACGACTGATGGAATTCATTCTTATGTCACATTGAAAAGAACTTGAAACGGATCTAGGAAAGATTAAAAGATCCAGGTAAGATCTTGGGGAAAAACCTGTGGGTTATGGGCCCACTGAAAAGAAACCACCATTGAGACAATTGCTTAGAAAGAGATATTGCACCAGAAAAATTAATAACTTGATGAGGTGAGAACTTTGAAATAATTTAAGAGTATATGAATGGAAATGAAAGTCTTCTGAGATATCTTCACCACTCCGGGTGGAATAGAGAGAGACGAAAAACAAGAGATACTTGGACAGAATTTCCGACATGGGGAAGCATTTACTGATTTAAAAGGATATGACAAACACCGAGAGCTTGAATTGAATCCACCAGAGAAGAAAACAGAGACAAAGAAATAATGAACTTGAAGCACTTGAGAATCTTCACAATGAATCACCGGATACGATACAAAAGAAAAGATATAGTAGAAGCATAACATGAATAGAGAAGGCACTTGGATGGGAATTTAGTGATTGAAGAGAAAGGGCGGGAGGGTGGGGAAAACAAAGACAACTTGGGACAGATGAGACAGACTCTAGAAGAAATGTGAGGATTGACCTTTCAAATATTGGAGATGATTGAATATCTTGACGAGGAGCGCACCGGTTGAAAAGAATTTCATGACAACTCCAGTTGAACAAAAGGAATATCATTCCCGTAAAATATGAGAACACTACTTAGAAAAGATATGAAATCACCACTTGACATCACAGCAACTCGAATTACCATATACAAAACAAAATAAAGGATGAGGCTAGCGAAACAAGCCAGAACAAATACATACCCATTATGCACTTGTTGAAAAGATAATCCTAGGTACCTACTTGAATTCCCACCTAAGATCTCCCAAAACTTTCTCGTTATGCAATCTGATGTTGGGGATACAGGGAGGCAAAATATCTCACACAACTAACAAGCCCTACACTCCAACTGTATGCATCCGTCAACACATAACCAGAGGCTTCGGAACTCCATCTATCTCGGACCCTCAAAAACACAACGATACCAAACATGGCAGTACCCCGGATGCCTCCTTAGTACTGGGTGACTCCGACCTTATCTCGCCATGAGAAGTATTGAAGAAATTTCGAACACCCTCCATCCCTAGATACTAAGGGAACTGAACGATAACGATGTGTCAAGAATCCCCTGGAGCTCAACTCCCCGGAAGAAATCAAGTCAGACAGGAGGCACCAAGACAGAACTCTATCACATCAGCATCATATAGTTTCCAAAATACCCGCGTGATCCTAAAAATTTTTGAGTGAGAAGAGGGTAGAATAAAAATTCTTAAGTCGTAATTCCTCACCAGAGTATAGAAGAGGAATAAAAGAATCCTACTCTCTGATATAACTAGACTCAAAATAGTTTTTCACTAGACTTCACTCAGCCAAGTTCGATCAATCAATGGGGCTCCTAGGTCGGTACAAGCTCTGATACCAACTTGTAACGCACAAGATGCGACCCTATCCTTATTTTGGCTCGAGGGCCACGACAGGGATAGGAGCGCATCTCATCGTTTTGCAAGAATGGATATCATTACAAGTACATGTATAGAAGAGATGATTATATGGAGTTGGCTTACACTCGCCACAAGCTACATCAAGATCACATCAATACAACAACATATTTAAACATCGTACATGAGAGCAGGGTCCAACTACGGATGAAATTTAACGATAAAACGACATCCATCCTAGCTATCCCAAGCTACTGCCTGGAACCCATCCTAGAGCGAACAAGAAGAAGAAGAACTCCAAATCAAACAAGCATCACTCTCACATCAAAGCATTGCATTACCTGTACCTACAACTGTTGTTGTAGTAATCTGTGAGCCATAGGGACTCAGCAATCTCATTTCCAAGGGTATCAAGACTAGCAAGCTTAATGGGTGAGGTATGGTTAAGTGGTGAGGCTGCAGCAAGCGACTAAGCATTTATTTGAGTGGCTAACTTACGAATACAGAAAGTAAAGTATGGTGGTCTACGCATAACGGACGTGAACTAGTAGTGATCACTAATTGATCCTGAACACCTACTTACATCAAACATAACCCCACTATGTTCTCTCTCGGATAAGGACTCACGAGAAGAGACAATCATGGTTACGCACACAGTTGGTGTATTTTATTAGGGTTTACTTCAAGTTTACTCTGACCGGGTGTTAAACAAAGTTTCCAAGTTGCCACATAACCGTGGGCATGACTTTCCGAAAGATTTAACCCTGCAGGGGTGCTCCAACTAGTCCATCACAAATTAACCACACGCCGCGTTGGAATTCCTCAACCGCAGAATCACTCGTAGTATTTTTGGAATCCCAATGGAAAATTTCAAATTCGAGATAGCCCGAAGTGTCGTCAAAATCCCACGCGCAAGACGTTTGAGAAAGGTAAAACAAATCCAGCAAGGCCACCCGACGTATCGACAAACCCGATAAGAGCTGCATATCTTGTTCTCAGGACACGACCGAATGGGTCTAGCTATAGGAAGAAAAAAATCCCCGAGTTTCCTCGAGGCGGCCCCGCAGGCAGCCCGTTTTAGACCAACACTCATGAGGAGCATTGGCCCGGGTTGTTAATTAAAGATCCTCGGGGTCCGAAAAGTCCCTATGCAATTTTATTAGTTATTAGGAAAATGTAGTACCAATGTTGGGCCTTTACAGACAAGCTTTATCCTAATAGGAAAGTCAAGGGGGTCCTCATAACAACCCCACGCATGTTAGGAGCGCTCAATATGGAACATACCACCGGTTCACAAGTAACTAGGGGCGGCAAAAGTGGAACAAAACACCGAGAAAAAGGCCAAGCCTTCCACCTTTTACCAAGTATATAAGTGCATTAAATTAAATAGCAATAATATTGTGATAACATAAACATGTCCATGTTGTCACATGGAAACAATTGCACCTGCAGCTAGAAACGCTATAAGAAGGGTCGAGCAAGCTGTAACATAGCCAAACAATGGTTTGCTGGGATGTGGAGGGGTTAGAGGCTTATCATGGCAATGTTGGGAGGCTTGACAAACAAGTGGTAGTTAGCGTGACATAGCGATAGAAAAACGAGACAACTAGCATGGCAATGATAGTAGTGGTATCCAGAGAAATGTGTCATATTGCTTGAGATCCCGCTTGGAAGAAGAACGATTCCATGCAGAGGATGATCCGTGAAGTAGACGAACGAATCCTCACACTCTGAACGGTTTCGGAACTCTATGGAGAAGGAACAATCGGGACAAACAATCAACACACGATACACCACAACATATGCATGACATGATGCTCAAGCAAATATGATGCATGTCCGGTTTAAGTATGCAAGGCATGCAATCACGTCAAACAACTCCTACACATTACAATGAAGCTCAATATGCACGAGTTGCATATTGACAAAACTCCACGATCGATTATTTAGTTCACTCTCGTTTAGGTACTCATCAATAGTAAATGTTGTTAAGCATGGCAAGAGGTGAAGCAAGAACAACTACATATTTATGCAAGTTTAAATGAGGCCAAAACAACGAATAACAATTCCGGAAAGTCCCCCTATGCAATTAAGATTTTGGTACTGTTCTGCCTATTACGCAATTTTAGATTTGTTAAACAGCAAAATAAAGGGCACAATGTTATCCTATACATTTTTCTAGTCAACATACATATATGGATTATTTTTATCGGAGCTACAGTTAATTAGTTGTTAAAAAAACCTTTTTTAACATGACATTTATGCAAATAATGCCAACAGCAAGTTTAAGCAATTTTATTATGGATGAAAGTTAGATATTATTAGTATACACAAAATTTTAGTCAAGTTTCATATATAAATTATTTAAATCCGATGCACGGTTGAATTTATATGAATTTTACAAAATGCAACATCATACAAACAAACAAAATATATGCAGTTTTTTAATTGAAACTGAGAATTAAGCAAACAGAGTACATGGGTTGGGCTTAACCAGTGAGTATGACTAGTGGGGTCAGGAGTTTGGTCAACCAGATCAACAAGGATCGGTGAACAATGACAATGGGGCCATGGTGTTAGTGTCACAACAAAATATAACGCTAAAGAAACAAAATGTGGAGCATGGGAATTGAACCATTGTCTCCTGGGTGCAAACGACCGGAGTTAACCAGTCCAGCTAGCTTTGTGTTTGTGACAAAAACATAATGGCGATGCTACAACACCTACAGGCGAGAATGGATCTAAGAAAAGAACAAAGCTTCGCACGAACTTGCTCACATGGGGGAGCAAAGAGGCCGACGATCCTCGCGAGAAGACGCAGAGAAGGGTCAAGGTTTTGACGGATCCGGCCATGGGGAATCCATTCCCGCTAACGAGGGGCCTTGGGGTGGTCTGAACGAGCAAGTTCCATGGGCGGTGGCGGCTGGCTTCCGTTCTGTTGCTGGCAGGGAGAAACGAAGCAGAGAGGGAAGGGATTAGGGGAGGCAGGAGAGGGAAGGAGGGGAGCTGTGTAGGGAGAAAAGAGAGGGGCGGTGAGGAGAGCTCATGTAGAGGTCCCTGTGAAGAGAAGTGAGAGAGAGAGAAGAGATTAGAGAAGGAGATAGCACAACTAAGAGGGGAAGGAAGGGTACGGGGCCGGCGAGGTCCTCATCTGGCTAGTCGCCATTGGTGAACGGGAACGGCAATGCCCTGGAGCTCTGAGACGAGGGGCTGTAGTTGGAGGCGCTCCTCATACGTGGGGCATAGGCATGAGGTAGCTTGGGGCAGCAACTGCGTCTCTCCTCGTACTTGTCCATGGGACAGAGGAGATGGTTGCCTCGATCCATTCGGGATCGAGCAAGAGGCCGGAGGCTATGGGGTTTGGTTGGGCACATAAAGAGAGGAGGTGGGCAACGACATGAGGAGGATCACTAAAAAATAGGGGTTTGTCTGTTTTGGATTAGGTGGTCTATTTATAGCAAATGGGGCTAGGTTTGGGGGGTATTGCAGCATTTTCGGACCTTTGGATATCGATCCGACGGTACGAAAGCGGAGAGGGGCTAGGAGGGCTACCGTGGCTGTGTAGAAGTGGTTGGGCTGGGAAGAGAGGGAAGTGTGAGGCCCGTGACATGTTTTGAAATACCGACAACGTCCGATAAATAACCTCAAGATGGTGCTGCTATAGTTGATCGTCGGGGTATCAAATGAACTCTGATTGGGACAAAATTTGGCAGGCGGTCCACCTACAATATTATATTACTGCACACCAACTTTCAACTGAATCCGAGAATATTTTTCACGCACTTTAAAAACAATATTTTTATCGATGCCGCAAACGCGTGCGTGTGTGGTTGGTCTCAAAATGGTCAATGACACAAATGGAGAGATCCGACGACTACGAACGGATGCAAGTTTGCAAAAACGGGTGACGATGCTATGCAGATGATGCGAATGATGCGATGATGAATGCTACAACCACACGAATCACACAACAACAATGGAATAAAGGGGGAATCTTCTGGAGCGTCGATCCCGGACTGTTATAGTTTCTTAAAGCTATCAATGGCGATCCTCGAAAGAACAGTTATTCCTATCTTGCCAAACAACTTCTCTTATCTACTTTTATGCCTCAAGTTAAATCTAAGCAAACTAGTAACAAGGGTAAGAAAGGTTCTTCATATGGAAACAACAACAAAAATACTAATTCCAATGATGTTGTTCCTAGTACCTCTATTGATTCCACTAATGATTCTCCTAGCCAAGTTACTTGAGCTATAAAAATATTTATTGAAAGGAATTATAGAGAAAGGTGTCTACAAAAGTCTTACTGGGAGTAAGCAATTCGAAGAGACTGTACGCAAGCAAGGATGGCATCGGAAGAATTAATGTGTTGGTTTTGAACGAATGTTCAATGCCATTGGAGTTGAATGGGAGGAAGATCAATACCCCAAGACAAAGTTTGTTCCTAAACAAGAGAAGTATGATCCTACTCTCTTCAAAGGAACACAATCTCAAGATTATCTTCCACCACAAGACTACAAGCTAAAGGACAAGGATAAGCTTCAAGAGGAGATTGGCTCATTTGAAGAACCACCTCTAGCTATGGTCAAGTGGGATCCCAAGGCTACATCAAGCTATACTTCATCAAGTGCTACTTCCAATCCAAGGATTCCCATCAAGTTGACGTGGGTCCCAAAGAAGAAGAACTAGAGAGTTCTTGAGGGGTGAGTCCGCCAACAAACTTCACTCATATTCATGTCTTGGAAAGACCATGTCCAATCAACTCCAACCTTATGCACTAGTTAAAGGAGTCACAAATCCTTTTATTCGTAAGCAAGGAACAAGGTATTCAATGCATCAATGGACATCATCACATGAGTATGTCACTCCATGTCCATAGATATCCTTGTTATTTTTCCTCGTGTGGGCCTAACCCATGTAGTGCGAAGAGTATCAAAAAAATAAGGATTCCTCCCAACTCTAGATGATCTTCATCAACAATGAGCATCCCCTACTACTACATCTACATGAAGTCTTGAATGACAAAACCCAAGGTAAGTTCATCCCTCTTAGGGGGGATATCACATCTAGGGGGAGCTTTGCTCTAATATTGAGTTAAAGCATCTCTAATGATGTGAACACATTAATGCATTATGTAAAAGTGGTAACCTCACTTGTTCTTAAACGATGAGTATGACCTATGATCAAGTGTTTTCACTTGGCTCCTAAGTCAATATACTCATATACAGATGACTTTGTCATCGACATTTGCTTGATAGATACTAGACTTGTTTGCATGTTCGACATATTTCATTTGCCATTTTATTGTGTGAGCATGTTGGTATGCATATTTATCTCATTCAAGGAAATCCAATTGTAGTTTATTTGGATTTTATTTTCCTGGCCAATTGGATGTACAAGAATGCCCAAGTACCCCCTCTAGCTATCTATTATATCTTGTCTGAAATTCTATTCATGCTTCATCACAAAATTTGAACAAACTCATTTTCGAACACTCCGGGTCAGGAGCACTCGGAGCCACTGATTCAACAATGGCTGACCTCCAAAACCTTCTAAGCACTTTTTGATGTGACCAATACCTTCAAACTCGATTCCACCTAAAGCACTTAGACTGATCTGAATTTCTACCTCCGTACCATCAATCGGAAATTATCGGTGTCATCGAGTTCCTGCACCCTAAGCAATTATGAACTTCGGTGCCACCGATTCTTTCTTCTTTGTGTCAACGATAGCACATGGGTATATATATCGCGTGGGTGGGACTTTGGAAATTTCTCAAATCCTTCCACTTCTGCACCCCATTGCTTTCGTCACCTAGGTCTTTGGACATTGCCTTGTCTCTAGCGCGCCCTCGCCGCCGGATTTCGTTGCTATCAACGGCAATCTTCATCCTTGTTGCCTCCATAGACGAGCTCTGCAATGTTAGGGGATTGTGTTCACCATGTTAGCTTCTGAGGACAGCTAGAACAGGTAAGAGAATCTCAATGTTGCCATGAGGAGTGGTAGAAGCCCTGATGCGAGTTTTCATGAGGAGAGAGAAGCTCTCCTGGTCTTCCTAAGGCTGACACAAGGGCAAGGAAGAAGAGGACTTCATATTCTGAGGATGAGGACTTTGCACCTGATGAGGTAACTTCAAAGAAGGGCACTGTGAGGAAAGAGTATGCAGTTGCTCAAAAGGAGAGGTTGGTTGCAACAAAAGTTTATGAATCCACAACTGCCAAGAAATGCATGGCATTCGCTCTATAGACTCATCACACTTCAAGGCCCCCCAAGTCTCAGCCCAAGAAGTCAGGTATCAGGAGGGCAAGGAAGATGATAGTGAAAGTGATAGGAAGACATACTTCCATGTACGAGGACCTCAGCTGAAGCACTTACAAACACGACCATCTTGACTCCTTCGACTGCCAATGGAGAGGCAAGTCAAGAGACTTCATCACCACATGGAGGAGAGCTAGCCCAAAGTGATGTTTAGCTCTATTCGATTCAAACTTTTTGGTAACTTTTGACCAAAGGGGGAGAATTTGTATAGATCACAGGGCTTCGAGAAATAGCGTGTTGCCTTTTCCTTTTGCTTCTCTTAGTCGTTCTTTGATACATTGCATCTGGTTTATGCTTTTGCTCGTCTCGTGACTTGAACTATGTCATGTTTGATTATACGCTTTATTATTGATGCTACTTTTGCTTATCATTGTGATATATATGATGATCATTCACTTGTATGCTTGGAGATATGTGCATTGCAATTCATTCATATCATTTATGCACTCCATCAAGATGTATGTGACATCAAAGAGTGACCCATGATCCTAATTGATTGGGCATTTGCATTCGAACGCAAATCCAAAATAATGCACAAATTTAGGAGGAGCTCTTGCTTATCACATACTTCTCAAAGCGACGATACTACACGTTGATTATATCCTTCGTCGAAGTTACCAAAACAAGGAGATTGAAAGCACAACTTCTCCCTAGATGGTTTTGGTAATTAAAAACAACATATGGTTAATTGAACTAATAAGCTTATCAAGTACATTTTAGGAAAGTTCAATTAATGGATTGTGATCTCTCCCTTTTATTGATCCGGTATTGGTAGAAGATAGGGTATCCTGCATCTATTTTCCCAGAGGTGACATTGGTTATCGAACCCATGAGAGGAAGACTCTCTTGAAGCAAATGTCTCTAGCAAGCTTTTGCCAAAGTGTCAAATCCATATTTTGACCGGATCAACAAGCAAATAGTGATTCAAACACTCATAATAAAAATAAGGTACGAGGATGAGGTCTTAATGCTTTTGCCAAAGTGTCAAATCCATATTTTGACCGGATCAACAAGCAAATAGTGCTTCAAACACTTATAATAAAAAGAAGGTACGAGGATGAGGTCTTAATGCTGATACCCATGTATTTGTGTTGCGATCAAAAGTGATGTTAGTTTGTGCTCGGGAAGTCACCCATTAAGAGGTTCTTGCTTCATATCGGAGTGGGGGATGTGTCCAAATAACATCTGGACCGTCACGAGTCCTGCATCAAGAATCAGTTGTCCTACCAAAGGGCCTATCCATCCCATGGGGCTGCCCTAATAATTTAGATAATAATATCACACAAAAGCATTGGGTGTTTAATGACTAAAACTCATGAATCCCCAAGGATATTATCCATGTTACCCTAGTAAGCCTTACTGTCACCGGTGTTCGGCATATAACTTCATGGTACACTTATTCCTAGCCTCACTGGTGCTCGATCTCCATGATCCTGGGCACCTACAAGGATCAAGATCACAGACAAGACAAGATGCACTTCACGAAACAATTTTATTTTATACATACTAGACATTGCGTCAAAGACCTCCATTGATCCCTTCACCAAATGCCTGAGGTTGCAAGGCTCATGCCTCACCCCATACCTTAGCAAACTACTTAAACATGGAGATCATATTGCGACAACAAAACATTGAAGAACTCATCTTGGTAGTGATTGATTGCAAAATGTCTTAGGATGGAGGCCTTATGCGATGCACAATTATAAGTATGGACTAGATGAGAGAGCACTATGATGCTGGAGATGACTATGGAGATGAAAAGGGCGGTTGCTAGGGTTTGTGGATGAATATGATGATGAAGAGGTTCTGGCTATGCTCGATGCTATTATGTTGACATTTTGACATGATCCCCTTTGTAAAAGTTGTCCACGTGAACGACCTGCCTCGATTTCCATGCCAAACGATCGCTCATGCGAGTGTGTGCGCTCGCAAGAAATGCCGTCTTTGACTCTGGTTGCCTCCTGGTGCCTCTTGGTGTCTGCCCTTCTATATTTTCCTTCCTTTCCTTTCTCCCACGTATTTTCTTCCCTTTTAGCCCATTTACTGTGGAAAAATATCAAAGAGGGGATTTGTGGAATCCTTTGCATTCATTAGTCATTAGTGGCAATATCAGAGCGAATATCGCTCTTTTAATGAAATATCTTGGTTTAAACATGGTTGAAATGAATGTAAAAATACCAGTCATGAACTCCCCCAAGCTTAAAATTGATCATCCTTGAGCAACATAGAGAGAAATCCGAAGCATAAGGAACTCAGTTGTTTAAACCGAAATAACGAGAAGGTTTTGGTTCACTTACGATCTATATGCCTTGATAGTCCTCCGCTTCTTGGCCTGAAAAATTATCATAGATATAGTAGTGGCATGGTTATAGTGCAAGTGTTAGTGAAGAAAATATAATCAACACAATGTTTTTGATCTAAAACAATTTTGCAATGCTTCATTTTATTTAATCAAGATAATAGGCACGAAAGAGTATCTTTAGATAGAGCCATAAAACATAAGCTAGGGAGTAGAAAGTATGTAGTAAAATATGATGCGCAAGTGCTCTTGAGCACACCCTCATTTGTCTCCTCCTCTAGGCTCTTAAACACTTTGTTTCAATCATTGTTTGCTGGAACTTTGGTTGTCACATGAAGGATATTATGCCAAATAAGATATCATTCATAGGTTTTTGATGTGGCTTAATGTTTGGGAACTATGGACCTTTAGCAATAATGTCTCTTTCGAGCTTTGTTGATTAGTCCCATTTATTTACCACATACACACCCACTCAAGAGAAAGCTGAATAATATCCATTTCTTCTGTTGCCACTATGTAAGGTAATAAACTCATAGCCGAAATTTGAGCTATCGCTCTTGGTGGATCGTTCATTGGTCAGTAGAGTCCCCAACATAACATCAAGAAGGTGAAGAAGCTACATTTACACACGTAAACGCGTATATAGCATCAAAGGCCATGGCACCGGCCGTAACACCATGTCGAGATATACAACACAGATTTTTGGCATAATCGCACCCACCTTTCAACTAAGTTCCTCTAGAATTTAATCCACAAGTTCTATCGAGTCTATTAAAATTAACAACATGGGGTTGAGCATGTTAAACATCCCTTCCACTATAATTTCTCAACCCCAAGTCTTTAGAGACTTTCTCTTGTGCAAAGTTATACTTGGTTAATAACATTCCATTTCAAAACTGTCCCACAACCAGTCTTACTTGTCTATTCTAAAGAAAACAAAGGGTACAAAATTATTTCAGCTACTAGAGCAAAACCTTTGTATCAACTATCAAGACTTACTCCCATTCGCACATATCACACATACAACTACTACATCTACTCTAAGTACCCAAGGGAAAAAGACCGGGGGTCGTAGGACATGCCCTCATAGTTGGGAAGTTACAAACTTCTCTTCCTTACTTTTGCATTCCTCGTTGTCCTGGCATAGAGCAACTCCTCTAAAAACAAAATGCAAACAAATTCCAAGGGGATAATTGAAGAACAAGAGCAAGGCAAAGCTTATTTCTTTTTTTTTTTGAAAACTATCTTGTAAACAAAAAAATCGCAAAGGCAAAATAAAAAGAAAAGCAAAGTGTTGGAACAAACCAACACAAGTGTTTTGAAGCTCCAGGAGCTTAAGTACAACCTCATTACAATTTATTCAAATACCGCCACATCTTGATGTAGAAGTGGTGATAACCTCCCCTAAAGCTTAGACTTTTGCAGACCCAAATTGGCGAGATAATTGTGGCGGTTGGTCAGGATCCCACTCCTCCCTCAAGTTGGAGAAGTCCATGTTCATGTTGGTGGTCATCCCTCACAGGGACGATGCGAGGTTTCTCATATCATGGATAGAGCCCCGGAGGTTGTTGAGGTCCGTGTAGGTGGTGTAGTCTTGCTCGAGCTGGTCCTCCTTTTTGTGTGTGGCGAGTTCCTCTTCATCTACATTCTTGGTAAAAAGTTTCATCTCCTTCCCATGCAACATAATGCAATTTCCCATTTTCGATGGAGAAATTGTCAGGCATAGGTGTGGGTAACAAGTACGCCACTCCAAGAATTTTTATGCAATGATGACCATTACGAACTACTACCTTACTAGCGCTTGTAAGAACACGAATGTTAACAAGGGTGTTACTGACATTGGGGTGGAGATGGTTGTAGTTGAGACCAAGGGAGTTGTCCAACATGGTGATCACTCCTTGTCATGGTGTTCTCACGACACATGCCATGGGGTGGCTTATCGAGTGTGGTTGCGGCCAATGGACACCGGTGGGTTCCGCATGCGAGATTGGGGACAAGCGGTGCGAGACACAAGATGTACCCAGGTTCAGGGCCCTCCGTGAGAGGTAATACCCCTAGACCTGTCGGATCAACTATATGGGGGGAGCAGTACAATGGTGCTCCTTGATTTGTTCGTCGAAGGAGGAAGAGGGGGCTAGGCCGCTGGTCTACCTCTCCTATGGGTGTGTGTGGGTATATGCTAGCTAAGGGAGAGAGCAATAGATGAAGGAAGACCTTTTGCATGGAGGGTTGACCGGGGGGTTATAGGCCAACCCCTGGCTTACAATATGCAAGGATGATGGGGGCTGACAGTCTCTGTAGCCGGCCATGGGATCCGTCGGCTATGTAATCTTGTTGAAGGTAGGGCCCGCCGGCTACTGGGTCTTGTTAGTCGGCCGCCATTGTAGCCACGTGTCAACAACGTCATGGAGTAGGTGGAGCATGTCGCTACACAGCCGAGCCACCCCGTAGGGGTCAGCTGTACGACCGCCTCCACTATAGCCACGTGTGCCCTAGTCAGTGGTATTGGGACCATAGTGGCCATGCCTCCATGTTGGGGTGCGGTCTTGTCACATGGATTGACGAGACGGGCCCTAACTCGTCAGTTGCCGCCTCGCCCCCAAAGTTGACCCATGGGGTGGATCTAAGATGAACCGGACCGCGCCATGGGAGCCGACTAGGGTGAGCCGGACTAATGGGCACAAGCGGCCCTGATATTTTCAAAAAAGGGCAAGTGCCTATAAGCCTACTTGGGTGTTATCCCCCCAACAGTAGTCCGTGAAACCGTGAAGGCCCGCCGGCTCAATGATGCGGACCTCTACGGCTTATCTTCTGGAAGGATCATGGTTGTATGTTGCAGGCGAAGCCATCCTGTTCTTCGTCGAGTCAGAGCCTGTGCGGGAGCCCAGCTAGCGAGGAAGGTGAGCGGTCCGACTTGCGCGGGGCATCATACCCGTCGTGTGATGTGAGGTTGCAATGTGTAGCTTGTTGGCAGGCTGAACCCTGCCAGGCCACGTGTGTGACAGCACATTGCAACTAGCAGGACCCATCATGCCACGGCCCTGGCCCGTGCGCGAGATCTCGTGTGGTCGAGCTCATAGGTTGGGATTCCAAGCTTGTGTTAATGCGCCCAGAAGATGTGAGGTATTGGGGGTCATGGGCGTAATTGATCCCACTACCCACGACCCCCGCAAGAGGTTTAAATAGAGGGGAGGGGGAGCGGTCAAGGCTCAGAGCCCTCTTTCCCCCGACCCCTCGTATTCTTCCTTCGGCCATGAGAGGGTGCCCATGACGCAGTCCGACTGCCATGTCTTCAAGCGCTAGACTACCACTACACATATTCGGTAGCCCGCTGGGCAATATCCTTGGCTCCGTCCTCGCTGCCGTCGGGCCCGAGCCCGCGCCGCAGCCGACGATGGGGAGCAAGGGCTCGTGGGAGGGCAACGACATGAAGGAGGGCTTCATCGACCACTGATACATCTCCAATGTATCTATAATTTTTTATTGTTCCATGCTACAATATTATAATTCTAGTATACTTTTTGGGCATTTATTTCCTGATTCATATTATTTTCTAGCACTAAACTATTAACCCAGTGCCAAGTGCGAGTTGTTGTTTTCTGCATGTTTTTGACTTTTTAGGTTTACAGAACCAAACGAAGTCCAATTGCCCCGAAACTTTTTGATGATATTTATGGACCAAAATAATACCTAGAAGCTCCAGGAGAAGACTGGAGGCCGCACGAGGGCCCCACAAGCCAACAGGGCACACCCTAGGGGGCCGGCATGCCCTGTTAGCTTGTGGCCGCCCCCGACTCTCCTGACCCCGTACCTGTACCCTAGACTATAAATTCGCATATATTCCAAAAACCATAGGGGAGATACCGAAACACTTTTTCTGCCGCCGCAAGTATCTGTTCGATCGCGATCTTATCTAGAGCCCTTTTCTGGTGCCCTGTTGGAGGGGGGATCGAACATAGAGCGTCTCTATGAAAGTACGTTATATCGACTAGAGGGGGGGGTGAATAGGCGATTTTTACAAATTCATCACTTGAGGAATTTCAACTTTGAGGAATTTGAAATGTGATGAATAACTCGTAGCGGAATAAGTACTTAAGTGCATGTGAAACATAACGACAGCATAGTTAGCATGATGAAATGAAACATGCATAGATTACAAGTAGCGTGAGACAGGAAAAGCGATGATGAACAAGGTAACTTGAAGAATTTGAGGTGAGGAATTTGTGAAAGTCTTCAGTCAAATTCTTCAAACAGCAAAGTTCAATTTCATCATCAGTTATATGAGCAAATGAAAGGGTTGAGGAAATAGAACTAGGTAGCTTGATGAAGACAATGATTTGATGACCCAGTTCCAACTGCTGTGACAGTTGTACGTCTAGTTCGGAGCGGCCTGGTATTTAAACCAGAGGACACACAGTCCTTACCGTACTCTCCTTGAGCTAAGGTCACATAGTCCTCGCCCAACACTCGTGGCAAGTCTTCAGGGTAGACCTCCAAAACCCTCATAAACTGGTCACCCGGCAATCCACAATTTACTGATGGATGCTCTAGACCAAGGTCACTTCGTGATCCCCAATTGACTGCAGGAGCACTAGACCATGACGCCTAACAGTCTGGAGGATGCACAGTCCTCAAAGGTAACAAGCGTCGGTTCCACATAGGAATTTCTTCAGTGATGCTCAATCACTTTGGGTTTGGTGGTTTGGTTGTGGGTTTTTCCTCACTGATGATTTTCTCTCAAAGTCCTCGGAGGATGGGTTGCTCTCAAATGACAAGTGTCAGTTCTCTCTCGGAGTAGCCAACCAACTAGTGGTTGTGGGGGGTGGCTATTTATAGCCAGGGTGCAACCTGACATGATATGACATAAAGGCCCCCAATGATATGACCGTTATGTGGATATCTGTGATTGGGGACAGCTGGCGCTAAGCACAGCAACGGTCGGATTTTCGAACTATGAAAGTCCTCAGACATATCATGTTCCTCACTTGTAGGCAATTCGCACTGGCGAAATCCTAACTCCTCAGTCAGATCAATTTCCTCAGAGACGAGAAGAAACTTCGTCTCTGTCACTGAAGAACTTGTCTGAGCCGTAAGAGATTTCCAAAGGCTTCACTCGAAGGATTGTATAGGTTGAGGATTTTGGAGTTGAGCATCAGTTGGGAATTTTCCTTAGTATTACCTTGGCCCCCTTTAACAGTATGGTGTTTCCTATGACTCAAAGAAAAGGAAATGAAACTACGAAAACAAAGTCTTCACGCTTCATGTTCCTCGTTCATATCTTCAAGGTCACACCAGCTTCTTCATTTTCAAAGTCTTCACAAAGTCTTCAGCAAAGTCTTCACTTGAAGACATACATTTTTAGGGGTCGATAATCTCTGGATATATCAAATTCCTCATAGACTTATAGAGCATGTGTACACTCACAAACACATTAGTACCTTAACCTATAAGTCTTCAATACACCAAAATCACTAAGGAGCACTAGATGCACTAACAATCTCCCCCTTTTTAGTGATTGATGACAAATAGGTTAAGTTTTCAACGGGAATAAACATATGAAGTGAAAGTATAGATTTTGAGGAATTTGAAAACAATATATAGAAGAACTCCCCCTGAAGATGTGCATATTTGAGGAATTTGCTTTGAACTGCAAATGCACATGGCAGGTTAAAACATGGAGAACTCCCCCTATATCTTGTAATTCATACACACATTTGAATATATGATATGAAGAATTTGAAATGTGTGAGGAAAATCGTGTCTGACGAAATTCAGCATGTATGCATTAAGGTACTTGAGGAAATAAACGTGCGACGAAATAGTTCAAAAGTGTCAGACCACCATCGGACTTAAGTTTACAACTCAATCAACAAAAGTTTCAGAAGAGCGAGAGTTGTAACTTAAACAAAAATATAGCCCATATAGAGAGACCTGCTTGAAGACTAACTCAAATTTTCTCCGCCTTTGTCATCGAAGACCGAAAGGGACGAAAAAGTGAGGACTAATGCCCCTTTGAAGACTTTCATCGTGTTGGTGAGGAAGGAGCGCCAGCGTTGTCGGGGTCGTTTGTCGATGCAGGGCCTGCAGCAGTGTCATCAATGTCTTCATCGTCATCACGCTCGCGAGATGAAGAATATGAACTAGCTACCATCAGAGGAACTTGAACTTTCTTGAATTTCTTCGGAGGTCGCCGAGCCCAGTCGGGATGTTCCTCAATATCTAGCTCATTCAGTTCTTTAGAAGGCATCATGTGAGATAGTATGGCCCAAGTGCAATTGAGGGTTTCATGCGCATAGTAGTGATTCCTCTTCACTGTGTTCTGTGTCACAGTCATGTTCTACACAATGTAACCAAGTTGATGCTTCACCCACTTGTGATTGCGATCGACCTTCTAATGAAGACTTAATAGAAGCTCGCGATCAGTCATCACACGAGGGGCAGAAGCTTGAGGTTGTTAAGCTGATGCCTTTGCACCAGAGTCTTAAGTGGCAGTGTCATCATTGGTGGAGAAGGAAGCGGCTTTGCGAAAGAGTCCATCCAAAGGACGTGTGCCTACATCAATGACAGATTTGCCTTTTCCTTCAACTGAGGCAATTGAGCTCTTGATGACTTCTATTGGAGGCAGAAAGCCAAAGTGATTCTGAAAATCAGCCTTGAAGAGAATTGAGGACTTTGCCCTGATGAATTTCATGATCCATGGCACATAGGGCTTCTGTTCAAATGGAGCTAAGGCAGCACTGGCCAAAGTCCTCATGAAGAAATCATGTAAGTCGATGGGAATCCCATGAATGATGTTGAAGAGCATATTCTTCATGACTCCTTCCACTTCTTCTTCTTCAGAATCGTGGCCTTTCTGAGGACATAGTGTATTTGTGAGGATATGGTAAACAGTCATGTGCACATATAGCAGATTCTTCACAAGGAAGGTGTTTTGTTGAGGTGTTCCAGAGGCAAAGGCTTCATCAACACTTGCATCAGCTGATTTGGAAGTGCAGGCTCATCAAACAGTTTGCGGGCTTCATCTGAGGGAATTGGAACTAGTACACACTGAAGCAATTCAAAAGCTTGAGCAGTGAAGTGTGTTGATCCTGTCATCCAGTCCAATATCCAGGAGTTGACGTCTGAAGCATTGCCGCTGATATGCAATGTGGCATAGAACTGAAGAATAAGTTCTTCATTCCAGTCACAGATGTCGACACAGAATGGAAGAATGCCTGCATCATGAAGAACTTGGGGCAACGGTGTGAATGAAGGCATGGTTTCCATGTCAGCATGAGGAATTTGATGGTGCTCGAAAGCTTTCTTCTTCTCATAAAGAACAGATGCATAGTAGTTTAGTTGCGTTGCTGTCCAGAATCTGTTGCGTCCTGCTCTTGCAGAGTCATAAGGATTAGGACCTGTGAAGAACATGCTCTCACTAAAGAAATTCTTTTGAGGAATTTGGGGCGCGCTGAGCCTTTGAATGGCATCCTGGGCTTTGGTTGAAGATTTGGCTTGAAGCGGCCCTTGATTTCCTTTGGCATGGGAGGAACGTCAGACTAAGTGATTTGAAGGTCAGGTTCCTCAGCTACGGCAGGAGCATCAAGAATCTCAGCTGTGGCTGGAATTTCTTCAGGTATTTCGATGAAGTTGAGGATCATCTTGGGATCCAACATGAGAGGAACGGAGCTTCCCTTTGCTCTAGTAGCCCTTTGTTGACTCTGCCTGATGATTTCTTCTAATTCTTCATCATCAGCTTCATCATCATTTCCTCAGAACCTGAGGGTATGGTCACCACAGTCTTGCTTGAGTGGGGACTTGGTCTTTGACCTCGTCCAGCAGTTTTCTTCAGTCTCAACACAGAAGGGCTGGTTGAAGACTTTGCAGTGTTGGAGGGGCTTGCAGTGATCATCGGAACTCTGGAGAATCCCTCGGTCCTCTTACACATTGCCAGATGCACTGGGGTTGAGGACTTTGCAGCTGCCGTAGAAGACTGAGCAGCAACTGTTCCAGCGGCTAAGGGTTTTGTAGGCTGGTGCCTTTGACCTTGAGGAATCTGCTGTGAAGGTTTTGAAGTTGAAGAACTTGTCTTCACTGCAGATTTCTTCATCTTGAGTTTCTTCGGAGCACTTGCAGAGGCTCCGGCAGAGGTAGCAGCAGCAGCAGAATCCTCATTGAATTTCATCACTGCTTCCTTGGCTTTCTTAGCCAGCTTTGCTTGCTGCTTCTCCCATTTGTGAGGAAAGTCCTCACCAGTCTTGAGGCTAGTGGGATCAGCAATCTGATTTGGTGCAAGAGAAGGCCTGCTGCAAGGAGGTTTTACTGTGGATTTCATCATGTATTTTGGAGTTACATAACGATATTCCTTCCATTCTCTTACCCATCTCCTCTCAATCTTTTGCAGACGAATCTTTCTCTGCTTGGTGGTCTCTGTCCCATGTGTTTCTTCATCAGGTGTGTAGTATTTATCATACACATCCTCAGGGATCTCAAAGGTGGTGTGCACATCTGGTTTCTTTCCTCCTTTCTGAGGTTTCTTTCCATCAGCCATTTTCTTCACTTGAGGATTATGAACTCTTGAGGATTCTGAAGAGGCACACAGTTTTTCTTCGAGAAGCGCTGCAAATGAGTTAAGTTGATGAGAACCTAGTGATTCATCAGTGGACATGTTGTACCTATGAACAGAGTATATGTGCGAGGAATTTGAAGAGGTCATATGCGCTCTCAGAAATTTTGAAGAAAAATAGGAGTGAGGAATTCAACCATGGATATTTTGAGGAATTTCACTAAGTGTTCTTTGTCTTAGGTTCCAGAGTTGTGCAAGTTTTGAGGATTCGCACAATTGAGGAATCTTGAAGAAAATCATTACTTAGGGAAAATCATCAAGTATGAGAGGATGATGATGCTTGTAGAGTTAGATTTATGATGAATAAACACCTTTTGAGGAATATGAAGAGCATTTGAAGATCAAACAAGGGTAGTAAAAATAAATTTTATTTACTCTGGTGAAGAACACGACGAACTCAGAGATGAGATTGGGAAGTTCGTCTGTTCAGATCTCCCACGCCCTAGCTTGGCAGAGGGAGACAGCTACATCGGCGGCGGGATGAAGATTTCCGCGGCCGGTGCGAGTACGGCGACGACGAGGTTGAGGCAGTGAAGCTCTTCCTCACCAGCGACGATGACTTTAGTGGCGGCGCTAGGTTGGAGCTCGGGAGAGGGATGAGATGCGGAGTAACCGAGCACAGTTGATGGGAAGGGGTATTTATAGAGGAAGTGAAAACTGACCCGCCTGAAGATTTTGGACAGGATTGCCCCTGACCCTTGCTCTCCACGCGACAGGTGTCACGCACGTACTTAGCGGTGGCGATCGTGGGGGATCGTGGGTTATACAGGCACGAGAATTGGAACCGTTTGAGCGAGAACCGCTGAATATTTTGATAGTGAAAATTTCAAATCTTTCGTTCGCAAATTCTTCAGCTGTCAAGGACACAGTGAAGACTATGAACGAGTTTCAAAGTAGAACGCATATGAAGAATTTGTGAACAGACTGGGTTGAGTTTAGCATAGAGGGGTAAAGGGTCCGATCACATTCACTTAGATGAAAATCAACTTGAAGAATTAGCAATAAGTGAATGCTGTTGAGGACATTGAAAACCCAATATATATATATGTATAGTTAATAAAGAACACGAGTTTCAAAGTTTGAAGAATTTGAAAAGTTGAGGAATTTGAAATTTTTGAGGAATTTGCAAATTTGAAGATTTTGCAAAAATGACGAAAAAACTCAACTTTGAAGAATTTCAACTATGGTTGGTGGCGTGACCCACCGTATAAGAATGATGACTTCAGACACTGCGTACAATTGGCGTAGGGTTTTGAGAATCAAATTCTTCATTAATTTCTTCACACTTAGAGGGTTATTCTTCATTGATTGAAGAAAAACGTTTCTTCGTGTGTTGCACATCAAGGTCATCAATTTTGCATAAGTGTTAGGATCTGTGTCTTTCTTCAAAGAACATTCGAAGATTCTAAGATATTTAGCTCACACCGCAACTTTCAAAATCTCTTTTCATCCAAGGGCTTAGTGAAGATATCGGCCAGCTGTTCTTAAGTGGGGATATGGTCGAGGGAGATGTCGCCCTTGAGTACATGATCTCGAAGAAAGTGATGACGAATTTGGATGTGCTTGGTCTTGGAATGCTGAACTGGGTTATAAGCAATCTTGATGGCACTCTCGTTGTCACAGTAAAGAGGCACATTCTTCAGCTTGATGTCGTAGTCCTTGAGGGTTTGCTTCATCCATAGTAGCTGAGCGCAACATGAACCGGCAACAATGTACTCAGCTTCAACAGTTGAGAGTGAAACACAGTTCTGCTTCTTCGAGGACCAACAGACTAAGGATCGTCCGAGGAAATGGCATGTGCGTGAGGTTGACTTGCGATCCACACGATCTCCAGCATATTCAGCATCAGACTATCCGACGAGGTGAAGATTTGAGCCCTTGGGATACCACAATCCAAGTGTTGGTGTGTGAGCTAAGTATCGAAGAATATGTTTCACAGCCTTATGGTGTGATTCCTTCGGTGTTGCTTGGAATCGGGCACACATGCAAACACTTAGCATAATATCAGGCCTAGATGCACATAGATACAATAATGTACCAATCATGGAGCGGTATACCTTGTGATTGAAATCTTTACCATTTTCATCAGTGTAGAGGTGGCCTTTTGAAGGCATTAGAGTTTTGACGCCTTTGCAATCTTGCATGTCGAATTTCCTCAGAACATCTTTGAGGTCTTTCTCTTGTGAGATGAAGATGCCGTTATCTTGCTAACGAATTTGAAGACCTAGGAAGAATTTCAACTCTCCCATCATAGACATTTGATATTCTTCACTCATCATATAGGCAAATTCATCACTGTAACGTTTGTCAATACAACCAAAGATAATATCGTCTACATATATCTGGCATATGAACAGTTCATTGTCATAAGATTTTGTGAAAAGAGTTGGGTCTAGTGAACCGGGTTTGAAGCCTTTCTTCATGAGGAATTCCTTCAGAGTGTCGTACCATGCCCGAGGGGCCTGCTTGAGGCCATAGAGGGCCTTTTTTAGTCTGAAGACTTTATCGGGATGCTTAGGATCTTCAAAACCTGGGGGTTGAGCAACATACACTTCTTCCTCAAGCTTACCATTGAGGAATGCACTTTTCACATCCATTTGATACAAGATGATATTATGATGGTTAGCATAAGCAAGTAATATGCGAATAGCTTCAAGTCTAGCAACAGGTGCAAACATTTCATCAAAGTCAATTCCTTCAACTTGTGTGTAGCCTTGAGCTACAAGACGAGCCTTATTCCTCACCACGAGGCCATTTTCATCTTGCTTGTTGCGATAGATCCACTTGGTACCTATGATGTTATGTTTGCGAGGATTTGGTCGCTTGACAAGTTCCCACACGTTGTTGAGCTTGAATTGATGCAATTCCTCTTGCATAGCTTGAATCCACTCAGGCTCCTTGAATGCTTCATCAACTTTGGTGGGCTCTACTATAGAGACAAAGGCAAAGTGTCCACAAAAGTTAGTTAAATGTGAAGCTTTTGAGCGAGTGAGGGGACCTGGTGCATTGATGTCATCGATGATTTTGTCAATCTATACTTCATTTGCAACTCTAGGATGAGTAGGTTGCCGTGGCTGAGGATTTTCATCAGCACCATTTTCTTCAGGTGAATTGGCATGAATATCTTCATTTGCTGGAATGATTTCCTCAGTGGGTATGATATCTCCAGTTGCCTTCAGCTTGATGGATTCCTCAGGAGTCTGTTCATCTATCACAGAAGGCAGGTGCTCTCTTTGCGAGCCATCAGATTCATCGAACCGCACATCTACAGTTTCAACAACCTTATGATGGTAGGTGTTGAAGACTTTGTAGGTGTGCGAGTCCTTTCCGTATCCAAGCATAAAACCTTCATGTGCTTTCGGTGCAAACTTAGGACTGTGATGAGGATCTCTGATCCAGCATTTTGCACCGAAGACTTTGAGATAACTTACATTGGGTTTCTTGCCAGTCATAAGTTCATATGAAGTCTTTTTGAAGAATTTGTGAAGATATACCCTGTTGATGATGTGGCATGCAGTATCAATTGCCTCAGGCTAGAAGCGACGAGGAGTCTTGTATTCATCAAGCATGGTGTGATCCATCTCAACGAGAGTCCTGTTCTTGCGCTCCACAATGCCATTCTGTTGAGGAGTATACGGGGCAGATAACTCATGATTAATACCAATTTCATCAAGATATTCTTCAAGATTAGTGTTCTTGAATTCAGTCTGATTATCACTCCTGATATGCTTGATCTTGACGCCGAAGTTGGTGTAGGCCCTTGAAGCAAATCGTCTGAAGACGTCCTGCACTTCATTTTTGTACAGAATAATATGCACCCATGTGTAACGAGAGTAATCATCAACAATGACAAAGCCATACAAACTTGATGCATTTGTTAGTACGGAGTAATGAGTGGGGCCAAAGAGATCCATGTGAAGCAATTCAAAGGGTCAAGTCGTGGTCATGACTGTCTTTGAGGGATGCTTGGATCTGGTCATCTTCCCAGATTCACATGCACCGCAGAGGTGGTCCTTGAGGAATTTGACACCCTCGATGCCAATGACGTGCTTTTTCTTCACGAGTGTGTGCAAGTTCCTCATACCAGCATGTCCAAGTCGCCGATGCCACGACCAACCTTCTGAAGACTTTGCAAGTAAGCAAGTGGCAGGTTGAGGACCTGTAGACAAATCAACAATATACAAGTCTCCTCTCCTAAAGCCTTCGAAGACTTTGGAATTGTCAGATTCCATGATGTGAAATTTTCCAAACACGACAACCATATCAAGATCACAAATCATTGAGACAGACATAAGGTTGAACCCAAGGGATTCAACAAGCATCACCTTATCCATCGTTCGGTCCTTTGAGATAGCAACCTTACCAAGTCCCAATACCTTGCTTTTTCCTTTGTCTGCGTAGGTGATATGCTTCAAAGGAGATGGAGTGAGTGGCAAATTCATCAGTAGATTCTTGTCACCCGTCATGTGGTTTGTGCAACCACTATCAAGGACCCACTCAGTAGCTTTTAGAGTATCATCCTGCAGATGAATTAGTACAACTTACGAACTCATATGCTTCAGAGTGAAGAATATGACATCAATTTCATCAGAGAGAATTTCATCACACAAGATAGTAATCAAGTAGTGTGAGGACGTGAGAAATGAGGAATTCATTTCTGCATAGTTAGCTTGTGTCCTTTCAAGCATTTCCTCAGGTCTCCAGCAAGTTCATCAGATGTTCAGTTTCATCTGGAGACCTGACCCTGCATAAGAAATTAGTTCAATTTCTTCACCACCCACATCTGGAGGGGTGGCAAAGAGTTCATCATTCTGCGTGCATCGTGTGAAAAAGGAGGCATTGAGGCAAGTGCGCTTCGTTTCACATTGCGAGGATTAGAGTACTCAAATGAATAAGCAGAGAAATTCTTCAAGGACTTATGAACATAATGGTGTGAAGAATAATGCACATATTCATAACTCTTAGGTTTTCCCTGCGAAACAGAAGCATTAGTATGAGAATGATAATTTTGACCATTTGAGGAATTTGGTCCAAGTGAGGACTTTGGTCCATATGAGGAATTTGATTTGGGGTTCCTATTCTTCATGAGTGGTGTCGTGAGGACATTCACTTGAAGATTTTGTAGGTAGCCCTTGGGAACCCAGATTTTCTTCATAGGAGAACCGTTCCTGCAGTTAGTTCCAACAAATCTAGCAAATACTTCACCTTTCTGATTTTTCAAGAATTTGTAGTTCGAGTCAAGTGATTCATCAGAGAAATATGAAGTTTCACACGTAAAGCCAGATAAAGTGGATGGATCTACAGGAGGTCCTTTTGCAGCAACCCATGAGGTTTTAGAGTACTGCTCAGGTGTCCAGTAGGATCCATCATTGTTGAGTTTCCTCACAAAGGTTATACCCTCTTTCCTAGGGTTTCTGTTCAGAATCTGCTTTTTGAGGACATCGCAAAGGGTTTGATGCCCTTTGAGACTTTTGTACATGCTTGTCACATACAATTCCTTGAACCCTGCATTGTCATCAGTGATACTAGTGGTATCCTCAGATAAGGAATTTAAGACCACGGGAATAGTAGAAGAAATTGCAGCAATAGAAGCATTTGAACATTTAGGTGAAGAATTAGCAGTTTCACGTTCGATGCATTTCAAGCAAGGTGGAATGAAATCTTCCTGAGCGGTACTGATCTATTGAGCTAGTAAGGAATCGTTTTCCCTTTGGAGATCCTCATGTGACACCCTCAGTTTCTCAAGATCTTACTTTTTTTTGAAGAAAATCATAAGAAAGCTTCTCATGACCAGCTAAGAGGTCGTTATGATGACTCTGTAGGTTATCATACTTCGTCTGAAGACTTTTGAGATTGACAGACAGAGTTTGAGTCCGATCCACTTCATGGTTCAACAGATCATCGCTTTTGTCTAGCATTCTCTGAAGCTTATCAAGTGCACTTTGTTGTTTAGTGGCAATTTTAACAAGTTTAGCATAGCTAGGTTTCACATATTCATTAGATTCACCTTCACTTGATTCAGATGAGAAATGATGTTTGTGTACCTTTGAGCCTTTTGCCATGAAGCAATAGGTGGGAGCATAATCATCACTGCTGACGTCAGAGTCATTGGAGTAGTCAAATTCTTCATCGTTAAAGATGGACTTGCTGACGAAAGCAGTAGTGAGAGCAAGACTAGCGACACTAGATTATGATTCCTTCTCAGATTCTTCCTCTTCTTCACATTCTTCAGATTCTTCCTCAGGGTCCATTTCCTTGCCGATGAATGCTCGTGCCTTTCTGGACCCATTCTTCTTATGCTTTGAGGATTTTGAAGATGAGGACTTTGCAGATGAGGACTTTGAAGACTTCTTCTTTTTCTTCAAGTCATCAGAACTATCATCCTTATATTTCTTCTTCTTCTTTGAATCTTTTTCCCAGAGAGGACAGTCAGAGATAAAGTGACCAGACTTCTTGCAATGATGACAACTTCTTTTCTTGTAGTCTTCTGAGGAATCTGATTTCCTCAAGCCACTTTTTGATTACTTTCCAAATCCACCTCTCCTTGAGAACTTCTGGAATTTCCTCACAAGCATTGCTAGTCCCTGACTTAGTTCTTCAGGATCACCAAGGCTGCTGTCAGAATCTTCTTCTTGAGATGAGGAAATTGCTTTTGCCTTTAGTGCACGAGATCTTCCATAGCTTGGCCCGTAGAGGTCTCTCTTCTCAGCTTGTTGGAATTCATGAGTATTGAGTCTCTCAAGAATATCAGCAGGATCAAGCGACTTGTAGTCACCACGTTCTTGAATCATCAAAGCCAGAGTATCGAATGAGGAGTCAAGAGATCTTAGCAGTTTCTTCACCACTTGATGGTCAGTGATATCGGGGGCACCCAATGCTTGAAGCTCATTGGAGATGTCAGTGAGACGACCAAAAGTTTGCTGAACATTTTCATTGTCAAGTCTCTTGAAGCGGTTGAAGAGATTGCGAAGAACATCAACACAAGAGTCACGTTGAGTGGAAACACCTTCGTTGACTTTGGACAGCCTATCCCAGATAAGCTTAGCAGACTCCAAAGCACTCACACTGCCGTACTGACCTTTGCTTAGATGGCCATAGATGATATTCTTCACTTGGGAATCAAGTTGCTTGAATCTCTTCACATCAGCAGTAGTAACAGTGGGAGTGACAGAGGGCACACCATTTTCCACAACATACCAGAGATCGTTATCAATAGCTTCAATGTGCATACGCATCTTGTTCTTCCAGTAGGGGTAGTCTGTCCCATTGAAGGTAGGACACCCCGCGGAAACCTTGATCATACCTGCAGTCGACATAACTAGAACTCCAGGTGGTTAGACCAAAATCACACAGAGCGAGGGAGTACCTGCTCTGATACCAATTGAAAGTACATTATATCGGCTAGAGGGGGGATGAATAGGCGATTTTTACAAATTCATCACTTGAGGAATTTCAACATTGAGGAATTTGAAATGTGATGAATAACTCGTAGAGGAATAAGTACTTAAGTGCATGTGAAACACAGCAACAACATAGTCATCATGATGAAATGAAACATGCACAGATTACAAGTAGCGTGAGACAAGAAAAGCGGTGATGAACAAGGTAACTTGAAGAATTTGAGGTGAGGAATTTGTTAATGTCTTCAGTCAAATCCTTCAAACAGCAAAGTTCAATTTCATCAACAGTTATATGAGGAAATGAAAGGGTTGAGGAAATAGAACCAGGTAGCTTGATGAAGACAATGATTTGATGACCCAGTTCCAACTACTGTGACAGTTGTACATCTGGTTCGGAGCGGCCTGGTATTTAAACCAGAGGACACACAGTCTCAGGACACACAGTCCTTACCATACTCTCCTTGAGCTAAGGTCACACAGTCCTCGCCCAACACTCGTGGTAAGTCTTCGGGGTAGACTTCCAAAACCCTCACAAAATGGTCACCCGGCGATCCACAATTTACTGCTGGATGCTCTAGACCAAGGTCACCTCGTGATCCTCAATTGACTGCAGGAGCACTAGACCATGACGCCTAACCGTCTGGAGGATGCACAGTCCTCAAAGGTAACAAGCGTCGGTTCCACACAGTAATTTCTTCAGTGATGCTCAATCACTTGTGGTTTGGTGGTTTGGTTGTGGGTTTTTCCTCACTGATGATTTTCTCACAAAGTCCTCAGAGGATGGGTTGCTCTCAAATGACAAGTGTTAGTTCTCTTTCGGAGCAGCCAACCAACTAGTGGTTGTGGGGGGTGGCTATTTATAGCCAGGGTGCAACCTGACATGATATGACATAAATTCCCCCAATGATATGACCGTTATGTGGATATTTGTGATTGGGGACAGCTGGCGCTAAGCACAGCGACGGTCGGATTTTCGAACTATGAAAGTCCTCAGACATATCATGTTCCTCACTTGTAGGCAATTCGCACTGGCAAAATCCTAACTCCTCAGTCAGATCAATTTCCTCAAAGACGAGAAGAACTTCGTCTCTGTCAGTGAAGAACTTGTCTGAGCCGTAAGAGATTTCCAAAGGCTTCACTTGAAGGATTGTATAGGTTGAGGATTTTGGAGTTGAGCATCAGTTGGGAATTTTCCTTAGTATTACCTTGGCCCCCTTTAACAGTATGGTGTTTCCTATGACTCAAAGAAAAGGAAATGAAACTACGAAAACAAAGTCTTCACGCTTCATGTTCCTCGTTCATATCTTCAAGGTCACACCAGCTTCTTCATTTTCAAAGTCTTCACAAAGTCTTCACCAAAGTCTTCAGAAAGTCTTCAGCAAAGTATTCACTTGAAGACATACATTTTTAGGGGTTGATAATCTCCGGATATATCAAACTCCTCCTAGACTTATAGAGCCTGTGTACACTCACAAACACATTAGTAACTTAACCTATAAGTCTTCAATACACCAAAATCACTAAGGGGCACTAGATGCACTAACACTCTACATCATCCTTGCTGCTCCAATGGTGATGTGTGAGTAGTGCACCACAGACCTATGGGTCCATAGCTAGTACCTAGATGGATTCTTGTCTCCCTTTGATCTTCTATAAAAAGTTCACCGTGATCTTCGAGCCGATCTATTTGATTTAATCTTCTTTTGAGGTGTGTTTGTTGGGAATTAGGAATTGTGGGTTTATGTCAGATTATTCATGATAAAAGATTTGAGTCTCCTCTGAATACTTATTTGAATGATCATTATAGCTTCGTAAATCTCTCCGATATATCGGTTTAGTTTGGCCAAGTATATTGGTTTATCTAGTGAGAGGGGTGCGTTATAGTGGGTTCAATCTTGTGGTGTTGTATATCCTAGCGACAAAATAGGGAGAAGACATGTATTTGTATTGTTGAAACTAAGGATAAAATGATGGGTTTCATTCATATTAATTGAGTTTACTTTGTCTACATCATCTCATCGTTCTGCAAGCATTATTGTGTTTGCATGAACTTAATACCTAGAGAGGCAAGCATAGAAGCGCTCTCGAAGTGGAGTAATAGTAGTAGATGCCGACATGAGTCGGTCTACTTGTTTATGGACTTGATGCCTATATACACATCATCATTGCGGTGAATAAAATATTGCGTAACTATGCGTTTTTCTATAAATTGCGCAACAGTAATTTGTTTACCCACCGTATGCTTTATTCTAGAGAGAAGCCTCTAGAGGACACTATGGCCCCCGGGTCTATTCACATATATATTTACAAACACTCTTATTATCCTTCTACCATTGTTGATTTATATTTTATTTTGCAATTTATAATTATCAATTATCATCTATGCTACTCATTTTCTTACAAGTAATGAGTTCAAGGGGATTGTCCTAGGAATACCTCAGGGCCATCCCGCCGATCAAGCTCTAGTGTCGGCTCTTCTACCTCAAGCAGCAAATGGTGGAAGACAAGGCGGCGGGGACCAGAGACATGAGCGCATATGGGGTGGCACTTTCCTACATATGGCTGGAAGTCGGCTTCCCCAAGCTCCCCTTGCTAGAGTCGGCCATAAAGTGGCAAAGTTCTTTCTTCTACATGAAGAACGTCGCCTTGGCCCGCGACTTCATCAATATTCTACTCTTCGTCAACCACCCGTCGGCTTCGAGGCTAAACTGGGGGGCGGGGGGTGGACCCGAAGAGGACCAATGAGGAGGTGAACCTGATGTGCGCCCGGATGGAGGAGCTGACCGACACAGGGGGGTCTCAAGGCTTCAGAGCTCATCGCCACCTTTGTTGCCCGCCAGGTGAAGCCACTTCAGCACCGACTAAACCACATCTGCGACATGGGTAGGCGACGCGACCCATGTCGGTGGTCAACGGAGGAGTTGACGCCGACTAAGATTGTGCGTCATGTGAATGCGATCAGAACTGCCAAGCTTTCGGATGAAGGATGGACTTGGGGCAGAGAGCCCTACCATTGGGTCCACCCGGCCTCCCAGGTACGTGCCCCCATCTGGCCTCCCCTTAGAGCTGCATCTGCCTTGTCTGAATGTGACCCGTCACTGGCTTTGCCTACAGTTTCTCTCGAGCCAGTAGATGCATGACAGACCAAACATGCAGATCCTGGTGGACGACTAGGACGAGTCAGAAGACAAGGAGGCGTGCGACAAGGAGGAAGAGGAGATGGATCTGGTGATGGAGGATGCCTTAGCCGATGGATCGGTATCAGCAGGTTCATATTTTTCCTCGTGTCCCTTGCGCGACTGGAAGGACGATGACGATGTTGAACTCAACATGGAGCATGATGTAGCGGACCTGATGGCTGGGGAGGACGACACCACCACCAAGAGGACGTGGCTACGGCGAGTGGACAATGCCGTGGTGCCCGACGGATTGACTATGGCGGAGCATGCGCGTGGGAAGAACGTAGTCGAGCCCAATAAATCTGAGAAGCACGCCGTGGAAGCGCCACCAGGCGATGGGCGAGAAGGAGGTGAGAAGAAGGCACGCCTAGCTGCCCCGATTTTGGCTCCCAGGCAGACGATCCCCACGAGCGTCGGGTGACTAGATTCACTTCTTTTTCCATCTTGCCCAATTTTCTTTTCTATCTGCCTCTACCTTTTCCTCATGCTACCCCGCACGACCTTGTCAGAGTGACTGCCTCGGGAACGTCCGCGGGTGCAGACATCATCAGGCCCGAGCCGATTGAGGCCGTCACGGAGGAGGAGATGGCCCAACAGGCGTCCACTACCTTGGGTGAGAGGGAGCAAGCCGCCTGGAGGGATTTGGAGAGCATCGTAAAAGCGCTGGAAGAGGAGGAGGTCATTGTTGGGAGGATGCGGCAAAGACCCTGGGAATCACCGTGTCCCGAAGCGGAGCGGAGGGGCCTGACTAGTCGGCATGGGAGAAAAGCACTACTAGAATCAGGATCTTTGCTATCAGCCAGCTCTTTGCCATCTGCTAGTCGATGGAAAAGAAGGTCTTTGCCATCAGCTTAAATAAAAATGACGACAAAGATCATGTTTGCCGTCAGCCATCTCATTGCCGTCTGCTAGCAGACGACAAAGAAGCTTTGTCCTCAACTAGCAGACGGCAAAGAGGAAGGGTGGCCCACCAACGAGAACCAGCTAACGGCCACTTTCTTTGCCGTCTGCTAGCAGACGGCAAAGAAAGTGGCCAGCTAATGTCCGTCTAGCAGACATCAAACAAAGTGGCCAGCTAACGTCCGTTCGCCCCGGCCCCACCCCACTAACTAGGCTCTTTGTCGTCTGCTAGCACATGACAAAGAGTTTTAACCTATATGTGAGCGCGCCCCACCCCTCTCTCTCTCTCCCCTCACCTCACCCCCGCCGCCCCCATGCCCGAGCTGCCGCCGCCCCCCCGTGCCACCGGCCGCTGCCGCCTCCCCCTTGTGCCACTGGCCGCCACCGCCCCTACCGCCCCCGTGCCTGAGTCCCTGCCGCCGGCCATCCTCACCCCTGCTGTGAGGCAGGCCGCGACGCCACCCCCTCCCCTGCGGCGGCCCTCCTCCATAGGCCCCCACCTCCACCGGCCCCCTCCTCCCCTCCATGGTGAGCTTCTCTTCTACTCTTTTTTTAGGTTTAGGTTTAGTTTATATTTAGTTTAGGTTTAGGTTTAGGTTTAGGTTTAGTTTAGATTAGCATTACATAATTAGAAGAAAGAAGAAAGATGAAAAAAAGAAAATAAGAATAAGTAGAAGAAGAGGAAGAAGAAGAAGAAGAAGAAGAGGAGGAGGAGGAGAAGAAGAAGAAGAAGAAGAAGAAGAAGAAAAGGAGGAGAAGAGGAGAAGAAGAAGAGGAAAAAGGAAAAGAAGGAAGAAGAGGAAGAAGAAGAAGAAGAAGAGGATGAGGAGAAGAGGAGGAGAAGAAGAAGAAGAAGAAGGAGAAGAACAAGAAGGAGAAGGAGAAGAAGAAGAAAAAGAAGAACAGAAGAGCCCCCGATCCTCGACGCCACTAACCCCCAACCTCTGACGCCACCGACCCTCGACCCTTGACGCCACCAACCCCCAACCCCCGACGCCACCGACCCCCGACACCCCGGACCCCCGACCACTGACGCCATCGTCCCCCGACCACCGACACCACCGACCTCCGACCCCCGACGCCATCGACCCCCGACCACCAACGCCACCGACCCCCGACTCACGACACCACCGACCCCCGACCGTGAACGCCACTGACCCCTGATGCCACTGTCTCCCGATGCCACTGACCCGCGACCCCCGACACCTATTCTGCCTCCTGTTGACCAAAAAGGTGCTCTTCGGTTTTCATGAGGCCGAGGAGGTCATAGTTTTGTAAATTATGAGCTAGGTCACATATTTTCCTATTTTGTTATAAAAACATCATACTTTGTGTTGATCAGGTGAATTTCAATGTGCAGTTGTTGGACAACCTCCCCATGCATTTGACGTGCTCCCCTGTTGTGTTCGTTGGTGAGCACAAATGGCATCTTCTCCCCCGATACCCTTAATTTTTTTTGCTCTGTTACGGTGTTCGTGCCGATGTAACTTGCTAGCTATAGGTGTCTTCAATCATCAGTATGCATGACCACTATGCCTCTCCCGTTCGAAAGGGTTACATCTATGCATTCATTAGCATATTTATAACCGTGATTCTTTCGAATTGTCCAATGTTATCCATGGACAGCCCGAGTATGTGTAGATTGGGTTCGTTTTCCCATATGCTCTGCTCCAGATCCGATGCAAAATTTTGTCAGTGCCTCCTTGTTGTTCTTCGGGTACACATCCTCTCTGCTTATTGCTGAGACATGTATTAGGAGAACAGTGGGGAGGTGCTACCGAAATTGTGCATCAGATCCGGAGCAGAGCATGGGAAAATGAACCCAATCTACACATACTCGGGTGGGATTAGGACCTATCTTTACCTACTAGCGTCTAGGTTGCATCGACGTAATAAAACTAACAAACTCTATTAACTGATGAATATGGTTTGCTGAATTATGTATATATTTTGTGTGTGTCCGGTAGCTAGGAAGGCTGCTGCGCCTTCCTCGCTACCACCCCCAGCTGATTCTCCCAATGATAGGAGTGCTCCGTCTCAGGTGGACCCGTCTCGGACTCCAATCGCCGAGCCTCGGGCCGCCGAGCCTCGGGTCGCCGAGCCTTTGTCCCAGGAGACTCCGGTCCCAGAGTCTTCATCCCAGGAGACTCCGGTCCCAGAGTCTTCGTCCCACGAGACTCTGGTCCAAGAGTCTTCATCCCACGTGACTCCGGAGGCTAGTGGCCATGCTGATGGTGGTGATCACAACTTTTCTGAGGATAGCTATAGCGAGGGCGAGCTGGTTGAGGAGGGTAAGAAGGTCTACCAGCGTGGTTGTACAAAGCTCCCGCCCATGTCGGTGACCCACGATCAGAGGTGGTTGATTGTGCCTAATGCGGAGAAGTAAGTGCATTTACTCTTTTTTAACCTTTTGCCTTCATGTTTCTTCAAATTAATATCTAATGTGTTGGCCTTGTCATACTGCAGGGGTTAGAAACACGACCCTGGTGTCTGCAAGCCCAACCAGGTCCTTGGTGTGCTTATCTGGCACCACTTCCTGGGAAAGGCCACGTTGCCTGATGAGGGTGAGGTTCCACAGGTAGCACTGAGCTGGGAGCTATATGTGGCTGCCCCGGCCCCATCGGAGGAGAGGGTCGACGGTGTCTTGTGCGAGACAGTGGCTGACGTTGTGATTCGACGGTTTTGGGTAATTTCTCCTTTACAGAATTAAAAACCAACAACACCTAGTGATTGTACTAATCAGTGTTGTCTTGTTTGATTGCAGATCTTCTACAGGTGTCTTGAGGAACACGAGGTGGACGCGGCTATTGTTCTCGTAGCCGAGTGCAAGCACCTACTTCATAACTTATGACACGAGGCTCGGGTGCAGGCTATTCGAGACTACTATGCCTCGACTAACATTAAGAGGGCCAAGAAGAAGTGCCGCAAAAAATTTCTGAGTAAGGAGAAGTACATGAAGGTAATTACCTATTCTTAAGGCCTTGTACTTAGTTTCCTTGATTTGATTCGTAGGCGTAGCGCTGAAATTTATCTTGTCTAACTTAGGTGCCCCCGAGATTGTGTGCAGATATGATGGACTATTGGGAGGCATTGGTGGATGAGTGGTGCTTTCCCAAATGGCTAGTCGACCAGGCCAAGGATAAGCGTGCCCAAATGAAAGGTGTGCCACACCATCAAGGGAGCTCCAACCTGCTTGAGTACAGGGATCACTGGGTATGTGGTTTGCTTCATGATTCATGCAATTTCATTCTTCATACTAGCTTGAGCCCTTAACTGATATTTTGTTCCTCTCTTTTAGGCACGACACAACAAGAAGGAGGTGCCACCATTGTTCGACCTCTATGCCATGGCCCATACTTCCCCATACAAGAAGGCCAAGGCATTCTCTGAGGATGACCTCGATCATCCAGAGAGCTTCAGCAACATCTCCTCCCACAACAAGCTCGTGAGGTACAGAGATGAGGGGAAGGTGAGGAAAGGGGAGGACTTCAACCCAAGCCAGAGTCCTTTTGATCTAGAGATCATGATGATATCTGGTGGCGGGAGGCCCCATGGCTCGATAGCCATTGGGGATGGACTGATACGTTGTCCTAGAACTCTCCCGGAGATCAAGAAGTGCTAGATGAGCTCTGATCCTGAGATAAGTCCTCCTCCACGGCCAATGGAGCTCTCCATCGAGGCTAGGGCCCAGGAGCTTCTGGCGGAGGCAAACAGGCAGGCGGCGCAGAGGGAGAGGGACATGGAGGAGAGGATGACTAGGCTGTTGGAGGAGGAGAGGAACTAGAACGACGCATCTCACCGGGCCCTATAAGAGCTCCTCATGGTAAGTTTCTCCTGCATATTAGCCAAATCATGCACGTAATGTTCGTTTCATCACCAACTAATATGACTGACTCATGAAAACAAAATGTGTAGACCATGTGCCAGAATAATGGTCAGACCCCTCCGTCGATGCCCCAGATTGGTATAGGACCCACGATGAGTTTCATTTGAATGGTCATTAGTTACTAGTATTCACATTTGAGTTATATCATGATAACGAGACATTGCAAATGATCTTTGGTGTAGCGTTCCTCCTGACAAGCATCGACCAATCCTTTTGCGTCTGCCACAACCCCGACCGGTCCTTCTTCGTCTCACAATGGCGCAAACCCGACTGATCCTTCACCTCCGTGATGATGGTAAGTTTTCCCCAAGTGTTTTGCTTAACAAATGCATACTTAGCTTAAGAAATGACCTATTTAGCTCCAAAATGACCTATACTTAGCTTCTTTAGTTCATTTATGACATACTAAGCATACTTAGGTAAAAAAATGGCATGATAACCTTGGTTTAGCTCCAAAATGACATAGACTTAGCTTATTTTCCTCCAAAATGACAAAATAACCTTACCTACCTCCAAAATAACTGATTATAACTAGGATAGCTCTAAAAAATTCCATACACTTGCCATTTTGTCCTCCAAAATGAATAAATATGATGAGTTAGCTCAAAAATGGCATAACTACCTAGGTTAGCTAAAAAATGACCTATACTTAGCTTCTTCAGTTCATTTACGACATACTTAGCCTACTTAGGTAAAAATGGCATGATAACCTTAGTTTATCTCCAAAATAACATAGACTTAGCTTATTTTCCTTGAAAATGACATAATAACCTTACGAAGCTCCAAAATGACCTATTTACCTAGCTTAGTTCTAAAATGACCTACACTTAGCATTTTTACCTAGCTTAGCTAAAAAATTGCATTTTACCTACCTTAGTTAGAAGAAGAAGATAAATAAGAGGAGAGGAGAAAAAGAAAGAGAAGAAAAATTCTTCTTCTTCTTCTTCTTCTTCTTCTTCTTATTCTAGCTAGTCTTCTTCTAGTCTTCTTCTTCTTCTCGCTAGTCTTCTTCTTCTTCTTCTTCTAACTTTCTTCTTTATCAGTTTGCAGATGTGCTTTCGATGAGGAAGCTTGCGTTGATGGAGTCTACTCTTGTTCTTGTGCTTCCTTTTTGTTTTGATTTTGTTGGATGAACAATGTGAAACTTGCTACCTATATATGTATGTATGGATGAAATCATTGTATGCTGGTTGTTGGATATGTTGGCTAGCTATATATGTTGCATATGGACTTTTCATTTGGTATGTATATATATGTGTTGGATGATCATATCCATATGGCGGGATAAGATTTGGTATGTATATGTGTTGTTATGCTTGTTGAAAGTATTTTCAAATGTGTGTACATATATATATGTGAAATTCTGTGAAATTGAATGAATTTAAGAAAAAACAGAAAAAACAGAGGATATACAGGCTCTTTGCCGTCTGCTGGCAAACGGCAAAGCTCTTTGCCATCAGCGAGGAAACGGCAAATCTGCAACGTGGTAGCTACCTGTGCAACCTGGGGTGCACTGGGCTGGCCTATTTGGAAGCTTTGTCGTCTGCTAGCAGACGACAAAGCCCTTTGCCTCTTTGCCATCAGCCAGCAGACGGCAAAGCACGTCGTTAACCCCTTAACGGACCTAAGTTGCCATGTGCTCCGTCCATGCCCTTTGTCGTCTGCTAGCAGACGGCAAAGATGCAAAGGTCTTTGCCATCAGCCAGTAGACAGCAAAGTGGCCTTTACCGGAGCTTGTTCAGCCGGATGTGGTGCCGTCTGCTGGCTGACAACAAAAACCTTGGCCGTCCTCCATGCATGCCTTTGCCGTCAGCCATGGCAGATAGCAAAGTTGCTGATTCCAATAGTGCAGCCCTCCTCCACCATCGCAGCCTCGAGAGCGCCACTCAAAGCAGGTGCACGACTCGACGTGTCAGGCCGAGGCCGATGCGTAGGCGGTGACCGACACATGGGCGACAGCCGATGCAACCAATCATGACGTGGGAGAGACCACAAAGATGACCCCTGAGCATGCCGAAGCGCCCGATGGGCGTTGGACCAGAGGAGGAGGAGCCGACCGGGAGGACAGAGGTGGAGCCATCATAACCAAGGGAGGAGCACCGTGGTCCGGCTCCGAGCCTGCGTCCGAGGCACCCGATGCATGGTGACTTCATAACAGTCGTCCACGAGCGGAACTAGCGCTGGCTCCAGGTCATAGCAATAGGAGAACTGGTCGACTCTAGTGAGGCCATCAAGGGGCACACACACAGCCTCCTGGGGGCCATGGTGAACGTTGTGTGCGTAGAGTTTGCCGCTTACACTGGCCAGCTGCAGCAGTTCGCCCAGTGTCGTGGTTTTATCATGGCAGATGTCCTAGCAAGAGGACTAAGTCTAGGAGCTATCACAACTAAGTGGTTGGTTGGATGAGGTTAATCGGGAATGAGAGATGAGATTTTACCCAGGTTTGACCCCTCTAATGGAGGTAAAAGCCTATGTCCTACTTTGTGTGTTATTGATGATGATGATCTTGATTACAAGGGTGTATAATCGCTAACCTAGCTCTCGAGGGTTTCTTGCTTAGCCTTTCTACCTCAGGGTCTCCCCTTTATATATAGGTTGAGGCCCTGAGATTACACTAGACTCTGGGTCGAAGTACAACCCGTGACCTAATCTGTTTCCTACCTATCTTGTCTCTTAAATAAAGGAGATACCTTATTATCTCCTCCGTAAGCCGAGCCTGCTAAGTATTGGGCTTGAGACAGCCTCGTTCCTTAAGTCACCTTCTTGGCCACGAACTCTTGGTTAGCTACAACCCTCATAATGAGTCCACCTATGAGTCACCATGGTTCACCGGTCTAATCGGGGTCGAGTCATACCGTGGGGTATATTCCCAATATTAGCCCCCAGTTTAGCTTGGATTCATGCATGCCAAACTCCATCCTGAATCCAAGCTAAAGTAGGGGCAGCTTAGCAGACCACATTTTCTCTTTGATCCAAGACTAAATCTAATTTATGAGATGATCATTTTCTGTTTCATCCAAGCATCATCTCCAAAGTACGTCCGAGTCAATGCTTTCCCGGGTCATTTTCTCTCTTTCAGGACTTCGCTTATTTTTGGCTATCACTTTCCATGAAATCATCTTGTTGGCATATGACTTCACTTATCATCATGGCGAATCTTTCAAACAGATGTCAAATCTCGGTCATGCACGGGAATCGAGGCATCTTTGTAGACACAAATTACTGTAACAGACATGTTTACACCGTGCCGCTTCAGGTTCTCCTCACTTATAAATAGACCTTTATGCCCCTTTCTCATTTTTTACCTCATCTTCTTCCTCTCGCCTCGGAAATGATGCCCGAGCTCACTACAGTCCAAGCCGCAAGAAGAAAGTTAACCGTGCCACCATCGTCACCGAAGCTCGACTACATTGCCCACGGCTTTCTTCAGGAGCGCGACACCCCAAAGCTTCCTCCACCTTGAATCTGGTGAGTAGCATTTCCCTCTTTAGGTATTAGGTTTTCTTCGTAGTTCATCAGAGTTCATCAAACATTAGTCATAGATCTAGTTGCCTCCATGGCTTCTTGTCAATAATGTGTAGCTTTGCCTCTGTCACACTCCCGTAATACTGTAGATTCATAATAGTTCATCCATAGAAATTCACAAATGCCTTATCTTGGGGTGTTTCCGCCAGTTCTTATAGCTTTTTACGTTTCTTTTACTACATTTATTAGATCTATCTATTCCTCTGTTTTAGGAGGAAACATTTAGCACAAACAAATACTGCAAAGTCTTTGTGATTCTTTGCATGCCACTACCCGACTTATGTAGTCGCCGACTCATCTTGTTGCTTGTCGACTCATCATTGTGTAGGCTCATTTAATGATGCTGATTCATTCAATTTGCAGGCTTATCAGAAAATTCATATACTAGTAGCCAGTCTCAATTTCAGTCCATTCAATATTTAGTAAAATTCAATCTTATGACCCGAATGTTGGCTTATCGTACTTTTACTTTGATGCTACAACTGATCTTTGTGAGACTCAATGGCTCCAAAAACTAGCAAGATTGTTGGCTGGGTTAGGTCCCAAGTGCTAGTGCTCACCTTAGATGACCTCGTGATCCAAGGTCTTTTTCCGGTTCAGATAGCAATCAACTAGCAAGCACCTGAGGAAGAATCTTATCCCCAACCTCAACACGGGGAAGTTGTTATTTTTGCAGATCATCGACACAGAGGCTCCCGACTGCCCGGGTCTCTTCACGGATGTGCTCCACTTCTTTCATCTCAGGACACAAGACATCGTCCCCAACTCGATGACCAATCTCTATCATTTCCAAGTTCTTTCTGAAGTATATCTTTAGATTTAACCAACTACATGTCTGTTCCGGGAATTCTTCTACATCAACCACCAAACCGAAGTCAAAGATGGACCCAATGTGGAACTTGGTGGAGTTTCAATCCACAGGAGGAAAAATAGTGCCTTTCCTGAGGACAAACTGGCAAGTCATCCTAAGGGTTGGAACAAAACTTGGTTCTACTGTAAGAACACCGCCCCACAAGAGGAAAACCCCTGTCGGATTATAGATTGGAGCGACTTGATGCCTCCGTTGTCTTTTCGGGTTGGCAAATTGATGAGGAGAGGAGACAAATGTCCCCCATTTACTTTAAGTTAAGAGTTTTGGCAGCTCATGGTTTCACCGAATTGATCTAACCCGATGTTGGATAAGCTGACGAATTCAACCCCTTAGCCTAAGGGTTGATTTATTGTGCAACTATACTGGTGAACCGGCGGATGTGCAATGCTTCAGCCAAGCCAATTTATCTAAGGATGAAGTCACCAAGGCGATAAAGAAATTCCTAAGTGACTCTACAGAAAAGTGCAACTTGACTAGGCTGGCCCCCCTTTTCCTGACCAATCCCGTTCCTCCAGTAAGCATTCCTAAGCTTGCTCATATTTGGTGCTCATATTTGTTTTGCATAACTTGCTTTATTTTTGTGCTCAAACATCTGACTTATCATAAGTGTAGGGAGACTCTGACTGGTGGAAAGCCATGGGTCTAGAATCCTTCTGTTCCTCAAGTTGAGCAAGCAGATGAGACGGCTGGTGAAGTACCTGCTGGAGAGGAGTCAGAGGTAGAGCATGAGTCACTTGTCCGTCATTTTATTGAACTTGGTGGCTCCCATTCTCACTGGGATAACATCGAAACCAACCGAGCCGGCAATGTCAAGGTAATTTCAATCTCATCCAACTCATCGGAAACATATATTCTGAAGAGGACGAGACAAGCCGTCAAAAAAGCTCCATTTTCACATCTAGACGCTCACTTAGATCCACAATTTATTTTGAAGAAAACTCAACATGCCGGTTTGTCAAAATGCAAGACCCGAAGAGCTCCGGGGAGTTATCTTTGGCTTGCCGCTAGAACCAGTCGTCCGGAAACAACGAGTTGAGGTGCCTCATAGTCCCACTTCATCCCGTCCGAGGGCCGATATTTTTAAACAACCACTCAATCCTTCTGATTCAAATTATGAGGAAACGTCCCCTCTTCTAGCGACTCAGCCGCAACTCAGCTCCCTGCTTTCACAATAAATCGCGGGTAAGTATCTTTGAGCCACACTTTTTCTTTATCGTCAAAGTGACTCCCTTAATCCGATGATGTTTTCATGTTTGCAGAGCTAAAGCGTTCGCAAAGAAGAAGATTGGCAAGCCGTCTTTTGCTGTTACAGGCCCCAATACTCAAGACTTGCCAATTGACGACCCCAAAGCCCAAGCTAATCCTTTGGGTCAAGACAACCCGAACATTAGAGTTGAGCCGGCTCATGAAATAAGTCGACTGAGGCTGAAGAAATGGTGACAATGGAAGAGACAGTCCGAGAAGGACAGACTAATCTTGATGACCCAACCCAACACGTTGATCCACCAAGTCCTGCTCATGCCTCCAGTCCTGTGCAGGATGTAAATGATTTCGTCCCATCTCATATGATGGTGACTTGGAAGTGACCATTGTTGGAGAGTCTCACAAAACTCCATAGACTTCCACCGCCCCGGCCAAAATTGTGGCCAAGGATGAGCCATTCATGACATCTAAGGGGAAAGCCAAACTAGAGCTCCCCGATTCTAACAATCTTAATGTCAACGAGCTGCATCAAGAGTACCTGACCCAGCTGTCAAGAGCCGGGATGCTGAAGTGAACTTGATCAATATGCTCAAGCGAAAATGTGAGGTATGAAATCCCCGTCCTTTGTGCTTTTGTAGTACATACTCTTTTAGCCCCCAAGGGTCGGCTGAATAGAACTAGTAGTGAGCCGGGTCTTTCAAAGAGCGACTTGTTCTTTTGGAGAATGGATCATAGCCCCCAAGGGCGGGTTGTTATGAAAATAATGAGCTGACGCTTTAAGATATTTGTACTCACTCATAATTTTTTTTAAAAACTCGACCTCTAGCCCCCAAGGGCTGGCTCATCTCCTTTAGATGGCCGGGTCTTATGAAACAGAACGAATGGCATTAGCCCGTAAGTGCCATGTAGAGTTCTTGCAACGGCATGGTGTTGGATTTCGGGCTCCGCAAAACCCTTAAGATTCGAACACAGGGGTGTGTGCGAAGATCCCCTGCAGCCTCGCCCGACCTAGCTCTCTACTTGATGAACACAACAAAGAACTCGCATGATGACGAGGAAGAAGATGAACACGATAGTTTACCCAGGTTCGGTCCACTACGAAGCATAATACCCTACTCCTGCTTTGGTGGATTGCCTCTCGAGGAGGTGAGGTGGATGAACAAGTACAGTGTTTCTGGGCCTGCCGAGGGATCTCAGTGGTGTTCGAGGCTCCTTGTGGTTTGATGGACGATGAGTAATGGAGTCGGTCGATTGGGTCAGCTCCCCCTCTACGAAGAAGCCTACCCTCTATATATAGAGGTGGCCCGGGTCCTCTTCCCTTATCGCAATGGAGGGAAGGGATCCCACAACAACCAATTTTGAAGGGGGACAGGGGTTCGTGCTCGCCCTTCTGAAAGGCAGTCTTCGCCTGCAAAGTAGCTGCCGGCGCCGTAGGGACGGGCTTAGCGATGACGTCCGGCCTGCATAGCTAGTGGTTGTGGTCTTATTGCATCGGAATGGAAACCTTTGGGGGTGCTTTGGGAACCCGCATACGTCCTTGCTCCCTTTGCACCAAAGGGGAAACTGCGCCGCCTGGCGCACTGATGCTCGCTTGTCCTTCTTTGCACCATCTTTGACTCCTAAGGCCGGGCCTTGCATAGAGATCTCTGCCACTTCGGAGGGGGCTTGGGGAGGCCTGCCCCTTGCCGGCCTTGATGCTGCTCCTCCTCGCGAGGCTTGGGTCCTCGCGAGGGCCTTGTTTTCAATGGGGTCAGGCCTGGCTGCATTGGTTCATGAAATGGGCCATGCCCTAGGCTGTAGGCAGGCAGGTCTGGGTACCCCCGTTCCCAAAACACCGACAGTAGCCCCCGGGTCCAAGGCGTGCTCGAGCTGGCTTCTAGGCGAAGTCTTGAGGACAGCCCGAAGCGTCGCGGGCCCCAATTGCCTGCGGGCCAGGCTTTACACGCGTCGAACAACCACGCGGCGACGCCTCCGCTCCACGATGCGTCCGGACACGCTCCCGTTCAAACTGACACAACGTTCGGGTGCTGTGTCAGCCATCATTGCTCCTTATTGAATGTCATCGCTGCCCCAGGCCTACGCCCCTCGTGCCTTGCGAATGTGACCCTTCAGTTGTAGGGGAGGCGATGTGGACAGTAATGCACTAACTGAACCGCCTCGCGGCCCCGAGAAGTGCCTGGTGTCTGCCCTCCCATGACACTTGGTGGCTGCGGTTACACCTATAAATCTGCCCCGCCCCTGGCAAGGGGAGGGCATTGCAGTCTTGAGCCTTCTTCTTGTTTCGCTTGCTCCACCAAGAAAACCCCCTTTCCTTCCCATCTTCTTGCCCTTCATGGCGTCCGGGGGGAGCGACGCTAGTGGAGGGAAGCGTGCGGCTCGGCCCGCCCCCTCATCTGCCTCCGGAGGCAGCGGCGGAGGGCCTTCCGGGTTGGCGCAAACCAGCCGCCGCTGGGCCCTGGTCAATGAGTGAGTATTTCGTTGCCTCCCTTTTCCTTAGCCGCCCCGCCTGCCGTTTCGAGCATGATCATCCTTTTTTCTAGGTCGCCCGCAGCCAAGAAACACAAGCTTGGCGATCTTTAGGAGGAGGTGGAGAAACTACGGGCCCGGCTAGCGACCGCCGAGGCCGCCTTCCAAGCCGCCCTTCGGGGTGAAGTGGAGGCCAAGCCGGAGCTGGCATCCCTGCAGAACCAAGTCCAGGAGGAGGCCAACGTCATCGAGGCCGCTCAGGGCGAGGCGGTGCACGCCAGGCTGCTGGAATCCCAGGGCGCTAAGCAGTTTCAGGGCATCGCCGGTCGCGCAGCCGGCGCGGTGAGCCGGTTCATTGGGGACGCCCCCGCGCTGCCAAACATGCACGGCGATGGGGGCTATCTTGACTTCTTACAAAAGGTGGTGGAGGCGCTAGGGACCAGCGTCTGCCGCGTGGATGCGAACACCGTGTCCAACGCACGTGACTTTCTGCACCTTGCCTTGACGCTCGTCTTCTCCAACCTGCGCTGTTTCGCCCTGCAACTCGACCTCCGGCTCTTTGGGGAGCCGGTGCCTGACGAGCTCCAGCGCCCCCTTCGGGACGAGGTGCGCCTACGTGTGGAGGCCATGGTGGAGAGGTTCATCTAGGTGCCCACCTCCATCAAGGAGGACGGCTCCGATGCCGAGCCGACCGGCGACGCGGGTGGCGATGGCGCTTCTGCCCCTAGGCGTCCTCATGTTTCTCCCCGGTTCTTGTAACGTTTGAAGGAGAACTCTGCCCTAATGGGCATTAATCTTTTGCATGTTACCTTTGCCTTTGACCTTCCTTCCTTGAACCGCTGGTCGTTCGCTTCCCGTTGTCGTGGCTTAGTTTCCTTGCATGGGGCCTGATGCTGATCTTGCTGCGGCCTGGTGGCAACGGCCGTCAGAGCCCTCACGAGGTGTCTCCTCTCGAGGCGCCGCCTGCGCCATCGTTCGCCTGGTCGATGGCCTTGCTACTTATCGTGGCTCGGTCCGTAGTCCCTGCATCCCCTCATTAGTACGCACAAGTCTTGACCACCCTTGGGTTGACATGAGGCCACGAGGCCCTTGCTCGGTTTCGTAGTGTACTTAGCTTATGGGGTGGAGACGGCTTCATTCGTAACTCCTCCTGAGTTGCTCCTTCCTTGTTCATGGGACGGTTTGGGGGCACTTTCGGCACTCTGTGTCTACAGGTCCTAGTCCCGCGCATTTCCTGACCACTGTTGCGTATAACCGGATAACCATGGACACAACTATGGGGTCAGGCCCCGACACCCCTGATGCCGACCGGATAACCAAGGACGACATCAAGGTGGCCGAGTGGCTATATGACCGGTAAGGCTCCTGAGGCGCGCTGCTCAGGAGCCTCCTTGGACGCTCAAACTGCTCTACGTCGACAGGTCCCAGTCCCGCACATTTCCTCACCATCGTTAGGTACGACCAAAAACCAAGGACACACTTCACGGGGCGAGGCCCTAACACCTCTGATGCCGACCGGAAACCAAGGACGATATCAGAGAGGCTGAGTGTCTATGTGGCCGGTAAGGCTCCTAAGGCGTGCTGCTCAGGACCCCCTTTGACGCTCGAGCGATCCCCCATTCCGTCCCTTCAGTCACCGCCCCAGGAGGCCCTGAGGCGTCCTGAGGCTCCATGCGATGGTATCGTGCTACGGTCGGAGCCCACAGCTTCTCTCAAAATGCCAATCCAGAAAGAGAGAGAGGGAACTTAAGATCGGTAAAATGAGAAGACAAAGAGAAAAAGTCCCAGCCTTCTTTTCTTTTAAAACATAGGATCATGAAATCTTCGAGCTTCTGACAAGATCAAGCACAAAAAGGGCCATCGAAGGCTGCAACTTGAAATACAAAAAAGAGCAAAAAAATGGCCGCGCCCGGCTTTTTAGGGATGTCACCCCCTTCGTCTTCCCCAAGCACTGGACATAGGGCATCCAGGTTGCTTGGGCATAGCCATTGATGGGCAGTGTTGACTTCTCCGCCAGCTTTGGGCTGTGGCTGCCACATTGCGTGGAGGAACCCCTCCATGTCCTCGGGTGGCTCCGGGCGTATACAACCCGCTCATTATTACGTGAGAGTGTCACGAGTTGATGTAGGTAGCTGGGTGAGCCCCCAGGCGCACGGCTTGGTGGCTCCTAACTCCGTCGAGAATAGTCACGTGCATTTCTGGTTGTGCGCCCTTATGACCCTAACCCGATCGCATCGTTCCCCGCGCGACCTCAGGATTGCGCTCCCGAGGCCCAAACATGAGCACGATGCATCGGCACGGTCATAAGTGTGTTTTGTCGGTGAAGATTGCCTCATGAGGCGTCCATGCATCCTCCGGACAAGGTACCAAGGATCTCATGAGACCCAGCCTTCCGAGGCCGTATCGGTACCGTGGTTGCTGCGGGTGGCCCGCGCTGCTTGTGCCTTGCCACTCCCCCCATGTCATCACTCTTGGGGCCTGAGGGCTTGGTCTGTCGTCACTTTCCCATGGGGCATCGGCTAGTGCCGCACCCCACGGCTTGGGGGAGCCCTCCTGCTCGCGCCCCCCGGGCTCGGCGCTCCGCCGACGGGAGCCCCCAGGCCCCGCTCGAGGAGGATGCCCAGGGTACTTCTTACTCTTGGGGGGTGGTGGCGCCTACGATGGGTGCTTGAACCTCCCCCACCAGGTGGGCCAGGTGGTATGACGTAGCATGGTATGTAGGGCTTCGCAAGGTGCTCGGTCCGCTTCCTAAGTCGTCCACCGGTGCACCGGGGACGGTCCCTCCCGGTGGCAGGGGGAGGTCGCCCCGTACGCATCGCTCACAGACCCTCTTGTGCCGTTCCTCAGAGCAGAGTTGCTTACCTTTTCCACCACCATTGGGTGGGCCTCGCATCCCCATGTGTAGATTCCCCCCTTGGTACCCTGATGCGCCTCCGCCATCGTTGGTTGCTCGTCCGGACGCCTATGCTGCCCGCTCACTGTGCCGGATGGTGAGCTCCCGCCTGGCCAACCAGGGCTGTTGAGGGCCCGCTGGGTTGCGTTGATGCGTGTCGGTGTGTGCCCCGGGCGCCCCGCCATTTCCTCCGTATGCCTGGTGGTTGTCGCCGGGCTGCGCCCTGAAACCGGTCACCAGGATTCAGAGGAGAAGGAGCACAACGTGTGGCGTGCCCTGTTCAGCACAGTCTGGCATGGGAGGGGCCCTTCCAACGGCAGGCCCGGGGGCGGTCTCGGCATGCAAGCCCCCGGCGCCTGGCGCCCACGGTCTTGAAGAAGAGTGAGAAAGGATGGAGCTCTGGGCGACGGCGACTAGCTCCGCGATGTGATCTGCCCATGCATCGAAGCCCCCGTGTGTCAGTCGGTGGCGAAGCATCTCGCCTGCTAGTAGTAGCGCATCATGCGCATCGAGGTCTCCCACGTAGGTGTGACATGTTGCTGATGCTAGTGGCGTTGCCTGCCTGCCATGTGCCTGAGCGGTGCGGGGGGCGGTAACGGTGGAGGTGACACTAGCGACCTGGTACTGGCTGCTAGGTACCACGACACCGGGGCGTGGGCCTCTAACCGCCACGGCGAGGTTGACAGAGCCCAGCCCACCGCGGCTCGGAGAAGCTTTGTTGAGCGCCGACCATCGGAGCAATGAAGCTCGGGAAGGATGAAGCTTGGATAAGACCTTGACACGCCCCCTACCTGGCGTGCCAAATGTCGGATTTCGGGCTCCGCAAAACTCTTAAGATTCGAACACAGGGGCGTGTGTGAAGATCCCCTGTATCCTCGCCCGACCTAGCTCGCTACTCGATGAACACAACAAAGAATTCACACGATGACGAGGAAGAAGATGAACTCGATAGTTTACCCAGGTTCGGGCCACTACGAAGCGTAATACCCTACTCCTGCTTTGGTGGATTGCCTCTCGAGGAGGTGAGGTGGATGAACAAGTACAGTGTTTCGGGTCCTCCTGAGGGCTCTCAGTGGTGTTCGAGGCTCCTTGTGGTTTGATGGACGATGAGTGATGGAGTCGGTCAATGGGGCCAGCTCCCCCTCTACGAAGCAGCCTACCATCTATATATAGCAGTGGCCCGGGTCCTGTCCCCTTATTGCAATGGTGGGAAGGGATCCCAGAATGGCCAATTTTGAAGGGGGACAGTGGTTCGTGCTCGCCCTGCCCAAAGGCGGTCTTTGCCCGCAAAGTAGATGTCGACATCGCAGGGATGGGCTCAACGATGATGTTCGTCCTACGTAGCTAGTGGTTGTGGTCTTATTGCATCGGAATGCAAACCTTTGGGGGGTTCTTTGGGAACCCGTGTACGTCCTTGCTCCCTTTGCATGCAGGGGGAAACTGCGTCGCCTGGTACACTGATGCTCGCCTATCCTTCCTTGCGTCATGTTTGACTCCTGAGGTTGGGCCTTACATAGAGATCTCCACCACTCCGAAGGGGGCCTGGGGAGGTCCACCCCTTGCTGGCCTTGATGCTGCTCCTCCTCGCGAGGCTTGGCTCCTTGCGAGGGCCTTGTCTTCGGTGTGGTCGCGCCCGACTGCATTGGTTGATGAAGTGGGCCATGCCCTGGGCTGCAGGCAGGCAGGTCTGGGTACCCCCGTTCCCAGAACGCTGACACATGGGACTTGAACATAGAGCAAAATTTGTATTGTAACCCCAAGTGTCGAGTCGTGTGCCTGCGGCGGCTCGGGGCTTTGCAAGCTATCTCTGATGACTTGTAATGTGTAGGAAATGTTGGATGAGGCCGACTCGTCCATGGCTGGCTTGCAGAAGAGGCTGAAACAAGAAAATGAGCTCAAGAAGAAGGCAGAAGCTTTGACGGTTAATATTCAAAATTCCTTAGGCCAATCTGCTGATATCTTGTATAAGGCCAAAACCAGCTTCGACGAAGAAAGGGACGTTCTACAAAAACGTGCCAAAGTAGCCGAAAAACAACTTGGCTCAATGAAGGAAGAATTGACGGCTCTAAATCATCATATCACCAACATGACTTTGGCTATCTTTGGTAAGTAATCATATCATCATAATCATTTTGGCTTAAATTATCAATTGCCTTATTGATATACCTCCCCTTTGTGCAGGAAGAAAAAAAGTGACAATGTTGTGCAGCTGTCCGTAACAAAGTTCTAGGCCATATTCACACATCTGGAGCAAATGTTCACATGATGTGTTTATACAATAAAGGAAGTGACAAAAGCCGAAAAGTCTCCTAGCCGGCTCAAAGGCATGATCAGGGACTTGTCAGCACTCTCTGGATGGATCCAAGAATTGAAGAGATCGGCGGCTCATGTTGGGTTCAACTCGGTGCTTTCTCGTGCAAAAGCTTACTTGCCTGAGTTGCATCCGGCTCAAATGGAGGGAGGGTTTCTAAAATTTAACTTGGATGACTTACAATTTTCTCAGGAAGATTACGCCAAGTGTGTGAGGGACACCCGCATGCTGGCGACTCAACTTCCTGATGGGATGGACTTGTCAAAATATCAACCCGGCTATACCAAGGAGAATAAGCGCATCAACCCGCACGAGTACAAGCCTTTTGAGATTGCCCCCCACGTCGTCAGAAAGACTTTGCTCTTGATGTCGATCCGTCCATTATCATCCATGAGGAATCAATTTCCCCTGCTTTGTCAACCATCCATTGGACGCCATGATACCTCCAAACCAAATAGGATGAGCCAAAACAAAGCAACCCGAAAGACCAGCAGAGAGACGTCGACCCAGAAGATTGAGGAGCCAACGTGCAGGAGTAATCATACTCCTTAAAAAACTTTGATTATTTTGTGGCCCAACTGAGGCTTATAATAGGAGTAGTTAAAACACTTGGTCATCTGTTGTGCTATTATGCACTTAGTACTTTTAAAATGTGTTCCTTTGAAGGCAAATGAGATGGCTCATTTTGAAATGACAAACCGCTTTGCTTGTTTATCTCCCTTTGTTCTGCATGAATGAGCCGTATTTTGTAGCTCGACCTAAGCTGACATAATGAGGTCGTTTCGACATTAGAGAGAAACTTGACAATTTTATCAAGTATAATGACTCGTCGTCGTGTGTTCCAATAGGCCATCATTTTGAGAGGTTACAAATAATAACCAGGGTTGTGGTGACCCGGCAGATGATGATAACAGAATTATTCCTATAAAACAAATTATGGAGGCTTATATATATATATGAATATGTATGTATGTATGTATATGATTTGTCAGAATATAAATAAGTTGCATAATTGTAAGGCGGCTTTTGTGGCTCGGCACTAGACCGGCTTTCGAGGCTCAGGTCTTGCTTCAATGAAGCTGGCATGATAGACCATGGTTTATCCTTGCTCTCTGTAGGCCAGCTCTCAGGTGACTTAACCCGGAGTTTTAACCTTGGAAAGTTTAGGGTCCACATGGATTGACTTATCAAGAGTATGCCAGGTCACCTTTTTGCAGTAGCATCAAGAAGGCACGCAGGTTGAACCATGTTATATAATAGCACATGCTTGGTTAAAAGGGATGTTAATATCTAAAATTGATGGGTTGGAAGCCCCCAAGTGACCTATGATCAAAGAATTAAGACGCATACACAATTTTTGATATGAAACAACAAAGGCCCCAAGTTTCGGGGGTGTTGTCTTTATTGTATTGATCATAAAGATATATACATAGGCATGTACAATGAAATGGAGCCAGTGGTTCTAAGTGTAATAAGGCCAAAGATGAGCAACGTTTTAGGGCATGTTGGTCTTCTGCTCCGAAGTGTGTGAATTCTTGGTCTCAACAAGATAATATGACCCATTGTTGAGGTTCTTGCTGATGACAAAAGGCCCTTCCCGGGTGGTGAAAGCTTATGCAAACCTGTTTGGTCTTGAATCAAACAGATCGCTAAGGCCCTTCCGACTGCGAACTCTATGGTTATGATAGCAACATAGGTCTTGCTGGTAATTATTGTTTGTGTCATAATACTTTGCGGCCATTCATACAAACTATAGGTGCAAATAACGAGATCATGGGGATTGACAACCTTGTACCGTCGTTGGGTGCAAGTTGTTCGTTCTTTTGGGTGCAACCGCTGAAGACAGTTGATGATCGGTATTCCTATTGGTTCGATAAACCTTGGATTCATAACTGAGGGAAATACTTACCCATATTGTGCTGCGATAACTGATACGTCTCCAACGTATCTACAATTTTTGCTTGTTCCATGTTGTTATATTATCAATCTTGGATATTTTACAATCATTTCATAACAACTTTATATTATTTTTTGGGACTAACCTATTGACATTGTACCAAAGTGCCAGTTGTTGTTTTTGCTTGTTTTATACTTCAGTACCAAACGAATCCCAAACACCGTGAAAATGTTTGGAGAATTGTTTTGGACCAGAAGGCACCATATGGGCCAGACAAGTGCCAAATAGGAGGCCCGTGGTGGGGAACACCCACCAGGGCATGCTAGAGGCCCCTGGCATGGTCTAGTGGGTGGTGCCCACCTTGGGACACCCCTGCACCAACTATCGCGTCTATAAACTATCAAATATCCGGAAAACCCTAGGGGAGTCGACGAAACACAATTCCAGCCACCGCAAGTTCCAGAACCTCGAGATCCAATCTAACATCATCACAGAAGGGCTCATCTTCATCACATGTACCTCTCCGATGATGCGTGAGTAGTCCACCATAGACCTATGGGTTCATAGGCAGTAGCTAGATGGCTTCCTCTCTCTCTTATGATTCTCAATACAATGGTCTCTTGGAGATTTATTTGATGTAATGACTTTTGCGGTGTGTTTGTTTGGATCCAATGAATTTTGAGTTCATGATCAATTTCTATCCATGAATATGATTTGAGTCTTCTTTGATCTCTTATTTGCATGATTACTTATAGCCTCATATTTCTTCTTAGAATATTTGGTTTCGGTAGGCCAACTAGATCGATTTTTCTTGCCATGGGAAGAGGTCCTTTATGATGGGTTTGATCTTGCGGTGTTCTTTCCCAGTGATAGAAGGGGCAGCAAGGCACGCATGTGTCGTTTCCATTAAGGATAACAAGATGGGGTCTATTCCTACATGAATAGATCTTGTCTACATCATGTCACCGTTCTTATTGCATTACCCTATTTCTGCATGAACTTAATACACTAGATGCATGCTAGATAGCAGTCAATGTGTGGAGTAATAGAAGTAGATGTAGAATCGTTTCTCTCTACTTGTCTTTAACGTGATGCCTATATAATGATCATTGCCTGGATATCGTCATGATTATTTGATCTTATATCAATTTCCCAACAATAATTTATTCACTCACCATGTGCTATACTCATGAGAGAAGCCACTAGTGAAACCTATGCCCCCGTGTCTACTTTTCCAACATATTGCTTTCCGATCTACTATTTTGCCTTTTTGTCTTCAGATCTATTAATCAAAAAAACAAAATTACCTTGCTGCACTTTTTGCTTACCTATTTTATTTTGTGTTCCGCGAGATCTATTTGCCGAAACTATCACTACCTAATCTATCTTTTTATCATTGAGAGCTTGACAACCTCTCTCACGCGTCGGGTTATAGGTATTTGTTATTTGTGTGTAGGTGTTGTTTACGTAGGTGCTTGATCTTCCTCTACGGATTGATACCTTTGTTTCATAACTGAGGGGAATACTTACCATCGTTGTGCTGCATCACCCCTTCCTCTTCGAGCAAATACCGACGCATTCTCAAGCCACATCAATAACATATTCCTCTTCATGGAAAACCCAATGCAGATCACAAGTATAAGGAAGGATTTCTGGTGCCGTTGCCAGGGAGTACCATCACCAACTATCAAGTAACTTCCCAGAAATTTTCATTCACTTGTTCATCTTTTTATTTCTTGTTATATTTAGTTTGTCTCATAAAAATCAAAAATACAAAAATACTTATCTTTACTAGTTACTAGTTTACTTCTTTGCTTTACTTGCGAGTTTATTTGTCTCGCTTGTTCCTTTGCTTGCTCGGTCACCATGTCTAAGGACAAATTCCACAATAATTCTTACTATCAAAGATTGTCAGAGATAGAGAGTTCCATGAAAACTTCCATGATCCCACAAAATGAACATAATAGGTTCTTTACTTCAGAAGTTAAGGAACATTCAATTTTGCTAGATGCTATTAGTAGGCAAGTTGATGAAGTGAATAATGAAGTGTCTAACCTCCAATCACAATTTGCCCAAACTGAAGAATTTCTAGGAACAATATCTGATAAGCAAACCACTCTAGTAAATATGATGGCCGCTAAACCGGGATCTTTCCCTATTATGAATCATGATGAAGATCATAAAATGATTGGTGTTTCTCCTATTGAATCTTTGCTTACTTCTCTGAATATGAATGATAAAGGGAGTGGAGATGAGTCAACTTTAGTTGAGGAGCATCCCGTTTGCTTGGAGGGTGATGATTTTGTTGCTAAAACTGAAAAAGTGGGTTTGGAGAGGTCAAAACTTTAAGTAGTGATGTGCCCACTATCTTGGATTTCAAAGAATTTAATTATGATAAAGGTTCGTTAGTAGAATGTATTTCCTTGCTACAATCCATTATTAGCTCACCCAATGCTTATGAACAAAACAAAGCCTTTACCGAACATATAGTAGAAGCTATGATAAAAGCTTATGATGAGAAACTTGAACTTTAAGTTTCTATTCCTAGAAAATTGCAAGACGAGTGGGAACCTAGTATAAAAACAAATGTAAATAAATTTTAATGCAATGCTTTGTGTGACCTTGCTTCTAGTGTTTCAACCATACCTAAAACTTTATGTGATGTGCTTGGTCTCACTAATATTGAAGAGTGTTCCCTAAACTTGCATCTTGCGGATTATACAATCACGAAACCTTTAGGTAGTATTAATGATGAGCTTATTATTGAAAACAAAAATTATGTGCCCGTAGATTTTATTGTGCTTGATATTGATTGCAATCCTTCTTGTTCGATAATACTTGGAAGGCCATTCTGACGAACTATAGGTGCAATTATTGACATGAAAGCGAGGAACATAAGATTCCAATTCCCATTAAAGAAAGGGATGGACCAGTTCCCTAGGAATAGAATTAAACCACCTTATGAATCAACTATGAGAGGCACTTATGGGATGAGTGTCAAAGATGACAACACTTAAAACTATGCATTATGCCTAGCTAGGGGCATAAAACAATAGCGCTTGTTGGGAGGCAACCCAATATGTATCTTATTTTTTATTTTTACTTTCTGCTATTTTGTGATAACATGATTATTGAATATGTATGATTATGTTTTTATGTTTTAATTAGTGTTTGTGCCAATTAAATCCTTTGGGATGACTCACACGATGAGTAGAAATGATGCTGAAACATAACAAAAACTTTGACTCAAGTACAGGAATTTAATTTTTTTACTCGAGCGTGATAATGATCTGAAATTTTTACAAAGTATTTATATACAAATTATTTATGTTTAACTAATGTTTGAAAAAAATTATAGTTACAGAAGTATGGGATCTTTACAGATTGGTACAGTCTGTTCTGTTTTAAACAAATTCTGTTTTGCTTGCATAGTTTGCTTGTTTTGATTATGCTATGGATTGTATCGGTCGGTATAAGCCATGAGAAGTTAGAATACAGTGCCTATTATGCAAAAATTAATTAATAATCAATTTATAACTGTACCTAAAGTATGCAATATGTTGCTTATACTAACGGATCTCACGGAGTTTTGTTGAGTTTTGTGTGACTGAAGTTTTCAATTTTGGGTGTGATCACGATGGACCACGAAATAAGGAGTAGTAAGATACTAAGCCTGGGGATGACCAAGGCACCCCAAGTAATATTTTAAGGAAGACTCAAGCATCTAAGCTTGGGTATGCCCCGGAAGGCATCCCCTCTTTCGTCTCAATCCATCAGTATGTCACTTGGAGCTATATTTTTATTCATCACATGATATCTGTTTTGCTTGGGGCATCGTTTGCTTTTGCTTGCCTTTACTTTAAGTATGTCACAATTATCATTTTCTAGACACACCTATTTGAGAGAGACACACCTTCATCATAATTTGCTAGAATACTCTATGTGCTTCACTTATATCTTCTGAGCTTGGCAGTTGCTCTAGTACTTCACTTATATATTTTTGAGCACGGTGGCATGTAGATTTTATAGAAATAATATGCTCTTGTTCTTCAGTTATATTGTCTGAGAGTTGAATAAATAGTGACGGTAATTTGCGTGGGTCATAAGACTAGTCCAAAATAATAGGTATTCAATGAATCATAATCAAAACCATCATGTAGCACATATAGAGAAATTTTATGTTAATGAAATTAATGTGGTAATATGAAAAAGGTTTGAGTCCACAATTGTTGATTCGTAGAAGTGTCGAGATTAAGAGGTGTTAACTTGTTATTCATCTAAAATTAAAGAGGCATGGTGATGATGTGCGAGCATTTCTATTCCTCGTTAAAATACTAGTGTTGTTTTGAGTTGGGGGCACATGATGGTTAACTCCTACCAACCTCCTCCCTCGGGGCATGCGAGGAGTACTTTGATTTGTGATAAAAACTAATAAAACTTTGCAATAAGTATATGAGTTCTTTATGACTAATATGACACCATGGACATACGCATCTTCACCTTCTCATATTTGCTAGCCTCTTCAGCACCGTGCATAGCCCATTCTCACCTCAAGGATCGGTGCAACTTTTGCCGGTGCATCCAAACCCCATGACATGCACTACTGCAGGATGGTCCAAAGACGACACATCTATCAGAGACCCTTTGACGAAACTATGTGCGATCCACCAATCGCAAATGATATTGTTCAACCTGCGTTGCCAATGACACGAACTGTGTGCGATGGCATATCCATCAAATACGATTTAGAAAGTAGTTGCGTGTGCGATCCACGGCAGACGGTTTATTCTTATGAACTATTTGGGATTAGCTAAGATAACAGAAACAAATAACAAAACTATGTATGTGTGTGAATTACGACACATAGTTCACTCAGATAAAATGTTTGCGCTGATCCAGCAGAACACAAACGGGTTAGTGTAAGAAGGTGTGTGTGATCCGTAGCAATCGGTTCATTCAACAGAATTGTGTGGGAAGACCAATAATAACCGAAATGATTCATCCGGACAAGTTATGTGTGTTGTCGGCAAACGATTGCTGCCAAAAAATTCTCAGCAATTGATGAAACCATTACTGACGGTACATACGGAAGTGTCGTTTGCCCATATTAATATCGCAGACATTTTATTATTATTACCAGTCTAACTACGCATCACCTCTTCTTCCTCTCTCACGTCTTGTCATCGTGTTTTCGCCTGAGGATTCCAATGCATGCTTCAGCACCGCACCAGAGTTTCTTTTGGCCACGTTCTCGCGCGAAACCGTGCATGTTCCTGCACAAGCTTCCCCATTGGTTTCCCGCCAGAAGTGAATGATCATAAGAGCCTATGCGCGCATTCACATGAGGATACACACCTAGTGCAGCCTAGCCCATCTACGAAGCATGCCAACCCGACCAAGCGCTGCCTCTGCCATCAACCTCCTCGATGATGGAAACGATCCAGTGCAGGCGCAACACCCTGTCGAGGCCAATGGCATGTCCGGCGACGCATCGAACTACGCCGTGTTGCATGTCATTGCAAGGGTTTAGCAGACCCTTGGCGCAGGACATGCCAGCACCGTCGAGCAACATAGTCGCCTCTCTGTCGAGAGGCTGCAGCGTGCCGCACAAGAAGATCATCGGTGGTGCTCCACAGAGCAAAACATGCACATCCACGGCGAGAGGGCAAGGCGCGCTACCCAGCTAGATCGATGGTGGGCTGCAGAGCGAGAGTCGCAACGCGCGACAGTGAAAGAGCGGTTCCATCCCTGCTTGCCTGCTATCCCACATGACATGACGTTGCAGCTGTGTCCAAGGCATGGGAGTAGCCCTATTTTTCTCTAGGAATTGGCAGTGGTCATCTGCGCCGTACTTGCACCAGAGCCCGGCCGCACCGTCCTTGCCCCGGACGCTGGCCGCGCCATTCGCATGGGTCGTGTCGTTCTCCTTGTCCACGGCCCCCTCAATGCTGACGGGCTCGTCGGTAGGCTCGAGCGCCTCCTTGGCCCAGGTGTCCAGTGGGGAAGAAAATGGTCGTCGCATCCTCAAAATGGTAATCTCTGACAAAATAGGCAGCTTGGAGCTCGAGATCGTGCTCCAGCTGTACCGCGAGTGTGTAAACCGCATGGAGGAACGCCTGGCCGAGTTTAGGCACAACCAAGAGTTTCCATAGGATAGGGTGTAGTCAACTAGTCATGGCCATGTTTTATTTTGTTGAACTGTTTAGATGTCGATCCCAATGTCTGGAGAACAATCACAATAATTATATGTTTTGATGTGTGAATGATTTATGTTCTATTGTTATGTTTCAATATGTGTAAAAGGCTAACGATTAGAGCCAAAAAAGCAGTATGAAAATAGATATATAGAAATGTGAAACTAATAATATATGTTAATTGTGTTATAGCTCATTGAAGACATGATACATATACATTATATATCATCACATATACATGATGATAGTACTTAACTAATACGTACCATGAATAAAAACTAAACTAATAATAACCCCTCGTTGAGCGAGGAGTAGTAAAATGGTAGCCTCTCACCATCAGCTCCCTGGTGCGCGGTGGCTTCCCAACTTGGAGGGAGTTCGCCTCCTCCTCCGCCTCGCAGCGTTTGATGTGTCGTTCAACCTCTTGCTGGTGGAGGCACGCGACCATGCAGGACAGTTCACTAGGCACCCACTGGAGCTCTTTCGCGGTGGCACGCTCGATCTTATCGGCCCACGCGCATGCAGCGGTGAGGCGCCTAGCGTCTCTGGCTTTCATTGTGTGGTACCGGCCATCTTCGTACACCTCGACCGCTCATCGACTCACCCGCTGCCAAAGTTCCAGCTCCTCCTTTCCCCTTGCGGCACTAAGGGCATTCTAGGCCGCGAGGTTCCTGGCGTGCTCCTCAGCACACTCCTTCTTGAACGCCACCTGCATGGCTCTCTCAGGCGGCGGCAGCGCCTTCCACAAAGCTAGATTGTACTGGCCCCAAAACCAATCTTCGGTTGGGGGGTCCGGCGCGACCTCGCCTGGGGGCGCAAAGGGGTCCGCTTAGTCGCTGCATTTCGCCATGTCCTCGCGAGGTGGCGCATCCTCCTGTGCTTGTGCATAGATCAACCGTGCCATGTTCGAGTTTTGTGCGAGGGGTGGGATAGAGAGACGTGAGAATGCAGGCAGGATGACGTCTCGAGAGGCAACATTTATAGGCAGCTAGAATCTTGATCGACGCCAGCAGTGATTGCGCACGATTTCCTACTCAACAACCGTGTGTGAATTAACATCACCGACGGTTCCCAATGCATGACCGCGTGTGATTAATAGCCCTAGAAAATTGGCTTTCAAAACTCGAAATGCAAATCAGGGCGCCAATCATGTGGGACCCATTTGTTTTGCCAAATATTTACATTTTTCATCCAAATGTAATGCATGCCTGCCATTTGTGTTAGAGAAGCAAGTCTGAGAGCAGTAACCACGACATCTTGGCCCCACGGTGGGAAATCATGCATATTTTCATGTACTTAAAAATTCAGAGAATTTACTATTATTATTTTTGAATTTAGAACCTAGATTTTTAATGCTTTTGTGTCCAATCCGCCACTCAAGATGTTTGGAACCCCTTAAATTTATTGCACGTGGCATATCTATGTAAGCAAGTAGTACATAAATATGATTTTCGAGCGGATTTTGCTTCATCTAGCTTGTTCATGTGTTTCAGTTTTGAAATATGGCCATTAAATTTCTATAAACTAATTAATGTCTAAAATTGCCAATAGAACGCCATTTAAAAAATAGGATGTCGGTCGTATTCATGCATTATATCGATGAAAAAAAGTAGGTCGAATGAGACAACGATTGGTGGTTTGTCATCACACATGCTCCCACGTCCCCCTCAGAACCACGCGCCTTCGTCTGATGCTCCATTTTGTGAGATCCTTGTGTCTAAAGGTGGGGATTTCTTAGGCGAGTATCGGAGTCCCATCTCCGTCCCCATCACCTCCCTCCCATCCCCATCACCGACTGCGTACCCATGCGCGGGGATTAAAAGTTTCCCATCCATGTCCCCACCGAGTTCTTTATCACTCTGGGGAAACTCACACATTCATTTAAGAACAACCTTTGTGTATTTCAATACAAAGATATTATTTCAATGCAATAACAATATGTGGTGGCTAGGTTTGGGATTTCTTAGGGAATTTTGGCCAAAGGGGTGGGATGTGTGTAAATTTGGGTGATACTGGCCCCAAATTACACGAGGTCTACTAATTTCAGAGCCCACCTGTAAGTAATCCCTCCGTCTTGCTGTATAATCATCTTAGGTTATGCACCATGACCAAGATGGAGAAGAAAATGAGAGAATTTAATGTTAATTTGCTAATTAATATCATTGCATCCAACGAATTGACCACCGCATGTCGTGCTAGTTAGTCTCAAGTCATTAAAAACATACATGCCCCACGTCTCTTATTGGTTGATTCCTTTATTCATGTCAAAAAAACAAGAAACGAGGTGAAAGTTAATGCACTGCGCCTAAGTGTTTTGGTATTATTTGGTTTTCGTAATATGACTTATACACCAAGATGGAGGGAGTACTTCAATTCTTGGTTAAGGCAGGTAATGCTATCCCATCCTCATCCCCATCCTACACGCTCGGTACGTAAGGTATTTGACCCACCAACTTCCAGATGGGCATTGAAGCTCACACCCATGCCCTAATAGAGTAATTACCCATGCGGACGCGGGTAACAGTTAACCATGCATTGCCAGCTTTGACAGGTGTCAAAGATTATCTCGAACCAGCTGTTAGTTTGACCACGACATCTTGGCCCCATGTCGGGAAATCATGCATACTTTCATGTACTTCGACACATTTTTCAACTTTTGACTGTAAAAACCTAGATTCTCAATGCTTTTGTGTCAAAACTGTCACTCAAGATGTTTGGGACTCCTTCAAATTTATTGCATGTGGCATATATACGGAAGCAAGTAGTACATAAATATGATTTTTCCAGTGGTACTTTATCTTGCTTGTTAAAATATTTCAGTTTTGAAATATGGCCATTAAATTTCTGGAAACTAACTTCATGTATAAAAGTGTCAATTGAATGAGATTTTAGGATGACAGTCGTATTCGTACATTGCGTCGATGAAAAAACTAGGCCAAATGAGGCAGCGATCCGTTTCGTCATCACACAACACACACGTCCCCTCTCGTAACTATAGTAGCATGCGCGTGGTGCTCCGCTTTGTGTGAGGCATGTGTCAAAGCTTATCTCGAACAAGCTGTCACTTTGACCACGACATCTTGGCCCCATGTCGGGAAATCATGCTGATTTTCATGTACTTCATAGCATTATTTATTTATTTATTGTATTTAATACCTAGATTATTCTCAATGCTTGTGTCCAAAGCGTTACTCAAGATGTTTGGAACTCCTCCAATTTTATTGCACGTGGCATATAGACGGAAGCACTAGTACATATATAAAAAAGATTTTTCCTGCAGTTTTTGCTTCATCTTGAACATGTCCATGCATTTTAGTTTTGAATTATGGCCACTAGATATCTAGAAACTAACTTCATGTACAAAAATGCTCACTGAACCCTGAAAATGTCCAAATTTCAGGTTGCCGGACGTATTCGTACATTGTAACAAAGTCAAAAAAAAGGTAGGCCAAATGAGACAACGACTAGCGGCTCGTCATCAAACAAGGCTCATGTCCCCTCTCGGAACCACGAACCTTCGTGTGATGCTCCATTTTGTGAGAGGCATTTCAGAAAGCTTATCTCGAACAAGCCGTTACTTTGACCACGACATCTTGGCCCCATGTCGGGAAGTGATGCAAATTATTATCATGTACTTCAGATCATTTTTTCATTTTTTGAATTTTAAAACCTAGATCCCCAATGCGTGCACATGTGTCCAAACCATAACCCAGGATGTTTGGAACTACTTAAAATTTATTACAAGCGGCATATATAGGGAAGCAAGTAGTACATAAATATGTTTTTCTAGCAGTTTTTGCTTCATCTTGCATGTTCATGTGTTACAAATTTGATTTATGGCCATAAAATTTCTACAAACTAACTTAATGTATAAAAATTCCAATTGTATCCCGAATATTTCCTAATTTTAGGATGCCGTTAGTGGATTTTGATGGTAGGGATCTTTTTCTTACAAATAAAACAATATTCCTTACCGCTGTACCCAAAAATAGTTTTACAATTCAATACAAAAAGTGAACTGCGTACACATGGTTCCTTACATAAACCGTTTGCGATGAAAATTCATGGATCTATTTATGTCTTACGAGGAAGCTTCATTGGCTTTGTCTAGCTCGGATTCCATTCATCCTCGATGCCCATTCCCCAACAAACCCTCTATGGAAAGAATGACGTCGTGGGAACGCTTTGCAAGGGTGCGTACGATCGCCCCCTTGGACCCAAGCACTCCCGCCTCTGCTAAGAACGTTGTCGCCCCGGTTAAGAGCGCAACCGCATCCACCTTAAGCGCGGCCGCCTCCGGCGAAAGTGCCTCTACGACGGCCGACAGGGCTTCTAGGGCGGCCGAAAGGCCGTCAATAGCCACAGAGACGGCAACTGCAGCTGCTATGATGGTGGTTGTCGGGGATATGGCTCATGGTATGACCTGTCCTGTTGGGATGGGTTGATAGGGAGGCGGTTCTTAAGTAAAGGGTAAGATGGACTATGTTGTGAAGACAAGACAACCCAGGATTTATGGGCAAGCCGCCATCAGGCAGCCCAAGCGCAATGGGGTAGGCGGCTTGAAGCCCGCAAGACATAGGGTGTTGGTAGACTCTTACTTGGGAGACAAGATGTAATAGAGATATGATAGGTTATGAGCCGTACAACGGCTTGGACTTTGTTGTAAGCCCCAGGGACTTGACCTATATATAAAGGCAAGTCTCTAGGGCAGAAGGGACAAGTTAGACACCCTCAAAAAGCTAGGTTAGCGATCCCACATCCTTGTAATTGAGATCTCCATTAATCTAGACACAAAGGAGGACGTAGGCTATTACCTCCATTGGAGGGGACGAACCTGGGTAAACCCGCCTCCCGTTCTCGTTCGATCTCTTTGATTCGCCACCCGTCGGCAATGGCCTCACACCTAAGTCCTTGCATGAGGACATCTGCCATGACAAAGCCACGATAGTTGGCGCCCACCGTGGGACCTTCGCCTGATGGGGTTAGGTTCTCAAAGGGATCTCTTCCGGGTTTCGGGAGCTACATGACGGGTCGTATGACTAGGAGTCATCGGAGCAAGATCTACATCGACGAATCAGGCTGGGGCCCCGAGGCCGACTCAATTGAGTACGGGTTCCGGGTCCCCTTTGGCAAGATCCACGTCTTCGTCGGCCAGATCGGTGTGACGGTTCCCGAGCCAGATAGCTTCTCCAACCTCGTCGAGCCGGCTCAGCGCCGAAAACCCGGCCGTACCATCCTCATCCAAACCATGAAGCCAAAGTTCTTGGTAAGACCCAAGAGTCGCCCCTTACCGCCGTTGCCTCTGTAGTGGGGATCAAACTGGCTCGAGACTCGCCAGTGTCTGGCGGTCAAATCTATTGCAGGAGGCTTCAATGGTTAAGTATCAGAGCCAACACCATAACCAGTCTCCCTTGAACAAGCCAAAGCAGCCAGGTCACGGCCAGTATCACGTTTTCACCACCAAAACCTGCAAGCGTGATAGTAAGGTGAGGAGCAGGGCGGTCAACATGGCAGAACAGCGATACCTAGGTACCTCAACTGGTCTGAACATCCAACCACCTGGAGCAGGGAGGACCATCCTGCCCGGGTGGACAACCCTGGCGGTTTAGCTTTGGTGGTGGCACCTCAGGTCGGTCACTATGCTCTGACCAAGGTCCTGATGGATGGGGGCAGAAGCATCAATATCCTATATGATGAGACTTTTCGTCACGTGAACCTGTATGAAAGCTCGTTACTTCCCTCCACCACGGTTTTTGGTGGGATTGTTCCTGGAAAGTCGGCTCACCCGATCGGGAGGATCAGACTCGATGTTGCTTTTGGTAATGAGTATGACGACAGGTGTGAACCACTGATGTTTTAGGTAGTCAAGATAAAGAGTAAGTATCACGCCGTCTTTGGACGGATAGCTTACGCTAGCTTCATGGCACGGCTTTGTTACATCTACCTCAAGCTCAACATGTCCAGATGTAAGGGGACTATCACTATCGATGGAAGCCGGAAGATAGCTCAGGAATGCGAGGAAGGAGGCGTAGCTTACAGAGTCAGCTTGTGCGGCCGAACAACTAAAGTTTTGCACCGCCAATGTGGATCCAGCTGATACGAGCCCTCTCAAGAACCCTAATGTCGAGTCAGAGCCTCCACTTAAGTTCAAGCCATATGAGGATACAAAGCCGATAGATTTTTTACACCGAGCGATTCATCTGAGCAGTTCCTTATAGGGAATGGCCTAGATCCGAAATTGGAAAGTGCACTGCTACTTCTCGAGCATGCGTTGGTTTCACGTGAAGAGGAACGGTTTGATGCAGCAAAGTAGATAAGTATTTCCCTTAGTTTTTGAGAACCAAGGTATCAATCCAGTAGGAGATACAAGCGAGTCACCAATAGATGTACCCGCACAAAGAATCAAACTCTTGCACCCTACGCTATGAAGGGGTTGTCAATCCCTTCATGGTTACTTGCAAGGATGAGATCTAAGAGAGATAGATATAATAGGATGCTTGAACGGAAAGTAAAACTAAAAGTAAAAAATAGGGCAGCAAGTATTTTTGGTATTTTTGGTTTTAGATCTGAAAGTATAATATGGAAAATAGACCCGGGGGCCATAGGTTTCACTAGATAGCTTCTCTCATGATGGCAAGTATTATGGTGGGTGAACAAATTACTGTCGAGCAATTGATAGAAAAGCGAATAATTATGAAGATATCCAAGGCAATGATTATGCATATAGGCATCACGTCCGTGACAAGTCGACCGAAATGATTTTGCATCTACTACTATTACTCCACACATAGACCGACTCCTGCCTGCATCTAGAGTATTAAGTTCATGAAGAACAAAGTAACACATTAAGTAAGATGACATGATGTAGAGGGATAAGCTAGAGCAATATGATCACAACCCCATCTTTTTACCCTTGATGGAAACAATACAATACGTGCCTCGCTACCCCTACTTTGTCACTGGGTGAGGACACCGCAAGATTGAACCCAAAACTAAGCACTTCTCCTATTGCAAGAATTACCAATCTAGTTGGCCAAACCAAACCAATAACTCAAAGAGACTTGCAAAGATATGAAATCAAGCATATAAGAATTCAGGAAAGACTCAAATAATATTCATGGATAATCTAAACATAAACCCACAATTCATTGGATCTCGACAAACACACCGGAAAAGAGTATTACATCGGATAGATCTCCATGAAGATTATGAAGAACATGGTATTGAGAAGCAAAGAGAGAGAATAAGCCATCTAGCTACTAGCTATGGACCCATAGGTCTATGGTGAACTACTCATGCATCATCGGAGGGGCATGGAGTTGATGTAGATGCCCTTTGTGATTGAATCCCCCTCTAGCAGATTACCGGAAAAGGCTCCAAGACTGGATCTCTCGGGAACGGAAGCTTCTGGCGGCAGAAAAGTGTTTTCCTGGCTCGTTCTGATAATGATGGAATATTTGGGAATTTATAGGCCGAAGATTAGGGTTAGGGGAGCAGCCGTGGGCCCACAAGCCTGCCTGGCACGACCACCTCCTGGCTGCGCCCTTAGGGCTTGTGGCCCCACGGTGGCTCCTCTGCCTTGGTTCGCAAGTCTCGTAGATTCCTTTTGTTCCAGAAAAATTCCTTCCAAAAGTTTTATTCCGTTTGGACTCCATTTAATAGTCCTTATCTGCGAAGCTCAAAAACAAGGAAAAATAAAAACTGGCATTGGACTCTAGATCAATAGGTTAGTCCAAAAATAACATAAAATAGCATATTAATGCATATAAAACATCCAAAATAGACAATATAATAGCATGGAACAATAAAAAATTATCGATACGTTGGAGACGTATCACGCACTCATTGAGTTCATCCGTGAGAATCGAGACATCTTTGCATGGAAGCCTTCTGACATGCCTGGAATCCCGATAGAACTCGCTGAGCACCACCTGAATGTGGATCCTAAAATGAAACCAATGCGCCAGTACCTCTGGCGGTTCAACAAGGAGAGGCGAAAGGCCATTGGAGAAGAGGTAGCCCGGCTTCTAGCTACCGGGTTCATCGTTGAAGTTTTTCATCCTAAGTGGCTTGCTAACCCAGTTCTGGGTTTGAAGAAGAATGGCACTTGGCATATGTGTGTTGACTATACGGATTTGAAAAAGGCTTGCCTAAAGTATCCTTTTTCTCTCCCGTGTATCGATCAAATCATTGATTCCATGACGTGTTGTGAGCGATTGTGTTTCGTGGACGCTTACTCCAGCTATCACCAGATCAAGATGGCCATCGAGGAACAGGAGAATGCGGCATTTATTACTCCTTTTGGTGCGTTATGTTACGTCTCCGTGCCTTTCGGGCTTAAGAGTGCTAGGGCGACTTATCAACGGTGTGTTCAGAACTGTCTCAAACCTCAGATTGGGTGGAATGTTCATGCTCATGTGGATAACATTGTGGTAAAATCTCATAAGAAGGAAACAATCCTTTATGATATCAAGGAAACGTTTGGTACTCTTAGTGTGTAACAGATGAAGCTGAACCCAGCCAAGTGTGTTTTTGGTGTGCCCGCGGGCAAGCTCTTGGGTTTTCTGGTGTCCGAGTGTGGCATTGAGGCTAACCTAGACAAAATTGAAGCGGTGACTTTGCTAGTCCCTCCGGCAAAAATTCACCAACTCCAACACCTGGCGGCTCGCATCCTGGCCCTGAAACATTTTATAATCTACCCGGGGGAGAAAGCTATACACCTTTTACCGGGTTCTTAAGAAAACATGCGACTTCAAGTGGACTGATGCCGCTAATGAAACTTTTGAGGCACTGAAGAAGCAGTTGGCTAACCCGCCTATTTTGGTCGCTCCCACCAACAAAGAGCCAATGCTTTGTACGTCACTACGAATTCCAAGGTGGTGAGTGTGGCAGTAGTCGTGGAGCGGAAAGAAGAAGCCAAGGAGTATCCAGTTCAACATCCGGTTTATTTTGTCAGTGAGATCTTGACCTTTTCTAAACAACGTTACCTGCACTGGAAAAAACTTATGTACGGGATCTTTATAGCATGCCGGAAGCTGAAACATTACTATCAAGAGCATCCAATCATAGTGGTTAGTTTGACACCCCTTGGTGATATCATGCAGAATCGGCAGGCCACTTGACGGATTGCCAAGTGGGCGATTGAGCTAGGCAATCATCACTTGAAATATGCACCTTGAACGACTATTAAGTCTCAAGCGTTAGTAGATTTCATCAATGACTGGACGGAGTTGCAGATTCCATAGGACAGACCGGATAACACTTATTGGACCATACATTTTGACGGATCTAGGCAGCTGGAGGGCTCGGGGACTGGAGTCATACTATCTTCCCCTCAAGGTGGCAAGTTTTTCTACGTGTTGCGGCTCATGTTACCTTGCACCAACAATGTAGTAGAGTATGAGGCTCTCCTTCACGGGCTTAGGATAGCAAAGGAAATGAATCTCAGCCGAGTCAGATGTTTCGGTGACTCAGATTTGGTGGCTCAGCAAGTTTATGGAACCTAGGACTCTAAGGACCCTCTGATGGTGTCTTACCGCTGAGCGGTAGCGGGTCATTTTCAAGGCTATCAGGTCGAGCATATAGATCACCGGCTCAATGAGGCAGCAGACACTTTATCGCAACTCGGCTCGCAGAGAAAGCCAGTTCCTCATAACGTCTTCTTAGACGTCCTTCATAATCCTTCTGTTAATCTGCCCTCGGAAGAAGATATAGCTATCCCAGACCTAGAGGCACAATTAGTGGCGACTCTCCATATCACTCCGGACTGGGCGATACCTTATCTGGCGTATCTTACCCGAGGTGAACTCCCAGACGACAAAGTCATGTCATGACAGATAATCCATCGTTCTAAGGCTATGACCATTGTCCATGTCGAGTTACATCGACGGAGCTCCACCAAAGTTTTCCAGCACTGTGTTTCCCCTGAGGAAGGCTAGGAAATCCTTAATGAAATCCACGCTGGTGATTGTGGACATCATGTTGGCTCAAGGTCCCTAGTGGCAAAGGCTTTTCGACACGGATTTTATTGGCTCACGGCCCATGCAGACGCGGAGGAAATTGTGCGTGAGTGGGACGGGTGCCAGAAGTTTGGTCGACAAGCTCACGTGCCATCTGAGGAGGTAGGCATGATTCCGGTCACTTGGCCGTTCGCGGTTTGGGGGCTTGATGTGGTTCGACTATTCAAACCATCCTCTAATAAGAGGACCCATCTTTTGGTGGCGGTTTATAAATTTACCAAGTGGGTCGAGACGGAACCAGTCAATAGTTGTGATGCAGAAATCGCTATCAAGTTTTTGAAGAAGTTATTCTTTTGTTTTGCCTACCCTCATAGATTTATCACTGATAATGGTACCAATTTATCCAAGGGAGCTATGGAGCAGTTTTGCTAGCGAGAACATATCCGGCTTGACTTGGCCACGGTAGCACATCACCAATCCAACGGACAAGCTGAACGAGCCAATCAAGAGATCCTCAAAGGAATTAAACCCCGGCTTATTATGCCACTTAAGCATACTCGGGTTGTTGGGATGAAGAACTCCCTACTGTGCTTTGGAGTATCCGCACCACACCCAATAGGTCCATCAGATATGCACCTTTCTATTTGGTGTACAGGGCCGAGTTGGTTTTGCCAAGTGATATTCGTCATGACTCACCTCGAGTCACTGCTTATGTTAAGGCGGATAATGAACAAGTGCGACAGGATTCTTTGGACGTCATGGAAGAATAATGTCACTTGGCCGCATCCAGATCCGCCATTTGTCAATAGGACTTGCGTTGCTATCATAGCCGCAGGGTCCGAAGCCGGACTTTTCAAGAAGGCGACTTTGTATTGCGTCTGATTCAAGATCAGACGGGGATGCATAAGCTTTCACCGCCTTGGGAAGGTCCCTTTGTTGTCAGCAAGAACGTTAACAATGGGTCATATTACTTGGTGGACTTGCGAGAAGGAAAACATACTTCCGAGGAGGAAACAAGTCGCCCTTGGAATAAAGCTCAGCTGCGATCTTATTATACTTAGAAGGGCCATCGACTCTCTTTCTCTCTTATGTATTTTTTCCTTTTTACACATTCTGTAAGATTTTCTCTTATGTTCAAATATAATAAAGTCGTCAACCCCGAATCTTGGGGTCTTTGTCGTTTCAGCTTAAATATGAGCATGAGTCTTTATTGTTTGCAACATAGGTCACCTGGAGGCTTCTGACTCAACGAGTTTAGCTTTCTCACCCTTTTGACCCGATAAAGATGCCATAATAAGTGGTTAGACCTGCATGTATGCTTGATGCGACTATCATCAGATGACCCCATGAACTCTTGCAAGTCAATCCTCCTTATGATCCTGAACTTTCCAAGGTTAAAACATTGGTTGTGTCATGAGAGAGATGACATACAAAGAGCTAGGATAAACCCTGGGTTATCATACCCGCTTCAATGAAGCAAGACTTGAGCCTCGAAAACCAGTCTGTTTTTTTGCCGAGTCTCATTGAGCTAGATTACTAATACAATGGTTTTTATTATGCTGGAAATTTCAAGCTTAGTATCACTTTCAGTCTGGTTCATACCTGAACTGCCAGTTTTTCGTCTTGGATCAATATGTGTTTAAAGCACAAGGACTAAGGCACAAAAGGAAAAAAAAAGGTAAAGTAACACCTTGAAGGACCGAACACTAGTGGATAAACATACATGCGCGATGGCATGACCACAAATTCATAGAAGGTTTCAAAGTTACCACTATTACAAGCCCACAAAGGGGATCCACAATACCAAAGTTTTTTCTATATAACATAGGGGCTGACTCGACGCGGTGACTCGTTCATGACGTCTTATCGGCCACCTTGGGGTCAGCACCGGCCGAGTTGTCATCCTTGGGAAATTGTTGGTCATTGTGCTGCCACCGAATTGAATTCAACGATTGTAAATTTGAAGTCCTCTTAGTAGAAGATGATGAGCCAGCTTCAGAGGCAAAAGGTCCTTTGTTTCTTGGAGGAATTAACTCTATCAGGTCATCCTTGGGCGGGTTGATACGTTCATTATCACTGATATATGCAGGCTGGTATTTCGACAGATCAATACCGTCGGCTATTAAAGTCACCGCATGACGCATATCCGTGATGCACTTCACATAGTCTTCCTGAGGGAATGTGGAGCCATCAAGTTTAAACTCAGAAAAGCCACCTTGTAGCTACTCCACATCTAGTTCAGGCACGTAAGCTTTTTCTCGCGCAAGAGCCATGTTAGCACCTTTTCGAGCGGCTGATTTCTGGGTCTCAGTCACCCATTGGGGAACAGTGGAAAGTTGTTTCAACTTATCCCTGATATTTATTGGAGGATGCTTCAGATTCTTCACTACCATGATGGAATATACCGAACCGGTAAAAACCCTCTCTATATGGGAGAAGATGGCCTTCAACTTCACAAGGTGAGGTGATACAAGGTTATGGTTTGTTCGTCCTGGGAAACGAGCAAAGGCTGATGAGTCATCATTCAATTACAAGCCGATATGTTGTAAAGGGAGGAAAAAGACGTACCAAAGATTGCCGTCAGAAGCTCATTTATCAGTTTCACATGAGTGGCATACTTTTCTTGCAATGGCTCAAGTTTCTTCTCTGCTTTATCCTCACGTTTTGCAAGAGCGACCTTCTTGGCTTCAAAGAGTTTTATGGCTAGTTACAAACGCTCGTTGGCTTGGCATGCAGACTTTTCAAACTGAGCCGCCATAACTTGAGCATCAGTTTTTAGTTTCATCTCTTTCTTGAATTGCCGTTGTAGCCTCACAACAGCCGATTCAGCATATTCAACGTATTCCTGGAAGATGTGAAAGCAGGATATCAACAAAAACTCTTAATAGTTTTTTCGCCATTTACCAGTGAATGCCTTTTTATCAAGTCCCAAGAAAACTACAAGTATTATCCTTGACACTTGGGGGCTAATGCATATCAGTCCTATCTAGCCTAATATGGCAAAGACCCGGTTCATCTCATTAAGATGAGCTGGCCCTTGGGGGTTACATGTCGAAATCTTCAAAATATCACAAAACCCATTTCATATCATGAAGATGAGCTGCTCTTTGGGGGCTATAGGTCAAAATCTTCAAAATATCACAAGACCTGACTCATCTCATGAAGATGAGCCGGCCCTTGGGGTCACAGGTATAATCCAGAGTGTTTTTGTGACCCAGTTTACCGTCAATAAATTGGGTCTTGGAGGCTAATGACCATATATATGTAGGAAAGAAGCATACCTCGTATTTATTCTTCATGGTATTTATCATACTCAATTCAGTTTCCCGGCTCTTAGATAGCCGAGTTAAGAGCTATTGGTGTAAATCTTTAGTACCAAGCACGGACAATTCAGGAAGCTCCAGAATCTCTTTCCCTTTGTTTAAATCAGCATGTTCTTCCTTAGCTACGATTTTAGCCAAGGAGGTGGATGCAACTGGAACTTGCTGAATTTCCTCCATAATAATAACATCCGGTTGGTCTGGCCCTACTAAACTTTTGGGGTTATTCAAAGCAGTTGCTGGATTAGAAGAGCAAATTGGGCTGGGTGGTCTAGCAGACGGTTCATTCGATGCATCCTGCGATTCAGTTTGTATGTCCACAAAAATTGGACCATCCGGTCTAAGCATCTCAATATCATCTATTGTTTCAACAGTCCTATTCGGACCATCCTATACAGAAAGGTCAGCTCTCATTGGCAAAACTACTAATGTGTTGCAGTCCATTGTGCGAGAAGATGACCCGCTAACCTTCTTGGACGAGGTGGCCTTTGCCCTATGATGGTAAAGTTTAAGTATTATGCTAAGGAAAACACAACTCAGAGTTTGAGGTTAAAATAAGAAGATAATTATAAAGTTTAGAGACTTACCCATGTTTGATAGTAAAATCAGGAAGTTGCGTAGCCATCGAATCATCCGATGAAGGGGTAGTCTCGTAAAGCGAGTTCAAACAACTGAGAGGTTGTTTAAATAGGCCATCTTTAGGATGAGATTCGGTTGGACTATGAGGCACCGCTATCGGTGCACTAGGACAGGGGTACCCAATTCCCCTGACTTATGCATAGGCAGTAGTAGTTGAACCCTTCGACAGCGAGCCCAACCCGACAAATGATCAAGACAAGACTCCGACAAGCCTGATGTGGCTGCTCAAGCATGGACTGATGTGCACCAAGCACACCCCCAACGCTTGCCGGGGACCAGGACGTGCACCCCTTCTTGAAGACCCGGCAAGCCATCCCCCAATAGGCGCAAGTTGATCGGCCACCGCTCCACCGCATTACAAGGCCAGTTACTTGTCGATGCAGCGTCGAGCACCTAGGTGGCTAAGTGGCTCTTGCTAAGCATGTGGTGACACACTAGAAGATAAATTATGCCTCCTTGACACCCGTCCATAGACGTGTCAAGCTGAGATGCGATAGTTAGCTAGAGCGATGGTATAAGCTTGCCTTGGACGCACCCCCGCATGCCACCTAGACTTGCAATGATGGTATTTTCACACTAATGCCAGAGTTAGGTATGATAAGATCTGCTAGCTACCTAATCATCAGACAATGTCTGTTTTGCCATTGTGGTTGCCCCCTGTGCTATAAAAGGAGCCCCAAGGCAACCTAGCTCGGGATTTGGACTTTTGAACACTTGTACACACGTAGTAACTCCCCTGAAGGCAACCCTTGCCGGGCTGGAGTGTTGCACGCTCTTTGTGTTCCTCTGATCAAATCCACCCACAAAGCAGCAGCAGGGTTTTACGCTTCACAGCGGCCCGAACCTGGGTAAATCGCCGTGTCGTCTCACTGTCTCTCCTCTTTGTGCTTGCGTCCATGCCCCCACCGAACAACAAACAGGCCGATGGCCCCATAGGTGATTGAGTGCATCCAGCCCCGACATCTTTGGCGGCTAGCTAGGGGGTGCTTCGTTGGTCCAAACCTGAGATTGTGATCGACTTGTCGATCTTCATCATCATATTCTCCAACAATGGCTCCCAAGAAGAAATCTGGTGCAGCCACGCATCCCTCCACTTCAAAGGATCCTCACACATGAATGCAGGCGTCGTCGGCACCGCAACGGTTGCAAGTGAGGCAGGCATCGTGGGCAACGCAGCCGGCGCAGGAGGCTCCCCCGTCCAGTCCCCCACGACCGGAGATGGAGCAGGAGACGCCAAAGAGGAGAGACCACAACAACAACTTGGCGAGCCCGACCCTAATGCCGTGGGCGAGGGAAACGACCGTTCTTCTCCTCCCCACCGCACTGATGGCCGTGTTCGCCTTGGCGGCGCCCAGTCTGGTGTAAGCCCTGACCCTTCAACTGCACCCGTCACAAGCGGGCTGCTAGGCATGCGCTCTTTGTAGAGCAAGAAGGAGCATCGAGCGGGGCCGCAAATACACATTCTTGGCCTCCTAGACATCACACGGCCCCGGTGAGCGGCACACGACATCGAGAATGCGGCAACGCTTCTCTTGGTCCCACCAAGAGCCGAGCAGTCCACCTCTTTTACCATGCCACACACAACAGGGGAAGCCATGGTGGAAGTCTAGATGCTGCTCAACTTTATGCCAACAGCTGATAAGATGGATGAATAGAGAGCCACCATTCAGAGTTTGATTTCCTTCGTCAAAGCCAACAAGACCCAGCATGCAGAACCATCGCAACGTATGTGAACGGCAACAGCAGCCCAGGCCGATGAGTGCGTCGACGGGGCCATACTAATGGGGCAAGCCTCTCCGCGACAATAGGCCCAGAGGTAGTCGCAACAAGCTTCATGTGTTGACGAGCATGACGAGGCGTCCATAGTCTCATCTAGCCCACGCGACCGCCGGGATCAATGATGTGTCCTTGAAGACCGGTGGAAGGAAGATGCGTGCATCACCATCGAGCGACGCCAGGAAGCACACCATAAGTTCGACAAGCGCAATGGTCCAGACGCTGGCAATCCTGCGCCCAGTGCTGGCAGGCACCTTCCTTAGGTGGTCGGCTGCCCTGCCTTCACTAGCGAGCTGCAACGGGTCCGCTGGCCGTTGACCCGAGCTTTCAAGCCTAAGCTACCTAAGAAATAGGACGGGAAGCTGAACCCGGCAAAGTTCTTGGGCATATATGTTGGGGAACGTCGCATGGGAAACAAAAAATTTCCTACGCACACGCAAACCTATCCATGGTGATTAGCATCTACGAGAGGGAGAGTGGATCTACGTACCCTTGTAGATCGCTAAGCGGGAAGCGTTAAGAAACGCGATTGGTGTAGTCGAACATCTTCGCGATCCAAATCGTCGAGCGTCCCGCGATCTCATCACGATCCGTCCTGTGATCCAATCACGATCCGTCCCGCGAACACATCATGATCATCCCGCGAACTCATCACGATCCGTCTCACGATCTTGATCATGATCTGTCCCGCGAACTCATCACGATCCGTTCCATGATCACATCAAAAACCGTCTCGCGATCTCGATCACAGTCCTTCCGATCTAGCGGCGAACGGACGACACCTCCGTGTTCAACACATGTGCAGCTTGATTATGATCTCCACCATCTTGATCCAGCAAGAGGAGGTGGAGAGGAGAGAGAGTTCACCGGCAGCATGACGGCGCTCCGGTGATGGTGGTGGAGTGATTCCGGCAGGGCTTCGCCTAAGCGCTGCAGAAAACCGATCTAGAGGAGCACCGGTGAAACGGGTAGCACGTGGCCGTAAACTGTGTCCAAACAGCACCCAATCCACCAGTATATAAAGGAGGGAGAGAGAGGAGGGCTGGCGCAAGTAAAAAGTCCAATAGGAGTCGGCCAAACTAGAGGGGGAGGAGTCCTACTCCTCCTCCATTCCTAGTAGGAGTAGGACTCTTCCTTTTTAGCCTTTTTTCCACCTTTTCCTTTAGGAGTTTTGCCTCCTGCGCCATGGGCCTTGGTGTGGCTGTTTTTCCAGCCCAATAAGGGCTGGTTATTATTCTCCCACAGCCCATGGACCTCTTGGGGTCGAAATACCCCTCCCGGAGGTCGCCGGTATACTACCGGCACTCCCGGTACACTACCGATGAGTCCGAAACTTTTTCGGCGACCAAACTGGGACTTCTATATATGAATCTTTACCTCCAGACCATTACGGAGCTCCTTGTGACGTTCGGGATCTCATCCGGGACTCCAAACAACCTTTGGTCACCACCATACATAACTCTACACTACCGAAACGTCACCAAACCTTAAGTGTGCAGACCCTGCGGGTTCGAGAACTATGTAGACATGACCGAGACACCTCTACGGTCAATAACCAATGGCGGGACCTGGACGTCCACATTGGTTTCTACATATTCTACGAAGATCTTTATCGGTCGAACCTCTATGTCAAGGATTCAGTTAATCCCGTATAACGTTCCCTTTGTTCTTTGGTATGTTACTTGCCCGAGGTTCGATCGTCGGTATCTCCATACCTAGTTCAACCTCGTTACCGGCAAGTCTATTTACTCGTTCCGTGATACAAGATGCCGCAACTAACAATTAGTCACATTGCTTGCAAGGCTCATTGTGATGTTGTATTACCGAGTGGGCCCTGAGATACCTCTCCGTCACACGGAGTAACAAATCCCAGTCTTGATCCATGCCAACTCAACAGACACCCTCGGAGATACCTGTAGAGCACCTTTATAGTCACCCAGTTACATTGCGACGTTTGATACACACAAGGCACTCCTCCGATATCCGTGAGTTGCATGATCTCATGGTCATAGGAACATATACTTGACATGCAAAAAACAGTAGCAATAAACTGACACGATCATATGCTATGTTTGTAGTTTGGGTCTTATCCATCACATCATTCTCCTAATGATGTGATCCCATTATCAAATGACATCTCATGTCCATGGCTAGGAAACCTTAACCATCCTTTGATCAACGAGCTAGTCCATTAGAGGCATACTAGGGACATGGTTTTGTCTATGTATCCACACATGCATTTAAGTCTCCGATCAATACAATTATAGCATGGATAATAAATGATTATCATGAACAAGGAAATATGATAATAACTAATTTATTATTGCCTCTAGGGCATATTTCCAACAGTCTCCCACTTGCACTAGAGTCAATAATCTAGTTCACATCACCATGTGATTCGCATTGTTATGAATCTAACACCCAATGAGTTCTGGGGCTCGATCATGCTTTGCATGTGAGAGAGGTCTTATAGTCAACGGGTCTGCGATATTCAGATCCGTGTGTACTTTGCAAATCTCTATGTCAAATTGTAAACACTGCTACCACACTCCACTTGGTACCATTTCCAAATGGCTGCTCCACTATACGTATCCAGATTGCTACTACTAGTCATCCGGATAGGTGTTAAAGCTTGCATCAACGTAACTCTTTACAACGAACTCTTTATCACCTCCATAATCAAGAAACATTTCCTTAGTCCTCTGGTTACTAAGGATTATTCCGCCCGCTGTCCAGTGATCCACTCCTGGACCACTCTTGTACCCCTTGACAGACTCATGGCAAGGCACACACAGGTGCGGTACACAACATGGCATAATATAGAGCCTATGGCTAAGGCATAGGGGACGACATTCATCCTTTCTCTTTCTTCTGCCATTGTCGAGCTTTGAGTCTCACTCAACTTCACACCTTACAAATCAGACGAGAACTATTTCTATGGCTGATCCATTTTGAACTCTTTCAAAATCTTGTCAAGGTATGCACTCATTGAAAGTCTCATCAAGTCATCTTTGATCTATCTCTATAGATCTTGATGCTCAATAATTAGGTAGTTTTATCCAGGTTTTACGTTGAAAAACACTTTTCAAACAACCTTTTATGCCTTCCAAAAATTCTACATTATTTCCGATCAACAATATGTCAACCACATATACTTATCAGAAACTCTATAGTGCTCCCACTCACTTTATTGCAAATACAAGTTTCTCGTAAACTTTGTATAAACTACAAAAACTTTGATCACCTCATCAAAGTGTATATTCCAACTCCGAGATGCTTGTTTCAGTCCATAGAGGGATCACTGAAGCTTGCTCATCTTTTAGCATCCTTAGGACTGACAAAACCTTCTGGTTGTATCACATACAACCTTTCCTTAAGTAAACCGTTAAGGAAACAATGTTTTGACATCCATCTGCCAGATTTCATAATTGAAAATGCAGCAACTGCTAACATAATTCCGACAGACTTTTAGCATAGCTACGAGTGAGAAAGCCTCATCGCAGTCAACTCCTCGAACTTGTCACAAACAACTTTGCAACAAGTCGAGCTTTACAAGTGGTGACATTCACCATCAATGTCTGTCTTCATTCTAAAGGTCCATTTGTACTCAACGACCTGCCGTATAACGAGCAAGTCTACCAGAGTCTATACTTGGTTTTCATACATGGATCCTATCTCGGATTTCATGGCCTCTAACCATTTGTCGGAATCCGGGCCCATCATCGCTTCTCCATAGCTCGTAGGTTCATCGTTGTCCAACAACATGATCTCCAAGACAGAGTTGTCGTACCACTTAGGAGTAGTACACATCCTTTTCGACCTACGAAGTTCGATAGTAACTTGATCCTGAAGCTTCATGATCATCATCATTAACTTCCTCTTCAACTAACGTAGGCTTCACAGAAACATCTTTCTGTGCTGCGCTACTCTCTGGTTGAACAAAGGTTTACAAACCTCATCAAGTTCTATCTTCCTCCCACTCAATTCTTTCGAGAGAAACATTTCCTCGAGAAAGGATCCGTTTAAGCAACAAACACTTTGCACTAGGATCTGAGATTGAAGGTTCACCCAACTGATCTTAGGGTATTCTATGAAGATGCATTTGTCCGCCTTGGGTTCGACCTCATTAGGTGAAAACATTTTCCACACAAGTGTCACAGCCCCAAATATTAAGAAATGACAGCTTAGGTTTCTATCAAACCATAATTCACACGGTGTCATCTCAAAGGATTTAGATGATGCCCTATTTAAAGTGAATGTAGTTGTCTCTAATGCATAACCCCAAAAATTATAGTAGTAAAACGATAAGAGACATCACAGTATGCACTATATCAATAGAGCATGACTATGATGTTCGGACACACCATCACACCATGGTGTTCCAGGTGGCGTTAGTTGTGAAACAAATTTCACATTGTCTTAAGTTGTATGCCAAACTCGTAACTCAGATATTCACCTCCATGATCATATCGCGGTCATTTTCATCTTCTTGTCACGATGATCTTTAAACTTCACTCTGAATTTGCTTGAACCTTTCAAACGATTCAGACTTGTGTTTCATTAAGTAAATATACACTATATCTACTCAAATCATCAGTGAAGGTAAGAAAATAACGATATCCACTGCACGCTACAAGACTCACTAGATTGCATACATCAACATGTATCATTTCCAATGAATCACTTGCCCGCTCCATCCAACGGGGTCCTTTAGTCATATTGGCCAAGAGGCATGGTTCGCATGTCTCAACCGATTCGAAATCGAATGAGTCCAAATATCCATCAACATGGAGTTTCTACATGCGCTTTATACCAATATGACATTTAGAGGCAGTGCCACAAGTATGTGGTACTATCATTATTAACTTTGTATCTTTTGACATCAATTTTATGAACATGTGTACTACTACGATCAAGATTTCAACAAACCATTCTCACTGGGTGCATGACCATTGAAGGTATTATTCATGTAAACAGAATAACCATTATTCTCTAACTTAAATGAATAACCGTATTGCAATAAACATGATCTAATCATGTTCATGCTCAACGCAAAACACCAAATAACATTTATTTAGGTTCGTCACTAATCCTGAAGGTAGAGAGCGTGCGATGTTGATCACATCAACCTTGGAAACACTTCCAACACATATCGTCACCTCACCCTTAGCTAGTTCTCCGTTTATTCCGTAGCTTTTATTTCGAGATACTAACATTTAGCAACCCAATCGGTATCCAATACCCAGGTGCTACTAAGAGAACTAGCAAGGTACACATTAATAACTCGTATATCAAATATACTCCTATCAATGTTACCAACCTTCTTATCTACCAAGTATCTAGGGTTGTTCCGCTTCAGCGACCGCTCACCTCATAACAGAAGCACTTAGTCTCGGGTTTGAGTTCAACTTTGGGTTGCTTCACTGGAGCAGCAACTGACTTGCTATCCATGAAGTTTCCCTCCTTGCTCTTGCCCTTCTCAAAACTAGTGGTTTGATTAACCATCAACAATTGACGCTCCTTCTTGATTTCTACCTTCGCGGTGTCAAACATCGCGAACAGCTCAGGGATCAACATTTCTTTCCCTGGCATTTTATAGTTCATCACCAAGTTCTAGTAGCTCAGTGATAGTGACTTGGAGAACTACATCAATCACTATCTTATCTGGAAGATCAACTCCCACTCGATTCAAGTGATTGTAGTACCCAGACAGTCTGAGCACATGCTCAATGATTGAGCTGTTCTCTTTCATCTTGCAGGCAAAGAATCTCGTTGGAGATCCTATATCTCGCAACTCGGGCACGAGCCTGAGATCACAATCTCAGCTCTTAGAACATCTCATATGTTCCGTGACGTTCAAAACGTTTCAGAGCCTCAATTCTAAGCCGTAATGCATGACGCACTAAACTATCAAGTAGTCATCGAAACATGCCTGTCAGATGTTCACATCATCTACAGACGACGCTAGATGGGGTGGCGCACCGAGCGGTGCATTAAGGACATAAGCCTTCTATGCAGCAATGAGGACAATCCTCAGATCACGGACCTAGTCCGCCATTTTGCTACCAACATCTTTCAATTCTATTTCTCTAGGAACATATAAAAATACAAGGGAGCTACAACGCGAGCTAGTAATATACAACATAATTTGCAAAGACACTTTGACTATGTTCATGATAATGAGTTCAATTAATCATATTACTTAAGAACTCCCACTCAAATTGACATCCCTCCGATCATTCGAGTGATACATGATCCAAATTCACCAACTCAAGTCCGATTATCAAGTGAGTTGAGGTGACTGCAATGGTGAACATCATCATGTTGATCATATCTACTATATGACTCATGTTTGACCTTTCGGTCTCTTGTGTTCCGAGGCCATGTCTGTACATGCTAGGCTCGTCAAGTTTAACCCGAGTGTTCTGTATGTGCATCACTGGCTTGCACCCGTTGTATGTGAACGTAGAGTCTATCACACCCGATCATCACGTGGTGTCTCGACATGACGAACTTTCGCAACGGTGCACACTCGAGGAGAACACAATTCATCTTGAAATTTAAGTGAGGGATCACCTTATAATGCTACCGTCGTCCTAAGCAAAACAAGGTGCATAAAAGGATTAACATCGCATGCAAATCATAAGTGACATGATATGGCCATGAACTTGTGCTTTTGATCACCATCTTGATCCAGCAAGAGGAGGTGGAGAGGAGAGAGAGTTCACCGGCAGCGTGACGGCGCTCCGGTGATGGGGGTGGAGTGATTCCGGCAGGGTTTCGCCTAAGCGCTGCAGAAAACCGATCTAGAGGAGCACCGGTGAAACGGGTAGCACGTGGCCGTAAACTGTGTCCAAACAGCACCCAATCCACCAGTATATAAAGGAGGGAGAGAGAGGAGGGATGGGGCAAGGAAAAAGTCCAATAGGAGTCGGCCAAACTAGAGGGGGAGGAGTCCTACTCCTCCTCCACTCCTAGTAGGAGTAGGACTCTTCCTTTTTAGCCTTTTTTCCACCTTTTCCTTTAGGACTTTTGCCTCCTGCGCCATGGGCCTTGGTGTGGCTGTTTTTTCAGCCCAATAAGGGATGGTTATTATTCTCCCACAGCCCATGGACCTCTTGGGGTCGAAATACCCCTCCCGGAGGTCCCCCGGTACACTACCGGCACTCCCGGTACACTACCGATGAGCCCGAAACGTTTTCGGCGACCAAACTGGGACTTCCTATATATGAATCTTTACCTCCGGACCATTTCGGATCTCCTCGTGACGTCCGGGATCTCATCTGGGACTCCGAACAACCTTCAGTCATCACCATACATAACTCTACACTACCGAAACGTCACCAAACCTTAAGTGTGCAGACCCTGCGGGTTCGAGAACTATGTAGACATGACCGAGACACCTCTACGGTCAATAACCAATGGCGGGACCTGGATGTCCACATTGGTTCCTACATATTCTACGAAGATCTTTATCGGTCGAACCTCTATGTCAAGGATTCAGTTAATCCCGTATAACGTTCCCTTTGTTCTTCGATATGTTACTTGCCAGAGGTTCGATCGTCGGTATCTCCATACCTAGTTCAACCTCGTTACCAGCAAGTCTCTTTACTCATTCCGTAATACAAGATCTCACAACTAACAATTAGTCACATTGCTTGCAAGGCTCATTGTGATGTTGTATTACCGAGCGGGCCCTGAGATACCTCTCCGTCACACGGAGTAACAAATCCCAGTCTTGATCCATGCCAACTCAACACACACCCTCGGAGATACCTGTAGAGCACCTTTATAGTCACCCAGTTATGTTGCGACGTTTGATACACACAAGGCACTCCTCCGATATCCGTGAGTTGCATGATCTCATGGTCATAGGAACATATACTTGACATGCAGAAAACAGTAGCAATAAACTGACATGATCATATGCTATGTTTGTAGTTTGGGTCTTATCGATCACATCATTCTCCTAATGATGTGATCCTGTTATCAAATGACATCTCATGTCCATGTCTAGGAAACCTTAACCATCCTTTGATCAACGAGCTAGTCCATTAGAGGCATACTAGGGACATGGTTTTGTCTATGTATCCACACATGCATTTAAGTCTCCGATCAATACAATTATAGCATGGATAATAAACGATTATCATGAACAAGGAAATATGATAATAACTAATTTATTATTGCCTCTAGGGCATATTTCCAACAATATACATGATAGCTATCCAAGCCACGGGAGGAAGAGATGAAAAGGTGCTCGCCAACTATATCCCTTTGGCGCTTAAGCAGAATGTGGGATCGTGGCTGATGCACTTGCCGGCGATTTCATCATGGCCCGATCTGTGCAACGAGTTCCTTGGTGCCTTCACAGGTGGTCACCAAGAACTAGGCCAGCCTAGTGATCTCCAAGTCCCCCCGCAGAAGGAGGGAGAAACTTTGAGGAAGTATATCTAGAGATTCAGTCGAGTACACTGCAACATCCTAGAAATACATCCCGCAGTAGTAATTGCCGCATTCAATTGAACGTCCGCAACAGGAGGATGCGAGCCAAGATGGATGTCAAGCTCCCCAAGACTGTCAATGATCTTTACAACTTGGCGGATAAATGTGCTCGAGCTGAAGAAGGAAGGCGACTCCCCGGGGGGAGTAAAGCATTAAAGTTGACTCCGATGACGATGACAACGTCCCCGAACCGAAGGGAAGAAACATGAAGTGCAACAAGAAGCATAAGGAAATGCAGTATTGGCTATTGAGAGCTTCGGAGTTCTTAGTGCTGGCATGAAAGCGAAGGCCGAAACCCCCGGCAAGGGAGCTTCTGCGTCCGCTGATTGCCAAGAGGCTGTTGTTGCTAAGAAGACCGGGAACTCCGATGGGCCATACTGCAAAATTCACTGCACCAAGGGCCATGATATCCAAGAATGCCGACAAGTGGAGCAACTTGTTGAGAAGGAGAGGGCGAATACGAGAAACGCAACAAAGAAAGAGGCCAAGACAATACTGCCGGGAAGGGCCATGGAGGAAGAGGAGGCCGCCGCGGCAAAGCCCTGCATCAAAAGGAGAAACCCGCGAGAGACCGTGAGTAGAAGGAAATAGAAGATATGTGTGAGGATGAGTATGATGATGGGATTCCAGTGACGAGGAGTTTTAGAAGGCAACCGAAGTCATGTGTGTTGATGGGGGTGCATCCTTGCATTCCTCTCACTGCCAGCTCAAATAGTAGGCATGCGAGGTCAATGTCGTGGTGCCAACTGCAGAATCTAGGAAGCCTCTCAAATGGTCCCGCACGCCTATCATCTTTGACGAAGAGGATCATCATGACCGTACCACTGCGGTCTGATGCTTTCCATTGTTGTTTTCTCTGAAAATCCACAATCTCAAGGTGTCCAAGATGTTAGTTGACGGTGGGGTAGGATTGAACTTGATCTCCCCCAAAGTGGCTGAGAAACTACAGATCCTTGATGAAGAGCTTGAAGCTATGGGTACTTTCCAAGGAATCAACCCCGGCAGGAGTCAACACAAGGGAAAGATCACTCTGCCGGTGACATTTGGCGAGGAACTGAACTTCCGGACAGAGAGGATAGAGTTCAATGTAGCCGAGATCCCTCTGCCTTACAATGGAATCCTCGGTTGCCCAGCCTTGGCAAAATTCATGGCATCATCCCACTATGTTTACAATACTTTGAAGATGCCAGGGCCCATTGGAGTCATTTCCATCCCATTCGACATGAAGAATGCAGTTATCTGCGTGGACCAGATGTACCATGACGCGGTAGCAGATGAGGCCATAGAAGTCCCGGCTCCCGCCAAGAAATCAAAGAAATCGAATAAGGCTAGAAAGAGCACTGGCAAGGACTTTGAGAAGCGTGCCTCTTCGGAGTGCACTGCACTCGATGATGACTTGTCGGGGAGTTACACTAGCAAGAAGAGCAAGGTCACCTATCCTGAGATGAAGAAAGTCCCAACAAGGGAGGACGACACTAGTGGTATGTTCACCATCAATGCTACCCTTACTAACAAATAGGAAAGCGCGCCCATTGCCTTGCTGCGGGAGAATGTCGATGTGTTTGCCTTGCAACCATCTGACATCCCCGGTGTTCCCAGGGACGTAATTGAGCACCACCTTGTTGTCTTCCCTCATGCCCGACCCGTCAAGCAAAAGGTTATGAAGCAAGCCTTGGAGCGACAACAGTTCATTGTCAAGGAAATCAAGAAACTTGAAGCAGCTAGTCTGGTCAGAGGAGTGTTGCATCCAACTTGGCTAGCAAACCCGGTGATGGTATGCAAGGCGAATGGGAAATGGAGGCTTTGCATAGACTTCACTAACTTGAACAAAGCTTTCCCAAAGGACCATTTTCCCTTGCCACGCATAGATCAGATTGTTAACTCCACCTCCAGATGTGACTTGCTATCCTTTTTGGATGCCTACTCCGGATACCACCAAATATTTATGTCTAAAGAAGATGAGGAGAAGATCTCATTCATAACTCCCTATGGGACATACTGTTTTCTGCGTATGCCCTTTGGGTGAACGAGTGCTGGTTCATCCTTTGCCAGAGCAGTTCAGATTGGTTTTGGACGTCAATTGCATAGAAATGTGGAAGCTTACATGGATGACATCGTACTCAAGACCAAAGACGAAGCGACTCTCATATAGGATCTGGAAGAAACTTTTGCAAACTTGCGCAAGATCAACCTGAAGCTCAACCCTGACAAGTGCGTATTTGGTGTCCCATCCGGCAAGCTGCTTGGGTTCTTTGTATATTAGTGAGGAATAGAAGCTAATCCTGACAAGATCAAGGCAATTGAACAAATACAAGCACCCAAGACCATTAAATATATCGGGCGTTTGACCGGATGTGTTGCCACATTGAGTAGGTTCATATCAAAGTCTGCTGAGCGCGCCTTGCCGTTCTTCAAGATCTTGAAGAAGGCTGGTCCGATGAAGTGTACCCCAGAGGTAGAAGCAGCACTGCAAGACCTTAAAAATTACCTTTCCTCTGCTCCCACCTTGGTCGCTCCTAAACCACAAGAGTCGTTGCTATTATATTTAGGAGCGACGGATCAAGTGGTTAGTGCAACGTTGGTGGCGCAGTTGGTAGCAGATGAAGATTCAACAACTATTGCCAATGTTGTCGGGGACAAGATAGAAACATCTGCGGTAGGACTCGATACAGATCAAGGGGAACTTGAGCAAATGGATGACAACAGATCGAAAGAGGCGGAGAATAAGAAAATAGTGCAGCGACCCGTGTACTTTGTAAGTTCCCTATTACAGGGGACTAGGTCAAGGCACTCTGGAGTGTAAAAGTTGATGTTTAGCCTCATCCTGGCCTCGAGGAAGCCACACCACTACTTTCAAGCCCATGAGATCACGGTTGTTACCTATTTCCCATTGCAATGTATAATGAGGAATCCAAAGCCACTGGCAGGATTGTTGAGTGGGCACTAGAGTTGTCAAGCTTCGAATTGAAGTATGAGAGCACTTCCACCATTCAAAGCAGGGCATTTTCTCACTCCAGACACAATCCCCCCAACAAAGAAGCACCCAAAGATTGGATCATGTACTTTGATGGCACTTTCTCACTCCAAGGCGTCGGAGCAGGCGTGCTCCTTGTTGCCCCCACCAGAGAACACCTCAAGTATGTCGTTCAAATGCACTTTCCCTGGGAGGAAGCTACCAACAATACCGCTAAGTACGAGGGGCTCCTTGCCAGACTTAGAATCACGGTAGAATTGGGGATTAAGAGACATGTCCGAGGAGACTCTCTGCTTGTGGTGAAGCAAGTCAATAAATATTATCAGAGCCCGCTAATGGAGGAATATGTGTAAGGGGTGAGGAAATTGGAGGAGCACTTCGATGGACTGCAAGCAGAGCATGTGCCACAAGCAGAAAACAGCATTGCTAACCATCTATCAAAGTGCGCTGCGCAAAAGCTTCCTGTGGAACCAGGGACTTTTGTTATCCTCCTCACCCAACCGTTGGTATCCTCGTCAGCGATGTCCAGAAAGAGAAGGAAGCTGAACTCCGACAAGCATTTCCCGATAGAGCTCCCTAGAGCCGTTGGTAGAGAAGCTACCTAGGAAGGTCCCGTTCCTATTGATGAGCAGCTCCCTCCCATAGGGCCCCAGGTTCTTGCGGTTGAGGCAAGTGCTCCCACGAATGAGGAGGCACGTTTAGTCCTTGTTGTTGAGCCACATGCTCTGACCTGAGCGTAGCATATAGTCCACTTCCTTCAAATAGGAGAACTCCCCGAAGAGCAAGAGGAAGCCGAAAAAGTAACCCGCGAGTCAAGTATGTACCAATTTGTCGATGACACCTTGTACAGAAGATGACCAAATGGTGCGAAATTAAGGTGCATCTGCTAGGAAAATGGACTGAAGTTGTTGGCAGAGATTCACGAAGAAATATCTGGCTCTCACATAAGATCAAGGGCCCTTGGCGATAAAGCTTTTCGGCAGGGTTTCTATTGGCCCATTGCCCTCCAAGACACTACCGAGCTAGTCACCAAGTGTGAAGCCTGCCAGTTTCATTCCAAGAACATCCATCAACCAGCGCAAGCTCTGCAAACAATTCCTCTATCCTAGCCATTCTCGGTCTAGGGGCTCGATATCCTGCCCCCTTCCCCCGTGCTATCGGGGCTTTTAGTTCTTGTTCGTGCCAACGACAAGTTCACAAAGTGGCCTGAGGTAGAACTAGTGAGAAAGGTGACCGCGCAGTCAGCTATCAAGTTCATGAAAGGACTAGTGTGCCGCTTTGGAGTGCCTAATAGGATGATCACGGACAATGACACACAGTTCACGAGTCGTGCCTTCATGCAATATATCCAGAGCCTTGGAAGCAAGATCTCCTTTGCCTCTGTTGCCTATCTGAGAAGCAACAGGAAAGTCGAGAGGATGAATGCTGAAGTGCTACGATGGGTCAATACAAGGACTTTCGATAAGCTGTGAAAGAGAGGCAAGCGTTGGATAGACGAACTGCCGGTGGTTCTTTAGTCAGTCAGAACGACACCAAAGCGAGCTACCGGCCAAACGCCCTTCTCCCTAGTTTATGGGGAGGAAGTAGTGCTCCCCACAGAACTCATATACAGGTCACCTCGAGTGCTTGCCTACGATGAAGCAGAGCAACAACAGCTATGGCATGACGATGCCATGCTCCTCTAGGAAGATCGTCTCCGGGCTGCTGTGCATGCTGCATGCTACCAGCAAGCCCTGTGCCACTACCATAGCCGTAGGGTCCACACCCGGAGCCTTGAAGAAGGCGACCTTGTCCTTAGGCGTGTTCAGTCCGCCAAGGGTACCAACAAGTTGACGCCGAAGTGGGAAGGCCCTTACCGGGTAGCACGAGTCACCAGACCTGGCGCAGTCCATCTAGAGACCGAAGATGGCACCAAGATGCTTAACTCATGGAATATTGAGCATATTCATTAGTTCTACCCATGAGGCGCGACCATCGGGCTCAGTCCGTGGCATCCACCTTTTGTAGAAGCCTTGCTGATGTTGCATGTAACACTTTGTACAAAGCCAGGCATAGACCCTGTGCAACAATAATAAAGCTAGGCATTGCATCGTATCATCATTTTACATGCTCATTGCGCATTTTTATGATTGAAGTGTTATCACTTTTAAGTTATAAGATTTGCTAGAGTACTTGATGAACCTGTGATCTTTGTTACTCTTCTCACCCTGCATCCTGGACCGTCAGGAAGACAGAGAAGAGAAGCGAAGAAACAAGGACAACGTCCCATCATGCTCTAAGGAGGGATACTACTTGGAAAAGATAAGTATACATATCCCAAGTTGGATGCCTTTAAAATTCCTCGAGGAAAGCCTTAGTATCATCCTTACTGTGGGTAGTGGAGTCCTCCACGTGGTGAAAACCCTTGTCGGGACGATCCGTCCCCTGTTTTTGTTTAAACAACTGTGGGGGGTTGCACCGACATCGACAAGGAGCTCTACCAGGGAACAACGCCAACGTGCTACCGAGGGCTCATTTTACCTCTTGGCACTCGTGGTTAAGTTATAATCCGGCAAGCGGCTCCATGAAGCAAGGAAAAAACATACCAAGACAATATAAACAAGGAAGGAAATGGAGTACTTGCAAGAGGAGAATGACATGTTTCTCATTCATTTTCGATACAAAATGGGTAGAGATTACATTACAATTAGTTAAAACTTGGCGAACACCTACATCTTTTGACATAAAAAAAGATAAGTGCCCCATAGTGCCTTTATCGTCCCTCTCCTCCTCGGTATTAGGTGGAAGAGAAACAAAGGGCAAAAGGACTGCCTAGGTGGGATCCGACGCCTCCCCGACCGGACCAGAGGGACGCGTCCCATGGAGGAGCCTAAGGACCCTGCACCCAAGTAGGGTGGATGAACCCGACAGGGAGGAAGAAAATGGAGGGCGAGTGCAGGCGGAGGCGTTGCTGAAGCACGGCTGTTGAGGTTGGTGCTACCGGTGCTCATGCCACCCCACCGTCATCTTCACTATCGCCATCACTCAAAGGGATGTCTCCATAGGCGCCCTCGCCTTTGCCATCCAAGCCTTTTATGTGATAGCGAAGGCAGGTGTCGGTCCTCCTGAAGAGCCTCCCAGACAGCATGGTCACCCCTAGTAGCCAAAGGCGGGGATTCCCCCGCCGTAATGTAATAGCCCAGGACCGACGCTCCAGAAGATTCCCCTTTTATTTCCGTTCTCGTCTGTGTTTCTTCAAGTTGTTGCATTCATCATCGCATCATTCACATCATCTGCATAGCATCGTCACTCATTTGCAAAACTTGCATCCGTTCATAGTTGTCGGTTCTCTCCATTCTTGCCGTTGCCCATTTCGAGACCAACCACACACGCACGCGCTCGCGGCATTGGAAAATATTTTTTTAAAGTGCCTTTAAAATATTCTTGGTTTGGGTCGAAACCGGCGTGCGGTCTTATTATAGTATAGGTAGGCCGCCTGCCAAATTTCATCGCGTTCCGAGTTCGTTTGATACCCCGTCGGTCTACCGTAGCAGTTCGGCCATTGGTTTATTCGTCGGACGTTTTCGGTGTTTTAAAACCTCATGTCACGGGCCGCAAACCTCCCTCTAATCTCCCCCTAGCACATCTACACAGCCACCTATGGGGACCCGGACTCATAAGTCGAGATCACCGAATGCACGTGTACAGTGATCCTAGAGATCAATGCTCACTGAACACACACAAGCCGAATAACAAGAGTCTTACATCCATACTTAACGTCTTACACAAATAATGACCACGAAGGTCTTAGTCTTACATAGTTAGGGCCACACGAGCAAAAACACTTAAAATAGAACAAGCAGCGGAAATCATTGTCGAAAGCGTGAACCCATGCCATCTGCCTTAACCTACAGGCATTTTGACTGAGAAGCGTCCTAGTTCGCATGTTCGTCTCCAACGAACTCTTCAACATACTCCTGTTCTTCCATGCCTGGCCAATTAAATAACCAGTGGCAAGCCAATGAGTACTTTGAATGTACTCGCAAGCAACCCAAGTGTGGAACGAGGTAACAATGATGCATGATATAGCACTAATGGGTAAGTTTGCGGAAAGCTAATTTTTAAATGCAAATGACATGATCAAGTAACTAGTAACATGCAGCATCAATAAGCAAGTATCCATATGATCAAGATACTGATATACTCATAAGTATCGGTTGAACACCTCATGCTCACTCATCATGCTATGTCATCGGACTTAGTCCAATCCTCATACCAAGTCATCGGACTTAGCTCATGTGACCTCTTGTCACCATCACACCCATACTCACACCAAGTTTTATGAAAAACATCCGGACGTAGTTTAAGAAGGACCTCCAACTGTCCATGACCGCGGACGAGGCTATTCGATTAGTTTTACACTCTGCAGAGGTTGCACAATTTACCCACAAGACTCGGGGAACTTCCCTGTCATCCACGACTCGCGGTATATATCATACCCGAGGTAAGCACCTGAACAATGCCTTTCCCATGGTGATAGTAAACAAAGAGTCCACTCGTTGGTGCCATCCCTCATGATATTCATCACTTGTATCATCCATGAGGGCACGCAATGGTGTGCCTGGTGCCTGTAAAGACAGCGCATGACCTTCCTCTAAGGGACGACCCCATCTCAAGAGTGACCACTTCACTCTTGCCACTAGTAATGCGGGCTCCTTGCTAGCACCAACCATAGTAATCAACAAAGCCCCGTCCCATAAGGGGTATCGTGGTTGTGCATGTAAGGTTAGGACGGCCAGCAGACATTAAATCTAATCCGTTTTCGAAAACACGTTCTCAACTTGATCCGGCACACCACTTCTTTCTCAAGTGGTCACCCATTTCATCATCATCTCCCTCGGGCATTAGTGGAAGCCGATGGGGTTTTCAAAAAAGTCTTTGAAATCACCTCTTTCTTGTCATCACCGTGCATAAGTCCCATCCCATTTGCATAGCATCTATTAGCAACCTAACTACTCCCGCCCGCACAACCCTCATAAGGTGGTAGGGTCATGCACGATGCAAGTGTCAACGGAGAAGTACCGGAGGCATCCCACCGAAAGGGGAACACCACAACACATGATCAAATACGATGAAAGTAAAGTGCTATATGACATGCAATAAAATGGTTTCTTATCATGGTCAAAGGGTTGCTTGTCTGGCTCAACAAAGTCTCCGGGGTCTTCGAAGTCTTCGGGTCCAACTTCTTCGTCAACAGCGCAATCTATCGTCGCGATAAAATAACGATAAGAATAAGCAATCACACAAAACAGAGCACTCAAACTACTACCAAAAATGTTAACCTACTCTGATAAATACTAAAAGTCATACTAAAAATATTGTCTTAGGGTTTTGCTGTGAAAAATATTTTGGAAATAAAATAACAAAGGCAAAAAGGTGCCCATATACAGGTTTTAAAATAAATCACTACTAAAAACATATTCAAACATTTTTACAAATGGCACTAATAAATTCTAGGGATTATTTCATGAATTTAGGTGGAAGAAAAATTGGCATTGGATAAATATTTCACCCTGTGGGATTTTTGGAATTCTACAAAAAAAAAGAAAAAGGAAAAGTCTATTGTGCCCTTTCGGGCTAGAATGCTTGGCTGAAGCCAGCCCAAGATAGAAGCTGGCCCAGGCAAGGAGCCGCGTGCGGCAGGTTTGTTTTTAAACTTGCCCGCGGGCCCGGCCTGTCAGCAAGAGAGGAGGGGGGCGAGGGGATGATAGGTGGGCCCCACCTGTCATCCCTCTCCTCGCGACAACAGTGGAGGAGGGGCTCACCGGAGGTCTTCAGGCCACGGCAGAGGGAACGGAGGGCACTGGCGGGTTCTGGGGGCGTCGCGCATCGGAGGGGGGTCACGGGGTCGCCGGGGAGAGAGGGGAACACCAGCGAGGAGGAAACCCGACGGCGGCGGCAAGGGTTTGGGTCGGGAAGAGACTCCCGACCACAGGGAACAGAGCTCTGGGCACGGGGAGGATGAGGAGGGAGGGTGGGAGCGAGCAGAGAGGGCCAGGGGGAGCGGGGCGGCCTATTTATAGGCGACCGCCGGTCCACCGTGGGCGCGAAGCGCCGGTGAGCACGGTGTGCTCACCACAGGCCACGGGGGCGGGCGAGGCCATGTGGGGGGGCTACCTGGACACGGTCTACGTGCGGGAGGAGGGAAAACATCCAGGGGGAGGGGCCCGGGGGTGCGCACATGCGAGCGCGGCCACTGGCCGGTTCGGGCGACGTCGTGCGCGCGCGAGAGAGAGAGAGAGGGGAAAGAGAGGGGCGACCAGGCGGCGTGTTGTGGACACCGAGGGGGCAGAGGGGACATGCTGGGGCGGCCCGAGGTGGTCGGGGCTGCCCGTTGGCTGGCAGCTACAGTGCGGGTGCGCACTGTAGCGCGCTCCAGAGCATGAGCTCTGCATGCCAGGGTAGTATTTTAGCCCCGTGCGTGTCCTCTTGTGCCTTGGGGTATTGGAGATGCCCAAATGCTAGGATAGTCTAGGGGTAAGCTCTAGAGGAGTCTTAGGGAAGAAGGAAATGGGGAGAGGGGATAGAAATGGTGTTGCATGGGTAAAAATAGGGGTTTCACCCCACCTCCTGGTGACCTGGGGGCTTGGGGTTCTTACTGGAGGTAAAATGCACCTATCTGAGACTGTGATAGAAAGTTGGAGGAAAGGGTAAAAGGTTAAAAGGTAGAAATAGGGTGTTTACCAAATCACCAGAAGGTGTTTGGTGGAGTTTTGGACAAGAAGGAATTACAAGCTTACTGAGATAATTACCAGGGTCAAAGGCTAGGTAAAAATGGGATGCTTCACCAAATTTGAGCTCAAGGGAAAAAAGTTGATAATGGAAACTTGATGAACCCTAGAAATTGGCAGAATCAGATTTCTATAGATCTAATGATGCTAGGCTTTAACCCTTGATGCACCACTTAGTGTATCATCACTGTTTAGCCATTAGAGCATGCCCACAAAGTTTGAGGCCAAGGGGAGACACTTCACAATGTAAAGTTGCTCAAATTTGATTCTGGACAGGAATGGTTTTGGGATGATTTGATGAACCAAATCAGCTTGGATTGGGATGAAACTTTGCAAGATCATCCCCCATGATAGTGTTGACTTGCTGGAATTTTCTTGGAATTTATTGAGAATATTTCTTATAGAAATATTCCAAAAGTTTGATCTGAACAGAAAGGGGTTTGAGGGGTTTTGCCTATGATTTGATCATGCCCTTGTGTTGAAACTCATATATATGGAAAATATATGTCCATTGAGTTTCTCTAAATTTTCTCAAATATTTTCAAAGCATTTAAATAAATTTCCCCTAGGAAAAACCCTTTCTGGCCTTAAGAAAAAGCCTTTAAATAAAATATGATAATAATCTTTAAAAATAATATTTGGTGGTTTTGAGAAGTCATATATATAGTAGGTTTGAAATAAATTCTTTGGTAAAAAAGGGCCCACCTAATTGGGGACTTGGAGTGCAAACCTCATCTCAGGGGGTTTTGGAAATTTAAATTAAATAAATCATTTTTGGTTAAAACAATTTTTTTGATAAAAATGGTTTTGGGCACTATTCACATGGCATGATCATTGGTCAAGGGGTTTGGAGCAAGGAAGATGATTATGAAGTGGAATAGAACCTAGTAGTGCCATAAAACACAATCAACAAGCAAGCAACAATCAACATAGCAAGCAATCACAACACATAAAAAAACTTTTAGTTGGCTCCAAATTTTACAAACATAGGGTGTGACAGACCTCCCCCCTTACAAGAATCTCGTCCCCGAGATTCCTAGGCTAAGCGCTAAGAAGATACGGGAACTCCGATCTAAGATAATCTTCACGCTCCCAGGTTGCTTCCGCTTCAGAGTGGTTGCTCCACTGAACCTTGAAGTACTTGATGGTGCGGCTTCGGGTGCAGCGCTCGGCTTCATTCAAAATGCGAACTGGCCTCTCACGATAAGTGAGGTCTGGCTGAAGATCAATGGCTTGATGGTCAATGTCCTTGTAGAGGTCAGGGCGGTTGGGAACTGGTAGACACTTCCGGAGCTGTGACATATGAAATACGTTGTGCTCATCTGACAGCTCGGAAGGTAACTCTAGCTAATATGCAACTTCTCCTTGTCTTGTTGTGATCTTGAAGGGGCCGATGTACCTGGGTGCGAGCTTCCCTTTGACGTGGAAACGCTTGGTTCCTTTGAGAGGCGTGACACGGAGGTAGACATAATCTCCGACGTTGAGGTTTAGTTCTCGACGGTGAGAGTCGGCGTGGCTCTTCTGTCTTGACTTGGCGGTCTCGAGGTGTTCGCAGACAAGTTGAACTTGCTCTTCTTCTTCGCGGAGGATGTCTGGTCCAAAAGTTAACCCTTCTCCGGTCTCTGACCAGTTGAGGGGAGTATGGCCCTTGCGTCCATACAACACCTCAAATGGTGCCATTTGAAGACTTGACTGATAACTATTGTTGTAGGAGAACTTGGTGAATGATAGGCAATCTTCCCACTTGGATCCATATGCCAAAACACAAGCGCGGAGCATATCTTCGAGTATTTGATTTACTCATTCCGCTTGCCCACCGGTCTGGGGGTGAAAAGCAGTGCTGAAGGAGAGCTTGGTGCCCATAGCTTCTTGAAACATTTTCTAGAATCTTGAGATGAACTGGGTGCCTTGATCTGACACAATCTCCTTTGGAACTCCGTGAAGGCTCATGATCCACTCGATGTAGAGGCTGGCTAACTTGTTACCGTCATAGGTGGTCTTGACGGGAATGAAATGGGCTACCTTGGTCAGGTGGTCGACAATGACCCAAATGGAATCATGTCCCTTGCTTGACCTTGGTAGACCGGTGATGAAATCCATCCCGACTTTGTCCCACTTCCATTCAGGCACTTTGAGGGGTTGTAGTAGTCTAGCGGGTCGCTAATGCTCAGCCTTGACCCTCTGGTATATGTCACACTTAGCCACGAACGTGCCTATCTCCTGTTTCATGCCATGCCACCAGAATCTTGCCTTGAGGTCTTGATACATCTTGGTTCCTCCAGGATGGATGGAGTAGAGAGTTTCATGAGCTTCTAGCAAGATCAGGTTCTTGAGCTCCTCTTTGTTGGGTACGCATATGCGATTCCCGAACCATACAACTCCTTGCTCATCCATCGAGAATCCTGGGGCCTTGCCTGCCTTGATCTTCCTCTTGATGCCTTCAATGTTGTCGCGTCCCTTCTGGGCTTCTTTGATGTCATCCATCAAGGTAGGCATTGCTTCAAGGTTGGCGAGGAATCCTGGTGCAACCAGTTCCAAGCCGAAGCTCTCAAGTTCTTCATACAAGGTGGGTAGCCTTTCCTTAATCATAGCATTCAAGGAACAAGCCTTTCTGCTTAAGGCGTATGCTACCACGTTGGCCTTTCCGGGGTGGTATCGAACACTGAGGTCGTAATCCTTGATCAATTCCAATCATCTCCGCTGCCTCATGTTCAACTCCCTTTGAGTGAAGATATACTTCAAACTCTTGTGGTCTGTGAATATCTCACATCGCTTCCCTAGAATGTAATGTCGCCATGTCTTCAAGGCATGAACCATGGCTGCCAACTCGAGATCGTGAGTTGCATAGTTCTCTTCATGAGGACATAGCTATCTAGATAGATATGCTACGAATCTGCCTTCTTGCATCAGAACACCTCCAAGTCCGGTTCTTGATGCATCACAATAAATCACAAACTCCTTGTGAATATCAGGGGTGGCCAAAACAAGGGATGTGGTCAATCTCTTCTTGAGCTCCTAGAAGCTTTCCTCGCACTAAGTTGTCCACTCAAACTTCTTGTCCTTCTTCAAAAGCTGGTTCATGGGTCAGGCAATGCTTGAGAACCCTTCCGCGAACTTGCGGTAATATCCGGCGAGTCTGAGGAAGCTCCTGACTTCCTTCACGGTGGTTGGGGTTTGCCATTCAGTCAGGGCTTCAATCTTGGCAGGATCCACTGATAATCCTTCTACAAACAACACATGACCCAAGAATCCAACTTCATGCAGCTAGAATTCACACTTGCTGAACTTGGCATAAAGCTGGTGCTCTCGAAGCTTTTCTAGGACCAATCTCAAGTGTTCCTCATGTTCTTCTTCAAACTTGGAGAAGATGAGTATGTCATCAATGAAGACAACAACGAACTTGTCCAAGTACTCCATGGAGACTTTATTCATGAGGTACATGAAGTAGGCATGGGCATTAGTTAACCCAAATGACATGACCGTGTACTCATACTGGCCATACCGGGTTACAAATGTCGTCTTCGGAATGTCTTGGGGTCTGATCTTCAGCTGATAGTACCCAGACCTGAGGTCGATCTTGGAGAACACCTTGGCTCCATTCAACTGATGAAACAGGTCTTCAATCTTGGGGAGTGGGTACTTGTTCTTTATTGTGACCTCATTGAGAGAACGGTAATCGATGCAAAGTCTGATAGTTCCGTCCCTCTTTGACACAAATAGAACAGGCGATCCCCAAGGAGAGGCACTAGGGCGAATAAATCCTTTTTTGAGCTGCTCTGCTAGTTGCTTCTTCAACTCAGCCAACTCTTCGGATCCCATCTTGTAAGCCTTCTTATAGATGGGCCTTGATCCGGGCATAAGCTCAATGATGAACTCAATGTTGCGGTCAGGAGGCATTCCGGGCAGCTCATCAGGAAACACATCCGGGTATTCACATACCACTGGCACTTGATCCAACTCAACTCCCGACAGTCAGTTAGCCTAAGGGGCTTGAGTGGAGGCAGGGTTGGGAACATACTTGACTTCCACTCCTTGGCTATTGGTCATGGTGACAATCCTCTTGGCACAGTCCAACATGCCTTGGTGCTTAGTCAACCAATTCATGACAAGTATGACATCCAAGCCAGGTGAATCCAAAACTATAAGGTCTACTAGGAAGTCTACCCCGTTGATGTCAATCTTCACTCCATTACACCCTATCCCAGACTTCATAACTGAACCAGGGGTTTGTATCAACATACGACTACCCAGGGGTGTAGGTTTCATGCCACTCTCTAGTGCAAACTTTTGGGTGACAAAGGAATGCGAAGCTCCACAGTCAAACAATATTGTTGTTGGGGTTGAGTTGACGAGGAATGTACCCAGAATGATGTCCGGGTCTTCCTGGGCTTCCTCTACGGTGAAGTGATTCACACGACCCTTGCCATTGTTGGGCTGGTTGCGGGAAGCTGGGTTCCTTGGTGGTGCTCCATGGGCTTGACCTTGGTTTGGCGCATTGGGGTGCGATGCATCTAGCTTCCTGTTGGGGCAAAGCTTAGAGATGTGTCTAGACTGAGCACATCCAAAGCAAGTGACTTGCCCAGGGTTGTTGTTGAAGTTTCTGCCACCATTGCTGTTATTGGGGTTGTTGTTGTAGGCTGGCCTGGGGTTGGCATACTACTGAGGCTGGTAGCTCGGACAAGGTGCAGGAGGTCTAGCCTACTGCGGCTGATAGGTTGGCCTGGCTGAGGCTGGCTGCCATGGGCGAGGCTTCTGATTGCTTGAGCTTCCCTTGCAGATCATCTTGCGCTTGCGAGTGTAGTCGATGGCATGATGCTTGTCTTCCAGCATGAGGGCCTTGTTCACTAAGTCGAAGAAGGTACGACAGTCGCAGATGATGAGCTGATACTGCAGGACCTGCTGAAGTCCTTCCATGAAGCGTTCCTTCTTGGCATCCTCCGTGCGGACATCTTTAGGTGCATACCTTGACAGTAGGTTGAACTTCTGCAGATACTCCTTGACAGAGCCACTTCCTTGCTTCAGCGCTCAGAATTCTCTCTTCTTCATAGCCATGATCCGAGAAGGAATATGGGCAGTGCGGAATCCTTCCTTGAAGTCATTCCACGTGATCACACGTTCTCCTTGCATGACCTTGAATCCATCCCACCAAGCTCGGGCGGTACCTCCAAGGCAGTGAGAGGCATAAAGCACCTTCTCACGATCCTCATTGCAATTGACTAGTGCAAGGAGGTCCTCGATGGTGCGGATCCAGTCATCAGCATCCAACGGTTCCGCTGTCTCGGTGAAGGTTGGGGGCGAGTTTCTCATGAACTCACACAGTGTGGAGCGGCCATTGCCGTTCCTACCTTGCTGCTGGTTGTTCACGAGAGCCTGAGCCATCTGCTGGATAGCATCTTTGTTGGCTTCGCGCTCCTCCCGGAGAACTTGGAGAAACTGAGCTATGGTCATGTTCTCTGGTGGAGGTGATGGTAGGGGAATGCTGCCTTGTGGCTACTCCTGGTGTCCTCTAGCATGAGCAGCCCAACCAGCTCCCTGTTGCTGGCTCGAGTTGCCGGCTTTAGGGTTGGTGAAGGAGCCATTGCGGGTAGTAGTCACCATCCTGTTTGGAGCAGCCAAGTCAAACAACTGGGGTTGACAAGAGGATAAGAAATAACGGAAAAGCGCGCCTAAGGGGGTCGGTCAAGTGCAAGTGTGTTAAAACAAAGGTTGAAAGACCAACAACCTATATTAAGATAGACGATGGAGTCGCTTACATGTTGCCTAAGGCAAAAACGCGACTTGCATCGGAACACAAACAACAAAACAAACAACAAGCACACTGGGTTTCATATGAACCATTACACGGACTCGACTTCACATGAGGGATACATGACTGATCCTACCCTAGGGGTTCTCGGACTCAGGTGGTGGAGTGCTCGGTCTCGTAGTCATGCTCCTCTGGGTCTTCCTCCCGTTCATCATCTGAACGGGCATCGTTCCCGGTCGAAGGGGTCGGGGAACGAGGAGGTCCATCCCGATGACGCTTTGCAGGCGGGTCGGTGAAGAGCTCACGGTACTCCTTCGCACTCATGCGACGACAACGCGTAGGTGCATCACTAGCTGGGGGTACTCCTCCTCGATAGGCGACAGTTGTTCGTCCCTCGAGGGATCCATCCTTATTGATCTTGTTTGGCTTCATCTTGGCTTGTTGAAGTAGCTCTCGAGTGTGGTGAAGTTCCTCGCGGAGCTTCACGGACTCCTTCATCAAGTTATGAACCAGACTATCGGCAGAGAGGCTGAAGTAGGTCTGGAACCTGAGAGGTGCGCCATCTTCCTTGGTCGGAATCAGTGTCCAACTCTCGCCAAAGTCATCCTTCTTGAAGGGAAGGTAGTGAGTAGCTGGCTCATCAGCCATCTTTGGAATGATGTCTCGAAGGTGTAGGAGTGCCTTGCGTGCAGCTATCTCAACTGCGAGTATCATGGTTTCCATCTGTGGTCCTTCAAAGAACCAACTAGTCGGGGAGTCGTTTGCCTTCACGACCACATCCACGTGGTACTCCTTCGTGATGGCATCGACCCAGTGCTTGTGGTAGAGGAAAATGGGTGGTTGGCAAAACTGGCACTTCTCTAGGCTATCCCCAAGGAGTAAGGGAAATCTGGATGTCAGGAAGGCTTCGGGTACAATGGCCATCTACAAAGGTTTGAAAGGACGAGAGTCAACAAAGTGTTGTGTGAAGCATAGCAGAGGTAAATAGTGCAGAATTCCTAAGTTCCAATGCTAGGTGTAGTTTTGAAAACCACTTTTATCCTGTCTAACGTCCATGCTAACTAAGGGCTTCCTACAGTCAGGATGGCTCTGATACCAGCTCTGTGGCGACCCCGACTCATAAGTCGAGATCAACGAATGCACATGTACAGTGATCCCAGATATAAATGCTCACTGAACACACAGAAGCTGAATAACAAGAGTCTTACATCCATACTTAACATCTTACACAAATAATGACCACGAAGGTCTTAGTCTTACATAGATAGGGCCACACGGGCAAAAACACTTAAAATAGAACAAGCAGCGGAAATCTTGGTCGAAAGCGTGAACCCATGCCATCTGCCTTAACCTACAGGCATTCTGACTGGGAAGCATCCTAGTTCGCATATTCGTCTCCAACGAACTGTTCAACATACTCCTGTTCTTCCATGCCTGGCCAATTAAATAACCAGTGGCAAGCCAATGAGTACTTCGAATGTACTCGCAAGCAACCCAAGTGTGGAACGAGGTAACAATGATGCATGATAGAAAACTAATGGGTAAGTTTGCGAAAAGCTAATTTTTAAATGCAAATGACATGATCAAGTAACTAGTAACATGCAACATCAATAAGAAAGTATCCATATGATCAAGATAACAATATCCCCATAAGTATCGATTGAACATCTCATGTTCAGTCATCACGCTATGTCATCGGACTTAGTCCAATCCTCATACCAAGTCATCAGACTTAGCTCATGTGACCTGTTGTCACCATCACACCCATACTCACACCAAGTTTTATGAAAAACATCTGGACGTAGTTTAAGAAGGACCTCCAACTGTCCATGACCGCGGACGCGGCTATTCGAATAGTTTTACACTCTGCAGAGGTTGCACACGTTACCCACAAGACTCGGGGAACTTCCGTGTCATCCACAACTCGCGGTATATATCATACCCGAGATAAGCACCCGAAAATGCCTTTCCCATGGTGATACTAAACAAAGAGTCCACTCGTTGGTGCCATCCCTCGTGATATTCATCACTCGTATCATCCATGAGGGCACGCAACTGTGTGCCCGATGCCTGTAAAGACAGCGCATGACCTTCCTCTCAGGGATGACCCCATCTAAAGAGTGAGCACTTCACTCTTGCCACTAGTAATGCGGGCTCCTTTCTAGCACCAACCATAGTAATCAACAAAGCCCCGTCCCATAAGGGGTATCATGGTTGCGCATGTAAGGTTGGAAGGTCAGCAGACCTTAAATCTAATCCATTTTCGAAAACACATACTCAACTTGCTCCCGCACACCACTTCTTTCTCAAGTGGTCACCCATTTCATCATCATCTCCCTCGGGCATTAGTGGCACCCGACGGGGTTTTCGAAAAAGTCTTTGAAATCACCTCTTTCTTGTCATCACTATGCATAAGTCCCATCCCATTTGCATAGCATCTATTAGCAACCTAACTACTCCCACTGGCACAACCCTCATAAGGTGGTAGGGTCATGCACAATGCAAGTGTCAACGGAGAAGTACCGGAGGCATCCCACCGAAAGGGGAACACCACAACACATGATCAAATACGATGAAAGTAAAGTGCTACATGACATGCAATAAAATGGTTTCTTATCATGGTCAAAGGGCTGCTTTCCTGGCTCAACAAAGTCTCCGGGGTCTTTGAAGTCTTTGGGTCCTTTCGGGCCAGAATGCCTGGCCGAAGCCGGCCCAAGAGAGAAGCCGGCCCAGGCGAGGAGCCACGGGCGGCAGGTTTGTTTTTAAACCTGCCAACGGGCCCGACCTGTTAGCGAGAGAGGAGGGGTGCGAGGGGATGACAGGTGGGCCCAACCTGTCATCCCTCTCCTCATGACAACAGAGGAGGAGGGGCTCACCGGAGGACTTCAGGCCACGACGGAGGGAACGGAGGGCACTTGCTGGTTCCTGGGGGCGTCTCGCGTCGGAGGGGGGTCGCGAGGTCGCCAGGGAGAGAGGGGAACACCGTGCGAGGAGAAAACCCCACGGCGGCGGCAAGGGTTTGGGTCGGGAGGAGGCTCCCGACCACGGGGAAGAGAGCTCTGGGAACAGGGAGGATGCGGAGGGAGAGTGCGAGCGAGGAGAGAGGGCCAAGGGGAGCGGGGCGGCCTATTTATAGGCGACCGCCGGTCCACCATGGGCCCGGAGCGCCAGTGAGCACGGGGTGCTCACGACAGGCCACAGGGGCGGGCGAGGCCGTGTCTGGGGGCTACCTGGACGCGGTCCGCGCGCGGGAGGAGGGAAAACATCCAGGGGGAGGGGCCCGGGGGTGCGCCCGTGCCAGCGCAGCCACTGGCTGGTTCGGGCGACGCCGTGTGCGCGCGAGAGAGAGGGGAAAGAGAGGGGCGACCGGGCGGCGTGCTGTGGACGCCGTGGGGGCAGAGGGGACATGCTGGGGCGGCTCGAGGTGGTCGGGGCTGCCCGTTGGCTGGTGGCTACAGTGCGTGTGCGCACTGTAGCGTGCTCCAGAGTGTGAGCTCTACATGCCAGGGGAAAAAACAGGGGTTTGACCCCACCTCGTGGTGACCTGGGGGGTTGGGGTTCTTACTGGAGGTAAAATGCACCTATGTGAGACTGTGGTAGAAAGTTGGGGGCAAGGGTAAAAGGTTAAAAGGTATAAATAGGGTGTTTACCAAATCACCAGAAGGTGTTTGGTGGAGTTTTAGACAAGAAGGAATTACCATCTTACAGAGAAAATTACCAGGGTCAAAGGCTAGGTAAAAATGGGATGCTTCACCAAATTTGAGCTCAAGGGGGAAAAGTTGATAATGGAAACTTGATGAACCCTAGAAATTGGCAGAATTAGATTTCTGTAGATCCAATGATGCTAGGCTTTAACCCTTGATGCACCACTTAGTGTATCATCACTGTTTGGCCATTAGAGCATGCCCACCAAGTTTGAGGCCAAGGGGAGACACTTCACAATGTAAAGTTGCTCAAATTTGATTCTGGACAGGAATGGTTTTGGGATGATTTGATGAACCAAATCAGCTTGGATTGGGATAAAACTTTGCAAGATCACCCCCATGATAGTGTTGACTTGCTGGAATTTTCCTGTAATTTATTGAGAAAATTTCTTATAGAAATATTCCAAAAGTTTGATCTGGACAGAAAGGGGTTTGAGGGGTTTTACCTATGATCTGATCATGCCCTTGTGTTGAAACTCATATATATGGAAAATATATGTCCACTGATTTTCTCTAAATTTTCTCAAATATTTTCAAAGCATTTAAATAAATTTTCCCTAGGAAAACTCATTTCTGGCCTTAAGAAAAAGCCTTTAAATAAAATATGATAATAATCTTTAAAAATAATATTTGGTGGTTTTGAGAAGTCATATATATAGTAGGTTTGAAATAAATTCTTTGGTAAAGAAGGGCCCACCTAATTTGGGGACTTGCAGTGCAAACCTCATCTCAGGGGTTTTTGGAAATTTAAATTAAATAAATCATTTTTGGTTAAAACAAAATTTTGATAAAAATAGTTTTGGGCACTATTCACATGGCATGATCATTAGGCAAGGGGTTTGGATCAAGCAAGATTATTATGAAGTGGAATAGAACCTAGTAGTGCCATAAAACACAATCAACAAGCAAGCAATCAACATAGGAAGCAAGCACAACACATAAAAATACTTTTAGTTGGCTCCAAATTTTATAAACCCAAACATAACAATGTGCTAGAAACATAGGGTGTGACATCATCGCAGCCCACCTAGCCCCTTCGGATCCGGACCGTCGGATCGAGATCCTACGGCCCAAAAACGGACAGAAAATGCTAAACCTAGACCCCCCCTGCATACTTAAACACCTCCCCTACCCATTTTGGAAGCCCTAGCTGTCCCTAACCTCCATCCATAGCCTCCACCTCAAAATCCACGCGCAGCCAGCCCTCCACCGCCACTTGGCATCGCCGCCACGCCCCTGTAGCCAACCCACGGCTGCCACGTAGGCACCCACGCCGCCCTCCACCAACCAGCGCCCGCCACCTGTCCTCCACCCTCCCACCGCAACCTCCAACCAGCGCATGGCCCGCCCGAGCCCATCTAGGCCCGGGTCAACCGCCGCCGCCCAAAGCTCCCTGCCTCCCCGCGCCTCCTCGCCTGGGATGCCGACGACCGCCGGAGCTCCTCCAACGGCGCCAGCACCTCCCCATGCCTTGCCGGAAGCCCCGCCGCCTCGCCCTCTAGCGACCGTTCCCCACCTGCTGAGCTGCTGGAGTGAGCCACCGTCTCGCATCCTGCTGCCTCGCCTCCCCGTCGCCCGATCTCTGCTCCACGGCACTGCCTCGAGCCGCAACAGTCGGGAATGGCTCTGGCCTCGCCGGATCCGGCCTTTCTCGGCCTTCCCCCTTGCCGGAGCCCGTATCCCCGTGCCGCCTCGCCGCCGTTGACCAAACACCGCCGCCCTGCCTCCCGCTTAGGATCAGGTGAGGAGGAGCACGGCGACTACATCGACCGCTCGTGTGGGCTGCCCAGCGCAAGGCCAGGTGGGCCCCGAGTCGGCCAAGCAGCCCCGCTGCACCGACCGGCCCATGATCCCTAGGTGAGCAGCTGCCTATTCCCCGCCCTGAGCACGTTTAACTATTTGTTGCACCTGCTCTGTTGGCCCAGTGTGCTGTGAATTCGGCCCGTGCTGATTTTTTTTCTATCCTATGAATTTATCCAATTAACCGGTGATTTTCAGAATTACAGAAAACCCCTTTTAAAAATGCTCATATATAATTAACCGTGCATCACATGTAAGAAACTTATATATGAAACTTGACTAGAATTTTGTGTAGACTCATAATATCCAACTTTCACACATGATAAAAATACTTAAACTTGCTGTTTGCATTAATTTGCGTGAATGCCATTTTAAAATGAATTATTTCATATCTAAGTAACCGTAGCTCCTATTAAAATGTTCCACATATGTAACTTGACTAGAAAAACGGTAGAATAACATGGTGACCTTTATTTTGCTATTTAATAACTCTAAAATATGGTTAGTACAGATCTGGACCAAATTCATAATATGCATATGGGGTTGTTTCGGAAATGATATATATTGCTTTCGGCCCCATTTAAAATGCCTAGATGAGATAGTTGTTCATGCTTCACCTCTTGCCATGTCTAACAACATTTAATATTGATGAGTACCTAAACGAGAGTGAACTAAATAATTTGAACGTGGAGTTTCGTCAATATGCAACTCGTTGCATATTGAACTTCACTTAATGTGTAGTAGTTGTTTGATGTGATTTGCCATGCCTTGCATATTTAAACCGGGCATGCATCATATTTGTTTGTGCATCATGTCATGCATATGTTGTGGTGATCTAGTGTGTTGATTGGTTTTTTTTGAATTGCTTCTTCTCGATAGAGTTCCGAAAGCGTTCAGAGTGTGAGGATTCGTTCGACTACGTTGGCTCGTCTTCTTCATGGACTCGTTCTTCTTCCGGGCGGGATCTCAGGCAAGATGACACATTTCCCTGGATACCACTGCTATCATTGCCATGCTAGATGTCTTGTTTTCATTCGCTATGTCACGCTACCTACCACTTGTTTGACAAGCCTCCCAACATTGCCATGAAAAGCCTCTAACCCCTCCACATCCCAACAACCCTTTGTCTGGCTAAGTTACCGCTTGCTCATCCCTTCTTATAGCGTTTCTAGCTGCAGGTGCAATTGCTTCCATGTGACAACATGGACATTCTTTGTTATCACAATATTATTTCTATTTAATTTAATGCACTTATACACTTGGTAAAGGGTGGAAGGCTTGGCCTTTTGCTCGGTGTTTTGTTCCACTCTTGCCGCCCTACTTACTTGTGAACCGGTGTTATGTTCCATAATTGAGCGCTTCTAACATGCTTGGGGTTGTTATGGGGACCCCCTAGATTTTCATGTTAGGATAAAACTTGTCTGGCAAGGCCCAACATTGGTACTATTTGCTTAATAACAACTAAAATTTGCATAGGGCATGATCACCTTGTGGATTAATCAACATCCCGGGCCAGTGCTCCTCATGAGTGTTGGTCCAAACCAGGCGATGTCTGGCGCCCTCTGGTCACCCGGGGTCTTAGCCAACCCGACGTCTTGCCCATCCGGTCGTACCCTGAGAACGAGAGACGGGGCTCCTATCGGGTTTTGTCGGTACTGGGCGGCCTTGCTGGATTTGTTTTACCTTTCTCGATTGTCTTGCCCGAGGAACTCTGATCTTCTTCGGGCTATCTCGAGGTGTCGGATTTCCTTTGGAATTGCCTAGGATGATCACGAGATCCGTGGTCGAGGTTATTCCCGCGGCGTGTGGTTAATTTGTGATGGATTAGTTGGAGCACCCCTACAGGGTTAAATCTTTTGGAAAGCCATGCCCGTGGTTATGTGGCAAACTTGGATACTTTGTTTAACACCCGGTCATAGAAAACAAGAAGTAAACTCAAATAAAATACACCAACTGTGTGCGTAACCGTGATTGTCTCTTCTCGTTAGTCCTTATCCGAGAGAGAACACGGTGGGGTTATGTTTGACGTAAGTAGGTGTTTAGGATCATTTAGTGATCATTACTAGTTCACGTCTGTTATGCGTAGACCACCATACTTTATTTTCTGTATTCGTAAGTTAGCCACTCAATTAAATGCTTAGTCGCTTGCTGCAGCCTCACCACTTAACCGTACCTCACCTATTAAGCTTTAATAGTCTTGATACCCTTGGAAATGAGATTGCTGAGTCCCTGTGGCTCACAGATTACTACAACAATAGTTGCAACTCCAGGTAATGCGATGATTTGACGTGAGCACGATGTTTGTTAGATTTGAAGTTCTTCTTCTTCTTCGTCAATCTAGGATGGGTTCGAGGAGGCAGCCTGGGATGGCAAGGATGGATGCCATTTTATCGTTTGATTTCGTCCGTAGTTGGACCTTGCTCTTCTATATGATGTTTGAGTATGTTGTTGTATTTATGTGATCTTGTTGTAGCTTGTGGCGAGTGTAAGCCAATTTCATATACTCATCTCTTCTGTACACGTACTTGTAATGATATCCATTCTTGCAGCACAACGAGATGCGCTTCTATCCCTGTCAAGGCCCTCCTGCCGAAATAAGGATAGGATCGCATCTTGGGCATGACACGTAAAGAGGAACATGCAGGCGAAATGTTCCCACCCATTTACATGGTACGGGATGCCATGGGTGGAGAACTTCACCATGATTCGTGAAGAGCCGCTAATGCAACTGCTTGCACACAACCGACGACCAAGCATACAATATGCCTCCATCACCTCGAAGAAGGAGCACGGGTACCATGGCCACCGCAGCACTATGCCTTTTCTATGGACTCCTGCATGGTGGCGTCCGTACGGTACTCTGTCAAGACTAGAGTAGTGGGCAGCGCAATGGAGAAGGCGTCACCGTGATTATGCCTAGCGCAGCCACCACACTGCCCACTCCCCATCCCGGGATCCTTCGACCAGCCATCCACCCAAGGTCGTAAGACCGAAGTGGAGGCCTAGCATGGAAGCAAGCGGAGGACCTTGTGGTGGATGTCACGCTCACCAAGCCTTCCCCCCCGATCATCAGGCGGACAAGCACGGTTCAAGACAAGGAAGCAGAGGAGCGAGCTCTATGGATTCAGACTCAAGGAGGAGGATAGGGTGGATGAGCATCGCCTCTCAAGATGTCCCAATTTATAGGGGAGGGCGCGGGGCTGGCTCTCCCCCGCTCCAAGGGTCGCCGCCCATCTCCACTAATTCCACTACCCATGATCACGGGCTAACACGTAACCGCCCAATTGCCCCAATCCATGGTGTTGTGGTTTCTGCCACGACCAGAGCTATAAGTCATGCGCACCCGCAACTAACTCCCCGCTATGCATGCGACGCACATGGAGGAAATGACCCGAGGTAGTGGATCAGTGTTGACCAGGAAATTGGCAGTTAATCCCTCACATTACACACCTGTGCATGAATTTTGGGCCTGACCCAACAACACTTGGCAAGCGCGTGTGGGCCAAACCCAGGGGCTCCTGTCGGTGCACTAGGACAGGGGTACCCAGTGCTCCTGACTTATGCACAGGAGGTAGTAGCTGAACCCTTCGACATCGAGCCCAATCCAGCAAAAGATCAAGACAAGACTCTGACAAGCCCGACGTGATAGCTCAAGCATGGAATGTTGCGCGCCAAGCGCGCCCCTGGCATTTGCCGGGAACCAGGATGTGCGCCCCATCTTGAAGACCCGACACGCCATCCCCCGATAGACGCGAGCTAATCGGACACCGCTCCACCGCATCGCAAGGCCAGTCACTTGTCAATGTGATGTCAAGACTCCAGGTCGCTAAGTGGCTCTCGCTAAGCATGTGGCCAATATTAGACTACCTTGTTGGTGTGCTCGAAGTATTACTGTTTTTATGTCAATATTAGACTATTGTTTTGAATCTAACGGATCTGAATATTCATGCCACAATAAAGAATATTACATGGATAAATATGTTGGGTAGGATTCCACATCAAAAATTCTATTTTTATCATTTACCTACTTGAGGACAAGCAGGAATTAAGCTTGGGGTTGCTCATACGTCTCCAACGTATCTACAATTTTTTATTGTTCCATGCTATTATATTATCTGTTTTGGATGTTTTATATGCATTAATATGCTATTTTATATTATTTTGGGACTAACCTATTAATCTAGAGCCGAGTGCCAGTTTTTGTTTTTTCTTTGTTTTTGAGTTTCACAGATAAGGAATATTAAACAGAGTCCAAACAGAATAAAACCAGTGGAATGTTTTTTTGGAATAAAAGGAAGCCACGACACTTGAGAACCAAGGCAGAGGAGCTGCCACGGGGCCACAAGCCCGCTTGCCGCGGCCAGGGGGGCCACCCGCCCCGGGCAGGCTTGTGGGCCCCTGGCAACTCCCCTAACCCTAATCTTCGGCCTATAAATACCCAAATATTCCATAATTATCGAAATGAGCCACAAAAACACTTTTCCGCCGCTAGAAGCCTCCGTTGCCAAGAGATCCAATCTTGGAGCCTTTTCCGGTAATCTGCCGGAAGGGGATTCGATCACGGAGGGCATCTACATCAACTCCATTGCCCCTCCGATGATGTGTGAGTAGTTCACCATAGACCTACGGGTCCATAGCTAGTAGCTAGATGGCTTCTTATCTCTCTTTGCTTGTCAATAACATGTTCTTCATGATATTCTTGGAGGTCCATCCGATGTAATACTCTTTTGTGGTGTGTTTGTCGAGATCCGATGAATTGTGGGTTTATATTCAGATTATCCATGAATATTATTTGAGTCTTTCCTGAATTCTTATATGCATGATTTCATATCTTTGCAAGTCTCTTCGAGTTATTGGTTTGGTTTGGCCAACTATATTGGTAATTCTTGCAATACGAGAAGTGCTTAGTTTTGGGTTCAATCTTGTGGTGTCCTCACCCAGTGACAAGGGGTAGCGAGGCACGTATTGTATTGCTGGCATGAAGGGTAAAAAGATGGGGTTTTCATCATATTTCTTGACTTTATCCCTCTACATCATGTCATCTTGCTTAATGCGTTACTCTGTTCTTCATGAACTTAATACTCTAGATGCAGGCAGGAGTTGGTCAATGTGTGGAGTAATCGTAGTAGATGCAGATTCATTTCGGTCTACTTGTCACGGACATGATGCTTATCTGCATAATCAATACCTTGGATATCTTCATAATTATTCTCTTTTCTATCAATTGCTCGACAGTAATTTGTTCACCCACCGTAATACTTGCCATCATGAGAGAATCTACTAAAATCTTAGATTCTGTCACGGGTAGCACCTTTATGGAAATCACATTGGGAGAAGATACTAAAATCCTAGATGATATTATGGCAAATTACTCTCAATGGTACACCGGAAGATCTCCTACTAGTAAAAAAGTGCATGATATTGAAAAGATTAATATTTTGAGTGAAAAGATGGATGAATTGATGAAATTATTTGCTAGTAAGAGTGTTCCTATTGAAACTAATGATATTCCTGACTCTTCTTTGATTGGAAATAATAATGAATCTATGGATGTGAAATTTGTTGGTAGGAACAATTTTGGTAATAACGCTGATAGAGGTAATTTCAAGGCTAGACCGTTTCCTAGTAATTCCTCTAATAATTATGGTAATTACTATAGCAATCCTCATGGAAATTATAATAACATACCCTCTGATTTTCAGAGTAATATTAAAGAATTCATTAGTACGCAAAAAGGTTTCAATGCTACGATTGAAGAAAAATTGCTCAAGATTGATGATTTGGCTAGGAACGTTGATAGAATTTCTCTTGAGATTGATTCTTTAAAAACTAGATCTATTCCACTCAGGCATGATATTAATGAGTCTTTAAAATCTATGAGAATTTCTATTGATGAGTGTAAGGAAAGAACCGCTAGAGTTCGTGCTAAGCGTGAATGGCTTGAAAAAGTATGTTCTCGTGATAATATTGATGAAGATCTTAAAGTGATTGATGTGACTCCTATTGAATCTTTGTTTTCCAATATTAATCTTGATAAGGATGGGACTGGAGATGAGTTAACTTTAGTTAAAAGGCATCCCAATGATTCAGAGTTTTTAGATCTTGATGCTAAGACCGATAAAAGTGGGATTGAAGAGGTCGAAACTTTAAATAGCAATGAACCCACTCTTTTGGATTAAAAGGCTTTAATCATGGTATCTTCTCTTTGATTAATTATATTTCCTTGTTGCAATCCATGTTGAATTCTCCTCGTGCTTATAATCAAAACAAAGCTTTTACTAAACATATTGTTGATGCCATGATGAAAGCTTTTGAACAAAAAGTTGAGTTGGAAGTTTCTATACCTAGAAAGATTTATGATGAGTGGGAACCTACCATTGAGATTAATATTAAACATTATGAGTTCCATGCTTTGTGTGATTTGGGTTCTAGCATTTCCACGATTCCAAAAACTTTGTATGATGTGTTAGGTTTCCGTGAATTTGATGATTGTTCCTTAAATTTGCATCTTGCGGATTCCACTATAAATAAACCTATGGGAAGAACTAACGATGTTCTTATTGTTGCAAATAGGAACTATGTGCCCGTAGATTTCATTGTTCCTGATATAGATTGCAATCCTACATGTCCTATTATTCATGGTAGACCTTTCCTTCGAACGATTGGTGCAATTATTGATATTAAGGAAGAGAATATTAGATTCTAATTTCCATTAAGGAAAGGTATGGAACTCTTTCCTAGGAAGAAAATAAAAATACCTTATGAATCTATCATAAGAGCTACTTATGGATTGCATACCAATGATGACAATACCTAGATCTATTGTGTTTTGCCTAGCTAGGGGCGTTAAACAATAGTTCTTGTTGGGAGGCAACCCAATTTTATTTTTTGCTTTCTGCTTTTTGCTTCTGTTTTGGTGTGTTTGGAAAAATATTACTTCTGTAGTAATTGTGTTTTTGTGTTTAAATTAGTGTTTGAGCCAAGTAAAACCTTTGGGGTGATCTATGGTAGTTTTTGATTTTATCTTGCTAGAAAACAGAAACTTTTGCACTCAGTACAGGAATTTTCTGAATATTTCTGAGCATCAAATTGATCTACAATTTTAACAAACGATTTATAAACAAATTTCCCTGGTTTTCCTAATTTGCCAGAATTTTTACAGTTCCCTAAGTATTCAAAGTTTACAGATTGCTACAGACTGTTCTGTTTTTGACAGATTATGTTTCCTTCGTGTTGTTTGCTTATTTTGATGTATCTATGGGTCGTATCGGGGGGTATGAGTCATGGAAAAGTTAGAATACTGTAGGTATTACACAAATATAAATAAAGAATGAGTTCACAACAGTACCTAAAGTGGTGATTTATTTTTCTTATACTAACGGATCTTATGAGTTTTCTGTTGAGTTTTGTGTTGTGAAGTTTTCAAGTTTTGGGTGAAGATTTGATGGACTGTGGAATAAAAAGTGGCAAGATCCTAAGCTTGGGTATGCCCAAGGCACCCCAATTCATATTCAAGGATACCAAAGAGCCTAAGCTTGGGTATGCCCCGGAAGACATCCCCTCTTTCGTGTTCAGTCCATCGGTAAACTTACTAGAGGCTATATTTTTATTCACCAAATGATATGTGTTTTGCTTGGAGCATCTTGTATGATATGAGTCTTTTCTTGGTAGTTTTCCACAATCATCCTTTATGCACACATATTTTGAGAGAGACACTCTGAATCGTGAATTTGTTAGAATACTCTATATGCTTCACTTATATCTTTTGAGCTATGCAATGTTGCTCTAGTGCTTCACTTATATCTTTATAGAGCATGGTGGTGTTATATTTTATAGAAATTATTGAACTCTCATTCCTCACTTATATTATTTTGAGAGTTTCTTAAAACAGGATGGTAATTTGGTTAGGTTATGAATTTAGTCCTAATATAATTGCATCGAAGAGGGATATAATAAGAACTTTCATATTAAGTGCATTAACATCAATGAGAAGTTGGGTTTCTTGCATATAGTTTTGAGATAATAGGGATGGCAATTTGAGAGTCATGCTAGTGAGTAGTCGTGAATTGAAGAGATACGTGTGTTAAAGCTTGTGATTCCCGTAGCATGCACGTATGGTGAACCGTTATGTAACGAAGTCGGAGCATGATTTGTTTAATGATTGTTGACCTTTGTGTGAGGATCGGGAGCGCGCAATGGTTAAATCCTACCAACCTCTCCCGTAGGAGCATGCGTCTAAAGCTTTTTTTGATAACTAATAGACTTTAGCAATAAGTATGCGAGTTGTTTATGACTAATGTGAGTCCATGGATTATACGCACTCTCACCCTTCCATCTTTGCTAGCCTCTCTAGTACCACGCAACTTTCGCCGGTACATCAAACCCTCCTTCCTCAAAACAGCCACCATATATTCCTCAAAACAACCACCATACCTACCTATTATGGAATCTCCATAGCCATTCCGAGATATATTGCCATGCAACTTCCACCATGTAGTTTTTCTATGAATTGCATCATCACTTCATATTGCATATAGAGTTATATCTTGCCATAGGAATCGAGTTGTAATTTCTTTTTCTTTGAGTTATAAGTAAATAAAAGTGTGATGATTTTTCATTAATAGAGCATTGTCCCATGAGAGAAAAGGATGATGGAGGCTATGACTCCCTCACAAGTTGGGACGAGTATCCGGACTTTACAAATAATAAAAGAGGCCAGCAAAGCCCAAACAAAAAAAAATAAAAGAGGCCAAATAAGCACACCAAAATAATAATAAAATGACAGAAAGAGAGAAGGGACAATTGCTACTATCTTTTTCCACACTTGTGCTTCAAAGTAGCACCATGATCTTCATGATAGAGAGTCTCCTATTTTGTCACTTTCATATAACTAGTGGATATTCATTATGCACGACCACTTAGTTTTATTTTTGAGCTTTCATACACTTATAGCTCTAAGTGCATTTGTTGCATGACAATCCCTACTCACTCACATTGATATCTACTCAAAGAAAACACCAAAAGTGTAAACACCAAAAGTGTGAAACAATTGCTTGACTTGTTCATCGGGGTTGTGCATGATTTAGATACTTTGTGTGGGGAAGATGGAGCATAGCCAGACCATATGATTTTGTAGGGATTAATTTCTAAGGCCATGTTATTTCGAAAGGACACGACTACCTTGTTGGTGTGCTCGAAGTATTACAGTTTTTATGTCAATATTAGACTATTGTTTTGAATCTAACAGATCTAAATATTCATGCTAGAATAAAGAATATCATGGATAAATACGTTGGGTAGCATTCCACATCAAAAATTCTGTTTTTATCATTTACCTACTCGAGGACGAGTAGCAATTAAGCTTGGGGATGCTGATACGTCTCCAACGTATCTTTAATTATTTATTGTTCCATGCTATTATATTATCTGTTTTGCATGTTTTATATGCATTAATATGCTATTTTATATCATTTTTGGATTAACCTATTAATCTAGAGCCTAGTGTCACTTTCTGTTTTTCCTTGTTTTTGAGTTTCACAGATAAGGAATATTAAACAGAGTCCAAATGGCAAAAAAACTCCGGAATGATTTTTTTTGGAATAAAAGGAAGCCACGAGACTTGAAAACCAAGGCACAGTAGCTGCCACGACGCCACAAGTCCGCTTGCCGCGGCCAGGGGGCCACCCGCACCGGGCAGGCTTGTGGGCCCCTCGCAACTCCCCTAACCCCAATCTTCGGCCTATAAATACCCAAATATTCCATCATTATCGAAACGTGCCACGAAAACACTTTTCCGCCGCCAGAAGCCTCCGTTCCCGAGAGATCAAATCTTGGAGCCTTTTCCGATAATCTGCCGGAAGGGGATTCGATCACGGAGGGCATCTACCTACATCAACTCCATTGCCCCTCCGATGATGCATGAGTAGTTCACCACAGGCCTATGGGTCCATAGTTAGTATCTATATGGCTTCTTATCTCTCTTTGCTTCTCAATACCATGTTCTTCATGATCTTCTTGGAGATCCATCCGATGTAATACTCTTTTGTGGTGTGTTTGTCGAGATCCGGTGAATTGTGGGTTTATGTTCAGATTATCCATGAATATTATTTGAGTGTTTCCTGAATTCTTATATGCATGCTTTTATATCTTTGCAAGTCTCTTCGAGTTATTGGTTTGGTTTGGCCAACTAGATTGGTAATTCTTGCAATAGGAGAAGTACTTAGTTTTGGGTTCAGTCTTGCGGTGTCCTCACCCAGTGACAAAGTAGGGGTAGCGAGGCATGTATTGTATTGTTGCCATCAAGGATACAAACATGGGGTTTTCATCATATTGCTTGAGTTTATCCCTCTACATCATGTCCTCTTACTTAATGAGTTACATTGTTTTTCATGAACTTAATACTCTAGATGCAGGCAGGAGTCGGTCTATGTGTGGGGTAATAGTAGTAGATGCAGAATCATTTCGGTCGACTTGTCACAGACGTGATGCCTATATGCATAATCATTGCCTTGGATATCTTCATAATTATTCGCTTTTCTATCAATTGCTCGACAGTAATTTGTTCACCCACCGTAATACTTGCCATCATGAGAGAAGCTATCTAGTGAAACCTATGGCTCCCGGGTCTATTTTCCATATTATACTTTCTGATCTAAAACCAAAAACACCAAAAAATACTTGCTGCCCTATTTTTACTTTTAGTTTTACTTTACATTCAAACATCCTATTATATCTATCTCTACTAGATATCATCCTTGCAAATAACCATGAAGGGATTGACAACCCCTTTATTGCGCTAGGTGCAAGAGTTTGATTCCTTGTGCAGGTATATCTATTGGTGGGTCACTTGTATCTCCTACTAGATCGATACCTTGGTTCTCAAAAACTGAGTGAAATACTTATCTACTTTCCTGCATCAAACCGTTCGTCTTCACGGGAAACCAACGCATGCTCGAGAAGCAGCAGTGATCTAGTGCATCCAGCCCCGACAACCTCGAAGCGTGGTTTATGAGCAGACACAGTGTCAGACAAGCTATGTTCTGAATCGTCTGAATCAACCCGGGGTTTACGTTTGGACGATCTAGCAAATTTTGTTCTCTTTGAAAGTAAACATTTGGATGAGTCAGTTTAATCTTCCAAACGGCTCATTTCGTTTTTTAGGAGCTGATGTATCTGAATTGGAAGATATAAAAGTTTCCTCAGTGTCGCGGACTTGACTGGGATCCGAGTCATCCTTGGAACAAGGCACATCAGCAAGCTCAAAAAATAGGCGGCCAAGGGAATCGGTCTCCACCTCAAAATCTTCTTCAAAAGATGACACAAGAGCCAGGTCATCTTGACTACCCGATGAACAAGCATAGGTCTGAGAGGAGACTTTACAAAATAGAGATTTCTCCTAGAAAAAAAGTGTAATGAGATATGGAAGATCAAAGAAAAACAATGAAGGACAAAGTGTAAAAGATCAAAAAACCAGAGGAGGCGCATTGAGCAGATAAAATGGCCCCAAGCCGTTGACACTGCATTGCTCTTTAGGGTCGGAGAATAATCTTTTTGTTTCTCTGGTAAGGACGGCATCAGTCATGTTCTTCTAAGAAAAACGTTGAGGATCTGACGAGTCACTAGAATATTCACACATCAAGCCGCCCCTCACACTGACAGGTTGGATTCGCAAGCTTAACCAACAACGAATCAAATCGATTCTAGATAATCCATGTGCATTAAAGGCTCTAAAATTTGTGTTAAGAGGAGTCGATGGATCCAGTTCCTCATCAGTTGGCCAACCCGGAAATTTCACCTTCTTGCTGAGCCTGTCAGGTCTTAAACCCGAGAGGGGGTTTTCTTCCTTTGGTGCGGTGTTTCTGCAGTAGAACCAGGTCTTATTCCACCCCTTGGGATGACTCGCCAACTTTGATTCAGGGAAACCGCATTTTTCCTTTTTTGAATAGAAACCCCACCAAGTTTGTAGGCAGAGTCGTTCTTTACCTTAGTTTCGCGGTTGATATAAAACAGTCCCCGGAAGAAAGTCAAGGACGACTCGATTTGGAGGTACACTTAGCATAGAACTTGAAATTGGCATATGTTGGTCATGGAGTTGGGGCTGATGTCCTGGGGTCTGAGGTCGAAAAAATGCAGAAGATCTCTGAAGAACTTTGAACCAGGGGGACGAAATCCTCTGTGGAGATGGTTAGTAAAGACAATGACTTCCCCTTGTTGTGGTTGTGGAAATGGCCCTTCTTCAGGAGCTCGCCATTTGATGACTCTTTGAGCTGGAAAAAAGCCCTGATCCACTAGGTCATCCAAAGTAAGCCAGGATTCTCTGGATTTAGCCTAGTTAAAAGCTTTGGAGTTCTTGGGTGCCATAGCGAGTTAAGAAACAGCTACAAAAGAAAAGAAGAAAATGAGCCAGCATGGAACGTACATCACTTAAAATTAGTTCGTTGCTTTAAGCCGGCAAGGTCAGGGAAGGAGGAATCATAGTTTGACAAAACACTTAACGGAATATGGTGTTTCATAAATAGCTTTATGAGGAAGTTCTCTTTGGAATGGATCTAGCAAATAAACGAAAAATTAAATAATATGTTTTCCTACGGACGAACAGTTTGAGACTACGGCGTTCAAGAGATGTTCCGGGCGGCCTGTTCTTAGATCTATTTTATGGGAAAATAAGGCGGAGACTGAAATAAAGGTCATCTGATATCATGAAACGTGATTCGGTGCACATATCTACGAGCTACGTGTGCGATGAACACGATGAACTTGGTATGAGAGATGAAATGGTTCAAACCCTAATGAGAAGAGAGTGGTACCTGAGTTTGTTGTGATGGAAATGGAGATGAACGTGCCACCTCCGACGATTGCAAAGAAATCCCAAGTATGTTAAAGGAGCGAAAGGCTCTGGAGGTGCGCGTGGCACTTCAGCAAAGCTCGGACGAAGAAGAGTTGGAAGGAAGAAGACGATGGAAACTTACCATGAAGACACAATGGACTTATTTATGAGGAAGAAAGTGAAGCGACATGGTGAAAAGATGAAACAGCCGCAGTAAATTCGTGGCTAGAAGTGCGCCTCGATTTTCACATCGACCTGGATTTGGCACGGTTTTCGTAAGATTGGCCATGACGACTAGAGAGAGCAATGGTCATCAAAAAAGTGATGTCATTGAAAATGAGCATTGGAAGAATGAAAAGTCTAGAAGTGTTGCAAGCCGGCGCTTCAAGCCGGTAGAAGATATAATGTTTAGCTGACAAAGAAAAATAAGGGAAATCGGCATGAACACATTCAAATCAATCTAGGGCCTAATATCGGGGATATGACTCATGGTATGACCTGTTGGGCCGAGTTGATAGGGAGGCAGTTCTTAAGTCAAGGGTAAGAGGGTCCACGCTGTGAAGACGAGAAAACCAATATTGATGGGCAAGCCACCATCCGGTGGCCCAAACACAAGGGGATAGGTAGCTTGAAGCTCGCAAGACATAATCTGTTGGTAGAGTCCTTACTTGGGAGATAGAGATACAATAGGTTATGAGCTGTAAGACGGCTTGGACTCTGTTGTAAGCCCCAGGGACTTGACCTATATATAAAGGTGAGTCTCTAGGGCAGAAGGGACAAGTTAGACACCTTGTAAAATCTAGGTTAGCGATCCCGCATCCTTGTAATCGAGATCTTCATTAATCTAGATACAAAGCAGGATGTAGGCTATTGCCTCCATCGGAGGGGCCGAACCTGGGTAAACCTGCCTCTCATTCTTGTTCGATCTCTTTGAGTCGCTACCCATCAGTGATAGCCTCACACCTAAGTCCTTGCACGAGGACATCTGTTGTGACAAAACCACAACATCGGCTGCAAACGCCAAGAGCTCTCGAGCAGCGTGTCATTCCCCGGAGGCCGCCCTGGCCCTGGTCGAGGCCATCTAAGCCTACATCATCGAGAACGCCCATGCCAAAATATTCCAAGCTTTGCTAGAATCCAGTATGCACCACACATTCGAAGAGGCGAATGTTGCAGATGCCGAGATGAATGTCGATGATGCGGTGGAGGAGGCCATGGAGCCCCTTCTGCATGAGATCTCTGAGTGATAGCTGGAGATACAAGAGCCGTCCGAGAGCGCCAAGTGTTGGGAGGAGTTGCCCGTGGCTCAGGTGGAACTCGAGAAGCACCTGTCCTATGAGGAATCGAAGGTGGAGTACCAACGCGAGCTATGGCGGAACCACTACTAAGAGTACTACGAAGATGAGGGCGACGCCGATGACAAGGACAACACTGTGGATGAGCATGGCGCCGCGGTCGAAGTCAGCCCGGGGGATGCGGAGTCCAGCACCGGCGGAATGTCACTCGGACAAGTCGTCGACATCTCATTAAACAATGGCAAGGCATAGGGCGGCTAATCGTCGGCATCTTTGTTACAATTATGCATATTACTAATAGCCTTTGTTCAGAGAGCCGGTCTTTTGTAAGAGCTATGTCTAGTTCAAGCAGCCTGATTATTTCGTGAACTTCCTCGATTTAGTAACTGTGAGCTATGTGTGTCCGCTATTTTCTATTCTCAAATTAGCAGTTGATGTTACATTATGCAATGATGTGGATGTGCACTATAACCAAGGAATATGTGGGGAGGGGCGAATTTTTGTATGTTGTGTATCATTGCACATGGTAAAAGCTGAAAGGCCATCTCAGATGAATCTTTGCGCGCTAACATTCCTTGCAATGAGCAAAAAAATCGACAACACAAAAATATCTGCCTCCCCCCTCCCCCCGCCAAAGGGCCACATTTACCCTGCAACCCCCCCACCGCTCCACCACCCACATCTCTCCCTCTAGCATCTGACCACCGCGGACACGTTGTGGTCTCCTCGAGTGACCCCTCAAGCGATATCTCCAACGACAAGGAATCTCTCACCAGCCAGGTATTCGTCTCTCTTCTCTCTGCCTCAACTAGGATTAGGGTTTTGTTTTGGAATTGGGGATTTTAAAGTGGCAGGTCCATTTGCGCCATTTCTTTCTCTTGTATCTCCCTAGGGCAATCACTTCCAATGAATGGAGAGGGGTAGCTGAAGACCTGCCTGTTCATGGTCAACATCAATTTCTATCTGTGAAGTTACGAGCTTTTGAATCTGGGTACAGTGGGAGGAAGTTTCTGTGACGTGCAAAGAAGGTAAGCCTAACTCTCGTTGTTAGAAATCATTTGTTATATTAGTTTTGATTCAGACTTCCCTGTGTGCTATTTGATTCTGGATGTGATTAAGACACTTTCATAGTTTTAACCTGAAGGAAAATTGACAGCAAGAAAACTATATGCAACATGACTTATCATTGCATGAAAATTTACTGAAAGGTAGTACACATGAAGTACTTCATTTCATTCAACACGGGCAAGGTCTAATTATGCATAGAAACATGGCTAGCATCAACACAACATGGCAATCTGAAATAAATAGATTCTCGGACTTTGTAAAAAATCATGGTGCAAGACAGTAGTTTTGACAAATTGGAATGTTTGACATGAGAATGTACATAGTTGTCACTATTAATTTGTTTTCATTCAAACACTGCCGATGTGCGTCCTGTACTACAAAGACTGTTGCGTTTATGTTTAGCTTTCTGGTAAAATTGGCAATTTTGCTATTACACATGAAAGAAAGAAAGGAGGGACGAGTACCAAAGCATCCTACTATGAAGACTCTTTGAGCAAAACCATGGCATTGCCGATGAAGACCCATGTAATCTCGGTTCTGATGAACACCCATTTGAAGCACGCAAGTACAAGCATGGCCAGCCATTTCTTGTTGGTGAATACTTCGATGAGTGTAGTTCCAGTTGTCACAAGGTACATAAATATTGCATGAACATAATGTCAAAAGGAGAAGATCATAACATTGTGGAATTGCAGTACGAGAGTCATCATTTTTGTCATGTTCCATGTACAATCAGTGTGGAATTCGATGACTTTCATCTCTTCTTCAACTTCGATGTGCTTTCTGCCACCCTTGATAAATGCTTGATGTTGTAAGTACTTCACAAACTATAATCAACTTCTCCATACAAGCTTGTAAATGACAAAAAAGCTAACCGTACTATATTCTTCTCAGCGGATTGACGACGCAGAGATCATCAAGGGTGCATGCATATTTCATAGGTCCTGATTTAGCAAACGTCATTTTTTACAAGATAATGACTCACGCACGGCTTCCATTGATTGTGTCGCCAAGATCTTGTTCGACTTACAGATAGGAGAATTCTTCTTGTGGCCATATTATGAAGAGTAGGTTAAATATACAACCATGCATACATTGATCATCTTTCAGTTTTATACATAGATCATACGTTCATGGTTTTCTTAAACTGTAGAGGCCACTGGATCTTGGTGGTCATTCTTCCAAAATGCAACACAGCTTACTACATGTATTCACTCAGAGAGTCAAATGCGCCTCAGGTCCTGAGTCATCTTTAGGACATAGATAGGTATTGAATTCTTTGATGTTAATGCATCGTGTTCATATCTGGTTCCAGAATTGGGTGTGTGAAAATTCATCTTCATTTGCAGTGTATTGTCAAAGAACATAACTTTAGGGAGGTAAGGTTCGACCGCCAACAACCTCTGCAACATGTAATCGTTTCTCTGGTAAGACAATGATATCTGTTATTTTCTGAAAATGCTAGTCAAATGTTTAATTTCTAAGTAAACCTCTTTCTATTTCTCTCCATAGAGAAAAAAACTTACACCAATTAGGTTGTTCCTAACATGGCAAATACATGACTAATATTGTACAATAAATTTCAGTGTCCTAAACAACAACAAGGTACTAGCCTATGTGGATACTATGTTTGTGCACACATGATGAACCTATGCAGACATGTTGAATGTGGTGTCGATGCTGACAGGATAAAACCAGCAAGTCTGCTTCTTAATTACTATCTTCTACTCCACACGTATGTCACATTCTGATCTAAAAGTCATGCAGCTAATCTTCGGATCGATGACTTCTGAACCGCTCGCCGCCGATGAATTGTTGTCTGTTAGGAAATTTATCAGCACCTTCTTTGTGTAACACTATATCAAGCCCTCTAGAGACGTCAAAGGTTTCTAGATTCAAATCTCCTAAAAATAAGTACGCATTCATATAGTGTTATCAGCTAAACATATACACATGGATGCATTATCTTCCATGTGATCACGTATTCGTATTTCGTACACTATGATTATGTACTGGATATGTCGATTTAACAGCTATGGAATTTAGCCAGCATTTTCTCAATTGCATATTGTCAGTGAATTATGATGAATCCTCTACTTGTGGACAGTATTCTTTCAATTGCATATTGTTGCGAATTATGATGAACGTTCTTCATGTGGGCACTATTTGTCGATTGCATATTGTAGCGAATTTTCTATTTGCAGGGTCAATTAAATGCGACATTTTACAATAACCTGGAAATTTCAGGACACACGGTTCAAGCAACTAAGTGTGTGTTGTCCAGAACGGAAAGCACACGCAACTCATAGCGCAACCGCTTGTGATACATAGGAAAAACACATGAGATATAATCTAAAATGTTGGTGATACATAAGAAATTGCAAACGGTTTGCAACACTTGTACGTGTGCCTAGGAGCTATTCAATCATTTATGATAGCACCGTATCTCACACGTGAGCCAACAAGAAACCATGCCCGATGCAAAGACAACCCCACGCGTACATTTTTCAGGAAACGTGTCCAGTGATGTTTTACATGGTACACAATTCCTAGAGAAATCTCATGTGTGATCTGTTCCTGCACCACACACGATTATGTTTGCAGATCGTTTGTGTTTGTTGTCCACCATCGCCATTGGGTTTGCAGTGTCGTGTGGGATGGACCCCCCCTGTCGCCCACACATGCAAGGCGATGGTTTGGACCTATGTCGCGGAAAGGGGTTAAAAACCGTTTGTATAACATTTCACTGCACAAGTCTTATCTATTTGGGCTGCCACCGCGGATCGCCTCCTTTTTCGATGGACGACAAGGCAGCCAACAAGTGGGGGCGAGTGGAGGATGAACCACACGAGCCTCCGGCGAGCGTGGACTTCATCAACAACATCCCCGACGAGATGTTGGTAACCATCATGTCCCTCCTCCCCATCAAATCTGTCGTGCAGACCACCATCCTCTCCAGGTGGTGGCGCCGCCTATGGCAATCCACCCCCATTGACCTCCTCGATGATGACGAGCTCTGCAGTGGGGATCGCAAACGCTTGGACACATTGTCCTATATCCTCGCCAGGCACACTGGGCATGTCAGATGCCTTGCCATCGGCACTTTCCGTTCAAACTGCAAGGCCAAACCCAAGTTTCACAATTGGTTTGTATCCCCCGCACTAGATCAGCTCGAGGAGCACAACTTTGATGTTGGTCATGGGCGCTTGCTGCCTCCGTCCATCCTCCGCCTCGCGCCCATGCTACGCCGTGCTACGTTCATGTAGTGCCTTTTCACCAGGAATAATGCCACGCACGCTCTTCATCTCCCTAAACTGAAGAACTTCGAGATCATTTGCATTAGCATCTGGAAGTCGGATTTGAAGCTCCTGCTTGGCGACTGTATGACGCTCGAGTACCTTTGTCTTCAGATGATGTTTGGGTTCAGTAGCCTCCACATCGCTACGACGAATCTCTGTACGGTTTATGTGCATGCCTGGTGACGCAACATGCTGTCAGTTGAGGAGTTTCATGATGTTTTCATTGAGAACGCGCCTTTCCTAGAGAGATTGCTTGTACTTGATAAGGAAGGTCGAACAAAAATCAAGGTCATTGGCGCACCTATATTGACAGTGTTGGGGTATTGGTGTGCTGAATTCTCTGAACTTGATATACCTGGATCCATATCTGTTCATGTACAACAATCTTCTTCTCATTCTTATTATTGTACATCACATTTTATCTAGTTTTTGTTGATCTATGTCCGGTTGTCATCCAGAAAATGATTCCCACAAGCCTCGCATTGTCTCTGCGCACAGTGAAGATCTTAGCACTCCAATCTATCGGCCCCAATCTGGATGAAGCTGTTAAGTTCCATATATGCTTTTCGTGCATGGAGAATCTATACGGCAATGTGATGTTCCTTTCTTGTTAATTCTTAACCACAATGGATTTCAATTTGTTGGTACTTTTACCCATGATTATAATGAAATGTGTAATATACATTCTTTTTGAGATGTTAATCATGAACGATCGATGATGGCATGTCAATCTATTAGTGTATTTTATAAATCATGCAAATCGAAGAGGCCCATAGTGTTCGATACAGCATCTAAGCACTGATATGTTGTCTTTGTTTGTAGATACAAGCAAGAGTTGGAGTGGAAAAGGTGGCGCAATATAACAATCCCATCGAATGCCTTGAAATCCATCTCAATGAAATTACTTTGAACGAGTACCGAGGCACCTATCTAGAGATTCAATTTGTCAGTTTCTTTGTTCAAAAACAAAGGGTGCTCAAGGTACCGAGGTTTGCACTATATTTAGTGCGGCACAATGGATAGTTTACTGACCAGCGGAGGCGTCTACAGCGGAATGGAAAAGGCTCTTCAGAAGCTGATTTTCACGTTCAAAGTTCATATGACAGATTATTCGGAAGCGATTACATCGAGCCGGTATATGACTTCTCGGTGCATGATCCCTTCGCAGAAATATTTCATCCCATGGATCCTGAAGATTGGATTTGATTTATAATGTTAGTTTGCACCTTGTAATATTGCTGGTATTTGTCATACAAAATTTGAAATTGCATTGTGTTATTTTTTGTTTATGCAATCATGTTCTTTTAAGTACATATGTTGTTGTTCTGTAGACGCAACATTGATGTTGTGCAGACCAAGAAAATCACAGTACACATGGACTAAACTACGAAACCTGTCGGTCATGATTTCATCAATCGCTGACAGTTGTATACCAGCAAACGTTTCCCCACAACACACACAGGTTATTAGCACCAATGATTTGTGTTATATTTGGTGTTCGCACATGATTGTCATTACTCACTTGTTTGCTGTATATCACACACATCTTGTTATGCCGAATCGTTTGTGTTCTACTGCATCAACGACATAGTTTATCTGAGTGAACTGTATGCGTACTTCACACATGTATGGAGTTTCTGTAACCGTTTGTGTTATCTTATCTAATCACAAACTGTTCATAAGAACAAATTGTCTGCCGTAGATCGCACACGCAACTACTTTCTGAATCGTATTTGATGAATCCACCTTCGCACACAGTTCGTGCCATTAGCAATGGAGCTTGCACTATACCGTTTGCGATTCATGCATCGCACACAGTTTCGTCGAAGGGTCTCTGATTGATGTGTCATGTTTGGACCATTCTGTAGTAGCGATGATACACTCTATTGCGCATAAGCCTCATTGTATATTCCTCAAAATAGCCACCATACCTACCTATTATGGAATTTCCATAGCCATTCCGAGATAAATTGCCAATCAAATTCCATCGTCACTTCACATGACTAGTTCATTCATCATCATATTGCTTTGCATGATCATATAGAGATGACATAGTATTTGTAGTAAAGCCACCGTTCATCGTGTTTTTGATACATGTCACACTAGATCATTGCACATTCTGGTTCACTACGAGAGACATTCCTATACAGTCATATCTTCCTATCAGTTCTTCATGTTGAGTTGTAAGTAAATAAAAGCGTGATGACCATCCTTATTAGAGCATTCTCCTAGTGAGGAAAGAATGATGGAGACTATGATTCCCCCAAAAGTCAGGATGAGAGTCTGTACGAAAAACAAAATAAAAATGGGGAGGCCTAATGAGCCCACCATATAAAAACATATGAATGGGGGAGGCAGAAAAAGCCCACCATGAAAAAATGAGAGAAAAATAGAGAAGGGACTTTGCTGCTATCCTTTACCACACTTGTGCCTCAAAGTGGCACCATGTTCTTCATATAGAGAGTCTCCTATGCTCTCACTTCCATATGCTAGTGGTAATTACCTTTTCATATTAAACTTGGCTTCTATATTCCAATGACGGGCTTCCTCAAATGTCCGAGGTCTTCATGAGCAAGCAAGTTGGGTGCACACCCCACTTAGCTTCAGTTGAACTTTCATACACTTATAGCTCTAGTGCATCATTTGCATGTAAATCCCTACTCCTTGCATTGACATATATCAATGAGAATCTCCATTGCTCGTTGGTACACCTAGTTGATGAGAAACTATCTTATCCACTTTTTTTACCCCTTTGATATCTACCATCATGCTCTATTCCACCTATATGCTATGTCCAATGCTTCATGCTCATGTATTGCGTGAATAATAAAAAGTTGATGCATATACAAAAAGTATGATTCAATTGCCTGACTTGGACACTATGGTGCTTAACATTTATATTGATGTGGTGAAGACGGAGTCATGCCTTGCTAATCATAAGATGAATGGGGGTAAACATTCTTTTAGGATCGTATACTTCAAAAAATTAATGATTTTATTTTTTATACTTATAAATATTACTATTTTGTTGTTTGTTAATTCATCATTTCTTAATGAGCATACATACAAAATATTACATAATAGGCAGCATGTCAAATCCAAAAGTCTGTTTTTATCATTTACCTACTTCAGGACGAGCAGGAATGATGCTTGGGGATGCTGATACGTCTCCAATGTATCTATAATTTTTTATTATTCCATGCCAATATATTATCATTCTAGGATTCTTTTTGGGCATTTGTTTACCAATTTATAATATTTTTGAGGACTAACCTATTGACCCAGTGCCCAGTGCCAGTTGTTGTTTACCAAACTTTTTGATTATTTTTTTTCTGGAACAAAGACCTGGAAGCTTCGGGATGAGGCCGGGAGAGGCACGAGGTCCCCACAAGCCAACAGGGCATGCCACCATGGGGCGCCCTGTTGGCTTATGCCTCCCTCGTGCGCCTCCCGACGCCCCTTGTGGCCTATAAATTCGCATATATTCGCAAGTGGGAGATTGTTCGAAATATGCCCTAGAGGCAATAATAAATTAGTTATTATCATATTTCCTTGTGCATGATAATCACTTATTATCCATGCTAGAATTGTATTGATCGAAAACTTGGATACATGTGTGGATATATAGACAACACCATGTCCCTAGTAAGCCTCTACTCGACTAGCTCGTTGATCAGAGATGGTCAAGGTTTCCTGACTATAAACATGAGTTGTCATCTGATAATGGGATCACATCATTAGGAGAATGATGTGATGGACAAGACCCAACCGTAAGCATAGAATATTATCGTGTTAGTTTATTGCTATTGCTTTATCCATCTCAAGCATTTGTTCCTACGACCATGAGATCACACAACTCCCTGACACTATAGGAATGCCTTGTGTGTATCAAACATCACAACATAACTGCATGACTATAAAGGTGCTCTACGGGTATCTTCGAGGGTGTCTGTTGGGTTGGTGTGGATCGAGACTAGGATTTGTCACTCTGTATGACGGAGAGGTATCTCTGGGCCTACTCGGTAACACATCACCAAAAGAAGCTTGCAAGCAATGTGACTAAGGATTTAGTCATGGGATCTTGTGTTATGGAACGAGTAAAGAGACTTGCCGGTAACGAGATTGAACTAGGTATGAAGATACCGACGATCGAATCTCGGGCAACTAACATACCGATGGACAAAGGTAACTGCATACTTGACATCGTTGTTCGACTGATAAAGATTTCCATAAAATATGTAGGAACCTATATGGGCATACAGGTCCCTCTATTTGTTATTGACCGTAGAGATGTCTCGGTCATGTCTACATAATTCTCCAACTCGCGGGGTCTGCACACTTCACGTTCGGTGACGATTTGGTATTGTTGAGTTATGTACGTTGGTGACCGAAGGTTGTTCGGAGTCCCGGATGAGATTCCGGACGTCACAGGAAGTACCGGAATGGTCCAGAGATAAAGATTTACATATGGGAAGTCATATTTTGGCTACCAGAAAAGTTTCGAGTTTTTCCGGTATTGTACCGGGAAGCTTCTAGAAGGTTCTAGAAACTTCTGGAGGAGTCCATAAGTCCACCAAGGTATCCACCACGTCCCAAGGTTTTGCATGGGCTGAGGGCAGGTGCCCATGCCTTATTGGGCCAGGCGCACAAGTCCCTCAAGGCCCATGTGGCTTGGGAGAGGTGGAAAGTCCACCTGTTTATGGAAAGGGAGGGTATTGGACTAGGAGTCCAACTCCCCCCTGGCTGCGACCTAGGGCTTGGAGGGGCTGATTACCACGCTCCTCCACCTATATATATGGGGAGGGGGCGCCCCAAGAGGAAACACGAAGCCCTTGGCATCCCTCTCTCTCCCTAGATCGTTTTCTCCTCCATTTGCGGTTTCGGTAGCGCTAGGCGTAGCCCTGCCGGGATAGAACACCACCACCGCCACCATGTCGTCATGTTGCAATAGAACTCATCTACTACTCCAACCTCGCTCACTAGCTCGAGGAGGTGGAGACGTCATCGAGGTGTATGTGTGCTGAACGCGAAGGGGCCGTCCGTTCGGCGCTAGATCGGGACGGATCGTGATTGGATCACGAGACGGATTGCGATTTGGATCGCAGTATGGATTCTGATTTGGATCGCGAAGATGTTCGACTGCATCAACCGCGTTTCTTAACGCTTCCCACTTAGCGGTCTACAAGGGTATGTAGATCCACTCTCCCTCTCATAGTTGTTTATCTCCATAGATAGATCTTGGGTGTTCGTAGGAATTTTTTTGTTTCCCATGCAACGTTCCCCAACAACCATTCATTGGCCTCGCCTTTTACAAGAAATGAAAAAAGCTTAATGACATAATATTACCAAATCTTTTCACCATTGGTAAATACAGCAACAATATCATTCAGTTTCATAAGGTGTTCGACAACAGTTTCATTTTCATAACCATGGAAAGGATCAGACTCTACTATAGGAATTAACTCAGAGTCTACACGGAACTCATAATCCTTAGCAGTAACAAATATAGGAGAAGTAGAAAATTTAGGATCATGTTTTATTTGCTCTATCATAGATTTTTATTTTAGTTTGCATAATAGTTTCTTCATGTCATCTCTGGTATATCCTTACAAGCAAGAAAGTCCCTAGCTATTTCACCGCCCATAAAATAATCTTCAGGTACATGAGGCAATTCATAACTATTAGGTGAGCGGGGGGTAATAGGTGATTCAAAGTCTTCCTCAATTTCAGCATTTTCAAGTTCTCTAGCTTTAGCAATATAGGCATCAAGTAATTCATTCAGGGGCACAGTTTCAGTTTCAACATGTGTAGCAATAGTTTCATCATTAATTTCAGAAGTAGCATCATCAAGTTCATGTGACATATCAGGACAATCAATAGGTGGTGGTGTAGCAAGTTGATCCAAAACAGTAGGTGAATCTAAAGCAGGGCTAGATGGCAGTTCCATACCTCCTCTCGTGCGAGAGGGGACTATCTTAGCTTGAATGTCTTTCAGATTTATCATAGTAGCAATTGGATATCCTTCAAGTTAACACAATAAATAGAGGTATGCTCCCCAACAACACCTCCAAAAAAAGGTCTTGATAACCCACAAGTGTAGGGGATCGCGACAGTCTTCACGGGTAGTATTTCACCCAAATTTATTGGTTCAACACAAGGGGAGCCAAAGAATATTTATTGGCCTTGACAGTTGAGTTGTCAATTCAACCGCACTTGGGATATCTCTCTGCAACAAAGGTTTAGTAGCACGACAAATATTAGTAGCAAAAGTAACAATAGTAGTGACAGGAGACATTTTGTAGCAGGTGCGACAGTAGTAGTTGCAATAGTAACTTAGCACGATTCAGTATATGTAACACGTAGGCATGTGGATCGGTGATAGATAATTATTTAGATGACACTAATCATATAACAGTTACACACTAGGGCGACACAAAACTAGCTCCAATTCATTAATATAATGTAGGCATGTATTCCGTATATAGTCATACATGCTTGCGATAAGAACTTGCATGGCATCTTTTGCCCAACCCTCCCACGGCAGCGGGGTCCTATTGGAAACTAAGGGATATTAAGGCCTCCTTCTAATAGAGAACCGGAAGAAAGCATTAACACAGGGTGAATATATGAACTCCTCAAACTATGGTAATCACCGGAAAGCATGCCAATTATTGTCACCTTGGGGTATGGGAATCATGACACGTAATAGGTGCATACAACTTGCAAGATATGATCCAAATCACTCTTATATTCGTGATAACATAATAGGTTCAGATCTCAAATCATGGCACTCGGGCCCTAGTGACAAGCATTAAGCATAGCAAAGTCATAGCAACATCAATCTCACAACATAGTGGATACTAGGGATCAAGCCCTATCAAACTTAACTCGATTACATAATGAATCTCATCCAATCCCACCACCGTCTAGCAAGCCTACAAAGGAATTACTCACTCCCGATGGTGAGAACCATGGTGCTGTTGATAGAGAAGGGTTCGTGATGACGACGATGATGATTTCCCCTCTTCGGAGCCGATAACAGGCTCCAGATCAGCCCTCCGGAGGAAGAACATGAGGTGGCGGTGGCTCCATCTCGTGAAATGCGATGAAAAGTTCTCTCTGATTTTTTTATCCGAGGATGTGATTTTATAGGGCTGAATTAGGGTCGGAGGGACCACGAGGCCCCCACGATCCATCAGGGCATGCCCTAATATGTGGTGCCCCCCTGGCACACACCCTCCGGCAAGTCTTTGCTCTATAATTCATTATTATACAAGAAATAATTCACAAAAAGTTTCGTCCAATTCCAAGAACTTTTATTTTTGCACAAAAATAACACGAAGGTAGTTCTACTGAAAAACAATGTTAGTCCGGGTTAGTTTCATTCAAATCATGCAAATTAGAGGTCAAAACCAGAGCAAAAGTGTTTGGAAAAGTAGATACGTTTGAGAAGTATTAGTAAGTAAGAATAAATATTTCATGTTTATGCATAAACATGTATCGTTTATAAAAATAGTTTTGCCCATGGGCATGTGATGCAGAGCATCCCATGGTCATCCTCATGGAACCGCCACCAACACCTCAAGCTCCAAAGGGTCCCATGACAAGAGCCCGTGCACGTGCCATTGAAACCTCGGTGACATCTCTCCTATGCGACTCTCCCTTTGATGCTGATGGACCTTCGATGCTACCTCAAGAGGAGACTCTTTGCATGCTTAGGTACCATGAAGACAAGCTTGAAGGCACTAGGTGTTAAGGCCAAGTCACTATGAAGATGGATCCGAAGATGCATGGATGAGAGGACCAAAAGAAGGCCAAGACACCTCCCAGGTCCCAGACATTCGGCCATCAGCCTGTACATATGGCTCCTTGAGACTCCACCAGCGCCAAGGGCAAGCCAAAGAAGGAGCCAAAGGCGTCGTACATCCGGCTAGCCCCCGGATATCCGGCCCAGAGATGCCAGAACCAAAGTTGTCTGACCAGGCTTCAGTCCGGACATCCGACACCTAGCTCGGACATCCAGCCACACAATGAAGCCCCAGACATCCGGCCCCTATGCGGGCAGACTCAGGACAAAGGTCCATGTATCCCCTCTCTCTCACCCCTATCTCTACTAAGACTATAAATAGGACCGCCCCTCCTCCTTTCTAGGGTTAGCAATGTGTAGGTTCATAGCTAGTTGAGCATTGCTCCTTCCATACTCTTCTCCCTTGGAAATTGACACCTCTACATGAGAATATCATATGGATGCCAAGGCCCCTATCTAGGGAAGATCCTCCGAGATATCAAGGCCCCTCCTTCCAAGTGGGAAGACTATCGTTACGTGTATCCTCTTGTTGACTTTTAGATCTTGTATATCGTGTGTTTGCATGGATCTAGTGGATGGGTGATTGGGAATCGTTCTTGAGTGTTCTTGATTTTCTCTCATTTTCCCCTTTTCCCCTCCAAGTGTGAAAAGATCGGCCTCATTGGGTTTGCAACATATCAAATTGGTATCTTGAGCCTGGTTGATTCACACCTTGGAGTCTTTGCCTCCACTTTCTAGCCTATTTTTTAATTGACCTAATTTCGAAAATTCTCACAAAAATAGCCATACCAAAATTTCTTGGATTTGAGGAGATTTTTTTGATTTGGATCCATGGATTTTGTTGTGGAAAAGTGGATCTAGCTTTCCCCCATCGTTCCCATCATTTTCCACCACCAAATCACCCCAAATTTTCCGAATTTTTTTCTTGTTCATCCCAAGTTCATAGGGTTTTCTCCAAATTATATCTGGAATGGGAGGCCTGAACATCCGGCCCTAACCCCCGGACATCCGACCTTCCAGACATCTGGACCTTTGGCTCGGACATCTGCCAGATGCAGGCAACAAGGCATTTTGCCTCGATTTGCAGTTTTTCTTGGATTCTCCACCATTGTTATTCCACAACCACCGCCATTTCTTCCGCAAAACTTTGCATTTGAGATTTTTAGTCACGAGTTTGCCACTTCCTAAGGTGTTTCGGTTAATTTGGAGTGGTTCTTCATCAACATCGCCGCTCATCATCGCCCCGGATCATCGCCGACCAACTCTTCATTGAGACTACACCGTAAGGAAGGATGGTAACCGCGATGACACTCTCAACATATACCCTTGCCATTGCATTGTTACGCCAAGCCTATTTGCATTACTTGCCTATCGAGACTAGCCATTGAGTATTGTCAGGCTACTTTACTTGTGCACTTTAGTGATACATACTCCGCATAGCTTTAATTGCGCGCATATACCTTAATATCATCTCTTGTGGTACAAATAGTAATCGCGTACATAATTGATATCTTGGTGTGCACGTCCCGCGTAGTGACCATACAAATATCATTGCCAAAAGAAAGAGAAGCAAAACATTTAAGCAAGAGCACAAGAGTAAAAGCAATAGCATCACCAATTTTGCATATCATACTTGATCATGTTGGATCACTAGAGCGAGTGACACATGCCTAATACATACATAGCAAGTCAGGAATAGGAAGACGACACATTTTGTTTCGTATAGGTTGTGCACAAGTTCGTATCACGACCATTCGAGCAATCGTGCTAGCATATATAGTGTTGTGCAACACGAGCGTTTTACGTGGATTCCACATTTTGTGCTCATCCATTGGTTGCACGACCCCACTTATCAATCTGTATGTGTGTTTTCATGTATACTTGTTGCTATTGATCTACATTGTCTTACTTGCGAATTTGTGAATCTCTTTCAACATTATTGAATCTTATTCTCGGATTGCTTGAATTTTGTGCCACTATCATAACCAAGCTACTCCATTATCATTATTTGTCTAGGTGTGAGAAGGACTACTTCCAGCACCAATTCTACTATTTACATATTTGCACATTGAGTGACCTTGATCCATTGTCAACTTTTCGAATGGTAATTTGTTTTGTCTTCTCATTCTACCACTTATATCTACTTTAGTGTTATTGAGAGGACCATGATACTCGTGATCTGCGTTGGGTTTTCCATGAAGAGGAATGTGTTATCGCAACACAAGGTGGGTAAGTATTTCCCTCACGTATGAAACCAAGGTTCATTGAACCAATAGGAATACCAATCCTCAACCATCTTCAGCGGCTGCACACAAAAGAACAAACAACTTGCACCCAGCGCCGACAAGAGGGTTGTCAATCCCCTTGATCTAGTTATTTGCAAGAAATTGAGTTGTGTAGATAATTTTAAATTGCAAAATAAAATAAAAGCAAATAAATAACAGCAAGGCAATGATAGTGTTTGTGTATATATAAGTGAATAGACCCAGGGGGCGTAGAGTTCTCTAGTGGCATCTCTCGTAAGCAAAGTATTTGGTGGGTAAACAAATTACTGTTGGGCAATTGATACAAAAGCAAATAGTTGTGCGATTTTAATGGAAATGATAACGTGTATATAGGCATCAAGTCCATAAGCAAATATACCGACTCGTGCCTACACCTATTACAGTTACTCCACCATCGATCGCTATCCAACATGCATCTAGAGTATTAAGTGCAACAGAGTAATGCTTGGAGAAAGATGACATGATGTAGACAAAGAAAACTCAATCAATATGAATAAGCCCCATCTTTTTATCCTTAGTAGCAGCAACACAAAGACCGAACTTGTCCCCTTTTGTCACTGGGATATAGAAACTCGTCATGTTGAACCTACTACAATGCACCACTCCCACCGAAGAAATATCAATCTAGTTGGCCAAACTTTCTCAATAGATCAGAGAGCATTGCAAAGCTATGATCATCATGAAACTAAGAATCATAGCATTCAGATTTCACTCAAATACTTTTCATGAACAATCTGAACATAAACTCACAATTCATCGGATCCCAACAAACACACCATACAAAGGGATTACATCAGATAGATCAAGGCAAAGATGCGATGAACATTTTATTGAAGATTGAGAGAGAGCGAGAGAGAGAGGGAGAGGGAGAGGGAGGGAGATTGCCATCTTGGTACTACCTACTAAAAGCACAATATGCTCCCTTGGTGGTTTCTATAATTCATGACAACATACATTGTCTCTTGGACTAATAGTTTCATCTAGTGTATCTCAGATAAAGTCCATAGAGAAGGCTGGCTAAGAACTGTAGAGAGTATCCCCGAGAAGAAGAAGGGAAGGAATAGCATTGGCAAAGCTTCAAGCAAGAGGACCCTACATTTTACTTTTTGAGAAATCACTTTGAGTCCATAGGAAAGCCAATACTATTACAAATGGGTAAGGAACTGTTGGTGAACAAGATGCTCCACGTGCACAAGTGATAGTCACCAAAAACACCCACAAACTCTTCCACAAAAAAAATTCCAAGCCAAATCATGAATATCGATGAAGCTAACATATTCCACTTGGTCCCACCAATTCCCAGCCTCAGACAGAACCCTGCCAAACCCTAGCACATAGGTGCAACCGATTCCAATTCGGTGCCACCGAGTTCAGCTTGCCAACTCTCTCTCACCTCGATTCACAAAATTGGAATTTCTGAGTTTTTGGATTGGCGTCAAAAAGATTTGGATTCTAACTGTTTGACACCTGATCGGTAGTGGCGTGTTTTCTATATCGATCTCACCGAGACTCAAAATTTGATACCTTTGGAGCAACTCGGTACCACAAAGATTAACACATCGGTGTCACCGAGTTGGTCACTTTAGGTGTAGCGGTTGGATTTTTGGAGATGCCTATATATACCCCTCTACCACCACTCACTCGCAAGAGAAGCATTCAGAACAGATCCCCAATTATCCCATCAGATTTTCTGAGAGAGAGCCACCTACTCGTGTGTTGAGATCATGCCATTCCATTCCAACCAAATGAATCTTGATCTCTAGTGTGATAGCCTGACATATTAGGGATGATAGACTACTCATATCAATAAGGAATTCCTTCTTTTCCGGGAGCCCATTTGAACAGAACTCCCAGGTTAAGTGTGCTTGGCTTGGAGTAGTTCTAGGATGGGTGACCGACTGGGAAGTTGGTCCCGTGTGCGCATGAGTGAGGACAAAGTGCACAGAAAAGACAACTATTGATCTGTGAGGTCAGTCTAGATCTCGCCGGGAGTAACGACTACCGGCAGGTGTGTCCGGGGCGTTACATCTAGTCTCCCCAAGTGGCGTTCCACCCAATCAATCTCTTCCACCAAATCCAAATCTCTGAGAGAGTGATTGAGTGTTGAGGAGTCTATCATCTTGAAACACGAGAGCAAGGAGTTCATCAACATTATCGAGCCTATTACCTTTTGGAGGGTGGTGCCTCCTAGATTGGTTTGGTGTCACTTGGGAGCCTCCTACTTCGTGTTGTGGAATGAACCAAGAAGTTTGTAAAGGCAAGGAGATTGCCTACTTCGTGAAGATCTACCTCGAGTTAGGCTAGTCCTCCGTGGACGTAGGCCACCATGGTATAGACAAGGTGGCTTTTTGTGGAACCCTCCATTAGTAGAGCCTTCCGTGGATTCTTGTGACCATTACCCTTCATGGGTTGAAGTCTTCATAAACGTACGATAGAACCGCCTATCGGAACCACGGGAAAAATCTCCGTGTCCTTCATGTGTTTGATCTCCTTATCTCAACTCCTTACTTCCATGTGCAATGTATTTACTTTCCGCTGCTATACTTGATGACTTGCATGTTTAGGGTGTGCTAGACTTGCTATAATTGCTAAAATCAGCCAACATTCAACTTTGGATATTGTGTAGATTTTAGTTTGTGCTAGTAGTCTATTCACCCCACCCCCCTCTAGACATACTCTTCTAGTGATCCCACAATTGTTATCAGAGCAAGGTCTCCATAACCCTTGTTTAATCACCTTTGGAGGAAGATGGATATGCCTAGTTTGGAGAGTTTGAGTTGTAGAGTGCACATTCTTGATGGAGAGTACTATAGTTAATGGAAAGATGTTATGATTGATCTATTTGATAAATTACATTTGAGAAAGCATATTGAAAACCCCTATGTGTTCCCCATCAATGAATTACATCTCACATACAAAGATGAAGTTGACATGATTGGTAACCTTAGAACTGTTAATCTTATCGTTAGAGGTTTACCAAGATGTGTGCTTACTCAATTGAAGAATTTTGAATGTGCTTATACTTTGTGGAATGATTTGGAGAAACAAATCCAAATTATTCATTAATTAATCTTGATGAAATTCTTCATAAAACTGTTGCTTTTCATGGTATGAAGTCTAGTGGTCCAAACTTTGATAAATGCTTATTTGAGCTTCGTGATCTTATGCGTGCTAAAGGAGATATCACTACGGTTAGCAATATTATTGTAGAAGTCATTCACATACATAAGCTTGAACATTGTCTCAGTCAAATTTCTAACGAATCCATTGGTTTGAATGACGAGGAGATTCTACCTAATGATGACAATGAAGAACTTGGCTACTATGATGATGATGAGATGTTTGACATCAAGTGTGCCAAGACGATGAAGTGCCTAAGTCTCATGGCTAACTTCAAGGATTACATGTTGATGTCTGCTATGCAACTTTATTCTTGTAGACTTTGTTGGGCCTCCAAGCATAGAGTTTTGTAGGACATTAGCAATTTTCCCTCAACTGGATGACCTAAGGTTTATCAATCAGTGGGAGGTGTATGATGAATATGGTCTCTCGCAAAAAACCCTGTAATCAAATATAGGAAATCTCTTGTGTCCCCAACACACCTAATATAATGGAAAATTGTATAGGTGCACGAGTTTGGCGAAGAGATGGTGCTATGAGTGAAATATGGATGGTAGATATATGTTTTTGTAATATGAAAATATAAAAACAGCAAGGTAGCAAGTAACAAAAGGGTTCATACTTTCACTAGTGCAAGTTCTCTCAACAATACTGACATAGTTGAATCATATGTAAATCCCTCATGTGCGATAAAGAGTTCACTCCAAATTCAAAAATGGCGGAGAACAAAGGAAGAAAATATTGTAGGGTACTAAACCACCTCAAAGTTATCTTTTCCGATCAATCGTATGAGCTATCCCTATAAGTGTCACGAACAGCCCTAGAGTTCGTACTAAAATAACACCTTAAGATACACATCAACCAAAACCCTAATGTCATCTAGATACTCCATTGTCACCACGAGTACCCTTGGGCTTGATTATATGATATGTATCACAAAATTTTAGATTCATCAGGTTCTATCCAACACAAAGAACTTCAAAGAGTGCCCCAAAGTTTCTACCGAAGAGTCAAGACAAAAATGTGTGCCAACCCCTATGCAGAGGTTACCAAGGTCATGGAACCCGCAAGTTGATCACCAAAACATACATCAAGTGGATCAATAGAACATCCCATTGTCACCACAGATATCCCATCGCAAGACATACATCAAGTGTTCTCAAATCCTTTAAAGACTCAATCCGATAAGAAAACTTCAAAGGGAAAACTCAATTCATAACAAGAAGATATATAGATAGAGAGAGAGAGCAAACACATAGCTACTGGTACATACCCTCAACCCCGAGGGTGAACTACTCCCTCCTCATCATGGAGACCACTCGGATGGTGAAGATGGCCTCTGGTGATGGTTTCCCCCTCCGATAGGGTGCCGGAACGGGCCCCCGATTGGTTTTCCGTGGCTACAGAGACTTGCGGCGGTGGAACTCCCCATCTAGGTTTCTTTCTGGAGGTTTCTATATTTATAAGAAATCTGGGCATCGGGAAAAGGTCAAGGGGGGCCACGAGGCGACGACAAGCCAGGGGGCGTGCCCTAGGGGGTGTCCCCTAGGCTAGTGGCTGCCTCGTGGCTCTTCTAGCCCAACTTTGATGCCACGTGAGTCTCTTCTGGTCCATAAAAAATCACCATAAATTTTTACTCGGTTTGGACTCCGGTTGATATTCCTTTTTTGTAAAACTCAAAACAAGGAAAAAACAGAAACTAGCACTGGGCTCTAGGTTAATAGGTTAGTCCCAAAAATAGTACAAAATAGCATATTAATGCATATAAAACATACAAAACCAATAATATAATAGAATGAAACAATCAAAAATTATAGATACGTTGGAGACGTATCAAGCATCCCCAAGCTTAATTCCTGCTCGTCCTCGAGCAGGTAAATGAAAAAAATAGAATTTTTGATGTGGAATACTACCTAACATATTCATCCATGTAATTTTGTTTATTGTGCCATTAATATTTAGATCCATATGATTCAAAACAAAAGTTTAACGTTGACATAAGAACAATAATACTTCAAGCATACTAATAAAGCAATCATGTGTTCTCAAAATAACATGGCCAAAGAAAGTTGTCCATAGAAAATCATATAGTTTGGTCATGCTCCATCTTGATCACACAAAGTATTAAATCATGCACAACCCCGGTTTTAGCCAAGCAATTTTTTCAAACTTTAGTGTTCTCAAACTTTTTCAACTATCACAGAATACATGAGCGTGAGCCATGGATATAGCACTATAGGTGGAATAGAATACGGTGGTTGTGGAGAAGACAAAAAGAAGGAGATAGTCTCACATCAACTATGCATATCAATGGGCTATGGATATGCCCATCAATAGATATCAATGTGAGTGAGTAGGGATTGCCATGCAACGGATGCACTAGAACTATAAGTGTATGAAAGCTCAATAAGAAACTAAGTGGGTGTGCATCCAACTCGCTTGCTCGCGAAGACCTAGGGAAATTTGAGGAAGCCCATCATTGGAATATACAAGCCAAATTATATAATGAAAAGTTGCCACTAGTACATGAAAGTGACAAAATAGGATACTCTCTATCATGAAGATCCCGGTGCTACTTTGAAGCACAAGCATGGAAAAAGGAATAGTAGCATTGCCCCTTCTCTCTTTTCTCTCAATTTTTTTGGTGGACTTCTTTGGCCTCTCTTTTTTGTAAAGTCCGAAGACTTATACCAACTTGTTAGGGAATCATAGCTTCCATCATCCTTTCCTCACATGGGACAATGCTCTATAATGATGATCATCACACTTTGATTTACTTACAACTAAAGAATTACAACTCGATACTAAGAACAAAATATGACTCTATATGAATGCCTCCGATGGTGAACCGGGGTGTGCAATGACTCAACAGTGACATGTATAAGAAATATGAATGATGGCTTTGCCACAAATACGATGTCAACTACATGATCATGCAAAGCAATATGACAATGATGATGCGTGTCATAAACGGAACGGTAGAAGTTGCATGACAATATATCTCGAAATGGCTATGGAAATGCCATAATAGGTAGGTATGGTCGCTGTCTTAAGGAAGGTATATGGTGGGTTTAATGCACCCGCAGAAGTTGTGCGGTACTAGAGAGGCTAGCAAGGGTGGAAGGGTGAGAGTGCATATAATCCATGGACTCAACATTAGTCATAAACTCACATACTTATTGCAGAAGTCTATTATTATCAAAACAAAGTACTACACGCATGCTCCTAGGGGAAGGGTTTGTAGGATTTAACCATCGCATGATCCCGACCTCCACACAAAGGAAGGCAATCAATAAATAAATCATGCTCCGACTTCGTCACATAACGGTTCATCATATGTGCATGCTACGGGAATCAAAAACTTTAACACAAGTATTTCCACCAATCCACAATTACTCACAAGCATGTCTCTAATATTACAATCTTTATATCTCAAAACAATCATAAGGAATCAAACTTCTCATAGTATTCAATGAACTTTTATATGAAAGTTTTCATTATATCTCTCTTGGATGCCCATCATATTAGGACTAAATTCATAACCTAAATAAATTACCATGCTATTTAGAGACTCTGGAAATAAAAAGTTGAGCTAGAGAGTTCAATAATTTCTATAAAATAAAGCCACCGCCGTGCTCTAAAAAGATATAAGTGAAGCACTAGAGCATATTGCCTAGCTCAAAAGATATAAGTGAAGCACATAGAGTATTCTAATAAATTCATAATTCATGTGTGTCCCTCTCAAAAAGTGTGTACAACAAGTATTATTGTGGTAAAAATCAAAGACTCATATCATACAAGACGCTCCAAGCAAAACACATATCATGTGGTGAATAAAAATATGGCCTCAAGTAAATTTACCGATGGATTGAAGACGAAAGAGGGGATGCCTTCTGGGGCATACCCAAGCTTAGGATCTTGGTTGTCCTTGAATATTACCTTGGGGTGCCTTGGGCATTCCCAATATTAGGCTCTTGCCACTCCTTATTCCATAGTCCATCAAATATTTACCCAAAACTTGAAAACTTCACAACACAAAACTCAACAGAAAACTCGTGAGATCCGTTAGTACAAGAAAATAAAATCACCACTTTAGGTACTGTTGTGAACTAATTATTTATTTATATTTATGTAATGTCTACTGTATTCCAACTTCTCCATAGTTCATACCCCCCCCCTAAGTACTACACATAGTTTCATCAAAATAAGTAAACAACACATAGAAAACAGAATTTGTCCAAAACAGAACAGTCTGTAGCAATCTATAAACTTCTAATACTTCCGTAACTCTAAAAATTCTGAAAATTTATTAAAATCTGGGGAATTTTTATATCAATACTGTGTAAAAAATTCGTATCCAATCAACGCTTATGCCAATTTATAAAATTCCTGGACTGGGCGTCAAAGTTTCTGTTTTTCAACAAGATCAAATCAACTATCACCGTAGACCATCCCAAAGGTCTTACATGGCACAAACACTAATTAAAACACCAAAACACAATTACTATAGAGGTCATAATGTGTAATTTATTCAAGAACATAAACAAAACATAAAAGCATAAAAATAAAATTGGGTTGCCTCCCAACTAGCGCTATTGTTTAACGCCCCTAGCTAGGCATAATATTTCAACGATGCTCGTATAGGAAATAGTATTTCAGACATGGAAAAGAGCATCACGAATCACATGACAAGCATATTTAAGTCTAACCCACTTCCTATTCATAGGGATTTTATGAGCAAAAAATTCATGAGAACAAGAATCGACTTGCATAGGAAGGCAAAACAAGAATATCTTCGAAAATTTGAACACATAAAGAGGAAACTTAATATTATTGAAATTCCTACAATCATATGTTCCTACCAAATAATAATTTTTAGAAGCATAATGAAGGAATTCAACAATATAACTATCACATACAACATTCTCTTCATGATGCACGAGCATAGAATTTTTATCACTCTCCACATTAGCAAATTTCTTCTCATTCATAACAGTGGGAGCAAACTCAAGAAAATAACTATCATGGGGTACTTGATAGATATAACCACTTTGAATATTAAAATCATGATAAAAAATTTCATGTTTACTATAACTCTTTATATCATACATGTCATCATCATAATCATCATATATAGGAGGCATGCCATCATCATATTTGCTCATCAAAACTTGGGGGACTAAAAATATCATATTCATCGAACATAGCATCCCCAAGCTTATGGCTTTGCATATCATTAGCATCATGGATATTCAGAGAATTCATACTAAAAATATTGCAATCATGCTCATTATTCAAGGAATTCTCATTAAGTATTTTCATAGTTTCTTCCTCTACCAATTGAGCACAATTTTTTGAATCCTTATTTTCACGAAAGACATTATAAAGACGAAACAAATGATGCAACCTAAACTCCATTTTTTGTAGTTTTATTTTATAAAACCAAACTAGTGAAAAACAAGAAACTAAAAGATTTAATTGCAAGATATAAATATATACCTTCAAGCACTCACCTCCCCGGCAACGGCGCCAGAAAAGAGCTTGATGTCTACTACGCAACTTTATTCTTGTAGACTTTGTTGGGCCTCCAAGCGTAGAGTTTTATAGGACAGTAGCAACTATCCCTCAACTCGATGACCTAAGGTTTATCAATCCATGGGAGGTGTAGGATGAAGATGGCCTCTCTCAAACAACCCTGCAATCAAATACAGGAAATCTCCTATGTCCCCAACACACCCAATACAATGGCAAATTGTATAGGTGCACTAGTTCGGTGAAGAGATGGTGATACAAGTGCAATATGGATGGTAGAAACAAGTTTTCGTAATCTGAAAATATAAAAACAGCAAGGTAGCAAGTAACAAAAGTGAGCCAAAACGGTATTGCAATGCTTGAAAACAAGGCCTAGGGTTCATACTTGCAGTAGTGCAAGTTCTCTCAACAATACTGACATAGTTGAATCATATGTATCACGTGTGACCAAGATTTCACTCCAAAGTCACAAATAGCGGAGAACAAATGAACAAATTATTGTAGGGTACGAAACCACCTCAAAGTTATCTTTTCCAATCAATCGTATGAGATATCCCTATAAGTGTCACGAACAGCCATAGAGTTCATACTAATATAACACCTTGAGATACACATCAACCAAAACCGTAATGTAACCTAGATACTCCAATGTCACCATGACTGCCCATGGGCTTGATTATACGATATGAATCACACAATTTCAGATTCATCAGGTTCAATCCAACACATAGAACTTCAAACAGTGCCCCAAAGTTTCTATCGGAGAGTAAAGACGAACGTGTGCCAACCCCTATGCATAGATTCCCAAGGTCACAGAACCAGCAAGTTGATCACCAAATAAATCAAGTGGATCAATCGAACATCCAATTGCCACCACGGATATCCCATCACAAGAAAGACATAAAGTGTTTTCAAATCCTTTAAAGAATCAATCCAATAAGAAAATTTCAAAGGGAAAACTCAATACATCACAAGAAGATAGAGAGGGGAAAACTCCATATGATTCATTTATATTAATAAAGCTCGTGGTACATCAAGATCGTGTCATCTCAAGAACACGAGCGAGAGAGATTGAACACATAGCTACTGGTACATACCCTTAGCCCCGAGGGTGAACTGCTCCCTCCTCATCATGGAGATCGTTGGGATAATGAAGATGGCCTCCGGTGATGGTTTCCCCATCCGGTAGGGTGACGGAATGGGCTCCCGATCGGTTTTTTGTAGCTATAGAGACTAGAGGCAGCAGAACTCCCCATCTAGGTTTATTTATGGAGGTTTCTGTATTTATAAGAAATTTGGTCATCGGGAACAAGTCAAGGGGGCCACGAGGCGACGACAAGCCAAAGGGCGCGCCCTAGGGGGGCTATGCTTGTGGCTACCTCGTGGCTCTTCTAGCCCAACTCCGATGCCCTGTGGGTCTCTTCTAGTCCATAAAAAATCTCCGTAAATTTTTGTTCCGTTTGGACTCCGTTTGATATTCCTTTTCTGCAAAACTCAAAAACAAGGACAAAACAGAAACTCGCACTGGGCTCTAGGTTAATAGGTTAGTCCTGTTGGATTTTTGGCTCCACAAAACCCTCAAGGTTTGAACACACGGGCATGTGCGAAGATCCCCTACAGCTTCGCCCTACTTAGCTCGCTACTCGATGGTTACTACGCGAAATCGCACGATGACGAGGAACAAGATGAACACAGTGGTTTACCCAGGTTCGGGCCGCTGGGAAGCGTAATACCCTACTCCTGCTTTGGTGGATTGCCTCTCGGGGAGGTGAGGTGGATGAGCTATTACAAGTCTTTCGAGCCTCGTGAGGGATCTCTAGTGATGTTGCCTCTCTCCCTTGTCTTGTGGTTCGACCGGTGGCTCCCCCGGATGGTGTCAGACTCGCCTCTATATACAGTAGTGGATCGGGTCCTCTTCCCTTATCACAATGGTGGGAAGGGATCCCACAATGGCCAAATTTGAAGGGGGGCAGGAGTACATCCTCGCCCTGTCCAAAGGTGGTCCTCGCCTGCAAAGTAGCTGTCAATGATGCAGAGGTTGTTGGAAATATGCCCTAGAGGCAATAAATAAAGTGTTTATTATTATATTTCCTTGTTCATGATAATCGTTTATTATCCATGCTATAATTGTATTCATTGGAAACACATTACATGTGTGGGTAAATAGACAACACTTTGTCCATAGTATGCCTCTAGTGAACTAGCTCGTTAATCAAAGATGGTCAAGGTTTCCTAGCCATTGACATGTGATATCATTTGATAACGGGATCACAACATTAGGAGAATGATGTGATGGACAAGACCCAAACTACAAACATAGCATATGATCGTGTCAGTTTATTGCTATTGTTTTCTGCATGTCAAGTATATGTTCCTATGACCATGAGATCATGTAACTCACGGACACCGGAGGAGTGCCTTGTATGTATCAAACATCACAACATAACTGGGTGACTATAAAGGTGCTCTATAGGTATCTCCGAGGGTGTCTGTTGAGTTGGCATGGATCAAGACTGTGATTTCTTACTCCGTGTGACGGAGAGGTATCTCAGGGCCCACTCGGTAATAGAATATCACAATAAGCCTTGCAAGCAATGTGACTGAGTGTTAGTCACGGGATCTTGTATTATAGAATGAGTAAAGAGACTTGCCGGTAACGAGGTTGAACTAGGCATGGAGATACCGGCGATCGAATCTTGGGCAAGTAACGTACCGAAGAACAAAGGGAACATCATACGGGATTAACTGAATCCCTGATATAGAGGTTCGACCGATAAAGCTCTTCATAGAATATGTAGGAACCAATATGGGCATCCAGGTCCCGCTATTGGTTATTGACCGTAGAGGTGTCTCGGTCATGTCTACATAGTTCTTGAACCCGCAGGGTCTGCACACTTAAGGTTTGGTGACGTTTTGGTAGTGTAGAGTTATGTATGGTGATGACTGAAGGTTGTTCGGAGTCCCGGATGAGATCCCCAACGTCATGAGGAGCTCCAGAATGGTCCGGAGGTAAAGATTCATATATAGGAAGTCATGTTTTGGTCGCCAAAAAGTTTCGGGCTAATCGGTAATGTACCGGGAGTGCCGGGAGTGTACCGAGAGACCACCAGGAGGGGTATTTCGACCCAAGCGGCTTTATGGGCTGTGGGAGAGTTAATAACCGCCCTTTTGGGGCTGGTGGAAATCCCACACAAGGCCCATGCGGATAGGTAAGAAAAGCCCAAAGGGAAAAAGGTGGAAAAGGCCAAAAAAGGAGGAATCCTAGTCCTACTAGGATTGGAGGAGGAATCCTCCTCTCCTCCCACTTTGGCCGAACCAAGGAGGACTTGGCCCTTGGGACAAGGACTCTCCTCCCTCCCTCTTATATATACTGGAGGTTTTAGGGTTTTTGCACAGAATTTTCAGCCACGTGCTACCCATTCCTCCAGTGCATAGTTTCTCCTCTAGATCGGATTTCTGCAATGCTTAGGCAAAGCCCTGCCGGAATAGCTCCACCACCATCGACGGAGCGCCGTCACGCTGCCGGAGAACTCTTATACCTCTCCACTCCCTCTTGCTGGATCAAGAAGGCGGAGATCGTCATCAAGTTGTACGTGTGCTGAACGCGGAGGTGTCGTCCGTTCAGTGCTTGATCGGGACTGATCGTGATTGGATCGCGGGATGCTCGGCGATTTGGATCGTGAAGACGTTCGACTACACCAACCGCGTTTCTTAACGCTTCCCGCTTAGCGATCTAGAAGGGTATGTAGATCCACTCTCCCTCTCGTAGATGCTCATCACCATGGATAGGTCTTGCATGAACGTAGGAATTTTTTTGTTTCCCATGCGACGTTCCCCAACAGTGGCATCATGAGCTAGGTCTATGTGTAGATGAGATCTCGAGTAGAACACAAAGAGTTTGTGGGCGTTGATGCTTAGATTGCTTCCTCCCTTGGTCGTGTTTTGGTTCAGCGGTATTGTGGAATGAAGCGGCCCGGGCCAACCTTACTCGTACGCTTACGAGAGACCGGTTCCATCGACTAACGTGTAACTTCATTGCACAAAAATGGCTGGTGGGTGTCTGTTTCTCCTACTTTCGTTGGATCGGATTCGACAAAGGCGGTCCTTGAGAAGGTTGAAAAGCAACTAATGTATCACCGTTGTGGTTTATGCATAGGTGAGAATTGTTCTTCCTAGATACCCGTAGCAGCCACGTAAAACATGCAACAACAATTAGAGGACGTCTAACTTGTTTTTGCAGGGTATGTTGTGATGTGATATGGCCAATTACATGATGTGATATATGTGATGTATGAGATGATCATGTGTTGTATAGAATATCGCAACTTGCATGTTGATGAGTACGGCAACCAGCAGGAGCCATAGGGTTGTCTTTAATTATTGTATGACCTGCGTGTCAATCATTAAGCGCTATGTAATGCTTTACTTTATCGCTAAACGGTAGCAATAGTAGTAGAAGCATGATGGGCGCAACAACCCCGATGGCGACACATTGATGGAGATCAAGATGATGGAGATCATGGTGTCGTGCCGGTGACAATGGAGATCATGCCGGTGCTTTCAAGATGGAGATCAAAAGCACAAGTTCATGGCCATATCATGTCACTTATGATTTGCATGTGATGTTAATCCTTTTATGCACCTTGTTTTGCTTAGGACGACGGTAGCATTATAAGGTGATCCCTCACTTAAATTTCAAGATGAATTGTGTTCTCCTCGAGTGTGCACCGTTGCGAAAGTTCGTCGTGTCGAGACACCACGTGATGATCGGGTGTGATAGACTCTACGTTCACATACAACGGGTGCACGCCAGTGTTGCACATGCAGAACACTCGGGTTAAACTTGACGAGCCTAGCATGTACAGGCATGGCCTCGGAACACAAGAGACCGAAAGGTCGAACATGAGTCATATAGTAGATATGATCAACATGATGATGTTCACCATTGAAACCACCTCAACTCACGTGATGATCGGACTTGAGTTGGTGAATTTGGATCATATGTCACTCAGATGACCTGAGGGATGTCAATTTGAGTGGGAGCTTTAGTAATTTGATTAACTAAACTCATTATCCTTAACAATAGTCTAAACAACCTTTGCATATTTATGTTGTAGATCAAAGGCTCACGTAGTAGCACCCCTGAATTTTAATGCGTTCCTAGAGAAAGCTAAGTTGAAAGATGATGGAAGTAACTTTGTTGACTGGGCCCGTAATCTGAGGATTATCCTCATGGCTTCCCAAAAATCATATGTCCTTGATGCACCGCTTGGTGACCAACCAGAAGACATGTCTTCCGAAGATGTTAAGAATGCTTGGGAGGCACGTTTTGGAGATTAATCAATAGTTTAGTGTGCAATATTGTATGGCTTAGAACCGGGACTTCAAAGACGTTTTGAACGTCATGGAGCATATGAGATGTTCCAGGAGTTGAAGTTTATCTTTCAGAAGAATGCCTGGATCGAGAGGTTTTAGACCTCCGAGAAGTTATATGCTTGCAAGATGGAGGAGAACGGGTCTATCAGTGAACATATACTCAAAATGTCTGGGTATTCGACTCGTCTAGCGGAGTTGGGAATTGCCCTTCCGCCAGAGGCGATCACTGACAGAGTTCTTCAATCACTACCACCTAGTTACAAGAGCTTTGTGATGAACTATAACATGCACGGGATGAACAAGTCAGTCACCGAGCTGTTTGCGATGCTAAAAGTTGCTAAGCCTGAAATCCAGAAAGAACATCAAGTGTTGATGGTTAATAAAACCACTAGTTTCAAGAATAATGGCAAGGGCAAGGGCAAGAAGGGTAAAGCCAAGAAGGATGGCAAAGCAGTTGCTACTCTTGTAAAGAAGCCCAAGCATGGACCCAAGCCAGAAACTGAGTGCTTTCATTGCAAGGGAACTGGTCACTGGAAGCGGAACTGCCCCAAGTACCTGGCTGACAAGAAGGCAGCCAACGACAAACAAGGTCTAAATGATATACATGTTATTGATGTGTACCTTACTAGCTCTCGTTGTAGTGCCTGGGTATTTGATACCGGTTCGGTTGCTCACATTTGCAACTCAAAACAGGAACTATGGAATAGATGAAGGCTGGCAAAGGATGAAGTGATGATGCGCGTGGGAAATGGTTCCAAGGTTGATGTGATCACCGTCGGCACGCTCTCTCTTCGATTACCATCGGGATTAGTGATGAACCTGAATAATTGTTATTTAGTGCCTGCGTTAAGCATGAACATTATATCTAGATCTTGTTTATTTTGAGACGGTTACTCATTTAAATCAAAGAATAAAGGTTGTTCTATTTATATGAGTAATATCTTTTATGGTCATGCACCCAATGTGAAGGGTTTATTCACACTGAATCTTGATAGTGATAACACACATGTTCATAACATTGATGCCAAAAGATGTAGAGTTGATAATGATAGTACCACTTTATTGTGGCACTGCCGTTTAGGTCATATTGGTGTAAAACGCATGAGGAAGCTCCATGCTGATGGACCTTTGGAGTCACTTGATTTTGAATCACTTGACACATGTGAACCATCTCATGGGCAAGATGACTAAAACGCCGTTCTCTAGAACAATGGAATGGGCGAGTGACTTATTGGAAATCATATATACTGATGTGTGTAGTCCAATGAATGTTACAGCGCGTGGTGGATATCGTTATTTTCTCACCTTCACTGATGACTTAAGTAGATATGGGTATATTTACTTAATGAAACACAAGTCTGAAACGTTTGAAAAGTTCAAGCAATTTCAGAGTGAAGTTGAGAATCATCGTAACTAGAAGATTAAATTCCTGCGATCTGATCGAGGAGGTGAATATCTGTGTTATGAGTTTGTAGTCACTTAAGACAGTGTGGAACTGTTTCATAGTTGACACCGCCTGGAACACCACAGCGTAATGGTGTGTCCGAACGTCGTAATCGAACCTTATTAGATATGGTGCGTTCTATGATGTCTCTTACTGATTTGCCACTATCATTTTGGGGTTATGCATTAGAGACAGCTGCATTCACTTTAAATAGGGCACCGTCGAAATCCGTTGAGACGACGCCATATGAACTATGGTTTGGCAAGAGGCCAAAGTTGTCGTTTCTTAAAGTTTGGGGATGTAATGCTTATGTCAAAAAGCTTCCGCCTGAAAAGCTGGAACCCAAAGCGGAGAAATGCATCTTCATAGGATACCCGAAGGAGACAGTCGGGTATACCTTCTATCTTAGATCCAAAGGCAAAGTGTTTGTCGCTAAGAACAGAACATTTCTCAAGAAAGAATTTCTCTCAAAAGAATTGAGTGCGAGGAAAATAGAGCTTGATGAGTTATTGAACCTTTACTTCAACCAGAAAGTAGCGCAGCATAGAAAGATGTTTCTGTGGAACCTACAAAGGTTGAAGAGGAAGTTAATGATGATGATCATGAAGCTTCGGATCAAGCTGCTATTGAACCTTGTAGGGTCGACAAGGCCGCGTGCTACTCCTGAGTGGTATGGCAACCCTGTCTTGGAGGTCATGTTGTTGGACAACAATGAACCTACGAGCTATGAAGGAACGGTGATGGGCCCAGATTCCGAGAAATGGTTAGAGGCCATGAAATACGAGATGGGATCCATGTATGAAAACAAAGTATGGACTTTGGAAGTATTACCTAAAAGGCAAAAGGCCATTGAGAACAAATGGATCTTTAAGAATAAGATAGACGGGGACGGTAATGTCACCGTCTATAAAGCTCGACTTGTGGCAAAGGGTTTTTCACAAGTTCAAGGAGTTGACTACGATGAGACCTTCTCACCCGTAGCGATGCTTAGGTCTGTCAGAATCATGTTGGCAATAGTTGCTTATTTCAACTATGAAATTTGGCAGATGGATGTCAAAACAGCGTTCCTCAACGGTTTCCTTGAGGAAGAGTTGTATATGATGCAACCAGAAGGTTTTGTCGATCCAGAGAATGCTGACAAAGTTTGCAAACTCCAGCGATCCATTTATGGGCTGGTGCAAGCATGTCAGAGTTGGAATAAGCGTTTTGATGAGGTGATCAAAGCGTTTGAGTTTATACAAGTTTATGGAGAAGCTTGAATTTACAAGAAAGTGAGTGGGAGCTCTATAGCGTTTCTAATATTATATGTGGATGACATATTGATGATTGGAAACAATATAGAAATGCTGGAAAGCGTGAAGGAATATTTGAACAAGAGTTTTTCAATGAAGGACCTAGGAGAAGCTGCTTTCATATTAGGCATTAAGATCTATAGAGATAGATCGAGACGCTTAATAGCACTTTCACAGAGCACATAACTTGATAAAGTTTTGAAGAAGTTCAATATGGATCAGTCCAAGAAGGGGTTCTTGCCTGTGTTACAAGGTGTGAAGTTGAGTAAGACTCAATGCCCAGTGACTGCAGAAGATAGAGAAAAGATGAGTGTCATCCCCTATGCTTCAGCCATAGGCTCTATCATGTATGCAATGCTGTGCACAAGACCTGATGTCAACCTTGCCATAAGTATGGCCGGAAGGTTTCAAAGTGATCCTGGAATGGAACACTGGGCAGTGGTCAAGAATATCCTTAAGTACCTGAAAAGGACTAAGGAAATGTTTCTCGTTTATGGAGGTGATGAAGAGCTCATCATAAAGGGTTACATCAATGCAAGCTTTGACATTGATCCGGATGACTCTAAGTCACAAACAAGATACGTATTTATTCTCAACGGGGGAGCGGTAAGCTGGTGCAGTTCCAAGCAAAGCGTGGTAGCCGATTCTACGTGCGAAGCAGAGTACATCGCAGCCTCGGAGGCAGCAAAGTAAGGTGTCTGGATGAAGCAGTTCATGACAGATCTTGGAGTAGTGCCCAGTGCACTGAATCTAATGTACCTGTTCGGTGACAACACTGGTGCCATTGCTCTGGCCAAGGAACCAAGGTTTCCCAAGAGGACCAGACACATAAAGCGACGCTTCAACTCCATCCGTGATTACATCGAGGAGAAGGACATAAATATTTGCAAAGTGCACATGGATCTGAATGTTACAGACCCGTTGACTAAACCTCTTCCAAGGGCTAAACATGATCAACACCAGAACTGCATGGGTGTTTGATTCATAACAATGTGAATCACATAGTGATGTGAACTAGATTATTGACTCTAGTTTAAGTGGGAGACTGTTGGAAATATGCCCTAGAGGCAATAAATAAAGTGTTTATTATTATATTTCCTTGTTCATGTAATCGTTTATTATCCAAGCTACAATTGTATTGACTGGAAACACATTACATGTGTGGGTAAATAGACAACACTTTGTCCCTAGTATGCCTCTAGTGAACTAGATCGTTAATCAAAGATGGTCAAGGTTTCCTAGCCATTGACATGTGATGTCCTTTGATAATGGGATCACATCATTAGGAGAATGATGTGATGGACAAGACCCAAACTACAAACGTAGCATATGATCGTGTCAGTTTATTGCTATTGTTTTCTGCATTTCAAGTATATGTTCCTATGACCATGAGATCATGTAACTCACGGACATCGGAGGAGTGTCTTTTGTGTATCAAATGTCACAACGTAACTGGGTGACTATAAAGGTGCTCTACAGGTATCTCTGAGGGTGCCTGTTGAGTTGGCATGGATCAAGACTGGGATTTGTTACTCCATTTGACGGAGAGGTATCTGAGGGCCCACTCGGTAATACAACATCACAATAAGCCTTGCAAGAAATGTGACTAAGTGTTAGTCATGGGATCTTGTATTACGGAACGAGTAAAGAGACTTGCCGGTAACGAGGTTGAACTAGGTATGGAGATACCGACGGTCGAATCTCGGGCAAGTAACGTACCGAAGAACAAACGGAACATCATACGGGATTAACTGAATCCCTAACATAGAGGTTTGATCGATAAAGATCTTCGTAGAATATGTAGGAAACAATATGGGCATCTAGGTCCCGCTATTGGTTATTGACCATAGAGGTGTCTCGGTCATGTCTACATAGTGCTCGAACCCGCAGGGTCTACACACTTAAGGTTTGGTGACATTTCGGTAGTATAGAGTTATGTATGGTGGTGACCGAAGGTTGTTTGGAGTCCTGGATGAGATCCTGGACGTCATGAGGAGATCTGAAATGGTCCGGAGGTAAATATTCATATATAGGAAGTCCTGTTTTGGTCGCCGGAAAAGTTTCGGGCTAATCGGTAATGTACCGGGAGTGCCGGTAGTGTACCGGGTGACCACCGGGAGGGGTATTTCGACCCAAGAGGCTTCATGGGCTGTGGGAGAGTTAATACCAGCCCCTTGTGGGCTTGTGGAAATCCCACACAAGGCCCAGGCGTCTAGGGAAGACAAGCCCAAAGGGAAAAAGATGGAAAAAGGCCAAAAAAGGAGGAATCCTAGTCCTACTAGGATTGGAGGAGGAATCCTCCTCTCCTCCCACTTCGTCCAAACCAAGGAGGACTTGGCTCCTGCGCCAAGGCCTCTCCTCCCTCCCTCTTATATATACTGGAGGTTTTAGGGGTTTTGCACAGAATTTTCAGCCACGTGCTACATGTTGCTCAAGTGCATAGTTTCTCCTCTAGATCGTATTTCTGCAGTGCTTAGGCAAACCCTACCAGAATAGCTCCACCACCATCGCCAGAGCGCCGTCACACTGCCGGAGAACTCTTCTACCTCTCCGCTCCCTCTTGCTGGATCAAGAAGGCGGAGATCATCATCAAGCTATACGTGTGCTGAACACGGAGGTGTCGTCCGTTCGGTGCTTGATCGGGACGGATCGTGATTGGATCGCGGGACGCTCGGCGATTTGGATCACGAAGACGTTCAACTACACCAACTGCGTTTCTTAACGGTTTTTGATTAGCAATCTACATGGGTATGTACATCCACTCTCCCTCTCGTAGATGCTCATCACCATGGATAGGTCTTGCATGAACATAGGAATTTTTTTGTTTCCCATGCAATGTTCCCCAACAGAGGTGGGCTCGGTGATGACATCCACCCCGCGGGGCTCGCGGTTGTGGTCTTGTTGCACTAGAATGGAAACATTTGGGGCGCTTTGGGAACCCGCATATGTCCCTGCTCCCTTTGCACCAAAGGGGAAACAACACCGCCTGGCGCGTTGGCACTCGCGTGTCCTTCCCTGCGTCATCTTTGACTCATGAGGTCGGGTTCTGCATAGAGATCTCCGCTGCTCCGGAGGGGGCCTGAGAAGGCCCATCCTTGCTGGTATTGGTGTCATTCTTCCTCACGAGCATGGGGTCCTCACGAGGGCCTTGTCTTGAGTGGAGCCATGCCAATCCTTGTCTGGCTCACGAGGTGGGCCATGTCCTGGGCCGCAGGCAGGCAGGTCTGGGTACCCCCGTTCCCAGAACGCTGAAAAGTCCCAAAAAATAGTATAAAATAGCATATTAATGCATATAAAACATCCAAAACCCATAATATAATAGCGTGTAACAATCAAAAATTATAGATGCGTTGGAGACGTTTCACATGTCCGGTGTAAAAGAGTGGATTATCGACAGTGGATGCATCAATCATATGACTGGAGATAAAGACATCGTTCATGAGATCACACCTAACCAAGGACCTCGGAGATACGTGACCTTTGAAGACAACTCTAAGGGCCAGGTACCTTGCCTTAGTAAGGTGGCCATATCTCATGATAGCTCTATTCAAAATGGCATGCTTGTTGAATCCCTTGTCTACAATCTTCTTTCCGTATCTAGACTAGCAGACTTCGGTTTCAATGTGATATCTACTAAAGTAGATTGTCAAGTGTTTTGTCATGATAATCATAAAACTGTCTTTACCGGTATTCGTGGAGGTGGTCTATACATTGTTGATTTCACTAAAAAGGCCCAACCACGCACTTGTCACATTGCAAAATCGTCTAAAGGTTGGCTATGGCATAGAATGCTAGGACATGTAGGCGTGCGCAATCTAGATAAGCTTATCAAGGGCGATCACATTCTTGGTGTTAAATATGTTATCTTTTATAAAGATAGGCTTTGTAGGGCTTGTCAAGCAGAAAAGCAAGTAGGCGGAAGTCATCCGGTTAAGAACATCATGACTACTAGGAGACCACTCGAGTTGCTTCATATGGATCTTTTTGGTCCCAATGTTTACAAGAGTCTGGTGGAAACTCTTATGGTCTAGTTATAGTTGATGATTATTCCAGATTTGCGTGGGTATTCTTTCTTTATGATAAGTCACAGGTACAAAAGATCTTCAAGAACTTTGCACGCAAAGCGCAAAATCAATTTGAAGTGAAGATCAAGAAGGTTTGAAGCGATAACGGATCGGATTTCAAGAACACCCATGTGGATACCTTTCTTGGCAAAGAGGGTACTTCACATGAGTTCTCGGCTACGTACACACCTCAACAAAATGGATTTGTTGAGAGCAAGAACCGAACCTTCACTGAGATGGCAAGAACGATGCTTGACGAATACAAGACGCCAAGACACTTTTGGGCAGAAGCCGTGGAACAGCATGTCATGCCAAAAACCGACTCTACTTGCACAAGCTTCTCGGTAAAATGGCATACGAGCTGCTCACCGGTAACAAACCCCAAGTTGGATACTTTCGGGTATTCGGCTCTGATTGATACATTCTTGATAAACATTGTCGTGCTAAATTTGCTCCCAAATCTCATGAAGGTTTCCTACTTGGTTACAGATCGAACTCGCACACTTACCGTGTCTACAACAACTTCACTCGAAAAGTTCAAGAGATGGTAGATGTGAAGTTTGATGAATCTAATGGTTCGCAAGTCGAACAATTGCCAAATGATATAGAAGATAAAGATCCTTCGGAAGCTATCCAAGATTTGCCCATCGGCAAGATACGTCCCAAGGAGGTGAAGGACAGTACTTCATCAACCCAAGTGGAAGCTCCTACTTCGCATCAAGTCTACCGACAAAATGACATGGAAGCATCCACAAGTGGTACTCGTCAAGATGAAGAGGAGGAGGAAGTACATCATGAAGATAAACCTCAACCTCCTTCACCACTACCTCAAGGAGATGACCACTTTCACAACAACGAAGATGAAGGAGATGATGAAGAAGAAGCTCCACCATCCGATAAACCGAAGCTACCCCGAGTTCGAGCACAAGTGACCAAGAACAATCCCCTAAACCAAATCTTCGGTGATATACAAACCGGGAGGTTCACTCACTCCAAAACTCGCTTAGATAACTGTTTTGAGCATCATTCTTTCATCTCTAGCATTGAACCCTTTAAGGTTGAACAAGCTCTTGAAGACGCAGATTGGGTGAACGCTATGCATGAAGAGCCCAAGGATGAGCAGAACATCATCGGCACAAAATGGGTGTTTCGAAACAAGCAAGATGAAGACGGTCAAGTTGTACGCAACAAGGCGCGTCTCATAGCCCAAGGACATACGCAAGTCGAAGGTATGGACTACGGTGAGACCTATGCCCTCGTGGCTAGACTCAAAGCTATTCGAATTCTTCTTGCTTCTGCCAATCACCATGACATCACTCTTTACCAAATGGATATTAAAAGTGCCTTTTTAAATGGATAAATAGAGGAGGAACTCTATGTTAAACAACCTCTCGGATTTCTAAATGCTAAGAAACCTGACCATGTCTACAAACTTCGCAAAGCTTTATATGGTCTTAAGCAAGTTCCTCGTGCTTGGTGTAAATGCCTAAGTAAGTTTCTTATTGAAAAAGGTTTTGAAATTGGTAAAATTGACGCAACTTTATTCACAAAGATAGTTAATGTTGAATTATTTGTGTGCCAAATTTATGTGGATGATATTATCTTTGGATCTACTAACCCATAATTTTGTGAGAAATTTGGAAGGTTGATGTCAGAGAAGTATGAGATGTCTATGATGTGTGAGCTGAAATTCTTCTTTGGTCTACAAATCAAGCAAACGAGAGAGGGTACGTTCATCTCTCAAACAAAGTACACCAAGGAATTGATCAAGAAGTTCAACATGCAAGAGTGCAAAGGTATGGAAACTCCCATGCCCACTAGTGGACACGTTGATCTCCCCAAGGAGGACGAACCGGTTGATCAAAAGGTTTATCGATCAATGATTGGTTCACTGCTATATCTATGTGCCCACGTCCCGATATTATGCTTAGTGTGTGCATGTGTTCCCGATATCAAGCTGCACCGAAAGAATGTCATCTTAAGTCCATGAAATGTATTGTAAGATAGTTGATACATACACCAAACTTTGGCATTTGGTATCCCAAGGGATCTCCTTTTAATCTTGTTGGCTACTCCGATTCAAATTATGTTGGTGACAAGGTTGATAGAAAATCCACCTCGGGTACATGTCAATTTCTTGGTAGATCTCTTGTATCTTGGTCCTCCAAGAAACAAAGTTCGGTATCTCTATCTACTGCTGAAGCTGAGTATATTGTTGTTGGCTCATGTTGTGAGCAATTGAAATGGATGACACAAATGCTTAAGGATTGTGGAATCCATGTGAAAAATGTTCCATTACTTTGTGACAATGAGAGTGCTATTAAGATTGGTCATAATCTCGTGCAACATTCTCGAACGAAGCATATTCAAGTTTGACATCATTTCATTCGTGATCATGTTGCCAAAGGAGACATGAATCCTAAGCATATTCATACCAACAAGCAATTGGCTAATATTTTTACCAAGCCACTTGATGAAAAAGTGTTTGGTCACTTAAGGAGTGAGTTTAACATCCTTAATGATTCAAACTTGAGATAACCTCACTTGGATGCATGCAAGAGGATGAGCTTACTTAACCATTCCATGCTATTATTACCATGAATATCTAGTATCTTGGAATTCTATGCTCCCTTATCTTACATCTAACCCTTTTGTATTTACTTGGAAGAACAACACTCCACAAGGTTGGCATCAACTCATATTTTAAGCAATCTTGTCTTGACCAAGTATCCACATTTCTCTTTAGTGATGGAAGGAAGAAGAAAACAAAGCATATCCTTGACATACTTGATATGACCACAATTACTAACTCTAAATTGGTATCAAGTCATTTGGATATATCATGTTCTTCATTGCGTGACTAACCTATGTAGGTGAGAAGTGAACCAAAACAAAAAGGATCACTCCCAACTCAAGATGAACTTCATCAACCTCAAGCATCCTCATCAAGTTCACCTACAAGCTACATCATCAACATCACTCAAAGGTATGCTATCATCAAGTTCGAGATTTTAAACATGGATGAATAACAATTTTGAGCGGTATGCTTTCATTGTCATTATAACGACCAAGAGATTTCACCATCTTCCATGCTACATACATTATAGGAGGTTCCCAAACAGAATGATAAAGTTTTTACTCCCCTCCACCAATCAATCACATTCCACGGTGATCCGAATCCACCGGTACCGTCCATACAAACGCAGTCCTGGGGAGTTTTGTTTAATTCTATTTTGATTTGATTTTGAGCATGGAACTGGGCATCCCGATTACCAGCCACTTTCTCATGAATGATAGTGAATCAACACATATTATGAGAATAACCCACCTAGCATGGAAGATACTCATAGCCCCTAGTCGCTACATGAGAGATTCGGGCATACAAATCAGAATAATCATTTGAAGGTTTAGAGTTTGGCACATGCAAATTTACTTGGAATGGTAGGTGAATAACGCATATAGGTAGGTATGGTGGACTCAGATGGAACAACTTTGGGTTTAAGGAATTGGATGCACAAGCAGTATTCCATCTTAGTACAAGTGAAGGCTAGCAAAAGACTGGGGTGTGACCAACTAGAGAGCGACAACAGTTAGCAACATGCTTTGAGATTAACCAACATTGAATGCAAGCATGAGTAGGATATAAATCACCATTAAAATAAATATCGTAAAGGCTATGTTGATTTTGTTTCAACTACATGCATGAACATGTGCCAAGTCAAGCCGCTTGAATTATTCAGAGGAGGATATCATCCTATCATACTACATCACAACCATTTTAATATGTATGTTGGCACACAAGACAAACCATTATCCACTCCTAGCTAATTAAGCATGGCATGAAGAACTATAATGTCTAATTATCACTGCAAATATGTTTCACCCATAATGAGTTGAATTCAGAACGATGAGCTAATCATATTTACAAAAGGAAAATAGCTCGAGTTCATACCAGCTTTTCTCCATCTCAATCTCTTCACCATATATCGTCATTATTTCCTTTCACTTGCATGACTGAACGGTGTGGATAATAATAAGATTGTACGTGCATTGGACTAAGCTGGAGTCTGCAAACGATAACTCAAAGAAGAAGCCATGGTAATATTGGATCTTTGATAGTAAACAATAATGCATATGAGAGCCACTCAACATTTTCATTGTGGTCTTCTCCTTACGACCCAAAGAAAGAAAATTCAAAACAAGAACGAGAAAACTATTTACACGGGAAAGCTCCCAACAAGAAAAGAAGAACAGAAAATCTTTTGGGGTTTTCTTTTAAATGCTACAACTAAACAAACTAGAAGGTAAAATTATAAGTATTATTTTTTTTGAATTTTTCTCAAAGTTAATTAAACACACAAGAAGAAAGTGGAAAAAGAAATAAACAACCATGGATGGTACAATGAAAAAGTATGAACACCGACTACTAAGATGAGTGTGTGAGCATGAATGTAAAGTTGGTGAGAAATACATACTCCCCCATGCTTAGGATTTTGGCCTAAGTTGGTCTAGTTCCATGGCTATCGTGGGAATGACTCTGACAGTAGAAGACAGCGGTATGAAAGGAGAGGGCATAGTCCTAGCTACAACGAGGGTGTACACACGGATGTATGAGTTCAGGCCCCTCTCGTGTAGGTAACAGCCCTACGTCTTAGTGCTCGGGAGCTCTTGTCGTGTGGAAAGTTTGAGTAACAGAAGGTGCGAACCCTTGTGCCAGAGGGGAGGGGCGGCTTATATAGAGTACGCTGCCCCTCATAAGTGCCAGGCATCTAAGGGTCCGATCGTGGGTATAAAGACGAGTGTTACTGGTAACGTACATCATAATTGCTACTAATGACGACTAGCCTAACGCTTGCCTGTAGGCCTCCTTGGGATGACTACTGGTCTTCTGGCGTCGACTGGAAGTGAGGTCTTCTGAGTGACAGGTGACTGTCGAGTGGAGGGAGAAGCTTCCGAGTGGATTAAATGTCGAGTGACTTGAGCACCATGGTGAATCCAGTCGGAATCTCTCTTGTAACCTTCAAGTCCTCCATTATAGTGTCCTTATGTAGGGTATGTAGGTCAGGCCTAGGACCCTACCCTAGGTACATATCCTCATCATTAGCCCCCAAATGGATCAAGGTTTGAGTGAGAAAGGGGATCGATGCCAGTTCATATAAGGCACCAAACTTCCGATTGTACTTCGGGGCTTCAATGAAATTTACGTCGATTGAAATCTTTTTCATTCGCCCGGACTGATTCTGCCTTGAAATTTTCCGAATGAATTCTTAGCATTAGTTATGTTCCGAATGACTTGAAGGGATCTTTGGACGTGACGGGTCGCTCTGTTAGACCCGAATTTCATGGGATTCAAAAAATTGGGAGGTGTGCGCCTCGCGAAGATGACACCATGACTGAGGCAAGTGGGAGCACAATGCCTTGATTCATGCATTTCCCATTTAGCCATGTACCGCGCGACGTATGTGGTCGAGATACGCGGGGATTTAGCGGGCCCACCAGTCAGCAAGACACTCGACACAGTATAAAATCCTACCGCGCCGCGGTCTGCACAATCTTCTTCCCCAAATCTCCTCTCTTCCTCCGCCTCCCCTACTCTCAGCGCGTTGTGTCTGCTCCGCATCGACGACCGCCTCCACCACGATGACAAAGGGGAAGACCGAGAAGCTGGAGCACGCCATGAAGGGAATCGTGAAGGGCAAGGCCAAGAAGCCGTCAAGTGCGCGGTTCACCGCGCCAGCGGGGCAGATCCAGGGCGATTTTCTCCCATCGACGGTCACAACTACGGACGTAGAGAACCTCGTTGTTGACAGGCTTGTAGCTGAAGGCTCGTGGAGGCTGTCAGAGGGAGAAATTGAGCGGGAGCCGTGCAAGGGGGAGCGGGTCCTTCTCCTCAGCCACGTCGAGAGAGGTTTCTCCATGCCCCCTCATCCTTTCTTCCGAGGTTTCTGAATTTCTTCAGAGCCCAACTCCATCATTTTCCTCCGAATGCAATCTCTTATTCTGCTTTCATCACCATGTGTGAATGTTTCTTGGGTTGTCCTCCCCATTGGGGCTTGTTCAAGCACATCTTTACCATTAGATATCGGTCGGTCAAAAAGGCCAACCCTGAGGATGATAAGACCCATGTTATCCAACTATGTGGTGGCTTGGGGATTCAAAAGAGGGCTAGGAGTGCCTTTCCATCCATGACCTTCCCAAAATTTGTTAGGGGTTGGCAGTCGACCTGGTTCTACTCCAAAGATGTAGCATCTCCCAACATGTCGACTGGTCTTTCCCCTTTCACGTTAGATTGACCCACCGTTCCCAAATCCTTCATAGTGTTAGATGGGGAGAAAGTCTAAGTGGGGATATTAGTGGATGCCATTGTGGCCATTGTCTATGGCGGAGTGACTGGCATGGACCTTCTGGAGACATTCCTCAGTCGACGGATCCATCCCCTCTAGGCAAGGGACCATGCTATGTGGCATTACTCAGGCCCCGAAGACACGACCCGGACACATCCAGAGGAAGTCCCATAGAAAACTGTTGAGCAATGGCTTTGGAGCATCACTGGAGCCTATGACAATCCCCTGGGAGCCAAGAGGATCAAGCCTTACTCTACTGAGAATTCACCAAAGAATCTGGTAAATTATATCTTTGTCGACTGCCGTATTATTCTGTCAAGTGGTTAAATCATAGGTCGACTGACTTTGTTGTTTGAATCTTGTTGGAGTGGTCGAACTTGTACTCGCCTGTGCCAAGCGAGAATCAGCCCAAAGACACAGGGGAGAGCGAGGGTGGTAGCGTGGACTTCGATTACGCCAACGACAGTGAGGATGACTATGAGGTCTCAGATGAGGACGAAGAAGAAGTCGAGTCTCCTCCATGCAATGAGCATCACTCCAAGCTGCATCAGGACCCTGCGACTGCGCCAGGCAAGGCCTTGGCGTCGAGTGAGAGGAGCCTGAAACGGGGCCAAACCTCGATAGTTGAGTCGAGTGAATGGGTCGCAAAGCAACCCAAGCTCGATGCGTCGAATCCTCGGAAAGCTTTGGCCCGCATGAATATCGTTGTGCCCGTTGTCTCAATGTAAGTGTTCGTTTTCTTCTTTCGCTGTTGTATAGGACTTCAAATTCTTGCTCACTGAGTGGAATTTGGTCTACCATAGCCGCTACCTCAGTGACATCGCCTCCATCGGACGGAGAGGAGCAAATGGATGTGGATACCGCCGACACGGCCACTTCCCAACGAGGTAAAACAAATCTTCACTCAGCTCTGTTTCTTGAAAATGATTTTCCGATTGAATAAGCTAATGTTGTCGATAGATGCTTGTAGAGATCATTCAACTGGAGGACGATGAAGAGCCACCTCGGGGTACGGGAGGTGAAGGTGTGACCTCAGGCACCCCGTGTGTACGCGCACGAAGAACGTCATCAGCGCAAACACCTCAAAGGTCGACAGCTGCATCATCCCAGGGGGTAGTGGCTCGTCCCGAGCCAGAACCGAGCTTGCGGCTCCGTTGTCGAGTGCTCCATCAGCTGCTTCAACCACGGTGGCCTCAAAACCAATCGTACAACTCCCGACTGAAAGCACAACATGCTCCCTTGGTGGTTTTGATAATTCATGACAACATACATTGTCTCTTGGACTAACACTTCTATCTAGTGTATTTTAGATAATAGTCCAGGGAGTGTTGAGTTGGCAAAAGGATTGAGGAGATTGTGTAGCTAACCCAAGATTCAAGGAAATAGGTTGTCCAAGCTTCAAGCAAAGAGGACTCTACATTTTACATTTGTGCGAAATCACTTTGAGTCCATAGGAAAGCCAATACTATTAAAAGGGGGTAAAGTTTTGATGATGGGCAATATGCTCAAACGTGCACAAGTGAAAGTCACCAAAACATCCACAAACTCTCCCACCAAAGTCTATCCTAAGCCATATATGCAAAATCGGTGCAACCAACATTCCTATCCCAGTGCCACCGATTCTAAACCCTAGACAGACTCGGCCAAACCCTAACACTTCGGTGCAGCCGACACTGCACTCAGTGCCACCGAGTTGGGTTGCCAAGATTGTGTTACGCAAGTTCTCATTTTCAGTCTGACCGAGAATGGTGAATTGGCGTCACCGGGATTGGTAAATCTGACCGTTGGTCACCTTGTTGGTGCAACCGAGAATTGTATATCGGTCCCTTCGAGATTCAAAAGTTGCCACTTTTGGTCACTTCGGTACCACCGAGATTTACACATCGGTGTCACCGAGTTTGACTTATTGTGTGTAACGGTTGGATTTTTTGGGATGCCTATATATACCCCTTCACCACCACCCACTTGAACGAGAAGCACTCAGAACTATTCCATACCTATCCACTCAGTTTTCTGAGAGAGAACCACCTACCCTTGTATTGAGGTCAACATCTTCCACTCCAACCATATGGATCTTGATTTCTAGCCTCCCCAAGTTGCTTTCCACCAATCCCATCTCTTCTACCAAGCGAAATATGTGAGAGAGTGATTGTGTCTTGAGGAGTCTATCATCTTGAAGCACAAGAGCAAGGAGTTCATAGTCATTACCGAGCCTATTACCTTTTGGAGGGTGGTGCCTCCTAGATTGTTTAGGTGTCGCTTGGGAGCCTCCTACTTCATGTTGTGGAGTGAACCAAGAAGCTTGTAAGGGCAAGGAGATCGCCTACTTCGTGGAGATCGCCTACTACGTGAAACCATAGTGAGGCTAGTCCTTCATGGACGGAAGCCACATGGAATAGTCAAGGTTGCTTCTTTGTGGAAACCTCCGTGGGTAGAGCCCTCCGTGGACTCTCGCAACCGTTACCCTCCATGGTTTGAAGACTCCATGAACGTGGACATACGATAGCACCACCTATCGGAACCACGGGAAAAATCCTTGTGTCTCCTATTGTGTTTTATCTTCCTACCCCTTCTCTTTACTTACATGTGCAATGTCTTTACTTTCCGCTGCCATATTTGTAGACATGCATGTGTAGGGTCGTTAGACTTGCTAAAATAGTTAAAATCTGCCAACCAATTAACTTGGGAAAAGTTAGGTTTTAAATTTCTGCTAGTAGTCTATTCACCCCCCCCCCCTCTAGACACCCCTCTCTCGATCCTACACCGACCACTTAAGCTACCCCAGCCGCAGCATCAATTCAGCCGACGATTGCCTTTCCTCTGCACCACGTCCCATAAGATGATGCTGCGCACAAAGGAGGCGTATGAAGCCAGCAAGCTGGCTTATGATGTCAGCACGGTGCTCAACATCCAAGTAAGTGCGATTGTAAGTGCATTTCCAATTGAATTCCTGTCTTTCTTCATTGTACACCCACTGGGTGTTTTCCTTTTCTAAAATACTTGTACGTTCTCCACTCGAATAGATCAGGTCTTAGTCGAGTAGATTTCGGTCCAGTGAGGGCACACTGAGTGCACCCACTGGGTGTAGTCCCCGAGACCGTTGTGGTGATGACATTGGCAGGGGTCTTAGAGTTATTTTGGTAACCGCTTGACACATCGAGTGATAGAAGGTTTAGTGGGGGCACACTGAGTGCACCCGCTGGTGTAGTCCCCGCGACCACCGTCGAGTGCTTGCACTGGCGGGGGTCTTAATAGAGACGATATTTTCATGCTTGCGCACATTTTTTTATTTTCTTGCCACTCGACAGATTGAGTGTTAGCAGATCCAGTGGAGGCATGCGAGTGCATCCACTGGGTCTAGTCCTCGAGACCGTCGTCGAGTGCTTGCATTGCTGGGGGTCTGATAGAGACCATTTTATGCTCAGACAGGACAGACCTTGTCGGGTGATTTCAGAACTAGTGGGGGCACGCTAAGTGCACCCACTGGGTATAGTCCCCGAGACCGCCATCGAGTGCTTGCATCGACGGGGGTCTGATAGAGACCATTTCATGCTCGGATAGGGCAGACCTTGTCGAGTGATTTTGGAACCAGTGGGCGCGCGCTGAGCGCACCAACTGGGTGTAGTCCCCGAGACTATTGTTGATCGTTGATGATGAGCAGTAGTCTTATGAACTTGAACTCGGGGTTCTTTGTCGTACGTGGAGTACGCTTGCCACTCGACGTGTCAAGTGAACTCTTTGCTTTAGTGTTGCCACTCCGAAGCTACCTTGCAGGTTTCATGGATATCATTGCCATCAACCATGATATGACGCGGGTTTCATGGACATAATTTCCATCAACCATGATATGACACTATTTCAGGAGTGTGGGGTGGGGCGGTAGGCCGCCATCTAGTCGACTGTTCTTTACCCCTTTCCACTCGGGAGTGGAGAAATTGTTATGTTGACTGAACTGTTTTTTGTTGATTTCAGAGAGCTTGCAAACTTGGCACCCAGTACAAGGACCTAGAGAAGGAGAAGAACTAGCTGCAATTGGATCTAGAGGTCTCCAAGAACAACCTGGAATGTACGCTGACTGAGTTGAAGACCCTGGGAGGTAATCTTTGTCGACCCAATGCACTCTTACTTTCACCTTCCATCCTTTGAACCGAGTGCTCTCACTCGAACAGACGTGCGTCATGAAAATCGTTGACTCCAAGCGTGACTCAACAATGCTATTTCTTTAGATACCATCAAGAAAGCACTCAAGGACAAGGACAAGGCCCTCGTTGATGCTAAAAAGGTGGTGAGGGAGAAAACTGGAGCCGGTGAGAAGAAGCTTGCCACAGCAAAGAATATAGAGGAGGAAAACTCCAAGCTAAAACTGGAATGGAGCAAAATTAACAAGAAGACTGAACAGCTGACCAGGAGGAGCAATGGGCTGGAGAAGCACTTGGGACATTTCGCGAATAAGATGTTCATCATGCTCGACGGTAACTTCCCTTGTCGAGTTAATTTCCATAATTCCCATAGGCTAGTAATGTAACCAATTTCCATTCCTCCCTCCATATAGAATTCTTCCAGGACTTTGAAAAAGAGGACGGAGAGATCAAGCCCAATCTGGATCCCACTAAGTCACCTGTTGGAGATGTTGTGGCCATGAACATGTTCCGCCTCAACGTACGTCTCCAAGGTGTTCAAGCTTACATCATTCGACTGAAGGCTGCGTTGGAGAAAATCGACAAGGAACTGTGGCCTAAGACACCCTCCAGACTAACCTTGCATCCATGATGACTCGGCTCAATGAGATCCCAAGTCGAGTGCAAGCTTGGAAGAAATCAGCTACCTCCTGCGGAGCCGATGTGGCGCTCTCGCTCATCAGAGTCCTTTGCAAGGAGGAAAGAGAGGACAAATTGAAGGACCTTCGAGTGATCAACCCGAAGAAACTTCAATTCGAAGATTTCATGAACCTTCATCGACGCAGCCACTTGGATCGCAGATGGGATTGATTTGGACACCTTCGTCGAGCCAACCCGTCTGGCGCTTGAAAAACTTTAATCGTTGTGAAAACTTTATTCGCCTCGAAATGCCGAGTGGAAATGTAATGGTCATAAAACTTCATTCAGGCCTTAAGCCTGAGTACGCTTGCTTGCGTGCAAACCCTTTATTCGCGCTGAAACCTTTGGATTTATCTTCGTTTTGCTTTCAATCGATTGTTTGACTGGATTTTTTTTCCTGAACCCACAAATGAGAAGTATATTCATCACTCGGACTGAGTTATTAACTTAGGCGAAAGCTGGTTCGTGGCTAAGCCCCCGAGTGTGAGGATCGCTCGACACTCGGAAAAGTTTTGAACTTAGACAAAGACTAGTTCATAGCTAAGTTTCCGAGTGAATGGCATGTTATCCACTCGGAAAGGTTGTTTATATTAGGAGAAAGCTGGATCGCAGCTAAGCCCCTGAGTGTGAGGATCGCTCGACACTCAGAGAATTTTGAACTTAGACGAAGACTGGTTCGTAGCTAAGTCTCCGAGTCAATGGACTGCTATCCACTCGAAAAGGTTTTTAACTTAGGCGAAAGCGTGTTTGCAGCTAAGCGTCCCAGTGTGAGGATCGCTCGACACTCGGAGAAGTTTGAACTTAGAAGAAGATTGGTTCGTAGCTAAGTCTCTGAGTGAATGGACTGATATCCACTCGAAAGGGTTTTTAACTTAGGCGAAAGCACGTTCGTAGCTAAGCCCCCGAGCGTGAGGATCGCTCAACCCTCGGAGTGTTCCCAAATATGAAATTGTGCGATCAAAATTGACAAAAGACTGATGGAGTCATACTTGCATAAACGGAATTGTTTTAAATAGTTTTATTACATCAACACAACTCTATTTTCAGGTATAGAAACGTTGGAGTAGATCTGCATTCCAGGCTCGCGGTTCATCGATCTTCTTCTTGAGGTTATAGAGGTGATAAGCTCCGTTGTTCAACACCTTAGTGATGATGAAAGGTCCTTCCCACGCAGGAGAGAGCTTGTGAGGGCGTTGTTGATCCACTCGGAGCACCAAATCACCTTCATGAAACGACCGACTCTTAACATGCTTCGCATGGAAACATCACAGATCTTGTTGGTATGTAGTCCTCCGAATCAAAGCCATCTCCCGTTCCTCTTCTAGGAGATCTACACCATCATGTCTTGCTTGCTCAGCTTCAGCTTCGAAATAAAGATCTACTCGAGCAGAATTATGAAACAGGTCACTCGGCAAGATAGCTTCGGCTCCATAGACCAGGAAAAAAGGAGTCCGTCCAGTCGACCGATTAGGAGTTGTTCTCAAGCCCCATACAACAGATGGCAACTCGGACACCCAGGCTCTGGTTGCAAGTTCTAAATCTTGCATGAGACAAGGCTTCAGACCTTGCAGGATGAGGCCATTGGCTCGCTCAGCTTGGCCATTGGTTTGGGGGTGTACAATGGATGCATAATCCACTCGAGTGCCTTGAGAAGCCGAACTTTCTGAACTCTTCCGAGTCAAAGTTTGAGCCATTATGTGTGATAATACTGTGGGGAACTCCATACCGGTAGATTATCTCTCTCATAAATTTGATCGCAGTGTGAGAGTTCAGTTTCTCTACAGGCTTGGACTCAATCCACTTCGTAAATTTGTAAACTGCAACAAGCAAATGAGTAAATCCACTCTGTCATGTCCGAAAAGGACCAACCTTATCCAAAACCCAGACAGCGAACGACCAAATGAGTGGAATGGTCTTCTGGGCAAATGCAGGTTTGTGAGACAAGTTTGTGTAGAACTGGCACCCTTCGCAGTGATCAACAATTTCCTTGGCCATCTCATTGGCACACGGCCAGAAGAAACCATCTCGATACGCTTTAGCAACAATTGTCCGAGAGGACGCATGATGGCCGCAAGTTCCCGAGTGGATTTCTTCCAGGATCATTCGACCTTCTTCAGGGGAAATGCATCGCTGCGTCACACCAGTTACACTTTCCCTGTACAGTTGATCATCCATCATAGTAAAAGCTTTGAATCTATGCACAATCTGTCTGGCTTCAACTTCATCCTCGGGGTGTTCTTGCCTCAAAATATATGTAATATAGGGCACTGTCCAGTCAGGAATGATGACCAGAACCTCCATGACCAGATTAATAACAGCAGGGACATCGACCTTAGTCGGATCAGAGGCACTCATAGCTTGTGGGGGCTCTTCGGTGAAGGGATCTTCCTGCACCTAAGGAGTATGAAGATGCTCTAAAAACACATTGCTAGGGACAGGTCTCCGAATGGATCCAATCTTTGCCAGCTCATTAGCTGCTTGATTCTTCACTCGGGGAACATGATGGAGTTCCAAAGCTTTAAATCTCTTCTCAAGTTTTCTAATAGCCTTACAATATCTAGTGATAGTGGGCTTCCGAACATCCCACTCTTTCATCACTTGATTGACCACCAAACCCGAGTCGTCGTAAACCATCAAGCGCTTGACGCCGAGTGAGATGGTCATGTGCAACGCATATAGGAGTGCTTCGTATTCTGCTTTGTTGTTGGAGGAATGAAAGTGAATCTGCAGGACATAACTGAGTTTGTTGCCTTTTGGGGATACCAAAACAACGCCAGCACCGGACCCATTCACCATTATCGATCCATCAAAGAACATGGTCCAGTGCGTCAAGTGAATCTAGATTGGCTGGTGTTGTTCAACCCACTCGGCCAAGAAACCCGCCAGTGCTTGAGACTTGATCGCCTTTTTAGCTTCAAACTAGATGTCAAAGTATAGGAGCTCAATCGCCCATTTAGCCACTCGACCAGTCGCATATCAATTGTTGAGGATCTCATACAATGGAGCATCACTGAGACTGAAATTGAGTGATCCTGAAAGTAGTGTGCCACCTTCTTTGCTGACAGATAGATACCATAGACAAGCTTCTGGTAAAGCGGGTACCTTTGCTTCGAAGGAGTCAACACTTCAGAAATGTAGTAGACTGGACGTTGGACCTTGTAGGCCTTGCCTTCTTCTTCCCGCTCGACAGTCAGAACTATACTGACGACCTGATTAGTGGCCGTGATGTACAGGAGCAACGTCTCTTTGCTGTGTGGAGCAGCAAGCACTAGGTGGGTGGAAAGCAGGGCTTTGAGATCGACAAACGCTGCTTCAACTTTTGGAGTCCACTCGAACGTGTCAGACTTGTTCATCAGTCGGTACAAAGGCAATGCCTTCTCACCGAGACGAGAAATGAATCGACTCAACGCTGCCAAGCAACCTGTGAGCTTCTGAACATCGTGCACTTGCACGGGGCTTTTCATTCAGGTAATGGCGCTGATTTTCTCAGGATTGACGTCGATTCCTCGTTCAAAAACGATAAAACTAAGTAACTTGCCGCCAAGAACACCGAAAGTACACTTAGCCGGATTCAGCTTGATATCAGACCTCCTCAGATTGGCGAATGTCTCAGCCAAGTCCGCCAGCAGGTCAGAACCTTTGCGGGACTTGACGACAATATAGTCCATGTAAGCTTCAACATTCCGAGGGATCTCATCAAGTAAACACTTTTGAATCATGCGCATGAAAGTAGCACCGGCATTCTTCAAACCAAAAGGCATGGTGATATAGCAGAAACACCCGAATGGGGTGATGAAGGTTGTTTTTATTTCATCCAAACCAAACAGACGGATCTGATGGTAACCGGAGTATGCATCTAGAAATGATGAACGCTCACACTCCGCAGTCGAGTCAACAATTTGATCGATGCGAGGGAGCGGGAAATGATCTTTCGGGTAGACTCGGTTGATATGGTTGAAGTCGATACACATGCGGAGTGACTTGTCTTTCTTCGGACCATGACGACATTCGAGAGCCACTCAGAGTGGTAAACCTCTCGAATGAACTTAGCTGCCAAGAGACGAGCCACCTCTGCACCGATTGCAATTCGCTTCTCCGCTGCCGACTGACGCAAATGTTCCTTCACCGGCTTGGCCTTCGGATCAACTCTTAGTCGATGCTCAGCCAGTTCCCTGGGAGCCCCCGGCATGTCACCTGGCTTCCATGCGAAGATGTCTCAGTTCTCACGGAGGAACTGGATGAGCTCGACTTCCTATTTACCGTCGAGTGTCGAAGATATGTTGGTCGGGGCAGCAGTAGGATCTGTCGGGTGAATGTGCACCTTTTTCATTTCCCTTGATGACTAAAAAGCTGACTCAGAAGGAGGCTTCTTAGCACGCAGCAACTCAGCAGGCTCAGCGCTCTTCTTGTACCCTTCTAGCTCGACCATAGCCATCTGATGATCGACAATTTTGGAGCCCTACTTAAGGCACTCCTCAGCCCTCTGTCGATTGCCAGTGACTGTGATCACACCCTTGGGCCCAGGCATCTTCAGTTTAAGATACACATAACATGGACGGGCCATGAAACGGGCATAAGCTGGTCAACCAAAGATTGCATGGTACGCGCTTTGGAAATCCATGACTTCAAACATCGATTTCTCTTTGTGGAAGTTCTTATCTATCCCTAACACCACATCCAATGCAATCTGGTCAAGTGACTTGGCCTTCTTCCCTGGGATTACTCCGTGGAACAGCATGTTGCTCTCACTGAGTCGGGACATCGGAATGCCCATCCCCTTAAGGGTATCTGCATATAGAATATTCAGTCCACTCCCTCCGTCCATGAGGACCTTGCGGAGTCGAGTGCCTCCCACAATGGGATCTACCACCAAAGCCTGCCGATCAGGTGTGGCAACATGAGTAGGATGGTCAGGCTGATCAAAAGTGATGGCAGTCTGAGACCACTTGAGGTATGTGGGGGTTGTAGGCACAGCCATGTTGACTTCTCTATTTATAACCTTCAATCGACTCTTGCTTTCAACATCAGCAAAAATCATCAGAGTGGCATTGACATCGGGAAAAGTTTCTTTGTCTTCATCGTCATCTTTTTTAGGGGTTTTCTCACTCGACTGGCCCTCCTTGAACTGCTAGATCAGTAGACGGGACTGTTGAGTGGTATGTTTGGGTAATATCAAATTACCATCCTTGTCTTTCCTCGTGTGGATTGCACAAGGCAAGTCAAGAACATCTGTTCCCGACTGATTTTTTCCTTTCTTGGGGGCGAACTATCCCTTGGACTTCCCCTTGTTTTTTCCTTGTGCCGCCAGGGCGGCTGCCTCTGCCTGAACAGGGCCATCAGCCTTCCGCTTCTGCTTCTGACTGGAATTGCCACTGGCATCGTTGTCGACTGCTTTTCCTTTGCCTCTGTGGAGGTGGTCTTCTTCTTCACCATTGGCGTACCTAGTGGCGATTTCCATCATCTTACTCAGCGAAATATCACATGTTCGCCCAAACTTCAAGTAAAGCTCTCTGTACTTCACTCCGGCCTTGAAAGCACAAACAACCTGATGCTCGGAAACATTCTCCACGTATGATGCAAAGTGGACCAGCGCTGAATGTAATCCCTCAATGACTCATTGGGCTTCTGAACATAATGTTGCAAATCAATCAAACCGGCAGGACGCTTGCAAGTGCCCTTGAACGTTCTGATGAACACTCGGGCAAGATCTTCCCAGCAGTGGATGCTAGAAGGAGCCAAACGATTCAGCCATGCACGGGTTGAACCGTCCAACATCAAGGACAAATGCTTCATTGCAATGTTGTCGTTTCCACCACCAATCTAAACAGCCACTCGGTAATCATCCAACCATGTTTCTGGCTTTGACTCGTCAGAAAACTTGCATATCCTAGCAGCCAACCTGAAATTGGGGGGAATCTTTGCAGAACGAATGGCTCTGCTAAAGCGCTCGGGACCAGAAATAACATCACTGCTACCACTTGGGTAATCTCTATCGAAACCATCTCTGTGGGCTCTGCCTCTATCGATTCACCTCTGAGTGAGGACATCTCTTGCATCAAACCCTAGATTCCTCTCCTTACCAAACGGGAGCCTATCGTCCTGGTGCCGGGGCACGTACGGACCACTCCTCGGAGGAGCGGTCACTTGACGGTGGTCATCACGGTGAAACTGATCTTGTCCCTGATCCCTCTACTGATACTCACGGAAACCTTCGCCCCTGCAACGCAGAGGCAAACAAGGGCTGTGTGTCAACTGAACATTTTTTGCTCTTGGTGAATTATTCTGTATTCTATTGCGCGATTCTGAAACAATTGAGTTTTGGCGCTACATTGCATCAGGCAACGCTCTGATCTGTTGCAAACCTCTGCCAGCCTCTGAATGTGACAGTTGAATGGAATCTGCTATCCTAGCTGCTGCTGCAACAATTAAAACTGGATTATGGTATACCTCAACCTTGTTCTGTGAACCACTTGGGAACAGCTATCGCTGACGTCAACTGGGAGGCGGTGGACGCTGGCAAGCTAGCTCGTTGAGTTCCCTCTGAAGCTCTTCAAGCCGAATGCGTGTGGCCTCCAAGGCCAGAGCCTTAGTGGTCGCACCGACGATGGGCGTATGGAGGACCTACTCATCTTGTGCGGCTGCTCATTCGATGCCCCACCAGTCTCTCGCCTGCCGCGGCCGAACCCAGGTGGCTGGCTCTGATGTGAACCAGCCATAAGAACCTTCGCGACAGGGTTGAAGCTCTCACACTCGGAAGGAACGTCAGACTGATCCGACTCCGAGTCGAACACGCCGTGAAGTCACTTGGCGGGCTCGATTGCCGCAATTTGCGGAGACGAAAATTGCGAGTAACCGCATGCCTCACCCAGCGCTAGAGCCATGAGCGACCGGATCACTTGCGGTGGCAAACAGCGGGGAGGTCCATAGAGTACGGAGTCGACGACTGCCACAGAAGAACACCATAGGAGCTCACGCGGAAGTGCGCCGCCCCACGGATCGGGAGCGCCTCAACATTGAGAGGCGCCTCCTGGAGCCATGCCGAATCATCGGCGATGAAGGTGAGCACTCCGAGACGGATCTTGTGACCCAAGAACACACCACCACCAGAAGACATGACGAAGGGGGGGAATGCAACCTTGCCGGAAGTCACTTAGATGCCTTCCCCACCGTGGGTGCCAACTGTCATGGGAACGAGTTTGACAATAGAAGATAGGGGTATGAAAGGAGAGGGCAGAGTCCTAGCTACGGTGAGGGTGTACACATGGATGTATGAGTTCAGGCCCCTCTCGTGGAGGTAACAGCCCTACGTCTTAGTGCTCGGGAGCTCTTGTCATGTGGAAAGTATGAGTTACAAAAGGTGCGAACCCTTGTGCCAAAGGGGAGGGGCGGCTTATATAGAGTACGCTGCCCCTCATAAGTGAGAGGCATCCAAGGGACCGATTGTGGGTATAAAGACGAGTGTTACTGGTAACGTACATCATAATTGCTACTAATGATGACTAGCCTAACGCCTGCCTGTAGGCCTCCTTGGGGTGACTTCTGGCTTATGGCGTCGATTGGATGTAAGGTCTTTCGAGTGACAAGTGACTATCGAGTGGAGGGAGAAGCTTCCGAGTGTATTAAATGTTGAGTGACTTGAGCACCATGGTGAATCTAGTCGGAATCTCTCTTGTAATCTTCAAGTCCTCCAATATAGTGTCCTTAGGTAGGGTATGTAGGTCAGGCCTAGGACCCTACCCTAGGTACATATCCTCGTCAATGGCTGGAAATAACCTTCTCCTAGATACTCTGGAGGATCCTGGGGGTTCCATTAGTTAGCGAGCTCCTGTGGCTCCCACTGAAAAACTGGCTCCGGATACGGATCAAAAGTTGGTGCCGGCTCAGGTGCTGGGGGTTGAGTCAGACCCCAATATATGTAAATGTCCTTGGGCATAATAGTGTACCTGTCGGATGGAATATCGAACAAGGAAGAAGCAGGCAGGACAATAATCTCACAGGTGCCTTGACTAAAAACTAAGTTATAAAGCAGCCTCCTATCATCATTCTTCGTAATAACAGCATGTGTTACCATAATGTCATAGTCTAAAAATTTCGAGGGTAGTAGCATCTCCTCTTCCTCAAAAAGCCTAAAAGGTATCTCAAAGTGTTTGGCTAGACGAGATGCATAGATACCTCCGAATATGGGCCCCCTCGAATGGTTTAAGTTCAACCGTTGGGCCAGCATAGCGCCCAGACTAAAAGTTCTATCAGCAAATAGAGCATGGCGCAGAATGGCGAGGTCGGGAGCACTAAGGCCTCCGCTCTCCCCATGACCAACTAAACACATCTCCCCGCAAATAATGAATAATAGCACAAAACAAGAAAATGTAAAGTAACTGCTCTTTCCTTTGACATCCATCTCTCTTCTCCTACCGTGACTGCAGTAATAAAATCTTCCATGTCCCTAGGACATGGTTCCCTGATGCTGCCCTCATAGGATATTTTGCAAAATTTGCAAAAATCGTAAAGGTTCCTTTTCTTAGGCACATCATATAAATGAAATTCTACCGTAGGAGGGTCTTCCCTATAATGAAAGTGAAAATTTTGCACAAAGGTATTAGTGAGCAAGAGGTACTGGTCACACTTATCGTTGAGGAAGTCGGTGATGCCTGCCCTCTCGGCCAAATAATAGAAGTCTTCATAAATTTAAGCCGCCCTCAAGAATTCATCACTTGGCCATTCACATGGTCGAACTTTTGTGACACGAGGAAGGTTGTATTTGGACTTCTTCTTCACCTCATTTTCATCTTCTCTAGAGCCCCAACTTGACGAGCCCCTTAACAATATCCTCAACATTTCTCTTTTTGAAAAAAATCTGAAATTTTTAGTGACTCAAAATAATGGTGAATAAAACTCAACCATACTTATGGCAACTACTCCCACAAGTGCCTAGAGGCTATAGCATGCATCAAAACTACTTGGGACCATACAAATTTGACATGCAGGCTTAATAACAAGGTCACCACCGCAGCAAAAATTTGCAATATATAAAGCACTAGAACAAAAACTAATTGGACCATGGGACGAGTCACATACCGAAGAACAATCTCCTAAAACAGTTTTACGAATGGAGCTTTGCACAAGGAGATCGAAAATGGCAGCAAAATGAGCTAGAACACGGGTTTAAGCAATGGTGGGATTTTTTCTGGAGGAAGACAAAGTGGATGGGAGCTGGAATAAGTGAAGGAGGCCTACGTGGGACCCACGGCCACCTAGGCGTGGCCACGGGGTGGTCGCGCCCTGTGGGCTTGTGACCCACTGGTGTAGCCCCTTGATGTATGTTCAGTGCCAAATATTTTTAAATATTCCAGAAAAAATCATGCTACATTTTCAGGGCATTTGAAGAACTTTTATTTTTAGGTCATTTTTCTATTGCACGGAAAACTCAAAAAACAGAAAAATAATAACATTTTTACTTTATTTTCTCTAAGTAACAGAAAGTAAAAGTTGGGTACAGAAAGTTGTGCTTTCAAAATTCATCCATCTCATGCTCATCAAAAGGAATCCATCAATAAGGTTGATCAAGTCTTATTAACAAACTTCTTTCGAGTGACATGAAACCGGAGAATTTTTTAATAACACTATGTTACCTCAATGGGGATATGCATATCCCCAACAATAAGTATATCACATTTCTTCTTGACAATAGGTAGAGGGGATTCAGAGTCTCCAATAATAATCGTTGGAATTTTTTCAATGGAGTTGATACTACGAACTTGGGGTTGTTTCTTCGGAAAGTGTACCGTATGCTCATTACCATTAATATGAAAAGTGACATTACCCTTGTTGCAATCAATAACAGCCCCTGCAGTATTCAAAAAGGGTCTACCAAGGATGATTGGCATACTGTCGTCCTTAGGAATATCAAGAATAACAAAGTCTGTTAGGATAGTAGCATTTGCAACTACGACAGGCACATCCTCACAAATACCGATGGCTAAAGTAGTTAATTTATCAGCCATTTGCAAAGATATTTCAGTAGGTGTCAACTTATTGAAATCAAGTCTACGATATAAAGAGAAAGTCATAACACTAACACCAGCTCCAAGATCACATAAAGCAGTTCTAACATAATTCCCTTTAATAGAGCACGGTATAGTTGGTATTCTTGGATCTCCCAATTTATTTGATAATCCACCCTTAAAGGTATAATTAGCAAGCATGGTGGAAATCTCAGCTTTCGATATCTTTATTTTATTAGTCACAATATATTTCATATACTTAGCATAAGGAGACATTTTCAGAATATCAGTCAAGCACATACGTAAAAAGATAGGTCTAAGCATTTCAACAAAGCGCTCAAAATCCTCATCATCCTTTTTCTTTGATGGTTTAGGAGGAAAGGGCATGGGTTTCTGAACCCATGGTTCTCTTTCTTTACCATGCTTCCTAGCAACAAAATCTCTTTTGTCATATCTTTTATTCTTAGGTTGTGGGTTATCAAGATCAACAGCAGGTTCAATCTCCACATCATTACCATTACTAGGTTGAACATCAACATGAACATCATCATTAATATTATCACTAGGCTCATGTTCATCACCAGATTGTGTCTCAGCATCAGAGATAGAAGTATCATTTAGGTTTTCAGGTGTATCAATAACAGGTTCACTAGCAGCATGCAAAGTTCTATCATCATCCTTATTCCTCTTATTACTGGGACAACTAGGTGCATCGATATTACTCCTTTGAGAATGTTGCTCAATTCTCTTAGGATGGCCCTCAGGATACAAAGGTTCCTGGGTCATTCTACCACCTCTAGACACAACTCTAAGAGAATGATCATTATTCTTACTATTCATCTCATTAAGTAAATCATTATGTGCCTTAAGTACTTGCTCTACTTGAGTGGTTACCATGGAAACATGCTTACTAATAATCTTAAGATCATTGATAGTTCTACTCATATAATCACCTAAGCGATCAAGCATGTAACCATTATGTTTCAATTGTCTACTAACATATGCATTAAAATGTTCTGGCTTAATAATGAAGGTATCAAACTCATCCAAGCATTGGCTAGCAGACTTATTATAAGGAATATCAACTTCATCAAATATGCGAAGAGAATTTACCTCTACTACATGTGTTGGGTTAGCAAGACCATATATTTCTTCAATGGGTGGTAGATTCTTGACATCTTCAGCTTTAATACCTTTTTCTTTCATAGATTTATTTGCCTCTTGTGTATCTTTAGGACTGAGAAATAGAATACCTCTTTTCTTTAGAGTTGGCTTCGGAGGTGGCTCGGGAATAGTCCAATCATTATCATTGCTCAATATATTATTCAATAGTAGTTCAGCTTGTTCAATAGTTCATTCCCTGGAAACACAACGAGCACAACTATCTAGGTGGTCCCTAAAAGCATCGGTTAGTCCATTGTAAAAGATATCAAGTATTTCATTTTTTTGAGAGGGTGATCGGGCAAAGCATTAAGTAATTGGAGAAGCCTCCCCCAAGCTTGTGGGAGACTCTCTTCTTCAGCACAAAGTTAAATATTTCCTACAAGGTAGTTTGTTTTTTATGGGCAGGAAGATATTTTTCAGAGAAGTAATATATCATATCCTAGGGACTAAGCACATAACCAGAAGCAAGGGAATTGAACCATATCTTAGCATAACCCTTTAATGATAAAGGAAACAACTTAAGAATATAGTAATGACGAATTTTTTCCTCATGAGTAAACAAGGTGGCTATATCATTCCATTTAGTAAGATGTTCCACAATAGTTTCAGATTCCTAACCATGGAAAGGATCGGATTCAACCAAAGTAATTAACTCAAGATCGACAGAGAATTCATAATCCTTATCAGTAACAAAGATAGGTGAGGTAGCCAACTTAGGATCATATTTCATTTTAGCATTCAAAGATTTTTCTTTCCACTTGCATAGCAATTTCTTAAGATCATCTCTATCCTTACAAGCAAGAAAGTCCTTAGCTACCACTCCTTCCATAACATAACCCTCGGGTATATCAGGCAATTCATATCTAGGAGAGCTAGGTCTATCAGGTGTCTCATAGTGCTCAATTTCAATAATTTCATCAGTTTCAGAAGTATCATAATGTTAGCATTGACTCTAGCAATTTGTTCATCAAGAAATTCACATAGTGGCACAGTATTATCAAGCAAAGTATCATCATAAGCATCATGCATAGCAGAAGTGGAATCATCAATTACTTGCAACATATCAGAATTACTAGCAGGTGGTGGTGTCGCAAACTTACTCATAACAGAAGGTGAACCAAGTGTAGAGCTAGATTCTAGTTCCTTACCTCCCATCGTAGTAGAGGGATAGATCTTGGATTTTGGATCTTTCAGATTCTTCATAGTGATCAACAGATGTAAATCCCAAGTGACTCAGAGAATAGAGCTATGCTCCCCGGCAACAGCGCCAGAAAAAGGTCTTGATAACCCACAAGTGTAGGGGGTCGCAAAAGTTTTCGAGGGTAGAGTATTCAACCCAAATTTATTGATTCGACACAAGGGGAGCCAAAGAATATTCTCGAGTATTCGCAACTGAGTTGTCAATTCAACCACACCTGAAAGACTTAATATCTGCAGCAAAGTATTTAGTAGCAAAGTAGTATGGAAGTAACAGTAACGATGGCGAAAGTGACGGTAGTAGTTTAGTAGTGATTGTAACAGTAGCAACGAAAAAGTAACTTAGCAAGGATCAATATGTGAAAAGCTCGTAGGCAATGGATCAGTGATGGATAATTATGTCGGATGGCATTCATCATGCAATAGTTATAACATAGGGTGGAATAGAACTAGCTCCAATTCATCAATGTAATGTAGACATGTATTCCATATATAGTCATACGTGCTTATGGGAAAGAACTTGCATGACATCTTTTGTCCTACCCTCCCATGGCAGCGGGGTCCTAATGGAAACTAAGGGATATTAAGGCCTCCTTTTAATAAGAACCATACCAAAGCATTAGCACTTAGTGAATACATGAACTCCTCAAACTACGGTAATCACCGAAAAGAATCCCAGTTATTGTCACCCTGGGGGATGCGGATCATAACTCGTAATAGGTGTCTACAACTTTCAAGATAGGATCAAGAACACATATATATTCATGAAAGCATAATAGGTTCAGATCTGAAATAATGGCACTCGGGCCCTAGTTACAAGCATTAAGCATAGCAAAGTCACAGCAACATCAATCTCAGAACATAGTGGATACTAGGGATCAAACCCTAACAAAACTAACTTGATTACATGATAAATCTCATCCAACCCATCACCGTCCAGCAAGCCTACGATGGGAATACTCATGAACAGATGAGTGCATCATGGAATTGGTGATGAAGGATGGTTCGTGATGACGATGGCGTCGATTTACCCTCTTCGGAGCCCAAAACAGACTCCAGATTTGGCCTACCGAGGAAGAACAGGAGGTGGCGGCGGCTCCATATTGTGAAACGCGATGAACTATTCTCTCTGATTTTTTCTCCATCAATAGGAATATATAGGGTTGGAATTGAGGTTGGAGGAGTCACAGGGGGCCCACAAGCTTGCAAGGCGCGACCAGGGGGTGGTCGCGCCTGGTGGGCTTGTCACCTATGGGTGGCCCCCTCTAGTTGATTCTTTCACCAGTATTTTTTATAAATTGCAAAAATAATCTCCATAAATTTTCAGGTCAAACTGAGAACTTCTATTTCTGCACAAAAATAACACCAAGGCAATTCTACTGAAAACAGCGTCAATCCGGGTTAGTTCCATTCAAATCATGCAAATTAGAGACCAAAACAAGGGCAAAAGAGTTTGGAAAAGTGGATACGATGGAGACGTATCACTTCTTCGTGGAACTAGGTAGAGCCCTCCATGGACTCTCGCGGCCGTTACCCTCCGTGGGTTGAAGTCTCCATAAATGTGGACATACGATAGCACCACCTATCGGAACCATGGGAAAAATCTTCGTGTACTTCATGCGTTTGATCTCCCTGTCTCATCTCCTTACTTCCATGTGCAATGTCTTTACTTTCCGCTGATATACTTGATGAATTGCATGTGTAGGGTGTGTTAGACTTGCTATAATTTCTAAAATGTGACAACATTTAACTTAGGATATTGTGTTGACTTTTATTTGTGCTAGTAGTCTATTCACCCCCCCCCCCTCCTAGACATAATATTCTAGTGATCCCACACCTACGGACCCTTAGGTCTATGGTGAACTACTCACAAGTCATGGCGAGGGCAACAAGGTTGATGAAGAGGCCCTCCGTGATCAATCTTCCCTCCAACAAGGTGTCGAAACGGAGGTTTAGATGGCCTCCCATCAAAACAGAGACTTGCAGCAGCAAAAAGTGTTTCGGGAGCACTCCCGAAGGTTTTAGGAAATTTGTCAATTTATAGGCCGAAGAGGGGCATCAGGAGGCGCCCGAGGGGGCCACAAGCCATCACGCCGCGCCCCCTGGTGGCGCGCCCTATTGGCTTGTGGTGCCCTCATGGATCCTTCGGCTTCCCTCCGAAGCTTCTAGGTCTTATTTTAGTCCACAAAAAATCATAAAAAAGTTTTGTGGCAATTGGACTTCGTTTGGTACTGTAAACCTGAAAAGCCAAAAACATGTAGAAAACAGCAACTAGCATTGGGCACACGGTCAATAGGTTAGTGCTCAAAAATAATATGAATTGGTAAATAAATACCCCAAAAGTATCCTAGAATGATAATATATTAGCATGGAACAATCAAAAATTATAGATACGTTGGAGACGTATCAGACCAACATGTCGAACCCGGCATTCCAGAAGCACGACGACGACTCAAATGTCCATGTCACCAAGTTGCACTTCTTGGGAACACACAAAGCAATTACTCAAGCACAAGATGTCTTGAGCGACCGCATCGAGCAACTCACCACCTACTTGTTTGAATCGGAGGTGCGCACGCGGGACTACCTCGACAACAAGCTGTCAAGTCAAATGGAGGAGTTCTGTTCCTTCATGGTCAATCGTGATTCTTCAACATCTACTACGTCAAGGCGGCGTCACTCAAGTCGCCACTCATCAAAGTACTCTTCCAACACAAGTCCTCCTCGGGCACATGTTCATCATCAAGACGACCGCTCTGGCCCAAGCTCACCACAAGGTCGCTACCGTCAAGCCATGGAGAATCCATTCCATGGCAATGGATTGCAAGATCAACTCCGCACTCAAGACCATCGTCATTGACCGGACCAAGAAGCATTGGATAAAGAACAAGAATGACAATGCCGAGAAGAAGAAGAACATCATTGCGATGAACAAGCACTTCAAGCACAACACGCCCTACAAGAAGCTACTCGCATCTTGGAAGAGCGCAACCGCCAAGCTCACGAAGAACAAGAAGCACTCCAGCGAGAACGACAAGAAAGAATCTGGTCGCCAAGAGGACAAACAAGAAAGAAGGAACTGAGTGTGAGTACCTCGTCAACGGCCTCAAGCACATCACATCAAGCACAATGATGATGACTCCCCAAGGCAACATCAACATCAACTTGACAACAACAACAATGAACCTCCTGCACGTCAAGGGTATGCCAAAACAACCACATTGAAGAAGAACGCTTCGGCAAGCTCAAGTTCACCATGCCTAAGTTCTCCGGAAGTAATGACCCTGAAGACTATATCTCATGGGCACTCAAGGTTGACAAGATATTCCGTTTGCACAACTTTGAGTAAGAGAAGAAGATTTCCATGGCTTCCCTTGAGTTCCAAGACTACGCTCTCATTTGGTGGGAACAAGTGATTGAGCGAAGAAGAGAAAGAGGTGAACCTCATATAACCACTTGGTCCCAAACGAAGGACCTCATGAGAGCTCGCTTTGTGCCAACCCACTACAACTGTGATCTCTTCAAGAAGATACAACTACTCAAGCAAGGCACAAAGTCTATAGAAGAATACTATCAAGAAATGGAAATTGCCATGACCCGATCCAATGACAAGGAAGATGATGAGCAAACAATGGCGTGCTTCTTGAATGGTCGCAACTACCAAGTCAAGAAAATCGCGGACTTCCAACCATACTCCAACCTACTCGAGTTAGTACATCAAGCAACAAAGGCGGAACGTCAAGTGCAAGATGACTACAAGTACTCCAAGTTCTCTTCCAAGACCTATGGCTTAAGTGCACAAGCTTCTCCGACCACAACGCCTTCGACTATGAAATCTACAACACCTACCGGCAACAAGTCAAGTTCCAAGGACAAGATGACTTCGTCAAGCCGCCCTCCTACTTCAAGTAACTACAAGCCAAGAGCTGCATCCTTTACACCAACAACGGATGCCATCGCTAAATCAAGCTCCATCAAGTGTTTCACGTGCCAAGGCCGAGGCCACAAGACCTATGAGTTTCCAACAAGATGCACCATGATTATTCAAGACGACAGCACCTAGACACTATGAGCGACAACGAGATGGAACCATTGGATCACGTGGCTATGCATAGACAAGTCAATGAAGCTGAAGATTCGCAAATCTATTGCGACAATGATCTGAGCCCCACTCTTGTTTTCTCCAAGGTTTTAATACAACAACAACAAGAAGATGAGGACCAACATTGCCACATCGATCTTCCATACCAAGGCGGGCATCCAAGGAAAATCCGTCAAGGTCATCATCGATGGTGGAAGTTGCCATAATTTGGCAAGTGAGGACCTTCCTTCCAAGCTCCAAATGGTCAACAAGAAGCGCCCTCTCCCATACAAGTTCGAATGTCTTAGCGACTCCGGCACTCTCCAAGTTGACCACACCATGCAGGTTTCCTTCAAGATAGGCGCCCTCTCCCATACAAGTTCCCATGTACGTTTGCCATCTACTCCATGGGAGACCATGGCAATTTGACCGTGGCATCATCCACAATGGTAGGACCAATCACCAAAGATTCAAAATGAAGGGCAAGGAATATGTGCTTCGACCAATGTCTCCAAGTCAAGTGACCGCCAACAAGCAAGCTTCATCCCATCCTGGAGATAAAAGTGAGAGAGCGATCCACCTAAAAGAGAGTGAGCGCCACAAGCTAAAATTGACGGACTTCGCGATGAGGGACATGAGAGATATAGTTATTTTAGCCACCAAAAGAGACTTGAGGGATGTGAGTGAGATCCCATCAATCGTTCTTCACTATGGACTTGTGTCCAAAGATGACGTCGTACGGACTAACCCTTCACAACATCTTCCTCTTGTGTTATCCCATTTGTTGCAGGAATTTCAAGACGTTTTTCTCGATGAGCTACCTCCGGGACTACCACCAAACAAGGTATCAAACACCACATCAACCTCATACCCGGAGCACCACTTCCAAACAAGGCACCCTACCATGTCAATCCCAAAGAAACTAAGGAGATACAAAGGCAAGTTCAAAAACTCCTAGATAAAGAGCATGTATGTGAGAGCTTAAGTCCTTGTGCGGTTCTAGTGATACTAGTACCTAAGAAAGACGGTAGTATGCGCATGTGTTCGGAGTGGCACAATATCAATGCTATAATAGTTAGATATCTCCACCCTATCCCTCGCCTCGATGATATGCTAGATGAACTTAGTGGTGCCACTATATTTTCCAAAATTGACTTAGAAAGTGGTTACTATCAAATACGCATACAAGAGGGCGATGAGCGGAAAACAACATTCAAAACCAGGTTTGGTCTCTATGGATGGCTAGTGATGCCTATGGGCTTATCCGAAGCAGCAAGTACTTTTATGCGAGTCATGCATCATGTCTTACAACATCTCATTGGTGATTGTGTTGTGGTGTACCTTGATGACATTCTTGTCTTTAGTGATTCTCTAGAGTATCATGCTAAACATGTTAGGGAAGTATTGCAAGTTCTTCGGAATGAACAATTGTATGCAAACATAGAAAATGCACTTTTGGTGTTGACAAGGATGTTTTCCTAAGATTTGTGGTTTCTTCTAAGGGTGTTCAAGTTGATGAAACTAAAATTGATGCTATTAAAACTTCGCCCACACCCACAAATTTGTAACAAGTGTGTGGTTTGCTTGGACTAGACGGATTTTACCGTCACTTTGTTAAGGATTTTAGCACGATTGCATCTCCTCTACATGCTTTGAGCAAGAATAATGCACCCTTTATTTGGGGACCAACGCAAGACACCACATTCCTTGAGCTTAAAAGTTTGCTTACTCATGCACCTTTGCTTGCCTTACCCAACTTTTATAAAACTTTTGAAGTGCACCGTGACGCTAGTGGTAATGGCATAGGTGGTGTGCTAATGCAAGAGAAGCGCCCAATTGCATACTTTAGTGAGAAACTTTCCAGTGCTCAACTTAACTATCCCATATATGATAAGGAATTGTAAGCTTTGGTGAGAGTGTTACATGTTTTGGAGCATTATAAATTTGTCATTCATACCGATAATGAAACTCTCAAGTATCTTAAGGGGCAAACAAAGTTGAAAAAATAACATGCTAAATTGAGTGAATTTATTGAGTCTTTTCCTTGTGTCATCAAATACATTAAGGGTAAAGAAAATATTGTGGCGGATGCTCTTTCCCGCAAATGCATGCTAGTTACTCAACTTGTATTTAATGTCATTGGCTTTGAGCATATCAAGCAATTGTATGAGCATGATGTTTCCTTTTCTACTCCATATGCTAAGTGCCAAGTGAAACCTTGTTGGGAAAACTACGACATGAAAGATGGCTATCTTATGCGTGCTAACAAACTTTGTATACCCAAGTCTTCTCGTGTTTGTTGCTTTTGCTAGAAGCTCATGGTGGAGGACTAATGGGTCACTTTGGATGTGACAAGACATATGCCACCATCTCCAACAAGTATTTTTGGCCAAAGATGTTTTGTGATGCTGCACGCTTCACCAACCTATGCTTTACATGTCGCAAAGCTAAGTCAAAAGCTCAATCCCATGGTCTTTACATGCCTCTTCCTATCCCATTTCAACCTTGGGAAGACATTAGTATGGATTTTGTGCTTGGTCTGCCACGAACAAAAAATGGCCATGATTTCGTTTTTGTCATTATGGATCGTTTTTCTAAAATGGCGCATTTCATTCCATGTCATAAGATTGACGATGCTTCACATATTGTAAATCTCTTTTGTAGGGACATCTTACGACTACACGGAGTGCCCAAGACTATCGTCTCGGATCGCGATGTCAAGTTCCTTAGCTACTTTTGGAAGACTCAATGCGCCAAGCTCGGGATCGAGCTACTATTATATTTGACATATCACCCACAAACCGATGGCCAAACGAAGGTGACGAACCGGATGCTTTCAACTCTCCTACGCATGTTGATCAAGAGGAACTTCGGGGAATGGGAAGATTCCCTCCCATCTTCGAGTATGCCTACAATCGAGCACGACACTTCACCACTGGCAAGTCTCCTTTCGAAGTGGTCTACAGCACCAACGATTTGTCTCCATTGGACATACTTCCTCTACCACTCCAAGAGCGCGTGAACATGGACGCAAGCACAAGGGCAAGCTACATCAAGAAGATGCATGAAGATACAAGGCGCGCGATACAACGTCAAGTGGAACGAGTCACCGCCAAGAGAAACACGAACAAGCACCCCATGGTGTTCGGTGATCTTGTGTGGCTACACCTCCACAAGGATTGCTTCCCCGCTGAGCGCAGGTCCAATCTTGGACCATTCAAGGTGTTGGCACGCTATAACAACAATGCCTACAAGATCGACATTCCGTGTGACAAGTACAACGTGAGCGACACCTTTAACGTCACAGACCTATCTCCTTTCCATGGTGATGAAGATCTTGATCCGAGGACGGGTCTCTCACAAGGGTGGGGAGATGATGCGGAGCATACCATGGTCATCCCCATGGACCCATCACAAACACCTCAAGCTCCAAAGGGTCCCATGACAATGTCGGGGAACGTTGCACGGGAAACAAAACATTTCCTATGCACACACAAGATCTATCCATGGAGATGCATAGCTACGAGAGGGGGAGTGTGTCTACATACCCTTGTAGATTGTTAAGCAGAAGCGTTAATAAACACGGTTGATGTAGTCAAACGTCTTCGTGATCCAATCAGGATTCGTCCCGCGATCCAATCACGCTCTGTCCCACCTAGTGCAAGAACGGACGGTACCTTCGCGTTCAGCACACATACAGCTCGATGACGCCTCCGCCTCCTCGATCGGGCGAGCGTGGGCGAAGTAGTAGATTATTTCTCCAGCAACATGACAGCGTAGTGGCGGCGGTGGTGGTGCTATCTCGGTAGGGCTACCCCTAGCGCTACTGAAACCGCGAACGGAGGAGAAAACGATCTAGGGAGAGAGAGGGGCGCCAAGGGCTTGGTGTGTCCTCTTGGGGCACCCCCTCCCCTCTATATATAGGTGTAGGGATGTGGGGAAAAGCCCCTCCAAGCCCTAGGGCGCAGCCAAGGGGGAGGAGGTGGAATCCTAGTCCCCATCATTCCCTTCCATACAAAGGTGGACTTTCCACCTTTCCCAATTGCATGGGCCTTGAGGGACTTGTACGCTTGGCCCAATAAGGCCCTGGTGTCTCCCCTCAGCCCGTGCAAACCCTTGGGACGTTGTGGAACCCTTGGTGGACTTCCCGACTCCTCCAAAAGTTTCCGGAACCTTCTAGAAGCTTCCCAGTACAACGAAAAAACCGAAACTTCTCCGGTAGCCACAATATGACTTCCCATATATAAATCTTTACCTCCGGGCCACTCCAAAGCTCCTCCTGGCGTCCATGGTCTCATACGGGACTCCGAACAACTTTTGGTCACGTACATATATAACTCATCAACACTATATCGTCACTGAACGTTAAGTGTGCAGACCCTGTGCGTTCGAGAACTATGCATACATTAGAGACACCTCTACGGTCAATAACCAATGGCGGGACGTGGATGTCCACATTGGTTCCTACATATTCTACGAAGATCTTTATCGGTCAAACCACGATGTCAAGGATTCAATCAATCTCGTATGCAGTTCCCTTTGTCCATCGGTATGTTACTTGCCTGAGATTCGATCGTCGGTATGTCCATACCTAGTTCAATCTCATTACCGGCAAGTCTCTTTACTCATTCCATAATACAAGATCATGTGACTAACTCCTTAGTCACATTTCTTTCAAGCTTCTTGTGATGTTGTATTACCGAGTGGGCCCAGAGATACCTCTCCGTCATACCGAGTGACAAATTCCAGTCTTGATCCACGCCAACCCAACAGACACCCTCGGAGATACCTGTAGCTCACCTTTATAGTCACCCGGTTACGTTGTGACGTTTGATACACACAAGGCATTCCTCTGGTGTCAAGGTGTTGCCTGATCTCATGGTCGTAGGAACAGATACTTGACATGGATAAAGCAGTAGCAATAAACTGACACGATCAAATGATATGCTTACGGTTAGGTCTTGTCCATCACATCATTCTCCTAATGATGTGATCCCTTTATCAAATAACAACTCATGTCTATGGTCATGAAACCTTGACCATCTTTGATCAACGAGCTAGTCCAGTAGAGGCTCACGAGGGACATGGGGTTGTCTATGTATCCACACATGTATTTGAGTTTCCAATCAATAAAATTATAGCATGGATAATAAACGATTATCATGAACAAGGAAATATAATAATAACCATTTTATTATTGCCTCTAGGGCATATTTCCAACAGTCTCCCACTTGCACTAGAGTCAGTAATCTAGCTCACATCACCATGTGATTTACATTGTAATGAATCTAACACCCAATGAGTTCTAGGGTTTGATCATGTTTTGCATGTGAGAGAGGTTTTAGTCAACGATACTATGACATTCAAATATGTGTATTCTTTGCAACTCTCTATATTGTAGATGTTGCTACGACGCTCCACTTGGAGCTATTCTAGATAGCTGCTCCACTATATGTATCCGGTTTGCTACTCAGACTCATCCGGGTCGGTGTCAAAGCTTGCATCGACGTAACCCTTTACGACGAACTCTTTGTCACCTCAATAATCAAGAAACATTTACTTAATCCTCTAGTTACTAAGGATAATTTTGACCGTTGACCAGTGATCCACTCCTAGATAACTCTTGTACCCCTTGCCAGACTAATGGCATGGCACACATCACATGTCGTACACAGCATGTCATACAATATAGAGCCTATGGCTAAGGCATAGGGGACGACCTTCATCCTTTCTCTTTATTTTGTCCTGGTCGAGTTTTGAGTCTTACTCAACTTCACATCTTGCAAATCAGGTAAGAACTCCTTCTTTGACTAATCCATTTTGAACTCTTTCAAAATCTTGTCAAGATATGTACTCATTGAAAGTCTTATCAAGTGTCTTGATCTATCTCTATAGATGTTGATGCCCAATATTTAAGTATCTTTATCCGGGTCTTCCTTTAAAAATCATTTTTCAAACAACCCTTTATGCTTTCTAGAAATTCTACATTATTTCCGATCAGCAATATGTCAACCACAAATACTTATCAGAAATTCTATAGTGCTCCCACTCACTTTCTTGTAAATACAAGTTTCTCATAAACTTTGTATAAACCCAAAAGCTTTGATCACCTCATCAAAACACATATTAAAACTCCAAGATGCTTTCTCTAGTAGATAGAAGGGTCGTTGTAGCTTGCACACCTTTTAGCATCCTTAGGACCGACAAAATCTTCTAGTTGCATCACATACAACCTTTCCTCACGGAAACCGTTAAGGAAACTCTGTATTGTCATCCATTTGCCAAATTTCATAATCGAAAAATGCAGCAACTGCTAACATAATTCCAACAGACTTTAGCATCGCTACGGGTGAGACAGTCTCATCGTACTCAACTCCCTGAACTTGTCGGAATCTTCTTTGCGGAAGTCGAGCTTTATAAATGATGACATTTATCATCAGCGTTTGTCTTCTTCTTAAAGATCCATTTGTACTTAACGACCTGCCATTCAACTGGCAAGTCTACCAAAGTCCATACTTGGTTTTCATGCATGGATCCAATCTCGGATTTCATCGCTCCTAGACATTTGTTGGAATCTGGGCCCACCATCGCTTCTTCATAGTTCGTAGGCTCATTGTTGTCTAACAACATGATTTCCAAGACAGGATCATAGCACTACTCAGGGGCAGTATGTATCCTTTTCATCCTACGAGGTTTGGTAGCAACTTGATCCAAAGTTTCATGATCATCATCATTAGCTTCCTCTTCATTTGGCGTAGGCACCGCAGAAACATCTTTCTATGTCGTGCTACCATCCAACTGAAGTGACAGTTCAATAACATCATCAAGTTCTACTTTTCTCCCACTCAATTCTTTTGAGAGAAACTATTTCTCGAGAAATGACCCATTTTTAGCAACAAACACTTTGTCCTTGGATATAAGATAGAACGTATACCCAACTGTTTACTTAGGGTATTCCATGAAGATGCATTTGTCCTCTTTGGATTCGAGCTTATCATGTTGAAATATTTTCACATAAGCATCGCATTCCCAAACTCTAGGAAATAACAACTTAGGTTTCTGCCAAACGGTGTCATCTCAACAGATTTAGATGGTGCCCTATTTAAACTGAATGTGATTGTCTCTAATGCATAACCCCAAAACGATAGTGGCAAATCGGTAAGAGACATCATAATACGCACCATATCCAGTAGAGAACGACTATGACGTACAGACACACCATCACACTATGGTGTTCCAGGCGACGTGAGTTGTGAAACAACTTCCACATTTTTCTTAAGTTGCATACCAAACTCGTAACTCGGATATTTACATCCACGATCATATCATAGACATTTTATCTTCTTGTCACGATGATTTTCAACTTCGCTCTGAAATTGCTTGAACTTTTTAAACATTTCAAACTTGTGTTTGATTAAGCAAATATAGCCATATCCACTCAAATCATCACTGAAGGTAAGAAAATAAAGATATCCACCGCACGCTTCAGCACCCATTGGACCGCATACATGAACATGTATCATTTCCAATAAGTCACTTGCCCGCTCCATTATACCAGAAAGCGGGGTCTTAATCATCTTTCCCATGAGGCATGGTCGGCATGTCTCAACCAATTCGAAATCGAGTGAGTAAAAACTTCCATCACCATGGAGTTTCTTCATGCGCTTTACACCAATATGACCTTGGCGGTAGTGCCACAAGTATGTGGTACTATCATTATTAACTTTGCATCTTTTGGCATCAATATAATGAACATGTGTATCACTACGATCGAGATTCAATAAACCATTCACATTGGGTGCATGACCATTGAAGGTATTATTCATGTAAATAGAATAACCATTATTATCTAACTTAAATGAATAATCGTATTGCAATAAACACGATCTAATCATGTTCATGCTCAACGTAGACACCAAATAACATTTATTTAGGTTCATCACTAATCCCGAAGGTAGGCAAAGAGCGTGCGATGGTGATCATGTCAACCTAGGAAACACTTCCAACACACATCGTCACCTCGCCCTTAGCTAGTCTGCTTTTATTCCGTAGATTTTATTTCGAGTTACAAACATTTAGCAACTGAACTGGTATCGAATACCAAAGTGCTACTAGGAGTACTAGTAAGGTACACATCAATAACACGTATATCAAATATACTTCTGTTGATGTTGCCAACCTACTTATTTACCAAGCATCTAGGGCAGTTCCACTACAGTGACTGTTCTTCTCATAATAGAATCACTTAGTCTCGGATTTGGGTTCAACATTGGGTTTCTTCACTCGAGAAGTGATACGTCTCCAACGTATCTATAATTTATGAAGTATTCATGCCATGTTTAAAATAATTCTATATGATTTTGGTATGATTTTATTAGAACTAACCCGGACTGACGCTGTTTTCAACAGAACTACCATGGTTTCATTTTTTTGTGCAGAAATAAAAGTTTTCAGAATGGGATGAAAATTTAGCATGATTTTTTCTAGACCAAAAGAGACCCCTGAAGCATTGGAGTTGCGCAAGCAGAACCGCGAGGAGGTCACAAGCATGTCAGGCGCGGCCACACCCCTGGTCGCGCCTAGCAGGCTTGTCAACACCTCGTGGCACCTCTTGACGTGAGATCAACGCCAAAAATTCCTATAAATATAGAAAACTCCAAAAAGAAACCTAGATCGGGAGTTATGCCACCGCAAGCCTCCATATCCATGAAAAACCAATCGAGAGCCTGTTCTAGTACCCTGCCGGAGGGGGAAACCATCACCGGAGGGCATCTTTATCATCCTGGCGGTCTCCATGACGAGGAGGGAGTAGTTCACCCTCGGGGCTGAGGGTATGTACCAGTAGCTATGTGTTTGATCTCTCTCTCTCTCTTGTGTTCTTGAGATGGCACGATCTTGATGTAGCGTGAGCTTTATTAATATAGATGAATCATATGGAGTTTTCCCCTCTCTATCTTGTTGTGATGAATTGAGTTTTCCTTTTGAAGTTTTATTGTTGGATTGAGTCTTTAAGGATTTGAGAACACTTTATGTTTGTCTTGCGATGGGATATCCGTGGTGACAATGGGATGTTCTATTGATCCACTTGATGTACGTTTTGGTGATCAACTTGCGGGTTCCGTGACCTTGGGAATATATGCATAGGGGTGGCAAACGTTTTTGTCTTGACTTTCCGGTAGAAACTTTGGGGCACTCTTTGAAGTTCTTTGTCTTGGATTGAACATGATAAATCTGAAATTATGTGATGCATATCTTATAATCAAGCCCATGGTTACTTGTGGTGACATTGGAGTATCTAGGTGGCATTAGGCTTTTGGTTGCTAATGTGTATATTAAGATGTTATTTTGGTACGAACTCTAGGGCTGTTCGTGACACTTATAGGGATAGCTCATAAGATTGATCAGAAAAGATAACTTTGAGGTGGTTTCGTACCCTACAATAATTTCTTCGTTAGTTCTCCGCTATTTTTGACTTTGGAGTGAACTCTTTGTCGCATGAGAGGGACTTACATATGATTCAACTATGTCAATATTGTTGAGAGAAATTGCACTAGTGAAAGTATAGACCCTAGGCCTTGTTTCCAAGAATTTATACAAAATTTTGCTCATTGTTTACTATTTCTTAGCTTGCTGTTTTTATATTTTCATATTAGAAAAACCTATATCTACCATCCATATTGCACTTGTATCACCATCTCTTCGCCGAACTAGTGCACCTATACAATTTGCCATTGCATTCTGTGTGTTGGGGACACAAGAGATTTCTTGTATTTGATTGCAGGGTTGTTTGAGAGAGACCATCTTCATCCTACACCTCCCACGGATTAATAAACCTTAGGTCATCCACTTGAGGGGAAATTGCCACTGTCCTATAAAACTCTGCGCTTGGAGGCCCAACACGAGTCTACAAGAAGAAGGTTGTGTAGTAGACATCAAGCTCTTTTCTGGCGCCGTTGTTGGGGACGGAAGTGCTTGAAGGTATATATTTAGATCTTGCAATTGAATCTTTTAGTTTCTTGTTTATTCACTAGTTTGGTTTTATAAAACAAAACTACAAAAAAATGGAATTGAGGTTGCCTCATATTCTTCATCTTTTTAATGTCTTTCGTGAAAATTATGGAAAGGAAAATTGTGCTCAAGTGTTAGAAGAAGAAGTTATTAAAATGTTTGGCACTAAATCTTTGAGTGATGAGCATGATTGCAATGTTTTTAGTATGAATTATTTGAATATCCATGATGCTAATGATATCCAAAGCCACAAGCTTGGGGATGCTATGTTTGATGAAGATGATATTTTTAGTCCCCCAATTCTTGATGAGCAAAACTATTATGATGATAGCATGCCTCCTATATATGACGACTATTGTGATGACATGTATGCTATAAAGAGTAATGAAAACCATGAAACATATTATCATGATTTTAATATTGAATGTGGTTATGTCAATCAAGTATCTCATGATAGTTATTTTAATATTGTATGCTATAAAGAGTTTGCTCCCACTATTATGAATGAAAAGAGAATTGCTTATGGGGAGAGTGAAAAAATTCTATGCTTGTAGATCACGAAAAGAATGCTTTATGTGCTGATTATATTGTGTAATTCATTAATGATGCTACTGAAAAATTATTATGAGGGAGGAATATATGCTTGTAGGAATTGCAATAATATCAAGTTTCCTCTCTATGCATTGAAAGTTTCAAAGTCATGCTTTTTTTGCCTTCCTATGCTAGTTGATTATTGCTACCATAAATTTTTCCTCACAAAATCCCTATGCATAGGAAGTGGGTTAGACTTAAATGTGCTTGTCATGAGATTCATGATGCTCTTTTGCATGTTTCAAATACTATTCCTATCTGAGCATCATTGAAATCATCATGTCGAGCTAAAAGGCATTAAAGAAAAACGCTTGTTCGGAGACAACCCAACACTTCTAATTTATGTTTTGATGTGTTCACATGATTAATATACTGTAGTAATCATGTTTTGTGTCTTTAATTTCAATAAAGTGCCAAGTAAAGCCTTTGGGACAGTGTGGATACTTGCTTGTTTGATTATGTGCAAAAACAGAAAGTTTTGCGTCTAGTATATGAATTATCTGAGTTTACTGGAGTGTACAAAAATTCTGAAATTTTTACACAAAGTTTATATGAAAATTCCTTGAGGTTTCCTAATTTTTAAGAATTTTGGAATCAGTAAGTATGCTGATCATTCAGAACTTTACAGAATGTTCTGTTTTTGACACATTCTGTTTTGCATGCATAGTTTGCTTGTTTCAAGTGTTCCTATAGCTTATATTGAGTAATACAAATTGTGGGAATGATGTAATAAAGTAGATATCATGTGGTAATAATTATGAATCTTGTCTTGATAGTACCTATGTGATTGATCTATCTTTATTACACTAACCCTTCTCACAAAATTCCGTTAAGTTTTGTGTGATTGAAGTTTTAAAGTTTTGGGTGAGACACCGATATGAGGAGAATAAGGAGTGAAAATAACCTAAGATTGGGTATTAACAAGTCACCCCCAAGGTAATATTCAAGTAAGACTCAAGCGTCTAAGCTTGGGGATGCCCCGGAAGGCATCCCCTCTTTCGTCTTCAACACTATCGGTATATCTTACTTGGAGCTATATTTTTATTCATCACATAATATGAGTTTTCCTTGGAGCATCATTTTATTTTGTTTTTATATTTAAGGTGTTATTTATATCTTGTTTTTCAATAAAAAATTCCAAGAATTGCCTTTAGGATGCTTGAATTGCATGTTTGATGTGTGCTGTGTAAAAATAGAAACTTGTGCTGTAGTGTTTGAATTTTCGTATTTTACTGGAACATGGAAAATTTCTGAAATTTTTACACAGTGTTTTCATACAAATTTTATAGAATTTCCTAAATTTTCATAATTTTTTGAGTTACATAAGTACACTGTGTTTATAAATTTCTACAGACTATTCTGTTTGGACAGAATGCTGTCGTAGTTTTGTTATCTACTTATCCTATAGTTTCCATAGCCTATATTGGTAAAACAAAATCGTGGAAATGATAGTATACAGTACCTAATATTTGTAAATTATTGTGAAAATTTCCTTGGCAGTACATAAACAGTTGATTTATTATTATGTGTACTAACCTATCTCACGAGTTCTTTTCGAGTTTTGTGTGGATGAAGTTTTTGAGAATAGGTGAAACCGGGATATGAGAGATTGAACAAGATACAAATCTCAAGATTGGGGATGACCAAGTCACACCAATTAAACAAGAACTCTCAAGCATCTAAGCTTGGGGATGCTACGCATCCCACCTCTCTTCGTCAACTATCGGTTAGCCTATGTTGAGCCTAAATTTTTATCCGTTCACATGATGTGTGCTATTATTGGAATGCTATTTTTATTTTGCTTGATGTTTAAATAAAATACTCAGATCTTAAAATATTTATTGATATAGAGAGATAAAGTCCTCACATATTTACTTAATTGTTTGACTACTCATTGATCTTCACTTATATGTTGTGGAGTAGTTTTGTCATTTACTCTCATGCTTCACTTATATCCTATGAGTAAATGGTTGAATGAATTGAATATAATAAATATGAAATTATATATGCTTCATATACTTATCCCATGGGGAGTAATGACTTCACACATAATAATTATAGGTGGTGAAATTTATTGAAAGTTAGCAAACACCGGTCACTCGAACAATCCATGAAAGAATATTGAAGGAAGAGAGAGTTCACATATAAATATACTCTCTTGGACATATTCTATGATTGTGAATAACCATTAATTATTTTCAAACTTGAGAAAATTAGTTGAAGTTGGACAAGGAAGACAACGTAATGAGTTATACTTGGGTATATTTGTATAGAAGTTATATTGTTATGGATCCTCCAACATGTGGTGCTTGCTTCCACCTCATACTAGCCAAAACTTCCGCACCAACTAGAAATACTACTTGTGCATCCAAACACCCTTAAACCCAAAGTTGTTCCATATGAGTCCACCATACCTACCTATATGCGGTATTTACCTGCCTTCCAAGTAAATTTGCAAGTGCCAAACTCTAAACCTTCAAATAATATTATGTTTTGTATGCCCGAATCGCTCATATAATGACTAGGGGATGTCAGTATCTTCCGTGCTAGGTGGGTTATTCTCACGATATGTGTTGATTCACTATCATTCACAAGAAAGTGGCTGGTAATAGGGATTCCCAGTCCCGAAATAAAAGAAAAAAATGCAAATAATTAAGCAAAACTCCCCCAGGAATGTTGTTGGTATGGACAGTACCCGAGGGTTCGGCACGCCGTGGAGTCTGATTGATTGGTGGAGGGGGAGTAAAAACTTTACCATTCTTTTTGGAAACCGCCTATAATGTATCTAGCATGGAAGTTACCAAGATCTCTCGGCTGTTATGGTGACAATGAAAGCATACCGCCCAAAATTATTATTCATCTTTGTTTTAAAAGCTCGAGCTCTAGCACCTCTGCAAATCAATGCTTCCCTCTGCAAAGGGCCTATCTTTTACTTTCTAGTACTTGCCTTTATGCAAGAGTCATGGTGATTTTCACCACTTTCTATATTTTGCCTTTTTCTCTTGGAAAATATCATGTGGTGGGAAATATCCAAGCATATATGGCCATTCAAATATATATGTTCATGAATTATTATTGTTGACAATTATCTATATGATAAATAAGTTGGGAGGCAAAACTTTAAGCCCCTATCTTTCTCTGTGTTCGACGGATGCCATTTGCTCTAACACTATGCTTTGAGAGTTAGCAATCATGGAAGACTATATGATAGTTGAGTATGTGGAATTTGCTAAATCAAAGCTCCTACATAGACCCTTCCTGAAAATAAGATGAATTGCAATTCTTTGGTGACTGAAAGCATAGTTTGTTAGTCTATACTTTAGCATGTGGGTAGCTTGTTATTTCATCATGAGAAGGTTTATGAGATGAGCTACTATTTATGATATATAATGATGCTATAAAAAGTGTTTGGAAATGTCATTAATCAAATTTATGCACTATGCTAGCATTCACACATCATAAATTATTTCTTTTATCATTTACCTACTCGAGGACGAGTAGGAATTAAGCTCGGGGATGCTGATATGTCTCCAACGTATCTATAATTTAAGAAGTACTCATGCCATGTTTACAATAATTCTATATGATTTTGGTATGATTTTATTAAAACTAATCCGGTTTGATGATGTTTTCAGCAGAACTACCATGGTGTCGTTTTTTGTGTAGAAATAGAAGTTCTCAGAATGGGATGAAAATTTAATATGATTTTCTCTGGACCAAAAGAGACCCCTGTAGCATTGGAGTTGGCCAGAAGAGCCACGAGGAGATCACAAGCCTGCAAGGAGCGGCCACCCCCCTGGTTGCGCCTAGCAGGCTTGTCACCACCTCGTGGCACCTCTTGAGTGGGATCGAAGCCAAAAATTCCTATAAATATAGAAACCACCGAAAAGAAACCTAGATTGGGGGTTCCACCACCTCAAGCCTCTAGAGCCACAAAAAACCAATCGGGAGCTCGTTCCGGCACCCTGTCGAAGGGGGAAACCATCACCGGAGGACATCTTCATCATCCCGGCGGTCTCCATGACGAGGAGGGAGTAGTTCACCCTCGGGGCTGAGGGTATGTACCAGTAGCTATGTGTTTCATCTTTATCTCTCTCTCTCTCTCGTGTTCTTGAGATGGCATGATCTTGATGTAGCGTGAGCTTTATTAATATAGATGAATCAGATGGAGTTTTCCCCTCTCTATCTTGTTGTGATGAATTGAGTTTTCCCTTTGAAGTTTTCTTATCGGATTGAGTTTTTAAGAGTTTGAGAACACTTGATGTATGTCTTGCGATGGGATATCCGTGGTGAAAATGGGATGTTCTATTGATCCACTTGATGTATGTTTTGGTGATCAACTTGTGGGTTTCGTGATCTTGGGAATCTATGCATAGGGGTTGGCACACGCTTTTGTCTTGACTTTCCGGTAGAAACTTTGGGGCACTCTTTGAAGGTCTTTGTGTTCGATTGAACATGATGAATCTGAAATTATGTGATGCATATCTTATAATCAAGCCCATGGGTACTTGTGGTGACACTGGAGTATCTAGGTGACATTAGGGTTTTGGTTGGTGTGTATCTTAAGGTGTTATTTTAGTACAAACTCTAGGGCTGTTCATGACTCTTATAGGGATAGCTCATAAGATTGATCAGAAAAGATAACAGGTGGTTTCGTACCCTACAATAATTTCTTCATTAGTTCTCTGCTATTTTTTATTTTGGAGTGAATACTTTGTCGCACGAGAGGGACTTACATATGATTCAACTATGTCAATATTGTTGAGAGAAATTGCACTAGTGAAAGTGTGGAGCCTAGGCCTTGTTTCCAAGCATTTATACAACGTTTTGCTTGCTGTTTACTATTTGTTACCTTGCTGTTTTTATATTTCCAGATTATAAAAACCTATAGCTACCATCCATATTGCACTTGTATCACCATCTCTTCGCCGAACTAGTGCACCTATACAATTTGCCATTGTATTGGGTGTGTTGGGGATAAAAGATATTTCTTGTATTTGATTGCAGCAGGGTTGTTTGAGAGAGACCATCTTCATCCTACACCTCCCATGGATTGGTAAACCTTAGGTCATCCACTTGAGGGAAAATTGCCACTGCCCTACAAAACTTTGCCCTTGGAGCCCCAACACGGGTCTACAAGAAGAAGGTTGTGTAGTAGACATCAAGCAGCAACTGGCTTGACATTCATGAAGTTTCCCTTCTTGTCCTTGCCCTTCTCGAAACTAGTGGTTTTACAAACCATCAACATTTGATGCTCCTCCTTGATTTCTACCTTCGCGATGTCGAACATCGCGACTAGATCATGGGATCATCACAAAGCTCTAGTAGCTTGGTGGCAGTGACTTGGAGAACTATGTGAATCACTATCTTATCTGGAAGATCAACTCCCACTCGATTCAAGCGATTTGCAGCACCCACACAATCTGAGTACATGCTCACTGATTGAGCCATTCTCCATCATCTTGCAGGCAAAGAATCTTGTTGGAGGTTGATACGTCCATTTTGCATCATGCTTTTATATTGGTATTTATTGCAATATGGGTTGTCATTACAAGTTATGGTACAATACTTATGCCTTTTCTCTCTTATTCTACAAGGTTTACATGAAGAGGGAGAATGTCGACTGTTGGAATTCTGGACTGGAAAAGGAGCAAATCTTAGATACATATTCTGCACAACTCCAAAAGTCCAGAAAAATTACAGAGAATTATTTTGGAATATATAAAAATACTAGGTGAAACAGATACCAGAGGGGGCCCACTAGGAGGTGGCAAGCCTGCCAGGCGCGGCCACACCCCTGGCCGCACCTAGTAGGCTTGTGACCCACCTGGCAGGTCCCCGATGCCCATCTTCTGCTATATGGAGGGTTTTGACCTAGAAAAAATCATAAGCAAGCTTTTAGGATGAAGCGCCGTCGTCTCGAGGTGGAACTTGGACAGAACCAATCTAGAGCTCTGACAGGGCTGTTCTGCCGGGGAAACTTCCCTCCTAGAGGGGGAAATCAAGGCCATCGTGATCACCAACGATCCTCTCATCGAGAGGGGTTCAATCTCCATCAACATCTTAATCATCACCATATCCTCTCCAAACCCTAGTTCATCTCTTGTATCCGATCTTTGTCTCAAACCTCAGATTGGTACATGTGGGTTGCTAGTAGTGTTGATTCCTCCTTGTAGTTGATGCTAGTTGCTTTACTTGGTGGAAGATCATATGTTCAGATCATTTATGATAATTAATACTCCTCTGATTATGAACATGAACATGCTTTGTGAGTAGTTATGTTTGTTCCTGGGGACATGGGATAAGTCTTGTTATAAGTAATCATGTGAATTTGGTATTCGTTCGATATTTTGATGAGATGTATGTTGTCTCTTCTCTAGTGGTGTTATGTGAACGTCGACTACATAACACTTCACCATTATTTGGGACTAGGGGAAGGCATTGGGAAGTAATAAGTACATGATGGGTTGCTAGAGTGACAAAAGCTTAAACCCTAGTTTATGCGTTGCTTCGTGAGGGGCTGATTTGGATCCATATATTTCATGCTATGGTTAGATTTATCTTAATTCTTATTTCGTAGTTGTGGATGCTTGCGAGAGGGGTTAATCATAAGTGGGAGGTTTTTCCAAGTAAGGGCAGCACCCAAGTACCGGTCCACCCACATATCAAATTATCAATGTAACTAACGCGAATCAAATGAGCAGGATGAAAACTAGCTTGACAGAAATTCTCATGTGTCCTCGGGAGCGCCTCGCTTTATATAAGAGTTTGTCCAGGACTTTCCTTTGTTACAAAAAGGATTGGGATACCTTTCTGCACCTTTGCTACACTTGTTACTTGTTACTCGTTACAAATTATCTCATCACAAAACTATATGTTACCGATAATTCCAGTGCTTGCGCAGAATACCTTACTGGAAACTACTTGTCATATCCTTCTGCTCCTCGTTGGGTTCGACACTCTTACTTATCAAAAGGACTACAATAGATTCCCTATACTTGTTTGTCATCAAGGCTCTTGTCTGGTGCTGTTGCCGGGGAGTGAAGCGCCTTTGGTAAGTAGAATCTGGTAAGGAAAAACTTATATAGTGTGCTGAAATTTACTGTTACTTGTTACTATGGAAAGTAATCCTTTGAGGGGTTTGTTTGGGGTATCTTGACCTTGACCGGAAACACAAAGAGTTGTCACTCAACCTATTGAAAATATTTATTATGAAATTCCTTCGGGTATGATAGAGAAACTACTGGCTAATCCTTATGCAGGAGATGGAACACTACATCCTGATTTGCATCTAATCTATGTGGATGAAGTTTGTGGATTATTTAAGCTTGCAGGTTTGCCCGAGGATCATGTCAAGAAGAAGTTCTTTCCTTTATATTTGAAAGAGAAGGCATTGACATGGTATAGGCTATGTGATGATACTGGATCATGGAGCTACAACCGATTGAAAATGGAATTTCATCAGAAGTTCTATCCTATGCATCTAGTTCATCATGATCGGAATTATATTTATAATTTTTGGCCTCGTGGGAGAAAGAATCCCTCAAGCTTGGGGGAGGCTTAAGTCAATGTTATATTCATGCGCCAATCATGATCTCTCAAGAGAAATTATTATTAGAATTTTTATGCTCGGCTTTCTCGTAATGATCAATCCATGCTCGATACTTCTTGTGTTGGTTCCTATAAAGAAAGATATTGACTTCAAATGGGATTTATTGGAAATAATTAAATGCAACTCTAAAGATTGGGAACTCGATGAAGGTAAGGAGTCAGGTATGAACCTTAAGTTTGATTGTGTTAAATCCTTCATAGACACCGATGCTTTTCGTGAATTTAGCACTAAATATGGACTTGACTCTGACATAGTAGCTTCTTTTTGTGAATCTTTTGCTGCTCATGTTGATATCCCTAAGGAGAAGTGGTTTAAATATCATCCTCCCATTGAAGTAAAAGTAGTTGAACCTATTAAAGTTGAAGAGGAAACTATTACTTATAATGTTGATCCTGTTATTCCCGCTGCTTATATTGAGAAACCACCTTTTCCTGTTAGAATAAAGGAACATGCTAAAGCTTCAACTGTGGTTCGTAAGAGTTGTGCTAGAACACCTACACCCCCCGAGCAAATTAAAGTTGAGCCTAGTATTGCTATGGTTAAGGATCTCTTGGTTGATAATATTGATGGGCATGTTATTCAATTTGTGATGAAGCCGCTAGAATTGCTAAACCTGATGCTAAAGATAAACATAGACCCATTGTTGGCACGCATGTTGTTTCTGTTAAAATAGGAGATCATCGTTATCACGACTTATGTGATATGGGTGCTAGTTGGTGTGCAATTCCCTTTACCTTATATAAAGAGATTATGAATGGTATTGCACTAGCTGTGTTAGAGGAAATTGATGTTACAATTAAGCTTGCTAATAGAGTTACTATATCACGTGTTGGGATTATTAGAGATGTTGAAGCCTTGTGTGGGAAAATAAAATATACTAATGATTTTCTTGTTCTTGGATCCCCACAAGATGATTTTTTCCCATTATATTTGGTAAACCCTTCTTGAATACCGTTAATGCCAAGATAGACTGTGAGAAGGAAACTATTACCGTAAGTTTTGGGGATACGTCTCATGAGTTTAATTTATCTAAATTTCCTAGACAACCCCATGATAAAGAATTGTCTAGTAAGGATGAAATTATTGGTCTTGCTTCTATTGGTGTGCCTCCTACTGATCCCTTAGAACAATATTTGCTGGACCATGAAAATGATATGCATATGAATGAAAGGAATGAAATAGATAAGATTTTCTTTGATCAACATCCTATTCTGAAACACAACTTACCTATTGAAATACTTGGGTATCCTCCACCACCCAATGGTGACCCCGTGTTTGAGCTTAAACAATTACCGGATACTCTGAAATATGCTTATCTTGATGAAAATAAGATATATCCTGTTATTATTAGTGCTAACATTTCAGAGCATGAAGAACAGAGATTATTGAAAACTCCGAGGAAGCACTGTGCTGCTATTGTATATACTCTTGATGATCTTAAGGGCATTAGTCCCACTCTATGTCAGCATAAAATTAAAATGGAGCCCGATGCTAAACCAGTTGTTGATCACCAATGATGGTTAAATCCTAAAATGAAGGAAGTGGTAAGAAATGAAATATTAAAGCTTCTGGAGGCAGGTATCAGTTACCCTATTGCTGATAGTAGATGGGTTAGTCCCATTCATTGTGTCCCTAAGAAAGGAGGTATTACCGTAGTTCCTAATGATAAAAATGAATTGATCCCGCGGAGAATTGTTACAGGATATACAATGGTAATGGATTTTAGGAAATTAAATAAAGCTACTAGAAAATATCATTACCCTCTACCTTTCATTGATCAAATGCTAGAAATACTATCCAAACATACACATTTCTGTTTTCTAGATGGTTATTCCGGTTTCTTTCAAATACCTGTGTCAAAAGAGGACCAAGAGAAGACCACTTTTACTTGCCCTTTGGGTACCTTTGCTTATAGATGTATGCCTTTTAGTTTATGCAATGCACGTGCTACCTTTCAAAGATGTACGACTGCTATATTCTCTAATTTTTGTGAAAGGATTGTTGAGGTTTTCATGGATGATTTTTTTGTTTATGGAACTTCTTTTGATGATTGTTTGAGCAACCTTGATCGAGTTTTGTAGAGATGCGAAGAAACTAATCTAGTCTTGAATTGGGAGAAGTTCCACTTTATGGTGAATGAAGGTATTGTATTGGGACATAAAATTTCTGAAAGAGGTATTGAAGTTTACAAAGCTAAAGTTGATTCTATTGAAAAAATGTCGTGTCCTACGGATATCAGAGGTATAAGAAGTTTCCTTGGTCATGCTGGTTTCTATAGGAGATTTATTAAAGGTTTCTCTAAGATTTCTAGGCCGCTCACTAATCTCTTGCAAAAAGATGTTCCCTTCATTTTTGATGATGATTGTGTAGAAGCTTTTGAAATTCTCAAGAATGCCTTGATTTCTGCACCTGTTGTTCGACCACCTGATTGGAACCTACCCTTTGAAATTATGTGTGATGCTAGTGATTATACCGTTGGTGCTGTCCTAGGACAAATATTTGATAAGAAATTAAATGTTATTCATTATGCTAGCAAAACTCTAGATAGTGCTCAAAGAAACTATGCTACCACTGAAAAAGAATTTTTAGCAGTTGTGTTCGCTTGTGATAAGTTTAGACCCTATATTGTTGATTCTAAAGTAATTGTTCACACTAATCGTGCTGCTATTAAATATCTTATGGAAAATAAATATGCTAAACCTAGACTTATCAGGTGGGTTCTTTTGCTACAAGAATTTTATTTGCATATTGTTGATAGAAAGGGTGTTGATAACCCCGTAGCAGATAACTTGTCTAGGTTAGAGAATGTTCTTGATGACCCACTACCAATTGATGATAGCTTTCCTGATGAACAATTAGCTATCATAAATGCTTCTCGTAATGCTCCTTGGTATGTTGATTATGATAATTACATTGTCGCTAAATTTATACCGCCTAGTTTCACATACCAGCAAAAGAAAAGGTTCTTCTATGATTTAAGACACTACTTTTGGGATGACCCACATCTTTATAAATAAGGAGTAGATGGTGTTATTAGACAGTGTGTACCTGAGCATGAACAGGAACAGATCCTACACAAGTGTCATTCCGAGGCCTACAGAGGGCACCACGCTGGAGATAGAACTGCACATAAGGTATTACAATCTGGTTTCTATTGTCCTACCCTCTTCAAGGACGCTCGTAAGTTTGTCTTGTCATGTGATGAATGTCAAAGAATTGGCACTATTAGTAGACGTCGGGAAATGCCTATGAATTACTCTCTTGTTATTGAGCCATTTGATGTTTGGGGTTTTGATTATATGGGACCTTTTCCAACATCCAACAGGTATACTCATATTCTAGTTGCCGTTGATTATGTTACTAAGTGGGTAGAAGCTATTCCAACTAGTAGTGTTGATCATAACACCTCCATTAAGATGCTTAAAGAAGTTATTTCCCCTAGATTTGGAGTCCCTAGATATTTAATGATTGATGGTGGTTCACACTTTATTCATGGTGCTTTCCGTAAATTGCTTGCTAAGTATGATGTTAATCATAGAATTGCATCTCCTTATCATCCTCAGTCTAGTGGTCAAGTAGAATTAAGCAATACAGAAATCAAATTGATCTTGCAAAAGACTGTTAATAGATCTAGAAAGAATTGGTCTAATAAACTTGACGATGCATTATGGGCTTTAGAACTGCTTACAAGAATCCTATCGATATGTCTCCATATAAAATAGTTTATGGTAAAGCATATCACTTACCTCTAGAGCTAGAGCATAAAGCTTATTGGGCAATCAAAGAGCTCAATATGATTTCAAACTTGCTGGTGGGAACGGGTTATTTGACATTAGCTCACTTGATGAATGGAGAACCCAGGCCTATGAGAATGCCAAGTTGTTTAAAGAGAAAGTTAAGAGATGGCATGATAAAAGGATACAAAAGTGTGAATTCAACGTAGGTGTTCATGTCTTGCTATACAATTCTCGGTTAAGATTTTTTGCAGGAAAACTTCTCTCTAAATGGGAAGGGCCTTACATTGTCGAGGAAGTATATCGTTCCGGTGCCATCAAGATCAACAACACCGAAGGCAAAAATCCGAAGGTGGTAAACGGGCAAAGAATTAAACATCATATCTCAGGCACTCCCATAAATGTTGAAACCAATGTTATCAATACCATAACTCCAGAAGAGTATATTAGGGAGACCTACTAGAACGTTTCAGACTCCGAAAAGGAATAGGTATGTGGTACAGTAAGTAAACCGACTCCAAAACTTTCCCAACAGCAATTTTACTCAATTTTGGAATATTTAAACATTTAGGAAAATCAAAAGTAGTCTGAAAGACGCATGAGCAGGTGACAAGCCTGCTAGGCGCGACCACCCCCTGGCCGCGCCAAGGGGGCTTGCCACCACCCCGTGCACCCTCCGGACTCCGTTTTCTTCTGGTACACCCCTTTGGGTCGACAAACATTCATTATATAATCTCCTGAAGGTTTGGACTTTCGTATCACAACAATACCTCATGTTTTCGTTTTGAGCTCTTTCTGTTACCGATTTAGAACGTCATGGCATCCCCAAATGCTCCAGAGGACAAGTTCTTCGAGGAGGTCATCAACCCCTATCATATGGAAGTGCTACAACACCCTCAAGCCATTGAGATGCGTGAGGGGTGTTGCACATCCGTGATGTTGAAGGGCCAGAGAAGACCGGAAGCGTGGAAACAAGGCTCGAAGCAATGGAGCAACAAGTCTTCAAGTGCCAAGGGATGGTGGAACATGGACTCAATGTAAAGCATATGATGATCTTGGAGTTTGCCTATAAACACAAGCTGGACACCAAGGACATCGGGGAGCACATCTTCAAGCTCTACGAGAAAATTGAGCATCTCCAAGCCCAGATCTATGGTCTGCAAAACCAAAACTGTGAGTATGAATACAGATTTAAGAGAATGAGTTTGGCTATAGATTTGAGGATTTCGAAGACTCATTCATCTTTTTATGATGGTGAGCCTCTGCCTTGGAAGACGGAGGACGAGCTTTCAACCTCATCAACAACTCCACCACCATCACCTCCGAAGAACGACACCTAAGCACATGGGTATGGGCACTCCCCTTGGCTTGTGCCAAGCTTGGGGGAGGCACACCGGTATCGTATCACCATCACACCTTTTTCATTTTTCCTTCCTCTTGTTTTCTTAGTTCAATCCTTTTTTATTTTGTTTTGATCTAGTATAATAAAGTTTTAGTATGATCTAGCTTCGAGTTTTTCTTTTTGCTCCCCTTATGTAAGCAAGTCCGAGAGTTATATAATAAAAAGTAGATTTGATGTGAGGGCTCTGCTAGCTCACTATGCTCTTGAGAGTAATAAATAAAAGAAGAATGGAATAAAAGCAAAGAGTATACATAATGATCTTATGGTGAGTGATGACTTCACATATAAGAAGTATGTCGACTGAAATTTGTTGGGAGTTAACAAACATAGTGATTGTTCATTTGTGCAATTGAAAAAGAAGTGATAAAGAAAGAGAGATTCGCATATAAATATATTATCTTGGACATCTTTTATGATTGTGACCACTCATTAAAATATTACATGCTAAGAAGTTGATGTTGGACAAGGAAGACGACATAATGGGTTATGTCTGCTTGCCTCCGGATAGAAGTTAAATGGTTTTAGATCCTCCAACATGTAGTGCTTGTGTAACAGCCCGGGACCGACGCTCCAGAATATTCCCCTTTTATTCCATTCTCGTCATGTGTTTCGTCTGGTTGTTGCATTCATCATCGCATCATTCGCATCATCGCTCGTTTTTGAAAACTTGCATCCGTTCGTAGTTGTCAGTTCTCTCTGTTCTCGTCGCTGACCATTTTGAGACCGACCACACACGCATGTGCCCGTGGCACCGATAAAATATTGTTTTTAAAGTGTGTGTAAAACTTTCTCAGGCTGGGTCGTAAGTTGGCGTGCGGTCTAGTTTTATTGTCGGTAGACCGCCTGCCAAATGTCGTTGCAATCAGAGGTCGTTTGATACCCCAACGGTCAGTCGTAGCAGTGCGGTCATCGGTTTATTTGTCGGACGATTTCGGTTTATTCACGGGCTGCAAACATTCCCTCTCTTCCCCACCAAGCCCCTCTAACACAACCCACCTAACTCAGCCCTGCGACCGGAGCCGTCCGATTGCGATCGCACGGCTCGAACTGGTACAAAAAAAACCTAACCTAGACCCATTTGCTATAAATAGACCCCTAGCCTCGCACCCTAACCCTTCTTCCTCGATTTCCGCATGTAGACAACTCCTAGCCGCCGCCAGTCCACCGTTGTCTCCCTCCCATAGTCGCAAAGCCCGCCAGGACCTAGATCAGGCCCTAGGAAGCCCATCTGGGCCCAGTCCTTGCCGCTACGCCGAGTTTCTCACGAGCCCGAGCTCCTCCCGCTGCCTTCCCCCGCGCCTAGTGGCCTTGGCCTCCTCGTCGTCTCCGTGTTGCCGGCGAGCCGCCAGAGGAAGCTGCCGCCGCCGGCGAGCCCCTGTAGGTCAAGCCCCCGCGCCTGCCTCTTTCTCCTCCTTCCCATGCCCAAGCTCTCCCTCATCTCTCTCTATCTTCCCCTCGCAGGTTCATTCCATGGCGCCGCCGGAGTGGCCCGTTCGGACCCATCCTACGTTTTACCGCACCACCATCGAATCCGAGGTGCCCGTCACCGGATATGCCTGTTTCCCATCGCCTCCATGCTATTCCGGCCACCAGGGAGCCTCACGTCGTTGCCCCTGTCCTGTGTAGCGCCGCCATGGCGCATCCCTCCTTTGTTCGTGCGGGGATGGGGGAACGACGCCCAATGCCTCGCTCGCCTAGCGCTTGAGCTGGGCCACGTCTCTCTAGCCTCCTAGGCCCAGCTCCACCCGCGTAGGCCTGCGCCGCCAAGGCCCAGCTCCGCGCCCCTCCAGCCGGCCTAGATCCGTGCCATTGAATGGGCCATGGCCCACAAGGTGAGTGCCCCCTTTGCCCTAACCCTCTCCATAGGCACGATTTAGCATGATGTGCCCCCCTGTTGAGCCCATCAATGTGCAGATTCACCCCATTACCTTTTTCCCGTTAATGAATTTGACAATTAACCAGTGAATTATAAAAATGCAGAAAAACTCCTAGTTCATGCCATTTAATTACTTTCAAACCGTGCATCATATGTCAAAACTTTATACATGTAAAGTGACTAGAATTTTGTTTAGATTCACAATAACAAACTCCCACATGTGTTTGATATGTTTAAGTTGTTGTTTTCATTAATTTGCTTGAATGCCATGTAAAATGATTTATTTCATAACTTCCAAACCGTAGCTCCGATGCAAATGTTTTATATATATAACTTGACTAGAAAAATGTGTAGAATCTCATGGTGACATTTATTTTGTTGTTTAACAACTCTAAAATGTGGTTATTTCAGATATGGACCAAACTTAAAATATGCATACGAGGTCGTTCCAGAATTGTTATTCGTTGCTTCAGGCCTCATTTAAAGTGCCTACGTGATGTAGTTGTTTGTGTTTCACCTTTTGCCATGTCTAGAAACATTTAATATTGATGTGTACCTAAACAAGAGTGAACTAAGTAAACCAAATGTGGAGTTTCGTCAATATACAACTCGTTGCATATTGAGCTTCACTTTAATGTGTAGTAGTTGTTTGGTGTGAATTGTCATGCCTTGCATATTTAAACCGGACATGCATCATGTCATGCATATGTTGTGGTGTACCGTGTGTTGATTGTTGTTTTCGGATTGCTTCTTCTCAATAGAGTTCCGAAAGCGTTCGGAGTGTGAGGATTCGTTCGACTACGTTGGCTCGTCTTCTTCATGGACTCGTTTTTCTTCCAAGCGGGATCTCAGGCAAGATGACACATTTCCCTAGATACCACTACTATCATTGCTATGCTAGTTGTCCCGCTTTTACCGTTATGTCTCGCTACCTACCACTTGTTTGACAATCCTCCCAACATTGCCATGAAAAGCCTCTAACCCCTCCACATCCCATCAAACCTTTGTTTGGCTATGTTACCGCTCGCTGCCCTTCTTATAGCATTTCTAGATGCAGGTGCAATTGCTTCCATGTGTCAACATGGACATTATTTTGTTATCACAATATTATTGCTATTTAATTTAATGCACATATATACTTGGTAATAGGTCGAAGGCTTGGCCTTTTGCTCAGTGTTTTGTTCCACTTTTGCCACCCCTAGTTACTTGTGTACCAGTGTTATGTTCCATACTAAGCGCTCCTAACATGCTCGGGGTTGTTATGGGGACCCCCTTGATTTTCCTTTTAGGATAAAGCTTGTCTGGCAAGGCCCAACATTGGTACTACATTTGCCTAATAACTAATAAAATTGCATAGGGACCCGCCGGCACCCGCGGATAATTTAATCAACACCCCGGGCCAGTGCTCCTCATGAGTGTTGGTCCAAACTAGAGCACTGTGCGGGGCCAACCCGGGGCAACTCGGAAGATTTCTATTAGGCCACTATATGCGTCGCTCATCTGCCATGCCCTGAGAACGAGATACGCGACTCCTATCGGGATTGTCGGCATGTCGGGCGGCCTTGGTGGATTTGTTTTACCTTTCTTGAATGTCTTGCGTGAGGAACTTTGATCTTCTTTGGGCTATCTCGAGGTGTCAGATTTCCATTGGAATTGCCTAGGGTGATCATGAGATCCATGGTCGAGGTTATTCCCGTGGCGTGTGGTTAATTTGTGATGGACGAGTTGGAGCACCCCTGCAGGGTTAAATCTTTCGGAAAGCCGTGCCCGCGGTTATGTGGCAAACTTGGAAACTTTGTTTAACACCCAGTCATAGTAAACTTGAAGTAAACTAAAATAAAATACACCAACTGTGTGCATAACTGTGATTGTCTCTTCTCATTAGTCCTTATCCGAGAGAGAACACGGTGGGGTTATGTTTGACATAAGTAGGTGTTCAAGATCACTTAGTGATCACTACTAGTTCACGTCTGTTATGTGTAGACCACCATACTTTACTTTCTGTATTCGTAAGTTAGCCACTCAAATAAATGCTTAGTTGCTTGCTACAGCCTCACCACTTAAGCATACCTCACCCATTAAGCTTTAATAGTCTTGATACCCTTGGAAATGAGATTGCTGAGTCCCTATGGCTAATAGAGTTACTACAACAACAATTGCAGGTACAGGTAATGCGATGATTTGACGTGAGAGCGATGCTTGCTTGATTTGGAGTTCTCTTCTTCATCGATCTAGGATGGGTTCCAGGCGGTAGCCTAGGATAGCAAGCATGGATGTCATTTTTGTCGTTTGTTTTCGTCCCTAGTCGGACCATGCTCTTCTATATGATGTTTGAATATGTTTTTGTATTGATGTGATATTGTTGTAGCTTGCGGCGAGTGTAAACCAATTCTATATACTCATCTCTTCAGTACATGTACTTGTAATGATATCCATTCTTGCGACAGACGAGATGCGATTCTATCCCTGTCGAGGCCCTCGAGCCAAAATAAGGATAGGATCGCATCTTGGGCGTGACAGCTTGCTTCCACCTCATATTAGCCAAAACTTCCGCACCAAGTAGAGATACTACTTGTGCATCCATACACCTCAACCCAGTTTTGCCATGAGAGTCCACCATACCTACCTATGGATTGAATAAGATCCTTCAAGTAAGTTGTCAACAGTGCAAAAAGCAATAAAAATTGCTCCTAAATATGTAAGATTTTTTATTGTAAGGGAAAATAAGTGTTGTACGAACTTGTGATGGTAAAGAAATAAAAGCGATGGACGACATAATAAAGGTTTCTATCACAAAGGGCAATACAATGCGGCGTTCTTTTGCATTGAGAGTTTGTGCATCCCAAAACAAAAAGCGCATGACAACCTCTGCTTCCCTCTGCAAAGGGCCTATCTGTTACTTTTACTTTACTTACCTCTATGCAAGAGTCACAGTGATTCTCACCGCTTCCTACATTTCGCCTCTCTCTTGGCAAGCATTATGTGTTGGGGAATGATCTACACACATATATCCACGATCATGAGTTATTATTGTTGACATCACCCTTGAGGTGAATAGTTGGGAGGCAAAACTATAAGCCACTATATTTCTCTATGTCCGATTGAAATTTTGATCTCATGAGTACCGCGTGAGTGTTAGCAATTATGAAATACTAAAAGATGATTGAGTATGTGGGTTTGCTTTACAATCTCTTATATTGACTCTTTCCGATGTTATGATAAATTGCCAATTGCTTCGATGACTAAGATCATAGTTTGTTGGTTCATATTTTATCTTGTGAATGAATTGTTTCTATAGCATAAGAAATCTTATACAATAAGTATTGTTATTCTGAAGATGTTCATGATGCCCTCACGTCCGTATTGTATTTTATTGACACCTCTATCTCTAAACATGTGGAAATATTTATCGATCTCGGCTTTCGCTTGAGGGCAAGCGAGGTCTAAGCTTGGGGGAGTTGATACGTCCATTTTGCATCATGCTTTTATATTGGTATTTATTGCAATATGGGCAGTTATTACAAGTTATGGTACGATACTTATGCCTTTTCTCTCTTATTCTACAAGGTTTACATAAAGAGGGAGAATGTCGACAGCTAGAATTCTGGACTGGAAAAGGAGCAAATCTGAGATACCTATTTTTCACAACTCCAAAAGTACTGAAAAATATTGGGCGAAACAGATACCAAAGGGGGCCCACCAGGAGGTGGCACGCCTGCCAGGCGCGACCACCCCCTGGCCGCGCCTAGCAGGCTTGTGACCCACCTGGCAGGTCCCCAACGCCCATATTCTACTATATGGAGGGTTTTGACCTGGAAAAATCATAAGGAAGCTTTCGGGACGAAGCGTCACCGTCTCGAGGTGGAACTTGGACAGAACCAATCTAGAGCTCCGGCATTGCTGTTCTGCCGGGGAAACCTCCCTCCCGGAGGGGGAAATCGAAGCCATCATCATCACCAATGATCCTCTCATCGAGAGGGGGTCAATCTCCATCAACATCTTCATCAGCACCATCTCCTCTCCAAACCCTAGTTCATCTCTTGTATCCGATCTTTGTCTCAAATCTCAGATTGGTACCTATGGGTTGCTAGTAGTGTTGATTACTCCTTTTAGTTGATGCTAGTTGGTTTACTTGGTGGAAGATCATACATTCAGATCCTTTATTATAATTAATACTCCTCTGATTATGAACATGAACATGCTTTGTGAGTAGTTACGTTTGTTCCTGAGGACATGGGATAAATCTTGTTATAAGTAATCATGTGAATTTGGTATTCGTTCGATATTTTGATGAGATGTATGTTGTCTCTCCTCTAGTGGTGTTATGTGAACGTCGACTACATAACACTTCACCAGTATTTGGGCCTAGGGGGAGGCATTGGGAAGTAATAAGTAGATTATGGGTTACTAGAGTGACAAAAGCTTAAACCCTAGTTTATGCGTTGCTTCGTGAGGGGCTGATTTGGATCCATATATTTCATGCTATGGTTAGATTTATCTTAATTCTTCTTTCCTAGTTGCGGATGCTTGTGAGAGGGGTTAATCATAAGTGGGAGGTTTGTCCAAGTAAGGGCAGCACCCAAGCACCGGTCCACCAACATATCAAATTATCAAAGTAACTAACGCGAATCAAATGAGCGTGATGAAAACTAGCTTAACGAAAATTCCCATGTGTCCTCGGGAGCGCTTTGCTTTATATAAGAGTTTGTCCAGGCCTGTCCTTTGTTACAAAAAGTCTTGGGATACCTTGCTGCACCTTTGCTAAAAAATTTACTTATTACTCGTTACAAATTATCTTATCACAAAACTATCTATTACCGATAATTTCATTGCTTGCAGAGAATACCTTACTGGAAACTGCTTGTCATATCCTTCTACTCCTCGTTGAGTTTAACACTCGTACTTATTGAAAGTATTATGATAGATCCCATATACTTGTGGGTCATCAGAGGTCTCATACCTCCCAACACGGGCACGAAACTGAAATCTCAATTCCAGCTCTTGGAACATCTCATATGCTTCATGATATTCAAAATGTCTTTGGAGCCTCAATTCCAAGCCGTAATGCATGACGCACCGAACTATCAAGTAGTCATCACAACGTGCCTGTCATATGTTCACAACATCCACAGACGATGCTAGAGGGGATGGCACACAGAGCGGTGCATCAAGGACATAAGCCTTCTGTGCAGTAATGAAGGCAATCCTTAGATTACGAACCCTGTCCGCATAATTTCTACCATCATCTTTCAACTTACTTTTTCTCTAGGAACGTATCAAAATTCAGGGGAGCTACAGTGTGAGCTATTGATCTACAACATAATTTGCAAAGACACTTTGACTATGTTCATGATAATGAGTTCAATTAATCATATTACTTAAGAACTCCCACTCAAATCAACATCTCTCCGGTTGTCTAAGTGTAACATGATCCAAATCCACCAACCCAAGTCCGATCATCACGTAAGATGAGGTGGTTTCTATGGTGAACATCTCCATGTTGATCATATCTACTATATGACTCATGTTCGACCATTCGGTCTCCTATGTTCTGAGACCATGTATGTACATGCTAGGCTCGTCAAGTTTAACCCAAGTGTTCCGCATGTGCAACACTGTCTTGCACCCTTTGTATGTGAATGTAGATTCTATCACACCCAATCATCACGTGGTTCTTCGAAATGATGAACTTTTGCAACGGTGCACACTTGGGGAGAACAAGATTTTATCTTGAAATTTTAGTGAGGGATCACCTTATAATGCTACTATCGTCCTGAGCAAAACAAGGTGCATAAAAGGTTTAACATCACATGCAAATCATAAGTGACATGATATGGCCATGAACTTGTGCTTTTGATCTCCATATCCAAAGCATCTCTATGATCTCCATCATCACCGACATAACACCAAGATCTCCATCATTGTGTCGCCATCGGGTTTGTCGCGCCAACCATGCTTCTACTACTATTTATGTTGGGGAAAGTTGCATGGCAAACAAAAAAATTCCTACGCACACAAAGATCTGTCCATGGTGATGAGCATCTACGAGAGGGAGAGTGGATCTACATACCCTTGTAGATCGCAAAGCGGGAAGCGTTAACAAACGCGGTTGGTGTAGTCGAACATCTTCGCGATCCAAATCGCCGAGCGTCCCGCGATCACATCACGATCCGTCCCGCGATCCAATCATGATCCGTCCCACGAACTCATCACGATCCGTCCCGCGATCTCATCACGATCCATCCCGCGATCTCATCACGATCTGTCCCGTGAACACATCACAAACGGTCTCGCGATCTTGTTCACGGTCCTTCCGATCTAGCGCCAAACGGACGGCACCTCCGCGTTCAGCACACGTGCAGCTTGATGACAATCTCCACCATCTTGATCCAGCAAGAGGAAGTGGAGAGGGAGAAGAGTTCACTAGCAGCGTGACGGCGCTCCGGTGATAGTGGTGGAGCAATTCCGGCAGGGCTTCGCCTAAGCACTGTAGAAAACCGATCTAGAGGAGAAACTATGCACTAGAGAAATGGGTAGCACATGGCTGAAAATTCTGTGTCAAAACCCTAAAATCCTCTAGTATATATAGGAGGAGAGGAGGAGGAGTCTTGTATGCCAAAAAGCCAGCCCTTGGGTCGACCAAAGTGGGGAGGAGAGGAGGACTCCTCCTCCAATCCTAGTAGGACTAGGATTCCTCCTTTTTTTGGCCTTTTTCCACCTTTTTCCCTTTGGGCTTTTTCTCCCAGCCGCATGGGCCTTGTGTGGGACTTCCAACAGACCACAAAAGTCTGGCATTTACTCTCCCACAGCCCATGAAGCCTCTTGGGTCGAAATACCCCTCCCGGTGGTCTCCCGGTACATTACCGATTAGCCCGAAACTTTTCCGGCGACCAAAATGGGACTTCCTATATATGAATCTTTACCTCCAAACCATTCTAGAGCTCCTCATGATGTCTGGGATCTCATCCGGGACCCCGAACAACCTTCGGTCACCACCATACATAATTCTATACTACCAAAAAGTCACCAAACCTTAAGTGTGCAGACCCTGCGGGTTCGAGAACTATGTAGACATGACCGAGACACCTCTACAGTCAATAACCAATGGCGGGACCTGGATGTCCACATTGGTTCCTACATATTCTATGAAGATCTTTATCGGTCGAACCTCTATGTCAAGGATTCAGTTAATCCCGTATGATGTTCCCTTTGTTCTTCGGTATGTTACTTGCCCGAGATTTGATCGTCGATATCTCCATACCTAGTTCAACCTCGTTACTGGCAAGTCTCTTTACTCGTTCCGTAATACAAGATCCCGTGACTAACACTTAGTCACATTGCTTGCAAGGCTTGTTGTGATGTTGTATTACCGAGTGGGCCCTGAGATACCTCTCCGTCACACGGAGTAACAAATCCCAGTCTTGATCCATGCCAACCCAACAGACACCCTCGGAGATACCTGTAGAGTACCTTTATAGTCACCCAGTTACGTTGCGACATTTGATACACACAAGGCACTCCTCCGGTGACAGTGAGTTGCACGATCTCGTGGTCATAGGAACAGATACTTGACATGCAGAAAATAATAGCATTAAACTGACACAATCATATGCTACGTTTGTAGTTTGGGTCTTTTCCATCCCATCATTCTCCTAATGATGTGATCCCGTTATCAAATGACATCTCATGTCAATGGCTAGGAAACCTTAACCATCTTTGATCAACGAGCTAGTCTATTAGAGGCATACTAGGGACATGGTTTTGTCTATGTATCCACACATGCATCTAAGTCTCCGATCAATACAATTATAGCATGGATAATAAACAATTATCATGAACAAGGAAATATGATAATAACTAATTTATTATTGCCTCTAGGGCATATTTCCAACAGTCTCCCACTTGCACTAGAGTCAATAATCTAGTTCACATCACCATGTGATTCGCATTGTTATGAATCTAACACCCAACGAGTTCTGGGGCTCGATCATGCTTTGCATGTGAGAGAGGTCTTATAGTCAACGGGTCTGCGACATTCAGATCCGTGTGTAATTTGCAAATTTCTATGTCAAACCAAAAGCACTGCTACCACACTCCACTTGGTACTATTCCAAATGGCTGCTCCACTATACGTATCCAGATTGCTACTACGAGTCATCTGGATTGGTTTTAAAGCTTGCATCCACGTGACTCTTTACGACGAACTCTTTATCACCTCCATAATTGAGAAACATCTCCTTAGTATTTTAGTTACTAAGGATAATCTTGACCGTTGTCCAGTGTTCCACTCCTGGATCACTCTTGTACCCCTTGACGGACTCATGGCAAGGCACACACACAGGTGCGGTACACAGTATGGCATACTATACAGAGCCTATGGCTAAGGCATAGGGGACGACATTTGTCCTTTCTCTTTCTTCTGCCGTGGTCGAGCTTTGAGTCTCACTCAATTTCACACCTTACAAAGCAGGCGAGAACACTTCTCTCTGACTAGTCCATTTTGAACTCTTTCAAAATCTTGTCAAGGTATGTACTCATTGAAAGTCTTATCAAACATCTTGATCTATCTTTATAGATCTTGATGCTCAACAATTAGGTAGCTTTATCCAGGTCTTCCTTTGAAAAACTCTTTTCAAACAACCGTTTATGCTCTCCAGAAATTCTACAGCATTTCCGAATAGCAATATGTCATCCACATATACTTATCAGAAACTCTTATAGTGCTCCCACTCACTTTATTGCAAATACAAGTTTCTCGTAAACTTTGTATAGACTCAAAAACTTTGATCACCTTATCAAAGTCTATATTCCAACTCCGATATGCTTGCTTTAGTTCATAGAATAATCACTGAAGCTCGCACATCTTTTAGCATCCTTAGGACTGACAAAACCTTCTGGTTGTATCTCATACAACCTTTCCTTAAGGAAGGAAACGATGTTTTGGCATCCATCTACCGGATTTCATAATTGAAAAATGTAGCAACTGCTAACATAATTCCAACAGACTTTAGCATCACTACGAGTGACAAAGTCTCATCGCTGTCAACTCTTTGAACTTGTCATAAACTACTTTGCAACAAGTCAAGCTTTACAAATGGTAACATTTACCCTCAGCGTCTGTCTTCATTTTAAAGATCCATTTGTACTTTAATGACCAGCCGTCCAACGAGCAAGTCCACCAAAGTATATACTTGGTTTTCATACATGGATCCTTTCTCGGATTTCATGGCCTCTAACCATTTGTTGGTTTCCGAGCCCATCATCACTTCCCCATAGTTCGTAGGTTCATCGTTGTCCAACAAGATGACCTTCAAGACAGGGTTGTCGTACTGCTCAGTAGCAGTACACGTCCTTGTCGACCTACGAAGTTTGATAGTAACTTGATCCAAAGCTTCATGATCATCATCATTAACTTCCTCTTCAACTGACATAGGCTTCACAGAAACATCTTTCTATGTTGCACCACTTTCTGGTTGAAGTAAAGGTTCAATAACCTCATCAAGTTCTATTTTCCTTGTAGGTCGATAGTAGCTTGATCCGAAGCTTCATGATCATCATCATTAACTTCCTCTTCAACTGACGTAGGCTTCACAGAAACATCTTTCTGCGCTGCGCTACTTTCTGGTTGAAGCAGAGGTGCAAATAACCTCATCAAGTTCTATCCTCCTCCCACTCAATTCTTTCAAGAGAAACCCTTTCTCGAGAAAGGACCCAGTTTTAGCAACAAACATTTTGTGCTTGGATCTGAGATAGAAGGTTCACCCAACTGTTCTTAGGGTATTCTATGTGGATGCATTTGTCCGCTTTGGGTTCGAGCTCATTAGGCGAAAACATTTTCCACACAAGCGTCGCAGCCCCAAACATTAAGAAATGACAGCTTAGGTTTCTATCAAACCATAGTTCACACGGTGTCATCTCAACGGATTTAGATGGTGCCCTATTTAAAGTGAATGTTGTTGTCTCTAATGCATAACCCCAAAATTATAGTAACAAAACGATAATAGACATCATAGCGTGCACCATATCCAATAGAGCATGACTATGACGTTCGGACACACCATCACACTATGGTGTTCCAGGTGGCGTGAGTTGTGAAACAAATTTCACATTGTCTTAAGTTGTATGCAAAACTCGTAACTCAGATATTCACCTCCATGATCATATCGCAGTCATTTTTATCTTCTTGTCACGATGATCTTAAACTTCACTCTGAATTTGGTTGAACCTTTCAAACGATTCAGACTTGTGTTTCATTAAGTAAATATACACTATATCTACTCAAATCATCAGTGAAGGTAAGAAAATAATGATATCCACCGCATGCTACAAGACTCATTGGATTGCATACATCAACATGTATCATTTCCAATAAATCACTTGCCCGCTTCATCAAAACAAAAACGGGGTCCTTAGTCATCTTGACCAAGAGGCATGGTTCGCATGTCTCAACCGATTCGAAATCGAATGAGTCCAAAGATCCATCAGCATGGAGTTTCTTCATGTGCTTTATACCAATATGACATTTAGCGGCAGTGCCACAAGTATGTGGTACTATCATTATTAACTTTGCATCTTTTGGCATCAATGTTATGAACATGTGTATTACTACGATCAAGATTCAACAAACCATTCTCACTGGGTGCATGACCATTAAAGGTATTATTCATGTAAATAGAATAACCATTATTCTCTAACTTAAATGAATAACCATGTTGCAATGAACATGATCTAATCCCGTTCATGCTCAACGCAAAAAACACCAAATAACATTTATTTTAGGTTCGTCACTAATCTCGAAGGTAGAGAGAGCGTGCGATATTGATCACATCAACCTTGGAAACATTTCCAACACACATCGTCACCTCACACTTAGCTAGTTCTCCGTTTATTTCGTATCTTTTATTTCGAGTCACTAATATTTAGCAACTGAACCGGTATCCAATACCCAGGTGCTACTAGGAGTACTAGCAAGGTACACATCAATAACACGTATATCAAATATACTTCTATTGACGTTTGCCAGCCTTCTTATCTACCAAGTATCTAGGGTTGTTCCGCTTCGGTGACCGCTCTCCTCATAATCGAAGCACTTAGTCTCGGGTTTGAGTTCAACTTTGGGTTGCTTCACTGGAGCAGCAACTGACTTGCTATCCATGAAGTTTCCCTCCTTGCTCTTGCCCTTCTCGAAACTAGTGGTTTTAACTAACCATCAACACTTTGACGCTCCTTCTTGATTTCTACCTTCGCGGTGTCAAACATCACGATAGCTCAGGGATCATTATTTCTATCCCTGGCGTTTTATAGTTCATCACCAAGTTCTAATAGCTTTAGTGACAGTGACTTGGAGAACTATATCAATCACTATCTTATCTGGAAGATCAACTCCCACTCGATTCAAGCGATTGTAGCACCCAGACAATCTGAGCACATGCTCAACGATTGAGCTATTCTCTTTCATCTTACAGGCAAAGAATCTTGTTGGAGATCTCATATCTCGCAACACGGGCATGAGCCTGAGATCCTAATTTCAGCTCTTAGAACATCTCATATGTTCCATGACGTTCAAAACGTTTCGGAGCCTCAATTCTAAGTTGTAATGCTTGACGCACTAAACTATCAAGTAGTTATCAAAACGTGCCTGTCAGATGTTCACAACATCTACAAACAACGCTAGAGGAGTTGGTGCACCGAGCGGTGCATTAAGGACATAAGCCTTCTGTGTAGCAATGTGGACAAGCCTCAGATCATGGAGCCAGTCCGCAATATTGCTACCATCATCTTTCAACTCTATTTCTCTAGGAACATATAAAATTCAAGGGAGCTACAGTGTGAGCTAGTAATCTACAACATAATTTTGCAAAGACACTACTGACTATGTTCATGATAATGAGTTCAATTAATCATATTACTTAAGAACTCCCACTCAAATTGACATCCCTCCGGTCATCCGAGTGATACATGATCCAAATTCACCAACTCAAGTCCGATCATCACGTCAGTTGAGGTGGTTACAATGGTGAACATCATCATGTTGATCATATCTATTATATGACTCATGTTCGACCTTTCGGTCTCTTGTGTTCCGAGGCCATGTCTGTACATGCTAGGCTCGTCAAGTTTAACCCGAGTGTTCTACATGTGCAACACTGGCTTGCACCCGTTGTATGTGAACGTAGAGTCTATCACACCCGATCATCATGTGTTGTCTCAACACGACGAACTTTCGCAATGGTGCACACTCGGGTAGAACACAATTTTATCTTGAAATTTAAGTGAGGGCTCACCTTATAATGCTACCGTCGTACTAAGCATAACAAGGTGCATAAAAGGATTAACATCACATGCAATTCATAAGTGACATGATATGGCCATGAACTCGTGCTTTAGATCTCCATATTGAAAGCACCGGCATGATCTTCATCGTCACCGGCATGACACCATGATCTCCATCATCTTGATCTCCATCAACAGGTCGCCATCGAGGTTGTCACGCCCTGCATGTTTCTACTACTATTGCTACCGTTTAGCGATAAAGTAAAGCATCGCATAGCGCTTAATGATTGACACGTAGGTCATACAATAATTAAAGACAACCCTATGGCTCCTGCCGGTTGCCATACTCATCGACATGCAAGTCGTGAAATTCTATACATCACATGATCATCTCATACATCACATATATCACATCATGTAATTGGCCATATCACATCACAACATACCCTGCAAAAACAAGTTAGACGTCCTCTAATTGTTGTTGCATGTTTTACGTGGCTGCTACGGGTTTCTAGCAAGAACGATTCTCACCTACGCATAAACCATAACGGTGATACATAATTTGCTTTTCAACCTTCTCAAGGACCGCCTTTGTCGAATCCGATCCAACTAAAGTGAGAGAAACTGCCACCTGCAAGCCATCTAGGCAACAGGTTGCGTCGAGGGAACCGGTCTCTCATAAGCGTACGAGTAATGTTGGTCCAGGCCGCTTCATCTCACAATACCGCTGAACCAAAATCCGACCAAGGGAGGAAGTAATCTAAGCATCAACGCCCACAAACTCTTTGTGTTCTACTCGAGATCTCATCTACACATAGACCTAGCTCATGATGCCACTGTTGGGGAACATTGCATGGGAAACAAAAAAATTCCAACGCACACGAAGATCTATCCATGGTGATGAGCATCTACGAGAGGGAGAGTGGATCTACATACCCTTGTAGATCGCTAAGCGGGAAGCGTTAAGAAACGCGGTTGGTGTAGTCGAACATCTTCGCGATCCAAATCGCCAAGCGTCCCGCGATCACATCACGATCCGTCCCGCGATCCAATCACGATTCGTCCCGCGAACTCATCACGATCCATCCCGCCATCTCATCATGATTCGTCCCGCGATCTCATCACAATCTGTCCCGTGAACACATCACGAACGGTCTCGCGATCTTGTTCACGGTCCTTCCGATCTAGCGCCGAACGGACGGCACCTCCGCGTTCAGCACACGTGCAGCTTGACGACAATCTCCACCATCTTGATCCAGCAAGAGGAAGTGGAGAGGGAGAAGAGTTCACCGGCAGTGTGATGGCGCTCTGGTGATAGTGGTGGAGCAATTCCGGCAGGGCTTTGCCTAAGCACTGTAGAAAACCGATCTAGAGGAGAAACTATGCACTAGAGGAACGAGTAGCACATGGCTGAAAATTCTGTGTCAAAACCCTAAAATCCTCTAGTATATATAGGAGGAGAGGAGGAGGAGTCTTGGCTGCCAAAAAGCCAGCCCTTGGGTCGACCAAAGTGGGGAGGAGAGGAGGACTCCTCCTCCAATCCTAGTAGGACTAGGATTCCTCCTTTTTTGGCCTTTTTCCACCTTTTTCCCTTTGGGATTTTTCTCCCAACCGCATGGGCCTTGTGTGGGACTTCCACCAGCCCAAAAAAGGCTGGTATTTACTCTCCCACAGCCCATGAAGCCTCTTGGGTCGAAATACCCCTCCCGGTGGTCTCCCGGTACACTACCGGCACTCCCGGTACATTACCGATTAGCCCAGAACTTTTCCGACGACCAAAATGGGACTTCCTATATATGAATCTTTACCTCCGGACCATTCCAGAGCTCCTCATGACGTCCGGGATCTCATCCGGGACCCCGAACAACCTTCGGTCACCACCATACATAATTCTATACTACCGAAATGTCACCAAACCTTAAGTGTGCAGACCATGCGGGTTCGAGAACTATGTAGACATGACCGAGACACCTCTACGGTCAATAACCAATGGCGGGACCTGGATGTCCACATTGGTTCCTACATATTCTACGAAGATCTTTATCGGTCAAACCTCTATGTCAAGGATTCAGTTAATCCCGTATGATGTTCCCTTTGTTCTTCGGTATGTTACTTGCCAGAGATTTGATCGTCGGTATCTCCATACCTAGTTCAACCTCATTACCGGCAAGTCTCTTTACTCGTTTCGTAATACAAGATCCCGTGAGTAACACTTAGTCACATTGCTTGCAAGGCTTGTTGTGATGTTGTATTACCGAGTGGGCCCTGAGATACCTCTCCGTCACACGGAGTAACAAATCCCAGTCTTGATCCATGCCAACCCAACAGACACCCTCGGAGATACCTGTAGAGTACCTTTATAGTCACCCAGTTACGTTGTGACGTTTGATACACACAAGGCACTCCTCTGGTGACAGTGAGTTGCATGATCTCATGGTCATAGGAACAAATACTTGACATGCAGAAAATAATAGCATTAAACTCACACGATCATATGCTACATTTGTAGTTTGGGTCTTGTCCATCCCATCATTCTCCTAATGATGTGATCCCGTTATCAAATGACATCTCATGTCAATGGCTAGGAAACCTTAACCATCTTTGATCAACGAGCTAGTCTATTAGAGGCATACTAGGGACATGGTTTTGTCTATGTATCCACACATGCATCTAAGTCTCCGATCAATACAATTATAGCATGGATAATAAACGATTATCATGAACAAGGAAATATGATAATAACTAATTTATTATTGCCTCTAGGGCATATTTCCAACAATTTCTACCGTTAAGCCATAAAGTAAACCATTACATAGCGCTTAGTTATTGACACGTAGGTCATACAATAATTAAATACAACCATATGGCTCCTGATGTCTACTACACAACCTTATTCTTGTAGACTCGTGTTGGGCCTCCAAGCGTAGAGTTTTGTAGGACAATGGCAATTTTCCCTCAAGTGGATGACCTAAGGTTTATCAATCTGTGGGAGCTATAGGATGAAGATGGTCTCTCTCAAACAAACCTGCAACCAAATAACAAAGAGTCTCTTGTGTCCCCAACACACCCAATGCAATGGTAAATTGTATAGGTGCACTAGTTCGGCGAATAGATAGTGATACAAGTGCAATGTGGATGGTAGATATAGGTTTTTGTAATCTGAAAATATGGTAACAAATAGTAAACAGCGAGAAAAATGTTGTATAAGTGCTTGCAAACAAGGCCTAGGGTCCATACTTTCACTAGTGCAATTTCTCTCAACAATACTAACATAGTTGAATCATATGTAAATGCCTCTCGTGCGACAAAGAGTTCACTCCAAAGTCACAAATAGTAGAGAACTAATAGAGAAATTATTGTAGGGTACGAAACCACCTCAAAGTTATCTTTTCTGATCAATCTTATGAGCTATCCCTATAAGTGTCACAAACAGCCCTAGAGTTCGTACTAAAATAACACCTTAAGATACACATCAACCAAAACCCTAATGTCACCTAGATACTCCAATTTCACGACGAGTACCCATGGGCTTGATTATACGATATGCATCACACAATTTCAGATTCATCATGTTCAATCCAACATAAAGAACTTCAAAGAGTGCCCCAAAGTTTCTATCGGAAAGTCAAGACAAAATCGTGTGCCAACCCCTATGCATAGATTCCCAAGGTCACTGAACCCACAAGTTGATCACCAAAACATGCATCAAGTGGATCAATAGAACATCCCATTGTCACCATAGGTATCCCATCGCAAGACATACATCAAGTGTTCTCAAATCCTTAAAGACTCAATCTGATAAGAAAACTTCAAAGGGAAAACTCAATTCATCACAACAACATAGAGAGGGGGAAACTCCATATGATTCATCTATATCAATAAAGCTCGCGATACATCAAGATCGTGTCATCTGAAGAACACGAGAGAGAGAGATCAAACACATAGCTACTGGTACATACCCTCAGCCCCGAGGGTGAACTACTCCATCCTCGTCATGGAGACCATCGGGATGATGAAGATGGCCTCCGGTGATGGTTTCCCCCTCCGGCAGGGTGCTGGAACGGGCTCCCGATTGGTTTTCGTCACTCTTGAGACTTGCAGCGGCGGAACTCCCGATCTAGATTTCTTTTCGGAGGTTTCTATATTCATAGGAATATTTGGCGTCGATCTCACGTCAAGAGGTGCCACGAGGCGGTGACAAGCCTGCTAGGCGCGGTCAGGGGGGTCGCACCTTGAAGGCTTGTGACCTCCTCGTGGATCTTCTAGCCCAACTCCAATGCTTTGGGCGTCTCTTTTGGTCCAAACAAATCATACTAAATTTTCAGCCCATTCCGAGAACTTTTATTCTGCACAAAAAATGACACCATGGTAGTTCTGTTGAAAACAGCTTCAGTCTAGGTTAGTTCTAATAAAATCATATACAATTATTGTAAACATGGCATGAATACTTCATAAATTATAGATACGTTGGAGATGTATCAGCATCCCCAAGCTTAATTCCTGCTCGTCCTCGAGTAGGTAAATGATAAAAGAAATAATTTATGATGTGTGAATGCTAGCTTAGTGCATAAATTTGATAAATGATAGTTCCAAACACTTTTTCTAGCATCATTATATATCATAAACAGTAGCTCATCTCATAAAAATTCTCATGATGAAATAACAAGCTATCCACATGTTAAAGTATAGACTAGCAAACTATGCGAGTCACCAAACAATTGCAATTCATCTTATTTTCAAGAAGGGACTATGTAAGAGCTTTGATTTAGCAAATTCCACATACTCAACTTTCATATAGTCTTCCATGATTGCTAACACTCAAAGCATATTTTTAGAACAAATAGCATCCATCGAACACAAAGAAAGATAGGGGATTAAAGTTTTGCCTCCCAACTTATTTATCATATAGATAATTGTCAACAATAGTAATTCATGGTCAAATATATTTGAATGGCCATATATACTTGGATCCTTCCCCACCATTGTGAGAGCCTGGCTTAATAGGAATGATAGACTACTCATATCAACAAGGAATTCCTTCTTTTCCGGGAGCCAATTTGAAAAAGAACTCTAAAGTAAGTGTGCTTGGCTGGGAGCGATTCTAGGATGGGTGATCGACCGGCAAGTTGGTCCCGAGTGCGCATGAGTGAGGACAAAGTTCACAGGAAAGACTAGTGTGGATCTGTGGGCCAGTCTAGATCTCGCCAGACGTAACGGAGTGTTACAACCACATGATGCTTGCCAACAAAACAATAATTGAGGTTGAGCTAAAAAGGAATACTATTGACTCTTGCATAAAAGTAAATACATGAAAGTAAAAGATAGGCTCTTCGTAGAGGGAAGTAGAGATTTGCATATCTGCCAGAGCTTGAGCTTTTAAAACAGAGATGAATAATAATTTTGAGTGGTATGCTTTTATTGTCACCATAACAACCGAGAGATCTCGATATCTTCCATGCTAGATACATTATAGGCGGTTCCCAAACAGAATGGTAAATTTTTTACTCCCCCTCCACCAATCAATCACACTCCACGGCGAGCCGAATCCACGGGTACCGTCCATACCAACAACATTCCTATGGGAGTTTTTTTTAATTATTTGCAGGGACTGGGAATCCCTATTACCAGCCACTTTCTCGTGAATGATAGTGAATCAACACATATCGTGAGAATAACCCACCTTGAAATACTGACAGCCCCTAGTCATTATATGAGCGATTTGGGCATACAAAACAAAATATTATTTGAAGGTTTAGAGTTTGGCACATGCAAATTTACTTGGAACGGCAAGTAAATACCGCATGTAGGTAGGTATGGTGGACTCATATGGAAGAACTTTGGGTTTAAGGGTGTTTGGATGCACAAGTAATATTTCTACTTGGTGCGGAAGTTTTGGCTAGTATGAGGTGGAAGCAAGCACCACATGTTGGAGGATCCATAACAATATAACTTCTATACAAATATACCCAAGCATAACTCATTACGTTGTCTTCCTTGTCCAACTTCAAATAATTTGCTCAAGTTTGAAAATAATTAATGCGGATTCACAATCATAGAAGATGTCCAAGATAGTAAATTTATATGTGAAATCTCTCTTCCTTCAATATTCTTTCATGAATGGTTCAAGTGACCAATGCGGTGTTTGCTAACTCTCAATAAATTTTACCACCTATACTTCTTATATGTGAAGTCATTATTCCCCATGGGATAAGCATATAAAACATGTATAATTTTAGATTTATTATATTCAATTCATTCAACCATTTACTCATAGGATATAAGTGAAGCACAAGAGTAAATGACAAAACTACTCCGAAACATATAAGTGAAGATCAATGAGTAGTCAAACAATTAAGTAGATATGTGAGGACTTTCTCTATATATCTCTCTCTCAACAAAGATTTTTAGATCTGAGTATTTTATTTAAACAACAAGCAAAACAAAAATAGCACTCCAAGAATAGCACGCATCATGTGAACGAATTAAAATTTAGGCTCAACATAGGCTAACCGATAATTGTTGATGAAGAGAGATGGGATGCGTAGCATCCCCAAGCTTAGATTCTTGGGACTTCTTGAAATATTTTCTTGGTGTGCCTTGGGTATCCCCAATCTTGAGCTTTTGCATCTTGTTCAATCCTCTCCTATCCCGGTTCCACCTATTCTCAAAAGGGAAAACTTTGTTTTTGCCACTCTAGTTTTTGCCCAGTTCACTTATGCCACTCTAGAATTTGACATATCGCTTTTTCCACTCTTAGTTTTTGACAATACATCACAATTTCCATTCCATGTAAAAATCAATAATTTTAGAGTGGCAATTGTGATACATTGTCAAAATCTAAGAGTGGTAAAAGTGAAATGAAAAATTACTACTTTTGCCACGGAATGGCATTTGTGGTGTATTATCAAAATCTAAGAGTGGCAAAATTGATATGTCAAATTCTATAATGGCATAATCAAAGTGGGTAAAAGCTACAGTGGCAAAAACAAAGTGTTCCCTTCTCAAAAACTTCATCCACACAAAACTCGAAAAGAACTTGTGAGATAGGTTAGTACACATAATAATAAATAAAATATTTATGTACAGCCAAGACAAGTTGCAAAAAAAATCAAACATTAGGTAATATATACTATCATTTCCACAATTTATATTTACCAATATAGTCTATGGAAACTATAGGACAAGTAGATAACAAAAGTATGACAGCAATCTGTACAAACAGAACAACCTGTAGCAATTTATGAAAACAGTATACTTATGTCACACAACAAATTATGAAAATTTAGTAAGTTATATTAAATTTTTATTAAAACACTGTGTAAAAATTTCAGAAACTTTCCACGTTCCAGTAAAATATGAAAATTCAAACACTACAGCAGAAGTTTCTGTTTTTACCCAGCACATATTGAAACATGCAAAGCAAGCATCCTAAGGCAATTCTTGGAACTTTTTATTGAAAAAAAGATTATAAATAACACCTAACATAGAATAATAAAATAAAATTATGCTCCAAGCAAAATACATATTATGTGATGAATAAAAATATAGCTCCAAGTAAGATATACCGATAGTGTTGAAGACGAAAGAGGGGATGCCTTCCGGGGCATCCCCAAGCTTAGACGCTTGAGTCTTACTTTAATATTACCTTGGTGGTGCCTTATTCATACCCAATCTCAGTTTCTTGTCTCTCCTTATTCTCCTCATATTGGTGTCTCACCCAAAACTTGAAAACTTCAATCACACAAAACTTAACGGAATTTTGTGAGAAGGGTTAGTGTAATAAAGATAGATCATTCACATAGGTACTGTCAAGAATAGATTCATAATTATCACCACATGGTATATACTGTATTAAATCATTCCCACAATTTATATTACTCAATATAAGCTATAGGAACACTTGAAACAAGCATACTATGCATGCAAAACAAAATCTGTCAAAAACAGAACAGTCTGTAAAGATCTGAATAATCACCATACTTACCTGACTCTAAAAATTCTGAAACATTATGGAAACCCAAGGAATTTACATATAAATGTTTTGTAAAATTTCATGATTTTTTGACGCTCTAGTAAAATCATATAATTCATATAATGGACGCAAAACTTTCCGTTTTTGCACAGAATCAAACAAGCAAGTACCCACACTATCCCAAAGGCTTTACTTGGCACTTTATTGAAATAAAAGACACAAAACTTGATTACTACAGTATCTTAATCATGTGAACACATAAAACATAAGGTAAAAGTGTTGGGTTGTCTCCCATCAAGCGCTTTTCTTTAATGTCTTTCAGCTAGGCCTAGGCATGATGATTTCAATGATGCTCGTATAGGAAATAGTATTTGAGACATGCAAAAGAGCATCATGAATCACATAACAAGCACATTTAAGTCTAACCCACTTACTATGCATAGGGATTTTTTGAAAAAACAATTTATGGGAGCAAGAATCAACTAGCATAGGAAGGCAAAACAAGCATAACTTCAAAACTTTGAACACATAGAGAGGAAACTTGATATTATTGCAATTCCTACAAGCATATGTTCCTCCCTCATAATAATTTTCAGTAGCATCATTAAGGAATTACACAATATAACCATCACATGAAGCATTATTTTCATGATCTACAAGCAAAGAAAATTTATCACTCTCCACATAAGGAAACTTCTTCTCATTCATAATAGTGAGAGCAAACTCAACAAAATAACTATCATGTGACACTTGATTGACATAACCACTTTGAATATTAAAATCATGATGACAAGTTTCATGGTTTTCATTACTCTTTAAAGCATATGTGTCATCACAATAATCATCATAGATAGAAGGCATCTCATAATCATAATAGTTTTGCTCACCAAAACTTGGGGGACTAAAAATATCTTCGTCATCAAACATAGCATCCCCAAGCTTGTGGCTTTGCATATCATTAGCATCATGAATATTAAGATAATTCATACTAACAACATTGCAATCATGCTCATCACTCAAAGATTTAGTGCCAAACATTTTAATAACTTCTTCTAACACTTGAGCATAATTTTCCTTTTCATCATTTTCACGAAAGACATTAAACAGATGAAGCATATGAGGCAACCTCAATTCCGTTTTTTTTGTAGTTTTCTTTTATAAAACCAAACTAGTGAAAAACAAGAAACAAAAATATTTGATTTCAAGATCTAAAGATATACCTTCAAGCACTCACCTCCCCGGCAACGGCGCCAGAAAAGAGCTTGATGTCTACTACACAACCTTCTTCTTCTAGACTCGTGCTCGGCCTCCAAGCGCAGAGTTTTGTAGGACAATGGCAATTTTCCCTCAAGTGGATGACCTAAGGTTTATCAAGCCATGGGAGATGTAGGATGAAGATGGTCTCTCTCAAACAACCCTGCAACCAAATAACAAAGAGTCTTTTGTGTCCCCAACACACCCAATACAATGGTAAATTGTATAGGTACACTAGTTCGGCGAAGAGATGGTGATGCAAGTGCAATATGAATGGTAGATATAGGTTTTTGTAATCTGAAAATATAAAAACAGCAAGGTAACAAATAGTAAACAGCGAGCAAAATGTTGTACAAATGCTTGGAAACAAGGCCTAGGGTCCATACTTTCACTAGTGAAATTTCTCTCAACAATACTAACATAGTTAAATCATATGTAAATACCTCTCGCGCGACAAAGAGTTCACTCCAAAGTCACAAATAGTGGAGAACTAACAAAGAAATTATTTTAGGGTATGAAACCACCTCAAAGGTATCTTTTCCGATCAATCTTATGAGCTATCCCTATAAGTGTCAGAAACAGCCCTAGAGTTCGTACTAAAATAACACCTTAAGATACACATCAACCAAAACCCTAATGTCACATAGATACTCCAATGTCACCACGAGTACCCATGGGCTTGATTATACGATATGCATCACACAATTTCAGATTCATCATGTTCAATCCAACATAAAGAACTTCAAAGAGTGCCCCAAAGTTTCTACCGGAAAGTCAAGAGAAAAACGTGTGCCAACACCTATGCATAGATTCCCAAGGTCACGGAACCCGCAAGTTGATCACCAAAACATACATCAAGTGGATCAATAGAACATACCATTGTCACCAAGGATATCCCATCGCAAGACATACATACAGTGTTCTCAAATCCTTTAAGACTCAATCCGATAAGAAAAATTCAAAGGGAAAACTCAATTCATCACAACAGATAGAGAGGGGAAAACTCCATATGCTTCATCTATATCAATAAAGCTTGCGATACATCAAGATCATGTCATCTCAAGAACACGAGAGAGAGAGAGATAACACATAGCTACTTGTACATACCCTTAGCCCCGAGGGTGAACTACTCCCTCCTCGTCATGGAGACCGCCGGGATGATGAAGACGGCCTCCGGTGATGGTTTCCCCCTCCGGCAGGGTGCCGAAATGGGCTCCCGATTGGTTTTTGGTCGCTCTGGAGACTTGCGGCGGTGGAACTCCCGACCTAGGTTTCTTTTTGGAGGTTTCTATATTTATAGGAATTTTTGGCGTCGATCTCATGTCAAGAGGTGCCACGAGGCGGTGACAAGCCTGCTAGGCGCGACCAGGGGGTGACCATGCCTGGTAGGCTTGTGACCTCCTCATGGCTCTTCTGGCCCAACTCCAATGCTTCAGGGGTCTCTTTTGGTCCAAAAAAATCATAATAAATTTTCAGCCCATTCAGAGAACTTTTATTTCTACACAAAAAACGACACCATGGTAGTTGTGCTAAAAACGGCATCAGTCCGGGTTAGTTCTAATAAAAGAATTATTGTAAACATGGCATGAATACTTCATAAATTATAGATACGTTGGAGGTGTATCAGCTCCTGCCGGTTGTCGTAATCAACGACATGCAAGTCGTGATAATCTATACAAAACATGATCATCTCATACATCACATATATCTTATCATGTCTTCGGCCATATCATATCACAACATACTCTGCAAAAAAACAAGTTAGACGTCCTCTAATTGTTGTTGCATGTTTTACGTGGCTCCTATGGGTATCTAGCAAGAACTATTTTTCGCTACGCAAAACCACAACGGTGATACACAAATTATTGTTCAACCTTCTACAACGACCTCCTTAGTCGAATCCGATCCAACTAGAGTGGAAGAGACAGACACCCGCCAGCCATCTTTATGCAAAAAGTCACATGTCAGTCGATGGAACCGGTCTCTCGTACGTGGACGAGTAAGGTTGGTCTGAGCCGCTTCATCCCACAATACCGTTGAATCAAGAAACGACTAAGCGAGGAAGCAATATGAATATCAACGCCCACAAACTCCTTTGGGTTCTACTCGTGCATATCATCTACGCATAGACCTAGCTCATGATACCATTGTCAGGGAACGTTGCATGGGAAACAAAAAAAATCCTACGCACACGCAAGATGTATCCATGGAGATTCATAGATACGAGATGGAGAGTGTGTCTACATACCCTTTTAGATCGCTAAGCAGAAGCGTTAATAAACACGGTTGATGTAGTCGAACGTCTTCGCGATCCAATCACGATCCGTCTCAATCTAGTGCAAGAACAGACGGCACCTCCACGTTCAGCACATGTACAGCTCGATGATGTCTCCGCATACTCGATCCGGCGAGCGAGGGCGGAGTAGTAGATGAGTTCTCCAGCAACACGATGGCGTGGTAGCGGCGGTGGTGGTGCTATCTCGGTAGGGCTACCCCTAGCGCTACCGAAAGCGCGAACGGAGGAGAAAACGATCTAGGGAGAGAGAGGGGCGCCAAGGGCTTCATGTGTCCTCTTGGGGCGCCCCTCCCCTCTATATATAGGTGGAGGGGCATGGGGAACAGACCCTCCAATCCCTAAGGCGCAGCCAAGGGGGAGGAGGTGGAATCCTAGTCCCCCTCCTTCCCTTCCATACAAAGGTGGACTTTCCACCTATCCTGACTGCATGGGCCTTGAGGGACTTGTGCGCTTGGCCCAATAAGGCAAAGGTGTCTCCCCTCGGCCCATGCAAACCCTTGGGACGTGGTGGAACCCTTGGTGGTATTCCAGACTCCTTTGGAAGTTTCCGGAACCTTCTAGAAGCTTCCCGGTACAATACCAGAAAAACCCAAAACTCTTCCGGTAGCCAAAATATGACTTCCCATATATAAATATTTACCTCCGGACCATTCCGGAGCTCCTCGTGGCGTCCTTGATCTCATACGGGACTCCAAAAAACTTTCGGTCACCAACATATATAACTCGTCAACACTATATCGTCACCGAACGTTTAGTGTGCAGACCATGTGGGTTCGAGAACTATGCAGACATGACCGAGACACCTCTATGGTCAATAACCAATAGCGGGACCTGGATGCCCATATTGTCTCCTACATATTCTACAAAGATCTTTATCGGTCAAACCACGATGTCAAGGATTCAATCAATCCCTTATGCAGTTCCCTTTGTCCATCGGTATGTTACTTGCCCGAGATTTGATCGTCGGTATGTCCATAGCTAGTTCAATCTCGTTACCGGCAAGTCTCTTTACTCGTTATGTAATACAAGATCCCATGACTAACTTCTTAGTCACATTCCTTGCAAGCTTCTTATGATGTTGTATTACCGAGTGGGCCCAGAGATACCTCTTTGTCATACGGAGTGACAAATCCCAGACTTGATCCACGCCAACCTAACAGACACCCTCGGAGATACCTGTAGAGCACCTTTGTAGTCACCCAGTTACGTTGTGACATTTGATACACACAAGGCATTCCTCTGGTGTCAAGGTGTTGCCTGATCTCATGGTCATAGGAACAGATACTTGACATGGATAAAGCAGTAGCAATAAACTGACACAATCAAATGATATGCTTACGGTTAGGTCTTGTCCATCACATAATTCTCCTAATGATGTGATCCCTTTATCAAATAACAACTCATGTCTATGGTCATGAAACCTTGACCATCTTTGATCAACGAGCTAGTCCAGTAGAGGCTCACGAGGGACATGGGGTTGTCTATGTATCCACACATGTATTTGAGTTTCCAATCAATAAAATTATAGCATGGATAATAAACGATTATCATGAACAAGGAAATATAATAATAACCATTTTATTATTGCATCTAGGGCATATTTCCAACAGACAAGAGCTCGTGCATGTGCCATTGAAACCAAGGTGACATCTCTCCTATGCAACTCTTTCTTTGATGCTCATGGAACTTGGGTGCTACCTCAAGCGAAGACTCTTTGCATACTTAGGTACCATGAAGACAAGCTTGAATACACTAGGAGTGAAGGCCAAGTCACTATGAAGATGGACCCAAAGACGCATGGATGAGAGGACCAAAAGAAGGCTAAGACACCTCCTAGGTCCTGGACATTCGGCCAACAACCCGGACATCTGGCACCTGGAAACTCCACCAGCGCCAAGGCCAAGCCGAAGAAGGAGCTACAGGCGCCGGACATCCGGCCCCATCCCGGACATCCGGTCAGCCCTCGGATATCCGGTCCTCACCCCCGGAAATCTGGCCCAAAGACGCCAGAACCGAAGTTCTTTGACAAGGCTTCAGCCCTAACATCTGGCACCTAGCCTGGACATTCGGCCACACAATGAATCCCCGAACATCCGGCCCCTGTGCGAGCAGACTCGGGCCAAGGAGCCATGTATCCCCCCTCTCTCTCGCCCCTATATCTACTAAGATTATAAATAGGACCTCCCCTCCTCCTTTCTAGGGTTAGCAATGTGTAGGCTCATAGCTAGTTGAGCATTGTTCCTTCCATACTTTTCTCCCTTGGGTATTGACACCTCTACGTGAGAAGATCCTATGGATGCCAAGGCCCCTATCTAGGGAAGATCCTCCGGGATATCAAGGCCCCTCCTCCGGTGTGGGAAGACTATCGTTACTTGTATCCTCTTGTTGACTTTTGGATCTTGTATCTCGTGTGTTTGCATGGATCTATTGGATGTGTGATTGGGAATCGTTCTTGAGTGTTCTTGAGTTTCTCTCGTTTTTCCCTTTTCCCCCTCCAAGTTTGGAAAGATCACCTCATCGGGTTTGCCCCATATCAGTATGGTACCCGCGGGTACCCTACCTAAAAACTGGGCATGAGAAAGACCTGGTGAGATTTTATACCCACGGACAATGGGTATCCCTAACTGTAAAATATATGAGTAGCACATGGGTATGATTGTGTGCATGGGTAACCCAATGGATATCCATAAAAAGTTACTAAATGGAAATAACTCCTCTGATGTGTGGGGTCAACATACAACTCCTATGGACCAACCCTAACTTCCTTATTCCCTAGACCGGTCATAGCTCATAGGCCCGCATCCATTAGCTCGCCACTCCTCCTACCTCCTATGTGACGCATCTAACTGATGAATTCTCGACTCATTGTCACGAGAATCTTGCCTAACTATTGATCCAGCGTTCCCCAGTACCATCATCATCTCCAACTACGTCAGACTTCAACCAACCACTGCTTGTACTCCCTTTTCGCCTCTAGGAGGCGACCCACCATAGGATATCGCATCGATGTCGAACTGCTCACCTATCATCACTTTAATTTTAACTCATTTCTCTACTTTTTCAAAAAAATATAAATGCTACATATTGTACCCACTCGATGCTCGATGGGTATGTGCATGGATGTCGATTTGTGCTCGTGGGTACCAAGTGGGTGGGTATAGAAGGTTTCCGAAGGGTATGAGTTTGGGTAGAAGGGGGTTGTACCCACCCATACCCTCCCCATTGCCATACACTACCGTCCATGGCGCAAATGTGAAATACAATCAAGAAGTTATATTAGATTTGTTTATGGCATGTTAATATATATATATATATGTGATTATATGGCATGTTTTTCTACACATAAGCCATTTGCTTGACCAGGTGCTAAAGCAAGAGGTGTTCCGATTTTTCGATGAGATAATGAATATCAATTTGATGGAGCCCACTGTGACAATCCGACTACAATGGTTTGACCACGTCACATCTTAGCAATTGCTAAACCAATTTTCTGAAGGTTAGGGACGATGTCAGAAGCACTATCAGCTGACGGCAAATGTATATTTCTACAACAAGCAATTAAAAATGAGCAAGAGTATAGTAAAAATAATCTGAATATTGAGAACATAGATGAAGTATAAGAAAAGTGGGATTTCGATAACGATCTTGGCCTGGTCATGATCATCGCTCATGATGCAAATCCTAGGCACAAAAATTCATCGTCTATGCTATACTCTCCAATGAAGTTACAAATAAAATTATAGGCATAAACACTTTACAATGATGATTTTTAACACGAGATTTTAGTTAATTTGAACATGCTTAAATAAGCAACCATGCACTTTTGCAATTCCCACATTTCTAAACATGGCTAATTATGTCTGTCAAGAAGCATTTCTAAACATGGCTAATTATGACTGTCAAGAAAGATTATTTTTCAAAAGTACGACCGAATTTGTACAAAATTCGAAAACCGTATGTCCAAATTGAAAAAAAATCACAAATGGTACCCCGTCGGCCTCTGGTGGGCCGAAGAGGGGCCCGTCGGCCACCCCCGGGCCGAAGAGAGGCCGGTCGGGCTCTGGCAGGCCAAAGAGTGGCCTGTCGGCCTCTGCCTGGCCGAAGAGCCCTGGTCGGCCTTCAGGCGGCCGATGGGCCCCTGGATAAGGCCGACCACTCCTTTCTTTCTCCTCTGACCACTCCTTTCACCTTCCCCCGGCCTCCAGGCTCCCCAGCTCCACCTCCCACTCCCGTTGCTCTCTGGTGCTTCCACCCCCGCGCCGATCTCTTCGCTCGTCCACCCATTTTCCTATCCAACCCACGTAAACAATGGATCAAGGCTCTCTCCACAAGCCTAAGGTTTTTTTTTTGCTTCAAACACAATCAAATGTCAACTTTCAACTCGGTTGTGGATTCAGTTCGTATTGGTCACCGTTTGTTTGCAGGTAAATGGCTTGCCCATTTTATCGAGCTCCAGGTGGCCCTTGTTCTTCCTTTGATTCCGGTGCGTCTGTATTCACTATGGTGCTGGACCATCGATGTTCAAGGCATGTTGTAAGATTCTGTATCTTGTTTATCTGACTGTGGCATATGGTTGATATTGTTTTGGTTGGAATGTATTCGAATGCCTTTGTTTATATGATTATGATGTTTGCTTCCATTCTTGTTGTAGTATGTTCCGTGCAGTGTTAGATCACATCTTGATCGGTACATTGAGGAGTGCCGAGCTTTAGATATTCGGAGGGGTGACACAAATATTGATCTTGCTCTTCACAACAGTGAGGGTAACTTATATCATGTTTTGTTTAGACATGGTCGGATGAGCAGTAAATTTCATGGTTCTTCGTGGGAGGAACTTGTGAATGATTATGGTCTCCGTCATCGTGACATGATGACTGTTAGGCTTGAGCACTATGGAACTATGATTGGTGTCGATTTTCATCGGGATGGTGTTATGTTCTTCCCTTTACCCTGTGTTGGTAAGTTATTTGTTTGACTGATTTTCAGTTTTGTTTCAGCTTATATGTTTTGTTGTTCTGCTTAGTTTGTGAAATTATTATTTTGTACCTCTTGAGGATCTGAGTGAAACTCAGAGGGAACTTATTGACAGTTGTTTTTATAGTCGTGGTGTCACTCTGAATTATCATCAAATGTATATCATGTCACGACAGCTCTTTGATGACAACTACATATTGTGTACTCCTTTTGTTCATAGGATGGATTCCATGAATGTTATTTCTCAACATATGGTGAGCTTTGGTTTCGGGTATTTTTTATTTATTTGTTCTTTTCTCTAGCATATTGTTTTAAATTTGTAAGCTGAATATCATATAACTTGATATTTTTTGTTAGGTTATTCCTAGCATGGTTGTGAGGAGTTTGAAGGAATTTGTGTCAATTCCTAGGACTGGTTCTTTAACTCTTGAAATTACTTTGGATTCTGAAGATGATGATATATCTGTGAGCATTCCATGATCCTACTTTATTTTCTTGGGTGGTAGAATGGTGTTGAAGAAGGAAGGTTTCGGTAATTTTCTTCTGGCGTCGTCTATTGAAGTCAACAATTTGGTGCTCATAACCTTCAAAGAGCGTGATCAGGAGCTATCTGGACTTGGTTCAGATTATATTGCCATGGAGTCTCATGGCCATCGTTGACAGTAATGCTGGCGGATATGTCCTGATCCTATGCAGAAGGAATCGTTACCTCCACTTCATCCTCCGAATTTTCAGAATCCAGATCCTTCGCAAACCCATCCTCGTCCTCTTCCTCCATCACCCTCTGCATTTCATCGCCTTTCTCATCCCCATTAGCAACACCAGAACCAACTAATACTATCGGCTGAATACTCTATCCAATATCATGACCACTAACATTATGTGGCACATAGTCTGACTCTTTCTCGGCTTGGCTAACATCACATCCGGTGGCTGTGACCCGGATACATAAATCTCGTTAACCACTTGACTATCCTGCCATGGTTCATACCCCACGTTGAGTTGTACAATATTCTCCTCCTTCGTCACTGGTTGCACTAGGGCATATGGGTGGATTCTTCGGTCTCCGGAACAACTTAACAGGGATAACCAATGTTGGCTCCTATCTATCGGCATCAACTCTCACTTGACATTTTTACAGAATTTGGTCCACAATGCATGAATACTGACGGAACAGACTTCAGGATTCAGCCCAAAACTAGTAGTCAACTAGTGCTTCAACTGTCTAATGTCCAGTCTGTCCGAGTCTAAAAGTGTCATGACCTTTTTTTAACTCGCTAAGATCAACTCCCAACTCATTATATCGAACATTACCAGGGCCGTAATAAACAATCAAATTTAGTAATTCAGATATTTTCACATGTCAGACATTACCAACTTCTCATTATTCGCAAGGAACAAATTTACACTAAAATAAACCTACGTACACTAAATAAACATACACTAAAATAAACCTACACTAAATAAACCTACGTACACTAAATAAACGTACACTAAAAAATGACTACATTAAATAAACTAAATAAACTTACACTACCATACCAAAACGTATACTAAAATGACTACACTAAATAAACTAATTTTATGTACAATAAAAAAACATAAACTAAAAAAATCGGTATACCTTCGACGCGTGTGTCCCCTTCTTCTTCCTCTCCACCTTCTTCTTCCTCTCCACCACACCGCCTCCTCACCATCCACACCTCCATCATCCCATCATGGCTCCTCCAAACGCACGAAAAACTACCCCATTGCACAAAATGAGACCGTAGGTCGGTGAAGATGGGTATGATCTATTGTTTATGCGTATTGAATAGAAAAATGGATGGAGGATGGAGGAGATCGAAAGGGGTGCAAAATGGGAGAAGAAAAACGAGAGAGAGAAGAGGAGCCAGCAATTGAGGAGGAAGAAGGTCCCGGTCGGCCTTATCCAGGGGCTCTTCGGCCTCCTGAAGGCCGACGGGTCCTCTTCAGCCGCCCACAAGCCGACAAGTGGTTTGCACCAGTGGGCCGACGGGCCCTCTTCGGCCGGCCACAGGCCGACCGGTCCCCTTTCGGCCTCCCGCCGGCCAACGGACCCTCTTCGCCCCACCAGAGGACGACGGAGTACCATTTGTGAATTTTTTTGGTTTTCGAATTTGGTACAAAATCTGGCATACTTTTGAAAAAAATGGTCTAGAAATCTCAAAAAGGTTGGAAGCTAGCTCCCTTGTTGATTAGGGAAAGCTTTGGCAAAATCCTGCAGCTTTTGTCTGAATCAGGCTCAAACAGACCAAACTATTCATGAGCACACAGCTAGTAAAAACCGCACAAACCACTATAAATGCGTAGTCAACACAGCCAGTACACCGAGTACCGAGTTTATATTTTGAAGCAAACAGCCACCAATACAATACAGTAAGACTTCATCAAGCAGGCTGTGAAAAAACCGAGCTTGCTAGAATGGAATTTTCAGCACACAAATCTACCATTCAGTTTCTGTAAATATACACTGATCTACTACCTCTACAGATGAGAGCATCAATCAACTGTTAGCCGAGCAATGCAGACAATCTCTCCTTTCTTCTCCTGCTCCTCTCCTACAGATGAGAGCTGTCTATAAACTGTTAGCGTCAATTTTGGCATTCTAATCGTCCATCAGCTCTTACTTTCTTCTCTTGCCCCGGTAGCTACTAAGCGACGACAGCCCCCCTGCAAACACCGACATTTCCGAGGGAGGGGGTGATGAAGGTCGAATCATTGACGGGAGTGGCGAAAAGCAGCCCACGTCGCCATCCGGAAGGTCAAGATCATATAACTCGTCAGCGAAGACTGCAAAGTTCGAACCAGTGCTTCTTTTTTGAAGGTGGCCAGGATCACTGGCTCTCAAGTCTAGTGCTATGTCCCTGGGTTCCAGCAGTAGTCTTAGTCCAGGCTCCAGCACCACGTTGTCAATGTCTGTCAGTGATTTCATTTGGCGTCCCAGTGAAGAAATGGTCTTCTGGCACTCTGCAAGCTTCCCGGCTGCATTAGCAAGCTCCTTCTCCTATACAAAGAATATTTAGACACAGAATATTGATTCTCTTAATTTGTATGCATTCAGGTTAACAGGTGTGATGTTTGAGCTGCAACAACTTTAGTAGCCCTCTTTCTACTCTGGATCGATAATCGACAAAACACAAGTTCATAAATGTTATCGAAGCCTCAATCACCAGATTCAGCATAAAGAGAAATTTACCTGCTTGGTCTTTAGGTCTCCATTTGAGTTCGCAAGCCTCCAGAGTTTCGCGTCCCGAATATCCCTTGACAACTGAGCCTCCAGCTTTCGGCATTTCTGTTCATAATCTTCTGCCAGCAACTTCTCCTGCACAACCTCCCCTTCGAGGAAGCTCACCAGGCTCGTCAGTTTCGCAACATCGGCCTTTGATGCTTCAAGTTGATACTCCATTGCCGTTCTTTGTGACTGCACAGACTCTTCCTTGGCAATGAACTGCGCTGCTGATAACATCTGTTCCTGCAGTTTTGCTTCAAACAACTCAACCTTCTCCTTAAGCTTCTGGGCATCCTGATGTGCAGACTCAACCTCTGACTCCAACACCCTTTTTATAGCCTCTAGAGCTTCTAGCTGCAGCTGGAGCTCATCAGAGAACTCCTTTTCCTTTACCACTTCATGCTCAAGCGCTGTCATCATATCACACAGTTTCACAACTTCAGAGTTGACTAACTGGAGTTCTGCCTCCAATGATTCTTTAACAGACTCCACAGAAAGAGATTTCTCTGCTTCTTCCAGTTTTTCATGCAATGCCTTCTCTTTTTCAACTACCTCATTTTCTAGCGCTTTAATGATATCACGCAGCTTCGCTACCTCACTATTTGCTGAACATAGCTGTCCCTCCAATGATTCCTTAACAGCCTCAGAATAAGTTCTCTCTGCTTCAATCTTCATGTCTAGCTGTGCTGTCAGTTCTTCATGCGCTGTCTTCTCCTTTTCTATCTCACACTCTAATGCTTCGATAATGCCACGCAGTTTCTCTACTTCGGTGTTTGCGGAACACAACTGTGCCTCCAATGGTTCTTTAACAGCCTCAACAGCTGCTTCAATCTTCAGCAATGATTGTGTCATGAGTTCGTCGCGCAGTGCCTCCTTCTCTTCTTCTACCTGATTCTCTAGTGATTTGATGATGCCATGCAGTTTTTGCATTTCTTTAGCATTGCATGCAGCATCTGATTTTTCTTTGTGCTGCACAGAAAGAGCAGTCTCGGTTTCAATCCTCTTTTCCAATGATGCCACAGTCACCCGAAGCTCTGCGGCTTCGGCGGACACCAGTTCTAACTGTGACTCAAATTCCTTCTTCTCTGCATTTTCTCCCAATGAAGCAACAACCGCATGTAGCTCCTCAGCTTCTACAGATTTGAACTCCAGTTGAAACTCCAAAGCCTTTTTCTCCGAGTCCAATCGGTCCACATCTCCCAGAGCAGCATATTTGGAGTCATTTACCAAATCCAATTGCATTTGCATTTCAACCAGCCTGTTCCTTGCCGCCACTAGTGCGTCACAGGAGATGTCAAGCTGATTTCTAGCTTCTATCAGAGCTATCTCAAGCTCCTTCTTATCGCTTTCAACTATTTCAACCCTCGAATGCAAATCTGCAACATGACGCCGCAATTCTTCATTTTCAATTTTAGAAGAGTTGTTTCTCATCACAGCCTTGTCGGAATCTGTCTCCATATCAAAGGTAGAGCTTGTCTGGTCTGATTCAGGCAATGCAGCCAACCTTTCCATCTCAAGGAAATCATCCATTAGGTCAATCTCAACAGGACTATTCATAATATTTGTTGCATTAGCCTTCGCATTCCTGAACTGATCAAGCTCCGTAATCAGAGCAGATGCCCACGAGTCAGAATTTCTCCATTCACTATCAACAGCAACCATACATTCTGCACTGTCAGAGTGGCTGTCAGTTAGTGATTCTGCGCTTGGTGGAGGTCTAGAATCATTGACTAATGCTGTTTTCTGAGCTAGATGGTGTAACCTGCGGCATTCTGCCTCAACCCTGGCAATCTTTTTTATACTTTCCAGGTGCTGCTTGCTAGCTGTCTCTGCTGCTTGATTGCTCAAGTCTTTTTCCAGTGAGAGTATCTTCAGATCCTTGGACTGTACAAGGAGCTTGGCCTTGAGATCCAAGTTCTCTTTCTCGATTGTCTGAAGCTTCTCTTGTAGATCAGGCTGTGCAGACACAGTGGAGGCTTCTGATTTGGATGCTACCAGCTGCTTCTTCAGCTCAGCAATATGGTTTTGCAGCTTCGAGTTCTCAGACTCCAACTCCTGGGACTTCTTGGTAAGTGCATCACATATTATCTCCTCTTGTTCTTCCCGTACCAGGCGCAGCTGCCTCACGCATTCCTTGAGGGCCTTGTCTAGGTGGCTGACTTGACCCTCGAGATAATCATTTCTATGGGAAGCAGCTTCAAGCAGCTTCTTGATGGCGGTAGCTTCAACTTCAGCTTGTTCCCAACCTACATAAAGGTTATCAACGAAATGGTTGTGAACATTACTACATAGAATAATAAAGCTGAAAGTATCTTCCTCTTCTCTCTTGCAGAAATGAAGCTGAACATTACTTGCAGAAATACAATCCATCAACAAACTAAAATTTAAGCTAATAAATGAAATATCAACAAAGAACTAGCCATGGACAGGGGTGTGTGGAAGTTAGTTATCCACGTGCCAGAACCATGACTTGGTTTCGAGATCTTATGGGTTTCAACTCTAGCCTACCCCAACTTATTTGGAACTGAAAGGCTTTATTGTTGTTGTTGTAAATGAAATATAGGACTCCCTTTGACGGAATACATATTTTTCTACTATGGAGCCCGCAAAGGGACTGTAGATACTGCTGTACGAACAGCAGATGCTGGATACCTTACACGTAAACTTGTTGAAGTTGTTCAACATTTTATTGTGCGTAGAAGAGATTATGGTACTATCCGAGATATTTCTGTGAGTCCTCCACCGGAGTTGTTGAATATCAACAACTTATTATACAAATACCATTTTTTAGAGCGAGTAGAAGGAGTAGGTTTTATTAGCAGAGAAATGAACAAAGAAAAACTGTCATTATATATTATAAAGGATGAGATGAATTTGTAAGCACCTTTTCTTATTCTAGCTGACAGAATTCCGTTGGTCTAATTTAGGATTTTCAGATTTATTTTATTTTACCTAATTCTATCTACACCACAGGGGCTAATCATAAACAGCACAGTCCTTTCGTTTTTCTGATCATAGAGTATATAAATACACAAGAACAAATGAGAGAATCATCCGCTTCCTTCAAGCCTACCTGCAACAGCCTCTTCCGTGACTTTAGCATGCTGCTTAACCAGATCCTCTTTATCACTAATAGCCAAAAGGGCAGCAGCAAGTTTTTCATTCAGACTCTTAATGGTCTCCTTGGTCTCTTCATCTCCATTTGATGATAGGTATGATTCTAGTGATTGACCATGCTGTGGAGAAAAATCATTTAAATTAACTCTCGATGCTATCTTCTCATTCGACAATTTTGGTACTCCAGTTTCTTGGGTCTCATCATGCCTAACCCTCGAAGAGAGTTTGGGTGATTGACCATGATGTGCTGAAGCATTGTTTGAGACAGGCCTCAGAACCTCCTGCTTAAACATGAGCAGAAATTTAAACGCTTAAATAATCTTTTCTTACAAAAATGAAAATATGTGTTTTAACATAAAAGACGTGTGCAGAGTTAGTAATAGATGCCATCTGCACATACATTACATGAAAAAGTACCCCGCCTGTTTGTAAATAGATGACATTTTAAACAATGACACGCTCTTCAATATCCATGTTCGGCCATTAGTTTTTGTAGGAGCATGCTAACAGAAAATCATGAATGTATTTTTAGGACAAATCAAACGGTACTATTTTCACCTTACCAATCCAAATATATCTGTATCTACTAGTAGTAGTCAAAGTTAGAATAGTTTGACTGCACGAATTTTAGGAAGGTCAATTATTCACCAAAGGCGGGAGGAAACATACACATGGACTATTGCAGAGCTTAATACCTTTGAAAAAATAGAAGTGAAGTATAAATTTCAAAAGCAGTACCTAATACCAAGTTTTGGTAATTTTTGAGCATCAACAGAAGTCAAGTTTGTTTGCATTAATGAACTAGATGATAAAATCTGCATACTGTATTCGCATCATCAACCAAGCCCTTCTGGTAGCTACCAGAGCCATTTTCTTTAACCATCTATGTGAAACCATTTTTTCTAGAAAACAAACGACCTATGTTCTTCAGGCTTTCTATTGCATTTGTTTGCCAATCATTCAGAGTAGCCTATGCCCTATAGTTGCTGCGAGGTCTGAGGACTAGGGAAGCATCACATAAACGTTTAGGTTCCTTTGCAAGGTACTGCTGATATTGAACTATTGGGAAATACACTTGTCTCATCGAAAATCAAGAACAGACTTTACTAGTATTGGCGTACATTCAGAAATTGCTGCAATCCTCTTATGGATAGACAGAGTCTTGGTTGAAAGTACCATAGTTGTAGCTCAACAAGTAAATCTTACACAACTGGAACTAATCTTACGCTTGTTAGGTTGAAAGTTGTTGGCCTTTCTCTATCACAAGATTTCCCACAAATGGGCAATGGCAATGTACTACTCAACAAACATTAGCATCTGACCACCTGTCCTACTCAAATCAGATCAAACTATGAGTTTGTATGCTTTATCAATCTGTCCAAGGCAGCAAGACTATAAATTCTTTATTTACAACGTAAAGTTTAGAACTCCTTTCCAAATAGAATTCATTGCCCAAACCTCGGGAAAGAGCCACATTCAACAAAACAGCTCCCCGTGATAAGAATGTGCTACACTCCTGCTGAGGTAAAAAGATTTGCAAGATACAAAATTAAGGCATGTGGGTAGAACCTGATCGCCGGAGCAGCACTGAGAATGGGATGACACGGGCACAGAGCTGTCGCTTGCCCCAGGACTATTATCCGAAGGCTTGCGCCTCCAGAGCCAACCCGTGCGGTCCATAACCATCAACTATCCGAAAGAAGAAGAAAAGTGATTCTCCTTTCTCAGCTACCACCAGCATATGCAGGTTTGATCAACCAACATTGGCACGGGAAGATGACTATTCTGTATCAAACAGCAGCCAGTAGAAAATTGCTAGTATCAGTTATCGCCTGTTAATGATACCGACAGACAGGTAGAAAAAGATGCAACTCCTGAAACACCAACCAGGAACTGTAGTCACGATTGACACGAACTAATTTTGCAACGACTGAAACCAGGAAGTAACTATGCCCGTGAAATTTGGTTTTTGGCAAAGCTCAAAAGTGAGAAGTGCGCAGCTATTTTCCTCTTCTTCAATCTCGAATCCCGAAGACCAATATTGACCAACTCAAAGTCCCAACTATGCCCTGTCCAGAAATTCCAACGACTAAGAAGAGCCGAAAAAAGAGAGTGCTCTTCTGCCTGAACATCAGCAGAGCAAAATATAGTACCAAAAAAGTGGCAATGCAGTGTGGTAGAAAGAATGCGTCACTCCAAAAGTTGTAGCCACCGACTGCTCTCAACTCCCTAAATAGAAAAGAAACAATATGATTTTTTTTCTTCGAGCGACCAAGGAAATAAAAATCCTTGGGGAAAGAACAAGAGGCACAATCCCTGAATCCCCAATTCCTCCTCGCCAATCACCTAAACCTAAACCTAAACCTAAGCCCCGCGCAAATATGCTGAAACCCCCAAATCCGGACCTAACTTGAAGAGAAACCGGCAAAAGCCAGCCCCGGGGAAGCGGGGAAAGAAGAAAAGCAGAGCGGCTAGAGAGATTTCATGGCGGAAACCAAGAAGGACGAGTCCCAGCCCAGAGGAGTAAGGGAGCAGGAGGGAATGGGCTGCATTAATACTAGTACCTGCTATTTAACCAACACACGGAGGAATGCCCCCGCATCGACTGCAAGAACTCCGTGAACACAACACTCCACTTCTTCTTCTTCAATGGTTCCCTCTTTATTTATTTTTTCTCTCTCTCTTTGTCACTAGGATTATATTCTCTCTCTCTCTCTCTAGGATACTGTATGGGTGTGCAGGCTGGGCTGGGAACGGAAAGCGAGAAGATTCAGCTCACGCAGTCGCACAGACGGACGCAGATCGGAGCGAGAGAAGACGAGCCGAAAAGCGGAGTGGGGAAAAAGGGAGCGGGAGGGGAGCTGGAGAGGAGGTGGCCATGGGCGTCGGCACTGCTGCAACAGCTTGGCCACCACCACCGCCACCGCCTCCTGCAGCTTTGGCCATGTGAGATGTCATGGTCCTATACTATAGTACGCGTACTTTCCAGTTCCCAAGTGAAGGAGGAGGAGTGAAACCCCAAGTGCTGTGCATTGCATCGGGGGAAGAAATAAATGCTCGCAGCCGCAGCAAGAATCCAAGGCGGCTCTTTCCCGCAACTAAAATAAATGCAGCGAGCGGGAATCCGAGGCGCGCACTCACCCGCACCGCATCAATGGTGGTCGCCGCCGGCCGGCGTCGCCTCGCTCCTTCCTCCCTTCCTTCCCGCCCGAGCAGCTCGAACCGCCGACGCCCGGCGGTGCTCTCTCTCTCTGTCTGTCTGTCGTAGTATACTACTAGGACTACTACCTTGTAGCGTTCGTGGGTGCTTTTGTTGATGCAACCACTGGATGGGTGGTGGTGGTGGTGGTTAGTGTTCCTTGCCGTTGGGGACGGAGTGGGAGTGCGAGTGCGAGATTGCAGCAGCGGATTAGGGTTCTTGGCGTAGCTCAGCTTTAGTTTAGCTTAGTTTAGTTTAGCGTGATTCGGTTTGGATTCTCCCGGGCGCTGTGGGGGTTGTCGTACCCCGCGCCTCACGACGCGCGGTTTGTGTCTTGCCCCCGCCTTTTCCTCGGCTCGCCCCGCGCGTCCTTGCCTCGTGTGCCGCGTGGGGGTCCAGCGATCTTGCCCGACCGACCCCGGAGGCCACGGGCCCCGCCAGCCACACGGTATGGGCATACTCTGCCCCTCGTACGGCGGTGGAGACCCAATAAGAGTATCTACGGTCGGATCTTGTAAATTCCGAACGCCGGACGCGTTCGTGGATATTTATCGGTCACATTTTAAATAATGTATTTTATATTAAAATATATTAAATTAAAAATCTTAAATTCATATTATTACATGTAACGTAAACCTTATATTAAGTAGAGGTCGCCCGATTTTGTCGTGTCTATGTCCGACGGCTGGTTGCGTTCCTCGTAGTATCAGTTCGGCCGCCGGCAAGATAGAGTAGGACATGAGACACTAGCCAGCTCATGGGACTCGATCCATCGCCGTCTCCCGTGCCCTACTCTTCCTCGTCAGAGCCCGTAGCCCGGACGGTGTCGGTGGACGTGAGGTCGATGACGGATCCTTCTTGGGAGGAGCCGACGTCCACCACGACACGGTTGTGGTGCCCGCACTGGTGTACCCTACGGGACATTGGAGAGTGTGACTCCGCCTCTCCAACGTCCACCGCCGCGAGGGCCTTCGCCGCCTCCCGTGCCTGTTGCCTCGCCCGGCGGGCACGCCCCTCCATGACATCATCCTAGGACAGCCATGCATCGTTCTCGACGTGCCAACGGGGGGTTGTGCTTCCGCCACGGCGTTCGGGCACCAGACGAACTGCACCGCCTCCGGTGAGGCAGCGATGCTAGATACAAGCACCGGTTCTGCGAACACAATGGATTCCCGACGTTGCGAGTCCGAGCGCCGCCATCATGCGGCCGCCTCCCGGGAGCGGCGGAGCGCAACCCGGATGGCCATCTCCTCCTCGGGGATGAGCTCGTGGTCGACGGATCTGGAGGTAAAGGACTCGGATCCACTGTCCGCCATGCTAAAGAAGGCTAGAGATCCCAGAGGTGAGCTTGGATGGCAGATGGAAGTGGGGGGTGGAGTGAAGTGGCTAGGGTTTGGTCCGGCGAGTGGATGGGGACGAATATATGTGGGGTAGATGCGGACCAGTGCAGGCATGTGCGGCCAGACGGGCGTGCCCGGGCTCCCCCATATCCGCCCCATATTTGGGCTAGATATGACGGGTGTCGGTCAACCTGGACGTTTGAGACCGGTTTGAGGGGTCGGCTGGGTCGATTTTTTGTGTCCGTTCAGTGACCGGGCGTCCTGTCCGGGCGTTTGAGGCGGGTTTGAGGGGTCCGGATGTAGATGCTCTAAGGATAACACTGACACACCTCCCCATTTGATCCGGACATGCTCATTTGAATTATTATTATTTGCGGGGGTAAAGGAGGTTATATTGCAATTTCATATAGTTACAGTTGAGAGGTCACAAATCCTCGATACATGGTGAAACCGAGCCTAACTGCATGGCGGTAGCTCGTTCGGATCGGTTATAATTGACCAACCGGTCGACAACTCTATTTTGAGTACGATTAATTTTCGGAGGAAAAAACTCCCTACTACCAACTAAATCCTTGATCTCTAGAACTAACTGGCCATACGTCAAACGAATCAAAGCATCATTCGACAAACTTGACAAAGCTTTTGAATAATCCGACTGAAATACCACCAGAAGGTTAGAATGTTGGATCGCCAACGCCATGCCTTGCATGATCGCATGCAGTTCCGTTTCCAAGGGATCATTGCAGTGAAATATGAACCAATATGTCGTGAATAGAATTAAGCCGTCGTTCTTCCTGAGAACCATGCCAGCGGCCGCAGAGCCATCGACAAGGAGCCATGGTCCGACATGGCCACCGTGCCGGTCGTCGGGGCCGGCCAAGGAGTTGGAGAGATCATATCCTTTTGTATAGACATTTTACCCTTCAAAATTTCTTCTTCTGAATATCTCCCAGCCAGCTCAATTGATCTGTAGTAGCTATCCGGAAATTCCACCATGGCAAGGACGGGTGGGGCGTCATTCCCATGGGTCTTATCATTGCGCAATTGCCAACTCCGCCATATCAACATGATTAGCATTTCCTGAACGTCTTCAAAGCACTTGTTGAGCAAGTGCAAGAACCATTCCTTCACATTATCAATGATAAAATCATCACCTGGAAGGGGTCGTCTCCTTCGCGTATTCACCCGAAGAACTCTTGCATGCGTGCATGAAATCAACACATGGAAGGTGACCTCCTCTTCCACTCCGCACAGCCGACATGTCGACCGTGTAGATAAGTGCTTGTACGTCTTACATTGTTGTTTGGCGAGCGTCCCAGTCACAACCCTCCAAGTGGTGATTTTCATTTTCTGAGGAACAATAGACTTCCACACACTATTCCATAAAGTTCGATTACCATCCGGATTAGTACTTGAAGCACCAGTAGCGAAGGTAATATTGTGATCAAATGTGACTAACTTATGTGCATTTTCATCGTGAACGTACCACCCTTCTCTGGGAACCAAGATAGAAAATCACTCCGCTTTCGAGGTGATGTTCAGTTTTTCAGAATTTGTCCAACATCCATCGGTCAAAAGAAATCTCTCAATCGGTCAACTCTCCATGCACCATTGTCATCTAAGAAGTCAGGCACACGGTTAAAACGACATGAACCTTTTGGAGAAATTGGCCGGAAGGAATAGACCGCGAGATCCAAGGGTCCCGCCATGTACATATTGTTGTGTCGTTTCCCGCTCGCTATATAATACCCTTCTTCAACAGCTCAAGGATGCAATATACCTTTCCAAACCGCGGAGACATTGCCACAGAAGACAATGTCTAGTAGATGACCTGCAGGATAATACTTTGCCTTCAGTAAATGTGCACATAAGCTTTCCGGCATGTCTAATAACCTCCAGGCTTGTTTAGTCAACAAGGCCTTGTTAAATACCCTCATGTCCCTAAAACCCATGCCACCCATGGATTTAGGAAGCCTCAACTTGTCCCAACTCATCCAGGCCATTTTCTTCTTCCCATTCTCAACTCTCCACCAATACTGACATATCATACATATTAGCTCATCACAAACCGAGGTTGGGAATTTAAACATACTCGTAACATCAGCTGGAATAGCCTGAGCAACTGATTTAATAAGAATCTCCTTATTACCTGACGAAGTATATTGCTCACTCCAATCTATGAGCCTCTTCATTAAGCGTTCCTGAATTGTTTCAGATTTCCCTTATGCATTCTTCCATTGGGAACCAAGAGACCCAAGTATTTGGGTTCAAATACCTCTCGAGTAATCTCCAATGCACTCTTTACCTCCTGAGCCACATTAGGTAAGCATTGATCTGAAAAAAGGATGGAGCACGTCAACGGATTAATCAATTGGCCGGTCTCCGTCGCATAAGCGTTCAACAAACCTTTAACCAAGATTGCATGATGTTCTGGCGCATGGAGAAATAGGAGTGAATCATCTGCAAACAAAAGATGAGATATTTCAGCAGCACTTCTGCATATTTTGACCCCTTTAAGACCTTCTTACCACATAGCCTTATTGATCAAAGATGAGAGAGCATCAGCTACGAATAGGAAAAGGAAGGGGGACGACGGGTCACCTTAACGGAGCCCCCTATTCATTTGAATTGAAACAGGAAAAAATCATGACCCGTGATCTACAAATGAACGTCTTATTTTGTCCGTTTGTGATCCACTTTCAGTCCAAATTTGAGTGTGGTTTGTGTTGGCGCGGACGCGTGCATGTCCGCACTTATCCCCCTAGCTCGCACGTTGGTGACACATCCACTCATTTCCTTCCTTTCTCCAAACCCCCCTTGCCCTCTCGCTCGCCATGCCCGACGCACCAAACCTCGTCATCGCCTCCTGGCCGCCATTGCAGACGGCATGGTCGAATGTCGTGCGAAGCAGAAGAAGCCAAAGAAGGAGCTCACGCTGGAGCACAGGGCCCAAAAGTCGGACAAGAGAGATGATCGGAGGGCCAAAGATGCAAAGAGAAAAGATGTTGCCAACGCCATTGCTACCTCTTGAGCGTGCATTGGTTTTCCCTTGAAGAGGAAAGGGTGATGTAGCGAAGTAGATAAGTATTTCCCTTAGTTGTTGAGAACCAAGGTATGAATCTAGTAGGAGGAACAAGCAAGTCACCAATGGTTACACCTACACAAACAATCAAACTCTTGCACCCAACGCTATAAAGGGGTTGTCAATCCCTTCACGATTATTTGCAAGGATTAGATCCGATAGATATAAATGTAAACAAGAACGGAAATTAAAAGGTAAATAAATTGCAGCAAGGTATAGATCTGAAAGTATATAATAGAAAGTAGACCCGGGGGGCATAAGTTTCACTAGAGGCTTCTCTCTTGAAGGCAAATATCATGGTCGGTAAACAAATTACTGTCAAGCAATTGATAGGAAAGCGAATAATCATGTAGTTATCCAAGGCAATGATCATGCATATAGGCATCAGGTCCGTGTCAAGTAGACCGAAACAATTCTACATCTACTACTATTACTCCACACATCGACTGACTCTTGCCTGCATCTAGAGTATTAAGCTCATGAAGAACAGAGCAACGCATTAAGAAAGATGACATGATGTAGAGGGATAAACTCAAGCAATATGATGAAAACCCCATCTTGTTACCCTTGATGGCAACAATACAATACATGCCTTGCTACCCCTACTATGTCACTGGGTGAGGACACCGCAAGATTGAACCCAAAACCAAGCACTTCTCCCATTGCAAGAATTACCAATCTAGTTGGCCAAACCAAACCAATAACTCGAAGAGACTTGCAAGGATATGAAATCATGCAAATAAGAATATAGTGGAGATTCAAATAAGATTCATGGATAATCTAAACATAAACTCACAATTCATCGGATCTTGACAAACACACCACGAAAGAGGATTGCATCGGATAGATCTCCATGAAGATCATGAAGAACATGGTATTGAAGATCAAAGAGAGAGAACAATCCATCTACCTACTAGCTATGGACCCGTAGGTCTGTGGTGGACTACTCACGCATCATCGAAGGGGTAATGGAGTTGATGTAGATGCCCTCCGTGATTGAAACCCCCTCCGACAGATTACCGAAAAAGGCTCCAAGATTGGATCTCTAGGGAACGGAGGCTTTCGACGGCGGAAAATTATTTGTGTGGCTCATTCTGGTGTTGGGGGGGGGGGTATTTGGGTATTCATAGGCCAAGAATTAGGGTTAGGAGACCTGGTGGGAGGCGACAAGCCTGCTAGGCGCGTCCAGGGGGGCCCGCGCCTAGCAGGCTTGTGGCTCCCTAGCACCTCCCTTGCCGTGCACTCCAAGCTTGATCGATTTGCTTCCTTTTAAAAAAACTTCCAAAGGTTTTATTCCGTTTGGACTCCGTTTAATATTCCATATCTGCAAAACTCAAAAACAAGGAAAAAACAGAAGCCGGCACTATGCTCTAGATTAATAGGTTAGTCCCAAAAATAATATAAAATAGCATATTAATGCATATAAAACATCCAAAACAGATAATATAATAGCATGCCATCATCAAAAATTATAGATACGTTGGAGACGTATCAACATCCCCAAGCTTAATTCTCGCTCGTCCTCGAGTAGGTAAATGATAAAAACGGATTTTTTGATGTGGAGTGCTACCTAACATATTTATCCATGTAATATTCTTTATTGTGGCATGAATATTCATATCCGTAAGACTCAAAACAAAAGCTTAATATTGATATAAAAACAATAACATTTCAGGCATACTAGCAAAGCAATTGTATCTCTTCAAAATATAATGGCAAAAGAAAGTTATCCCTACAATATCATATGGTCTGGCTATGCTCCATATTCTCCACACAAAGTATTTATATCATGTACAACCCTGATGAAAAGTCAAGAAATTGTTTTCACACCTTTATTTTCTCAAACTTTTTCGACTCTCATGCAATACATGAGCGTGAGCCATGGATATAGCACTATAGATGGAATAGAATATGGTGGAGGTTGTCAAGGAAAGGGAGAAGATAGTCTCACATCAACTAGGCGTATCAACGGGCTATGGAGATGCCCATTAATAGATATCAATGTGAGTTAGTAGGGATTGCCATGCAACGGATGCACTGGAGCTATAAGTGTATGAAAGCTCAAAAAGAAACTAAGTGGACATGCATCATGAAGAAAAATTCAACTAGTTATATGAAAGTGACAAAATAGGAGACTCTCTATCATGAAGATCATGGTGCTAATTTGAAGCACAAGTGTGGAAAAAGGTAGTAGCAATGTCCCTTCTCTCTTTTCTCTCATTTTTTGGTGGGTATCTAAGGCCTCTTGTGTTCATTTTTTTATTTGGGCTTCGCTGGCCTCTTTTATTTTTTTCATAAAGTCCGGAATCTCATCCCCACTTGTGAGGGATTCATAGCTTCCATCATCCTTTCCTCACATGGGACATGCTCTATTAATGATAATCATCACACTTTTATTTACTTACAACTCAAAAGAAAATTACAACTCGATACCTATGACAAAATATGACTCTATATGCAATATGGAAGTGAGGGTGCATGTCATAAAAGGGAACGGTGGAAGTTGCATGGAAATATATCTCGGAATGGCTATAGAAATGCCATAATAGGTAGGTATGGTGGTTGTTTTGAGGAAAGATATATGGTGGCTGTTTTGAGGAAGGTATATGGTGGCTGTTTTGAGGAAGGTGTTTGTTGTACCAGCAAAAGTTGCCTGGTACAAGAGAGGCTAGCAAAGGTGGAAGGGTGAGAGTGCGTATAATCCATGGACTCAACATTAGTCATAAAGAACTCACATAATTATTGCAAAAGTCTATTAGTCATTGAAGCAAAGTATTAAACGCATGCTCCTAGGGGGAAGGTTGGTAGGAGTTAACCATCGCGCGCCCCTGACCCTCACACAAATGCCGACAATCTATAAACAAGTCATGCTCGACTTCCTTACATAACAGTTCACCATACGTGCATGCTACGGGAATCACAGACCTTTACACAAGTATTTTTACCAAATCACAATTACTTCCTAACATGTATCTTAATATTACCATCTTTATATCTCAAAACTTTATGCAAGGAATCAAACTTCTCATAAGTACCCAATGCACTTAATATGGAAGTTTTTATTATATCCCTTTTGGATGCCTATCATATTAGGACTAAATTCATAACCTAGACCAATTACCATGTTGTTTTAGAAAATCTCAAAATAATATAAGTGAGGCCTGAGAGTTCAATTATTTCTATAAAACGCAACACCACCGTGCTCTAAAAGATATAAGTGAAGCACACAGAGCAAAATTGCCCAACTCAAAAGATATAAGTGAAGTACATAGAGCATTCTAACAAATTCATGATTCGGCGTGTCTCTCTCAAAAGATGTGTGCAGCAAGGATGATTGTGGAGAAGTAACAAGCAAAGACTCATATAATACAAGATGCTCCAAGCAAAACACATATCATGTGGTGAATAAAAATATAGCCTCAAGTAAATTTACCGATGGATTGAAGACGAAAGAGGGGATGCCTTCCAGGGCATCCCCAAGCTTAGGATCTTTGGCATACTTGAATATGACTTGGGGTGCCTTGGTAATCCCCAAGCTTAGGTTCTTGCCACTCCTTATTCCATAGTCCATCAAATATTTACCCAAAACTTGAAAACTTCACAACACAAAACTTAACAAAAAACTCGCGAGATCCGTTAGTATAAGAAAATAAATCACCACTTTAGGTACTGTTGGGTGTGTTTGGTGGGGTGCATGGAGGGTGCATGAGAGCAAAAGTTCCCAATCCGACCCACTTTTGCTTGTTTGGTAGGGTGCATGGGCTCACATGAGGTATGCCCACCTGATGCATAAAAGGGCCCTCAACCATGCTCATCTCATCCACCCCGAACAGGGTGCATGGAGGCAGCCATGCTGGCCCTGACCCTCGTCCCCACCCACTAGACCATGTCTAGATATGTTTAAATTCTCAAAAAATGTTCATAATTTTAACATTTGTTTAAATTTTCAAAAAATATTTAGAATTTCAATTTTTGTTTAAATTTTCAAAAAGTTCAGAATTTCAATTTTTGTTTAAATGTTGAAAAAAAATTGTTCGAAATTTCATAATTTGTTTGAATTTTTCAAAAAAATGTTCTGGATTTCAAAAAAATATATAAAATTTTAAGTTTTCAAATTTTGAATAAATTTTCAAAAAATTCAAATTTTTTAAAAAAGTTTAGAATTTCAATTTTGATTTAAATTTTCAAAAAAATTATAAGAATTTAGAATTTTGTTTAAATTTTCAAGAGAAGTACAGAATTTCAAAATATGTTTAAATTTTTGTTCACTATTTTTCAATTTTGTTCATCGTTCAAAAAATATATTCGGAATTTGAAATTCTTCAGCAAGTCTAAACACATGCAGGCTGCCAAAGTGCCAAACAAAGTCTCTACTCAGCATGTCTCAGCGCATACATCACTGCCAAACAACAACAACTGCATGGACTCAGCATGTCTACACTCAGCATGTATGAGAAGGGAACAACTAGGCTAGGTCCATACATGCTACCAAACACACCCGTTGTGAACTCATTCTTTATTTATATTGGTGTTATACCTACTGTAATCTAACTTCTGCATGGTTCATACCACATGATACAACCCAAAGTTTCATCAAAATAGGCAAACAACTCAAAGAAAACAGAATCTGTCAAAAACAAAATAGTCTGTAGCAATCTGAAAACTTTGTATACTTATGTAACTCAAAAAATTCTAAACAATCAGTACAACCTGGGAAATTTATATATCAATCTTGTGTAGAAACTTCAGACTCATTCGACACTCTGAAAAGTTTAGAAAATTCCTGGACTAAGCGCAAAAGTTTTTGTTTTTCAGCAGGATCAAATCAACAACTACCATAGATCACCCCAAAGGTTTTACTTGGATCAAACACTAATTAAAACTCCAAAACACAATTAATACAGAAGTAATAATGTGGGGTACACTCAAAAATAGAAGCAAAAACAGAACACAAAAATAAAATTGGGTTACCTCCCAACAAACGCTATTATTTAACGCCTCTAGCTAGGCAAAAATCAATAGATCTAGGTATTGTCATCTTTTGTATGCAATCCAAAAGTAGATCTCATAATAGATTCATAAGGTAACCTCATTTTCTTTCTAGTAAAGTGTTCCATGCCTTTCCTTAATGGAAATTGGAATCTAATGTTTCCTTCTTTCATGTCAATAATTGCACCAATCGTTCTAAGGAAAGTTCTACCAAGAATAATAGGACATGTAGGATTGCAATCTATATCAAGAACAATGAAATCTACGGGCACATAATTCCTATTTGCAACAATAAGAACATCATTAATCCTTCCCATATGTTTCTTAATAGTGGAATCCGCAAGATGCAAATTTAGAGAGCAACCATCAAGATCATGGTAACCTAGCACATCACATAAAGTTTTCGGAATCGTGGAAACACTAGCACCCAAATCACACAAAGCATGGCACTCATAGTCTTTGATTTTAATCTTACTAGTAGGTTCCCACTCATCATGAAGCTTTCTAGGGATAGAAACTTCCAACTCAAGTTTTTCTTCAAAAGATTTCATCATAGCATCGACTATATGTTTAGTAAAAGCCTTATTTTGACTATAAGCATGAGGAGAATTCATCATGGATTGCAACAAGTAAATACAATCAATCAAAGAGCAACTATCATAATTAAAGTCCTTGAAATCCAAAAGAGTGGGTTCATTGCTATTTAAAGTTTTGACCTCTTCAATCCCACTTTTATCAATCTTAGCATTAAGATCTATAGACTCTGAATCATTGGGACTCCTTTTAACTATAGTTGACTTATCTCCAGTACCATCATTATAAATATTTACATTATAAAACAAAGATTCAATAGGGGTCACACCAATCACTTTAAGATTTTCATCATTATTATCGCGAGAAAACACTTTTTCAAGCCATTCACGCTTAGCACGTATTCTAGCGGTTCTTTCATTACTTTCATCAATAGAAATTCTCATAGCTTTCAAAGACTCATTAATATCATTCTTGGGTGGAGTATATATAACTTTCAAAGAATCAATCTCAAGAGAAATTCTATCAACGTTCCTAGCCAAATCATCAATCTTGAGCACTTTTTCTTCAATAGAAGCATTAAAAACTTTTTGTGAACCAATACATTCTTTAACAATATTCTCAAGATCAGAGGGCATATTATTATAATTTCCATAGGAATTGTTGTAGGAATTACCATAATTATTAGAGGAATTACTAGGAAACAACCTAAGGTTGAAACTACCTCTATATGCGTTATTACCAAAATTGTTCGTACCAACAAAATTCACATCCATAGATTCATTATTATTTCCAATCAAAGAAGACAAAGGCATATCATTGGGATTAACAGGAGCACTCTTTCTAGCATACAATTTCATCAATTCATCCATCTTTTCACTCAAAGTATTTATTTCTTCAATAGCATGCACTTTTTTACTAGTAGGAGATCTTTTGGTATGCCATTGATAGTAGTTTAACATAATATTATCTAGGAGTTTAGTAGCTTCTCCTAATGTGATTTCCATAAAAGTACCACCCGCGGCTGAATCTAAAAGATTTCTAGAAGCAAAGTTCAATCCCGCATAAAAAATTGTATAATCATCCATAAACTCAACCCATGTGCGGGATAATTCCTAATCATTAATTTCATCCTCTCCCAAGATTGTGCAACATTCTCATGACCAAGTTGCTTAAAATTCATTATATCATTCCTAAGGGAGATGATCTTAGCGGGTGGAAAGTACTTGAAGATAAAAGCATCTTTACACTTATTCCAAGAATCAATACTATTTTTAGGGAAAGGTGAAAACCAAGTTTTAGCACGTTCTCGTAGTGAGAATGAAAATAGCTTCAATTTCACAATATCATTATCCACATCTTTCTTCTTTTGCATATCACACAACTCAATGAAAGTATTTAGATGGGATGCGGCATCTTCACTAGGAAGGCCAGAAAATTGTTCTTTCATAACAAGATTAAGCAAGGCATCATTGATCTCATAAGATTCCGCACTAGTGGCGGGAGCAATCAGAGTACTAATAAAATCATTATTATTAGTATTGGAAAAATCACACAACTTGGTATTCTCAGGCATCATGACAAGGCAAGCAATCAAACACACAAGCAAACGAAAGGCAAACGAGAGAAGGGCGAACAAAAAGGCAAATCTTTTTGGTGTTTTCTGAAAATCGTTTTAGAAGTGGGGGAGAGGAAAACGAGAGGCAAATGGCAAATAATGTAGATGCAAGATATGAGTTTGTGATGGGTACTTGGTAGGCTTGATGTGTATCCTCCCCGGCAACAACACCAGAAATCCTTCTTGCTACCTCTTGAGCGTGCGTTGGTTTTCCCTTGAAGAGTAAAGGGTGATGCAGAGAAGTAGATACGTATTTACCTCAGTTGTTGAACCAAGGTATCAATCCAGTAGGAGGAACAAGCAAGTCACCAATGGTTGCACCTACACAAACAATCAAACTCTTGCACCCAACGCTATAAAGGGGTTGTCAATTCCTTCACGATTATTTGCAAGGATTAGATCTGATAGATATAGATGTAAACAAGAATGGAAAGTAAAAGGTAAATAAATTGCAGCAAGGTATATATCTGAAAGTATATAATGGAAAGTAGACCCGGGGGCATAGGTTTCAGTAGAGGCTTCTCTCTTGAAGGCAAATATCATGGTGGGTAAACAAATTACTGTCAAGCAATTGATAGAAAAGCAAATAATCATGTATTTATCCAAGGCAACGATCATGCATATAGGCATCACATCCGTTTCAAGTAGACCGAAATGATTCTGCATCTACTACTATTACTCCACGCATCGACCGACTCCTGCCTGCATCTAGAGTATTAAGTTCATGAAGAACGGAGTAACGCATTAAGAAAGATGACATGATGTAGAGGGATAAACTCAAGCAATATGATGAAAACCCCATCTTGTTACCCTTGATGGAAACAATACAATATGTGCCTCGCTACCCCTACTATGTCACTGGGTGAGGACAGCACAAGATTGAACCCAAAACCAAGCACTTCTCCCATTGCAAGAATTACCAGTCTAGTTGGCCAAACCAAACCAATAACTTGAAGAGACTTGCAAGGATATGAAATCATGCAAATAAGAATTCGGAGGAGATTCAAATAAGATTCATGGATAATCTGAACATAAACTCACAATTCGTCGGATCTTGACAAACACACCACCAAAGAGGATTACATCGGATAGATCTCCATGAAGAACATGGTATTGAAGATCAAAGAGAGAGAGAAGAAGCCATATAGCTACTAGCTATGGACCCGTAGGTCTGTGGTGCACTACTCAAGCATCATCGGAGGGGCAATGGAGTTGATGTAGATGCCCTCCGTGATTGAAACCCCCTCCGACGGATTACCGAAAAAGGCTTCAAGATTGCCTCTCTCGGGAACGGAGGCTTCCGGCGGCGGAAAAGTATTTCCATGGCTCGTTCTGGTGTTGGGGGAATATTTGGGTATTTATAGGCCAAGAATTAGGGTTAGGCGACCTACCGGGAGGTGACAAGCCTGCTAGGCACGGCCGGGGGGCGCGCTTAGCAGGCTTGTGGCTCCCTGGCACCTCCCGTGTCGTGCACTCCAAGCTTGATCGATTTGTTTCCTTCCAAAAAAAATTTCCTTCCGAAGGTTTTATTCCGTTTGGACTCCATTTAATATTCCGTACCTGTAAACTCAAAAACAAGAAAAAAACAAAAATTGGCACTAGGCTCTATATTAATAGGTTAGTCCCAAAAATAATATAAAATAGCATATTAATGCATGTAAAACATCCAAAACATATAATATAATAGAATGCCATCATAAAAAATTATATATACATTGGAGACGTATCAACCACGATCCAAGTCACGGCCAAGCAACAAAAGGTCGCCGTTGAGGAGAACGAGACCATAATCGCCAAGACCATGTAGAAGGTCCTTGATGGTGTGCAAGTGCATAGGACTATGTAGCAATTTCGTGATAAGTAAGGTTTGTTGATCCCGTAGGAAGTGAATAGGAGGGCACCACAATCCATGTAGTTGTGTTGTCACTAACACAACCACGCTCACATCCAAACCGGACTTTGGAAATAGCTCACTTAAGTAAGTTGCAAGGGAAAGGTAAAAATCAGGAATTAAACTAAGTACTAGAGAGAATGGAAAATAAATACTAAACTAAGCAGGAGAAATAAACTAAGAGAAGTATGTGATATTTTAAATGAGAATCCTCGCATCTAGGTACGTCCTCGTTCGATACAAGCGTGGACTGGAGTTCAGATTTTACAACTATGCCATGTTGTGACTGAGTTCGTACCTGTATTATATGATACGGTGGTCTACTTCTGGTGGTTGTCCCTCACATAACATTATCTCTCAAGACGCGTTGTTGGGTTAACTCATTCATCCTACTTCTTTTCCCATACGTGAGGTGGCTAACACAAAGATTTTAAGGTACCCATGGTTTGAGGACTGGACAAAGGCATTAGGTTTTATGGACAACTATGCTCCTAGAATAATTGTGTCCCCTCAAGATATCAGCACCTATCACGTCCAGGTCAATCAGTTTGCACAACCTATGCAGAGTTGAGCACAATCCTATGCCTCACACTTAAAGGGAAAATAGAATAATGATTGGGGTTTGAGAAGTCAAAAACAAATATAGCCTTGCATCAACGCAACTGACCATTGGGCAATGGAGAAGGCCTTATGATCAATGCCAACGCAAGGAGTATGGATCGCCATGCAACGGAAGCACTAGAGCTATAAGTGTATGAAAGCTCTCCTAATGCAGCTAAGTGGGTGTTGATAACCCACAAGTATAGGGGATCGTTTGTAGCCTTGTTCGATAAGTAAGAGTGTCGAATCCCAACCAGGAGATAAAGGTAGAACAAATATTCCCTCAAGTTCTATCGACCACCGATACAACTCTACGCACACTTAACATTTGCTTTATCTAGAACAAGAATGAAACTACTTTGCAGGAATAAAACTATGAGTACTTTGCAAGAAAATAAACTTAGGTGTGAAGTAGCAAGCTTTTTGTAACAAAAGAGAAAGATTGTCCATAGGCAATTGAATATGATACAATAGATACTTGTTATATGCAATGAGGGAGAGGCATATGCTAACACACTTTCCGTACTTGGATCATATGCACTTATGATTGGAACTCTGGCAAGCATCCGTAGCTACTAAAGATCATTAAGGTAAAACCCAACCATAGCATTAATTATCAATTCCTCTTTACTCCCATGTGCAACAACCCACATACTCGGGTTTATGCTTCTGTCACTCAAGCAACCCACCATAGGCAAATCATGAACATATTGCAACACCCTACAGCGGGGATCCCTCACATTTGTGCGACACGAAGGACACCGTAGGACATCACCATCAACATACAACTCACATCCATAACATTGTACCACAATTAACCCATAGGAAAAAAGAGATCTACTCAAACATCATAGGATAGCCAAATATCACTGGGAAATAATATATGGAGTTGAGCACCATGTTTAAGTAGAGATTACAGCAGGAAAGAGAGGTGTTACACTGCTGCATGGAGGGGAAGAGATTTAGTGTTGATGGCGCCTAGATTGTTGATGTAGATCGTCGTCACGATGATTACCCTCGCGACATTTCGACGTTGCCGGGGGGGAGGGGGAGAGATCCACCCTCCTTCTTCTTCTTCCTTGGCCTCCCCCTTGGGAGGAGAGTTCCCCCTCTGTTCCATGGCTTCCATGGAGGCAGAGGGGTGGGAGCCCCTCCGAGATTGGATCTCCCTCTTTGTTCTCTTCTGTTTCGCGTTCCTATTTTCTGGACGAAAACCGTTTCTTATATTCTTGGAGATCTGTAACTCCGATCGGGATAAAATTTTGAGGGGATTTTTATCCAAAAATTAGCTTTCTTGCGCCCGAAGGAGAGATCCAACCGACCTACGAGGTGGCCACCCTCCACCAGGGCGCGTTTGGGCCCTGACCTACTCCCTGGTATGACATTCCCACTGTGGGCCTCCGTTTACATTGATTCCACTTCTCAAAAATTCACGACTATTCCAAAAACAATATTCATAAATTTTTATCGCATTTGGACTTCGTTTGATATAGAATTTATACGAAACAAAAAACACACAAAAATCAGGAACTAACACTAGGCACTGGATCAATAGGTTTGTCCAATAAATCATACAAATTGTTGCCAAAAGTATGTGAAAGTTGTATAATATTAGCATGAAGCAATCAAAAATTATAGATACGACGGAGATGTTTCAACACCCCCAAGGTTAATTACTGCTCGTCCTCGAGTAGGTAAATGATAAAAAAGATAATTTTTGATGTGGAGTGCTACCTAGCATAATCTTGATCATATATCTAATGATGGCATGAATATTAAGATACAAGTGATTCAAAGCAATAGTTTAGTTTTAACATAAAAACATTAATACTCAGGCATCCCAACAAACAATCATGTATTTCAAAATATCAAGGCTAAAGAACGCTATCCCTACAAAATCATATAGCCTTGTCATGTTCGATCTTCTTAACACAAATTATAAATCATGTACTACCCCGGTGTCAGCCAAGCAATTGCTTCATTCTTTTTAACGCACTTCAACATTTTCAACTCTCACGCAATACATGAGCGCAAGCCATGGATACAACACTATGGGTGGAATAGAATGCGGTGGTAGGTTTCAAAGTGGTAAAAGTGGAGAAGAAAGTCTCGCATCAACTCAGCGTATCAACGGGCTATGGAGATGCCCATCAATAGATATCAATGCGAGGACTAGGGATTTCCATGCAATGGATGCACTAAGAGCTATAAGTGTATCAGATCTCAATATGAAAATTAAGTGGGTATGCATCTAACTCTAAAATAAAAAAATTCCACTAGTATATGAAATGGACAACGTAGGAGACTCTCTATATGAAAAACATGGTGCTACTTTCAAGCACAAGTGTGGAATTAGCATTCCCCTTCTCTCTTTATTTCTCATTTTTTTCCTTTTTCCATTTCCTTCTTTTCCTTTTTTTCTTTTTTTCTTTTTTTCTCCTTTTTTTATTTGTCGTACGGAGTCTCATCCCGACCTATGGGGGGTCATAGTCTCAATCATCCTTTCCTCACTGGGATATGCTCTAACAATGAATAATGATGATCATCACACTTCTATTTACTTATAACTCAATATTACAACTCGACACTGAGAACAAAATATGACTGTATATGAATGATGTGCAATGATCTAGCGTAGCAAATATATAAACAAACAGACAAGCCATGGAAACATCATGCTAGCTATCTTACGATCATGTAAAGCAATATGACAATGAATGCTCAAGTCATCAAAACGGAAGCGATGGAAGTTGCATGGCAATATATCTCGGAATGGCTATGGAAATGCCATAATAGGTGGGTATGGTGGCTGCTTTGAGGAATATATAATAAGGCTTATGTGTGATAGAGCATATCATATCACAGGGTTTGGATGCACCGACAAAGTTTGCACCGACTCTCGAGGTGAGAATGGGCAGTGCGCGGTACCGTAGAGGCTAGCAAATTGCGGAAAGGTAAGAGTGTGTATAATACATGGACTCACATTAGTAATAAAGAACTCACATACTTATTGCAAAAGTTTATTAGCCCTCGAAGCAAAGTATTACTACGTATGCCCCTAGGGGCAAGGTTGGTAGGAGTTAACCATCGCACGCGCCCGACCTTCACACAAAGATAGAAAATCAAGGATAAATTGTGCTCCAACTTCCTAGCATAACAGGAGACTATACGTGCATGCTTCGGGAATCACAAACCTTAACACATCTTACTAAACATGATCATCCACTAGTACCTCCCCACATATTATCATCTCTATATCGCAAAATTATTACAAGGAATCAAACATAACATATTCAATGATCCTTAAGTTTTATGTAGGATTTTATGACTAACCATGCAAATGACCAATTCCCGTTGACTCTCTAAATAGATATAAGTGAAGCAAGAGAGTTTAATTCTTTCTAAAAAAGACCATGCTCTAATAAATATAAGTGAATCAAAAGAGCACTCTTCAAATAATGGTTTTCTATGACAAGAGAAACATGAAATCCAAACTTCAAATGATATAAGTGAAGCACATGAAGCATTCTATAAAGCCATACTCAAAAGATATAAGTGAAGTGCAATGAGCATTCTATAAATCAGCCATGGACTATCTCATACAAGCATGGTGCATAAAATAAAAGTGAAAACTAAATGCAAAAGACGATCCAAGATTTATACATATCACATGAATGAAACGAATCCGAAAACATAACGATACTTGTTGAAGAAAGATGGGATGCCTTCCAGGGCATCCCCAAGCTTAGACGCTTGAGTGTCCTTGGATATTTACTTGGGGTGCCTTGGCCATCCCCAAGCTTAGACGCTTGCCTCTCCTTCTTCTCCTCATATCGGGACCTCCTCGATCTTCGAACACTTCATCCACACAAAACTTAACAGAAGACTGGTAAGATCCATTAGTATAATAAAGCAAAATACTAATTTAAGTACCGTTGCAAACCAATTCATATTTTATTTTTGCATTATCCCTACTGCATTATAACTTTTCTATGGCTTACACCATTGATAAAATCGATAGTTTCATCAAAACAAGCAAAACAATGCATCAAAAACAGAATCTGTCTTAAACAGGACATACTGTAGTAATAGGAACTTTGACCATACTTCTGTAACTCCAAAAAATCTGAAAAAATTGCACAATGTAAATACTTTGTATAGCAATATTGTGTTAAATTTTTGGCTCATTCTCACGTTCCAGTAAAAAAAAGAAAATTTGTGCACTGGGAACAAAGTTTCTGTTTCAAATTCAACATTGCTTCTACTCATCTTATGAATCATCCTAAAGGAAAATCTTGGCACAATATAATTCAAAAGCACATAACAGAAATAAATGGCTCTCTAAAACTTCCAGGTTGTCTCCGTGGCAATGCTTTCTTTAAAGCCATTTAGATAGGCACAAAGTGCTCAAGTAATTGATCCACCCGGATCCCAAGGTATATCAAAGCCAATTTTAATTAACAACGATTTGTA